>JAAGEH010000040.1:23312486-23433317 GCA_011751065.1 Lasiurus cinereus
GCCCCTTGAAAACATTATTGCTTATCCCTTGAAACACACTATAGAGGGTGTAGCTATCAACTAGGTGAAAATGAACCACACACAGCAACCTGCAGCTGGAAACCTACACACCCTGAGGTAACAAGCAAGGGATGTTGCTCACAATACCAAACATTGTTTCCTTAACTGCAATCATCCTAGATAAGGATTTTCATCTGTTTCTGCAATTCTAATATAAATGTATGGTTTTGTTTTCTTTTAAACCAAGTTCCTGCTAATTGGTATTTTGTGCCACAACAAACAGAAAAGTTTTGTTTTGTTTAAGCATTCATTTATTTTATGAAATGTGAAAATGAAACATTTAACATGTCCAACAATAAGTGCCCTAATGTGGGCTATACAGATAATTACATATGATTATCAATGATGACAGTCATACTCTTTTCTCAGAGTTAAAAAATTAGGTGCGCTAAGGAAATTGGGAAAGGACAATCCTATCAGCTAACAACTATGTTGCCTATTTTTAGAAGAAAAAAAAAGTGTTGCTGATCAGAATATGAATATATATTCATATTGGAAAGCAACTTTGCTTGTCTCACATTTGATATTTAAAACCTCAATTCTAGCTTTGCCCTTCCATGTAACGTATATTCTGTACACCTCTTAGGGAAATTAAAGATATATATTAAAACAATCCCAAAAAGTCCAGAGGGAACTGATGAGGAAATACTTTCAGGCACCTGAGATATGCTGAGAACTAAAACTGGAACCCAGTTGGAGCTAGTATTATGGCATTTAAGCAAAAGGGCTTATATTTTGTGGTGTATAATTTTTATTTTATGAGAGAAGAAAATATATACATTAATTGCCAGAGACAAGTTTTGTTGGTATAGAACAGAGGAAGAATTAGAGAAAGATCAAGTCTTGACTGTGACTGAGTCTTCCTTTAATCTTGTTTCTGGCTGTCAGTTTACCAAGTATTGTTGAATTTTCAACAAACACTTACTCAACCTCTACACGAGGTAAGGAGAAACCAACCAGAAAGAGAGGCTCTCTCACCTCCAACCTATGGAGGGAACCTGGGGGAGAAGCCGGGTGCTGGCCATTTCCATGGGGGGGAGGCAGAGTTCTCAGCAGGTGGGTCCTGATGCCTGTGCCCTCTCAGCCAGAGGGCAGACTTCCTCGGGAGCTTTTGGGAAGCCAAGCACTTAAGAGGCGGTTACTGAATGACTTGTGTGGGCTGCAGAGGCCAAAGAAAAACTCTTTCCTACAAGAATCAGGCCCAGGCTGCCATCCAGAGTTCTCAACAGCCTGCTCTGTGGGACAAGACCCAGAGTCACGGGGGAGGGGGCGCAGACACCACCCAGTGCTGCCAGGTTAGTTGTAGAAGAACCCCTAGAGCTTCCTGGTTGATATCTGCCCTTTGTACCCCAAACTGGGTACGTTTATTAAACACTCCAGTTCATGCCCTTATTGAAAACTAGAGGCCCAGTGCACAAGATTCTTGCACTCAGAGAGGGTTCCTCAGCCCAGCCTGCATCCTCTTGCAGTCCATGAGCTCTTGGGGGATGTCAGGAGTGGGCCTAAGCTGTCAGTCGGACATTCTTAGTGATGCAGAGGAGGTGAAAGAGGATCCCGCCACTGCTGCTTCACCCTCCAGTGTAAGCCCAGCTCAGGGCTTCTGGCTGAGTGGTGCACTGGGGGAGTGCACTGACCATCAGGGGGCAGCTCCTGCTTTGAGCGTTTGTGCTCTGGTGGTCAGTGCACATCATAGCAACCAGTTGTTCTGTAGTTCGATTTGCATATTAGCCTTTTATTATATAGGATTGAGGGCACTGAAGCCTAAGAAGTTCTGTGAAATTAACAAGAAAAAAGACAACCAACTACACAGTCCAGAAAGTGCCTTATTTAAAGGCACTTAGGTGACACGGTGGTTTTGGATCATTGCAAAGTCAGTAACAGTCAATAATGTGGCTTTGCTTCCTAAGCAGTTAACTCAGGATTAGATGGAATTAGCACTAGTATATATTCTACATCATACCCTGTCTTTCCTCCGAACTGTGTTGCACACTGAGGCAGCGTGGTCCAGGGCCATGGATGGTGACCTGTCCCGAGGATGACAGTGAAAGAACTGGTATTATGCTGCATGAAGAACTTAAGGGAGGAAGGGCATTCAGCATATTGGGGAGAAAAGGAAAAGAGGTATTTACTGTGTGTGTCTGCCTTGTGTGCCTCAAAAAAGCAGAAAAATGGGGAGAAGTCCGAGGAGACCCACTTAGCAGGTTTCAGGTCAATCTGAGGAAGAACGTCAGATGGTCTAGCTACAAGGGAATTGCTTGTTTGAATGTTAATGGAGGAAATCACAGGGAATTCCAGATGGATGATGGCAGTGGCAATGGAGTTTCAATTTAGTAAGGGCTGATCAGCTCCTTCCATTTACAGCTTTCTGACGCACTTAGAGTTCCAGTTAGGTCTTCCAGCTTCAGAGAGCAGAGAGCTAGATGGACAATCAGAAGAGAACGGCCAAACAGAGGGAGGCCGGGTGTGCGGCAAACACTCTCAATTGGGGGCACCTTTCAGCACTCAGTCTTGCAGACCAGAGCAGGCCCTTGTTAATGACCCCCACATGCAGAGGCCAGCCTCAGTTCCAGGGAGCAGCAGCTGCTACACGTGACTAGCTTGTCCATCTGGCTCACACCAAAAGCTAAAGATGACTCTTGACATGACTGCTGGCTAGATGGCTGCTCAATTTCATTCCAGAGAGAACGCACACTAACTGACCAAAAAAAAGAGCCACGACCCCTCCCTAGGCAGGCAATTTCTAAACCACCTCTTAGTATGCAAATGAGAAGAGACTTGAAAGGCCAAACACAGCTATCTTTTTCTATGATCTGTTACTATCATTAAGAAATCTGGTTCATATGGACTTTTGAACTTCCACTTCCCGCGCTACACTACACCATACACATCAGGCACCGGACAGGCTGTTTTTTTTAAAAAAAAACAAAACAGAGTAAATATATATTCTCGATGCTACCAAACTTCTGCAACCAGCTCTGTAAGCTGGGGTCTCACTGGACATCTTGCTACCCCACCATCGGTCATCATACCTGCTCCTGAACTTGGTCCCACCTCACAGCAGCACCCACGTACTTTAGCCCTGAGAGCAGCCTAGGCGTTGAGCAACTGAGTGTGCCTCAGAAGACTTGGGAATTCCCTGCTCTCTGGGTCATTCCTATCAGAACAGGAGTGTGGCTTTAGAGACCCGGGCTCATGCTGGCAGGTCAATGGTCTTGCTGCTTCCCATCTGAGAAACGAAAGTGTTTCTGAGCAGACTGGCACCTGAAGGGTGACTTGGTGCTAAATGCTAGTAAAATATTGTCAAGAGGAAAATATATCTGGAATAAAATTCTGCAAAAAAAAAAAAAAAAGAAAAGAAAAGGAAATACCACACACAGCAGAGGTTTACTGACTTTGGAAATAAACAGTTTATTCTTGTATTAATTACTTATTAACACGTTAAGTGCTGTGTCAGTCACCGGGGACTGACACTATACTTTCCATCCAGACCTCGTCAGTCACTGGTGAAAATTGAATATCAGTGAAATCAGATATTGCAAGCTAAACAAAAAGGAAGATAAACAGGCTTGACACTTAACGTGTTAATTAGTGGATTTCTTTTTCCATACAAACAATTGTAAACCACTTTTGCCCCATCCTGTATTTGTTACTTAAAATAGTGAATAAAAATTTTGTTTAGTATATGGTTCTGATTATTTCCTTGTGATAATTATATTATCTTAAAGCTTTTACTACCCAAAACAAACATTCAAAAAATACTAAAATTCCAGAAGAACAGTGTTAGGTTTGCATCTGACTAATATTAGGTATCTCCAAATAAATTCTTATGCTTTTAAAGTAAGACAGGGTAGAAGAGTCAAGTAAAATTTTCCTTCACAACGCAAAGGGATTAGTGGTCACGAACAGGAAACTCTTAACTCTGATAGAGCATTCACTCCCCCCGGCTCCCGACCCCCAAAATATAGAGTATCTGATTCCAGTTTTCTGGCCCACGTAAATGGACTTCCAAAGTCAGTGCCTACAAAATGGAGGGAGAGTTGGGAGGGAGTCTCAATATCCCAGAGCAGCCGTTTGGGCTCAGTGGATACAGTGTAGGCCAGAGGTCTGAAGGGTCCCAGGTTTGATTCCAGTCAAAGGCACGTACCTTGGTTGTAGGCTCAATCCCCACCCAGGCAGGGCACGTACAGGAGGCAACCAATCAATGTGTCTCTATATCTGTTTCTCTCTTCCTGTATCTCCCCATCTCCATTCCACTCTAAAAATCAATTGGGGAGGGTAGGGGAGAAGAAAAGGTGCATGGAGAGCAGAGTTCTGTTCAGAGAGCATATAACGTGTCACACTGACAGCTAGAAAGCCATAGTTGATACATTTGCTGGTCAAAGAGAACTGAAACCTTGGATAACAAGGCAACTGACAGTGTTTAAGAACAATGCTGTCCCCTAATTCACTCATTTTATGTGAACATTGCGTCACCAGGCTATCCTTTTTGTGAAGTGAAATCACTATAGCCTCTACCTGCTAGGATTGTGGGGGAAATTGAGGGAAGGCACAGAGAGGCCTTGGTCAATACTCAGTAGAAGTCCAGCCAGGACAGGTTTGGATTTACACAGAACACTTGGGCCTGTCGCAAGCAGTGCAGATCTGACTGTCAGGCTTTCTGGGCTCAAACTGATACCACAGGACAGCAGTTGACAACAGTCTTCAAAGATGTCCTGTTCAAAGAAGCTGAGTTTAACTTTCCATGGCCATCAACAGCGGATGTGCCAGATGAGCAACAGCAGCGGGACTTCTGGGAAGTGTTTCTAGGTCCTAGAAGGCCTTTCTGCTGACAGCAGGTCCTTGGGACTAGGGACATGGGAACAGACTGTGAGCCCCGAGGGAGAAGGGCTGGAGTGAGTGCTTGCCTTGGGCCTGGGGTCCAACCTGCCATTCCTTCACCAATATGAACGCCCACCCGTGGCAGATACTGCTCTAGGTGCAGGGCCACCAGTGCACAGAGAGACAGGGCTCCAGGATGCAGTACACACACTGTGGAGGGGAGAAAGGACAACCGGCAAACAGAGGAGCAGGTCTGTGCAGAGTGCTAAATTAGGGAGGCGACAGGGAGGAACCTCTGGAGAACTAACACTGAGCGACAGGAAGGAGTCAGCTGGGAAAAGAGGGGCGCACAGCAGTCCAGATAGAGAGAGTCAGTTTAAAGACAGGAGAAAGAGGGCAGATCTAAACAACAAGGAAGGCCGATGTGCACGAGAACACGTGACATGGAGACTAGAGGGAGCTGGGGAAGAGAGGAAGGCAGGAGCAGGCCATGGATGCTCCACTCCCGTTTACTGCAGGCGCTCATGGGAAGCCAACCGAAGGGAAGGCTGGTCTGGCTGCTATGTGTAAAGGGAATTGTGGGGCAAGGATGAGAGGACATGGGGAGCGGGGGTACACGGGGAGGGGAGATCTGGGGAGGGGAGAACCAAGAAGGGGGGACACAGGGAGGGGAAGATGTAGGGAGGGAATGCGGAGAGGGAGGACATGGGGAGGGAAGGATGTGGGGAGAGGGGATTCGGAGAGGGGGAATGCAGGGCTGAGGGACATGGGGAGGGGGGACACGGGGAAGGGGGATGCAGCAACGGAGGATGTGGGGAGGGGGGATATAGGGGGATGTGGGGAGGGAGGATGCGAGGAGGGGAGACACAGAGGGGGGACATAGGAAACGGGGATGTGGGGAGGGGAGACACGGGAAGGGGGGGCATGGGGAATGGGATGTGAGGGGGGCGTGGGGAGGAGGACGCAGGGAGGGATGATGCAGGGTGGACTGAGGTGGAACAGGAAGTGGATGCGTGGGCATGAGCATGGAAGTGACGGGGGCTTTGCGATGAATCCATTCCCAGCAGCAGCTACCACATGGAGCCCTGTGGCCAGCACTCCTGTCTTGGCTGAACTGATTCCTTTAACACACTCCTTGCACTCCTTTGGTTTAACAAAGAACTTACACAGGTGTACAACTACCTAACTAGTGCCGACCTGGCTGAGAGGTTTCCTGAAGTGTGCGGGTGACTTGACAAAGGAGCTGGATCCTTAGATAGTAGTTGACAAAGACATGGTGGCATCTGGGGAGGTAGAGCTCCCATTGCTAAAGCAATGTCTACTCCTACAGCTGCTTGTATGTACACACAGGTGATTACCGCTTCTTGGCCTTTAGCTAAGACCAAGTGTACATACATGTGCATTATTCTGCTTGGGCTGCTACAGCAAATACCACCGGCTGGGTTCTTAAACATCAGAATTTTATTCCTCACAGTATTGTAGGCTTGAAGTCCCTGATCATGGTTTCACTTGACTCAGCTTCTGGTGGGGCTCCCCTCCCTGCTTGCACATAGCCGGAGAGTGCTCTCATGTCTCCTCCTTTTATTAAGACTCTAATCCCACTGGCTTAGGGCCCCACACTTATGATCTCACCTGCCTTATCTTCAATACAATCACACTGGGGATTAGAGTTTCATTCAGCACACAGACTTTGTCGGTACAACAATTCTGTCCATAACAATGCTACCTATATCCTATATAATAGGTAATGTGCAAATTGACCCTCATGCCCTCAGGCTGGCAGGTAGTGGGGAGTTGGGGGCAACCAGGTCAGCAGGGGGAGGCCGTTGATGGCAACCAGGCCAGTGGGGGGTCACAGTTAGGGGTGACCTGGCCAATGGAGGACAGAGGGAGCAGTTAGGAATGATCAGGCCAGCACGCAGAGCCAGTTAAGGGCAATCAGGCCAGCAAGAAGGGGGAAGCTAGGGGCAACCAGGCAGGTGAGTGGTTAGGAGCCAGTGGTCCAGGATTGTGAGAGGGATGCCTGACTGCTGGTTTAGGCTCAGGGATTGGACCTAAACCAGCAGTCAGACACCCCCCAGGGGTCCCAGATTGGAGAGGGTGCAGGCTGGGCTGAGGGCCCTCCACTGCACAAATTTCATGCACCAGACCTAAGTGACTGTTACGACCAATGACTGGCTGGTAGCTATGATAAGCACTGATCACCATGGGGCAGATGCTCAATGCAGAAGCTGCCCCTGATGGTCAGTGTGTTCCCACAGCCAACTTTCTGCAGCTGGCCAACCTTCCATAGTCCACCCTACCCCATCCTCCCGGCCAGCAGGGTTGTCAGTGCATTCTCAAAGCCAACCTCCCATGGCCAGCCAACTTCCTGCAGTCCCTCCCCACAGCCCAAATCAGGACCAGGTGAGACAGCCCCTACAGGGCATGATCAGCCACGATTGCTGGCCAGGCTGAGGGATCCCACCTGTGAATGAATTCATGCACCAGGCCTCTAGTTGTCATATAAATTCCTATTTGTGCAAGTACATGAAAGTGTGTCCATTTATTTGAAACGTACTTGTCACCATTATGTACCAAGCAAGATACTCAGTTATATGAAGATAAGTCTGGGTATTAAATAATTCAGAGTCTAGTGGGGCAGACAAACAACTATAATGAAATGTGGCATAATAATACTAGAAGCTCTACCAGTAAAGAAAGGTCAGAGACCTATGGGAGAAAAGCTGACTTTTATGTGAATTTTATAAAAGGAGCAGGAGCCCTAACCGTTTGGCTCAGTGGATAGAGCTTTGGCCTGTGGACTGAAAGGTCCCAGGTTCAATTCCAGTCAAGGGCATGTACCTTGGTTGTGGGCACATCCCCAGTAGGAGGTGTGCAGGAGGCAGCGGGTCAATGTTTCTCTCTCATCAATGTTTCTAACTCTCTATCCCTCTCCCTTCCTCTCTGTAAAAAAATCAATAAAAAACATTTAAAAATAATAATAAAATAAAATAAAAGGAGCAGGAAATTCAGCAGTGAGGCCAAGAAAATCCAGCCCTGCCTCAAAACTCAATGTCTATGTGGAAGGTCCTCTTCTGACCACCCCAGCCTTAAGATATATATCCTTTTACTGAGTTTCAAGAATAATTGATTTGCAAGTTCACTTGGCCATTAAGGAAGTAGTGCTCTGAAATCTGGCCCCTACTACTGTCTTGAACTACTACTTAAATCTCTCAAGACCAACAACTTTTAATGAGAGCCTGGCTTGTTTTCTAATGAGAATGTGGATTTCCTCAAGGTAAGAAGCAGATCTGAGGAATCCTTCACTGGAGTAAAAGCTTAGGACATAAATGCTGCTTTGATTGAATGTCAAGACTAAAGGATGTAGAAGAGGTTAAATATGCAAATTAGGAGCTTTATAATCAGGGTTAAGACTCCTCTCTAATTTTTCTGGGTCTCATATTTTTCTATCAAAAGACAGAGTTGACTAGATCTCAATGGTTCTTACAAGCTCTTAAACCTCAACGAACATTCAACAACCCATCCAATTAGGGGTGATCTTACAGATTCCAGGCTCTACTGCTTTTTATAGTCTTCTTTCCCTTCTTGTTCAGATTTTATGTAAGCAATTAAAAGGCCATTAAAATTCATTCCAGACCCTTTAACAACTGGGAGCCACAAGAACAAAGGTGGCCTGGACAATCACAGAGGTTTCCAAGATACCTGACGGTGGTGAGGATGTGGAGAGAAAAGAACCTCATACACTGTTGATAACAATGGTTGTGGTACAGCCACTACAGAAAACAGTATGCAGAGTCCTCAAAAATTAAAAATAAAATTCTCACTTCTGGGTATGTATAAAAAATACACCATACCATCCAATACAGAATATCTAAGAGATATCTACACTCTCATGTTCTCTGCAGCTTTATTCATAACAGTCAAGATATGGAAACAACCAAAGTATCCATTAGCTGAAGAGTGGGTAAAGAGCATGTGGTGTCTACATACACTGAAGTGGTATTCAGTCATGAAAAAGAGGACACGCGTCCCATTTGGCACAACATGGGTAGACTTTCAGGGTAGTATGCTGGGTGAAGTCAACATAGAAAGACAAATAGTACATGATGTCACTTATTTGTGAAATCTAAAAAAAGTCAAACTCATAGAAACAGTAGAAAAGTGGTTACTAAGGGTTAGGGGGCGGGGTGGGGGTGGGGGGACAGGGAAAGACTGGTAAAAGGGTACAAACTTTCAACTGTGAGAAGAATAAGGTTTGAAGCTCTAATGTATCACATGGTGATGATAGCTGATAACATTATATTTTGTATAACTAAAATTTGCTAAGAGTAAAACTTATACATTCTCATAAAAATATGTAAGGTGATGGATATAAAAAAATTCATTCTATATTATATTTAACACTGGAGGCATGTTGCACGATTTTGTGCACAGGTGGGCTCCTTTGAACTGGCCAGTGATTGGGGCTGATGGGGGCCGCCTTGCCCAGTCCCAATCAGGGCCATTTGGGGCTGTCTTGCCCAGTCCCATTGGGGCTGACTGGGCCCAGTCAGCTGCTGGGGGGGGGAGGGGGGAGAGGAACCACAAGAGGTTGGCCAGTTGCGGGAGGTTGGCTGTGGGAGCGCACTGACCACCAGGGGCAGCTCCTGCATTGAGTGCCTGCCCTTTGGTGGTCAGTGCTCATCATAGCGACCAGTCGACCAGTCATTTGGCTGTTTAGGCTTTTATATATATATAGATAAAAGGGGGGAAAGAGATGGGCAACTAAAAAATTCAATCAATTCTTAAAGTGTAAAATTTAACCTTATCTCTGTTGACATCTAGTACAACATAGTTAATTGTTCTACCTCAAGTCAAGTATACTGAAGACCAAAACAGCTAACACTAGCAAGCAAATGACAGAATACTCACCTTTGCTCTTCAGTGATTACATTTAAACACATGGTTTAAATATCAAACAAAAAACATTCCAGTATACACAAAGACATAACTAAAATGTAAAACATGTATATTTTACACTTTTAACTTTGCAACAAAACCTTATCCTAAATGGACACTGTAGGTTGAGAAGAAAGAACTCAATTAAAAGGATATTTTCTTTAACAATTCTGAATTAGACTAGTTCAGTGATTATCAAAAAAGAAATATTCCACTTGAAAAATGGTCACAGTTCTAACTTTACAGTCATAAACTCTTTTGTTGGATGACAAACCTAGTGCTCGCAAGTCACTCCGATGCCCAAGTTATGGGACAGGCTCCATGACCCAGAACTCGGCCAGCTCTACCTTTTAAAGGAACTTTGCCAAGAGGAGTGTGTGATTAGCCAGACAATCCGCTACCCTCAAAGCTACTTGAATGGACTGTCTCCACTGAAAATTGCAGCAACCCAACAATACATCACTACTCAATTCCCACCACCACAGGCAGCACTCTGTCCCCAACAAAGAAGGCTCACATTCTACGTCTATAAAAACCCAGTCCTGCCTAAGACTGCAGGGCTGCCAAGAAGAACATCTGTGTGAGCGGCAGGACACAAAACTGGCTCCTTCTTGCTCCTTTCTTTCTTGTCTTTTGTGCTTTCTCCTTTTTTATTTCCTAAACAATACACTGGATGATTGCTTGGTAAGGAAATGGTCTTCCCTTCCCCTCTTCATCCCTTTTATTTGTTTATTTGTTTGTTTCACATGACGGTCATACAACTACATCTACCATCTACTATCAAGTTCTAATCCTGAAAACACAGTAAAGTTTATTTTCTGATTTCATCTGAGCTTAGATTTGTGATCACTGGAAGAATGCTGACTTTAAAGGTGAAGACCCCTAACAGTACATTAATAAAAAGAAGCTATCCAATTCTGCAAATATTCTAAAACTTCATTTATATTTATAGAGTGATAAAGCCAAATAAAATACTAAAAAATGGTAAAATGCCATTAAGAATAAAAACTTGTAAACTGCATGTGTCCTGCAGAAAATTTACAACATAAGTGACTATTTCCATAAGAATACTATTACATTTTGGTATTTTATGCCAAGAAAGACCTCTGCTATGCCTGTCTTCACCTCACATCAATATTTGGGCTTAAAGAAGTTAAAGAAATTAAGGCACACCAAGAGACAAATGGACAAAGACTATGACTAAGAATTCTCCAGAGAAAAATTACAAGTTACAGGTCCACAACTTTTATCTGCTCCCCAAACAAAAGAAAAACAATGTTCAATTTGATTAATGTCAAATAAATGCAAATTAAATCCAGATACTTTTGTTATCAATAGGCTTAATATTTAATATATGTTTATTGATTTTTTTTTACAGAGAGGAAGGGAGGGGGATAGAGAGCTAAAAACATCGATGAGAGAGAGACATCGATCAGCTGCCTCTTGCACGCCCCCTACTGGGGATGTGCCCGCAACCAAGGTACATGCCCTTGCCCAGAATCGAACCTGGAACCTTTCAGTCCGCAGACCAACACTCTATCCACTGAGCCAAACCGGTTTTGGCAATAGCCTTAATATTTAAAAATAGAGTGCCCATGTTTGCCACGGAATAGACTAGTTGGTATTTTATATGAGTACTAGTGCACGAAATTTGTGCACGGGGGAGGGGAGGTGGGCATCGTTCCTCAGTCTGGCCTGCTCTCTCTCCAATCTGGGGACCCCCCCACCCCCGGGGAATGTCCAACTGCCGGTTTAGGCCCTATCCCCGAACCTGCAGTCAGACATCACTCTCACATTCTGATACCACTGGCTTCTAACCACTTGCCTGCCTGCATGCCTGCCTGATTATCCCTAACCACTTCTGCCTGCCAGCCTGATTGCCCCCAAATGCCCTCCCCTGACGGCCTGATCGCCCCCAAGGCTTTTATTAATATAGACTACCTTTCTAGAGATCAATTCAGCAGCATGAGTGTTTATGCCAGTGAACCCAGCAATTTTATTTCCAGGATTTTATCCCTTACAAGTGAGGAGAGATTGAGCAGAAGGATGTTTACTGTAGCTTTATTTAAAAAAGAAACAATTTAAAACTAGCCAGATATTCAACTACAGAGTATGTGTTAAATAAGTGATACTTTTCTATGAGGAGTATAGAAAAATGATAAAAAGAAAATGTTCACTGTATATCTATACTAATAAAAGCCTAAGTGGCCCTCGCATCATCATAAAGTCGTCACAAGATGGCTGTCACAAGATGGCCAGCAGGGGAGGACAGTTGTGGGCTATCAGGCCAGCAGGGGAGGGAAGTTGGGGGAAACCAGGCTGGCGGGGAAGGCAGTTAGGGGTGATCAGGCTGGCAGGCAGAGGTGGTTAAGGGTGATCAGGCTGGCAACAGGGGCAGTTAGGGGCGATTAAGCAAGCAGGCACGTAAGCAGTTAGAAGCCAGCAGTCCTGGACATCCCTTGAGGCTCTCAGATTGGAAAGGGTGCAGGCTGGGCTGAGGGGACCACCCCCCACCCTGTGCATGAATTTTGTGCATCAGGCCTCTAGTATGATATATGATGGCAACCCAACTATTAAAAAATGTATGCTTGCTTAGAAGAAATAAAAATCTTAGTAATAGTATTATCTCATGGTGGTATGGCAATAAATTATTTCTATATATCTATACATAAAAAAGGCTAAGTGACTGTCCATCCATCCATCCAACCAGCATGCTTTATGCTACAGATGTGAAAGAGAGGTTACTATAGAAATGTCACCTGTCTGTCAATATATCGGATGTTTGTGCTTACAATTTTCGGCAATGATTGAAAAGATTAATAATATTCAATAATAATATGCTCATTAATAGGGTGGGGCAACATTGTCACATTATTAAACATCAAATTGTGACACTTCAAATAAAACAAATTAAAAGTGTATAGAATTAACAAATGATAAGCATCTTAACAGTATAAAACATGGCCAAAAACATTTGTAATTTAATTGAAACAGCCAAATGTTAATATTAAATAATATTTCTAAATAAATTACATAACATGTATTTCTAACTTTAGTTTTATATTTTATTTTTAAATATTTATAAAAGTCGTTAAATAAAAAATGAACTTTTATTTATGTATGTGCAGTACATTGATGCGCAGTGGCAGTTTAAAAATAAACTTTTACTTGCACATGTGTGATACCGATAAAGCTCTCACTGGCACCAATCACATGCATGTGTTTCCATCTGTCATTATTGATCGTGTATTTGGTTGTTTTTGTTGACATTCAACATGAACCATATCACAATTTATTCACCAACCTTCAATAGCAGAAACATTTGTTCATTTTATCTTTTATTGTTCTTTTATTATTTATAATATTAATAGTAGTAGTAGCATTATTTTTAATTTGATTTGTTTTAAATATATGTATATAATTTATATGTAAATATTTATGTTAAGGAATAATATTTTGTATTTTAATTTTATAATACTATATTATATATACTATTTTGACATGTAAATTTTTGCAAGAACATAATTACCACATGAACCTTTCTTCTAATTAATTTCCTTTCCATGTGCATGAATCCGTGCACCAGGCCACTAGTTCTATAATAGTTTCAGAACTATTAGTTTTAGAACCAGAAAATAGTCTCTGAATTATTGCCTCTTAGAATTGATGACACATTAACATTCTCCAGGGTTTTCAGAAACTGGTCCACTGAAATCTTTCCAATTGCATAGGAAAACTGCAGCAAGAGATATGTAGGAAAAGGGAGTCAGTATAATAATTTAAGGGGCTGGGAGCAGAATACATACTCTGCTAGGTTTATCATTTTAAGTAGTAAGAGACAATCACAAAATGATCCCATAAAGTTTAATGAAGATCAAATGGACAGTGATTTTCATTCCTGAAAGACTTGTGCATGTGAAATGTATTTCTAATATTTCGTAGACTGAAACAACATAACAAATAACTAAGATCTGTGTGTATGATTATTGGCAGGAATAAAATAAATGGAAAATAATGCCAATTTTTAGTCTTTAATTAAAAAACAACTCAAAGTATATTTTTACCTCCACAATTGGCTACAAAACTGGATCACAAAGAAAATCCATTTTTTACTTTGTTTTTAAAGGACAAAGGTATTCTCTAATGCTTTACATTTACACGTTTGCCTCCTCTAACAGGCACAGAAGTGGGAAGCCACACGTTTGCCTCCTCTAACAGGCACAGAAGTGGGAAGCCACGAGCAGCAGCTCAGCAAGTGCTGGAAGCCTGTGAAGTGTGGCTCGAGCCTCCAGTTATATATATCACTGCCTTTCCATGTCACACTTGGTAAACTAGCTTTAAACCACATAGCTTGCTTGTGATTCTGATACACTAGCTATTTTATTTTTAAAAAATTAAAAATGGAGCTCCCATTTGACCCAGTAATCCCACTTCTAAGGATATATCCCAAGAAATCAGAAAG
Organism: Lasiurus cinereus; assembly: GCA_011751065.1. NCBI lineage: Eukaryota > Metazoa > Chordata > Mammalia > Chiroptera > Vespertilionidae > Lasiurus > Lasiurus cinereus. The sequence continues at coordinate 23,326,768 of JAAGEH010000040.1, forward strand.
GATATATGCACCCCTATGTTCATAGCAATAGCTAAGACTTGGAAACAGCTCAAATGCTCAGCAGCAGATGAGTGGATTAGGAAACTGTGGTACATCTACACAATGGAATACTAGGCTGCTGTAAAAAGGAACACTTACCATTTTCAACAGCATGGATGGACCTGGAGAGCTTTATGTTAAGCGAAATAAGCCAGTCAGAGAAAGATTAGCACCACATGATCTCACTCATTTGTGGAATATAATAAATTGATGAACAAAAACAGATCCAGAGACAGAGAAGCATGGATCAGACCATCCAACCTCAGGGGAAGGTGAGAGTGGGGGGTAACTGAGCAACCAAAGGACTTATATGCATGCATATAAGCCTAACCAATGGACACAGACACTAGGGGGGACGAGGGCATATGCTTGGGGGTGGAAGTGGCTGGGGAGAGGCCAATGGGGGAAAAGGAGACATATGTAATACTTTAAACAATAAAGAATTAAACAAATAAAATAATTTGCTTTAAATGGCCAAAAAAGAGAGATAGAAAAGGATGTTTGCACAGCAGTTGTCAAGTGAGAAAACAATCTATTAAGTGGCATTAGTTTATTACACGGCATTTAAAACCCATCACTGGAAAAGCGATAGTTTCCTGGTGTGTGATCTGGATTTCTCTTTACACAAGCAGTTCATGTTATGCTTTGACAGTACTGTTTTAGAAGCTAATACATTCAACTCTTGTGTTCACTGGTATACGACCAAATCATGTTCATAAACAAAAGTAAAGGGCGAACAACAAACTAAATATGTGAAGACCTGCCAACAAGTAGTGCACATCTGAAAGGACGTAGGCTCCTTGTGATGGAACACCTGGGTCAGCATCCTGCGGGGGATGTTTGTCCATCCAGGGAAACGTGGATGCCATGTCAGCAAACACAATGGGGATGCGGCAGAACACACATGCCCTCCTGAGCACTGGACTTGATTTCGCTCCATCTCCCTCCCGAGGTGCTTTGCACTTTACTTGTAATTTCGTTGACTCTACACTAACTGTAAAAGTAGATGTTCCTAGCCCAGTTTCCCAGAGCCACGCTGGTACACAGCAGAGCGGGGCCTAAGTCCTGCCCTCTCATCCCAGGCTGTGCTCTTTTCACTTCTGTTGGGTCAGGAGTAAACAGACTGAATGGTGAAATCATGGGGCACTTGGTTGAATTTTAGCACCGAGTGCCACCAGATCAACATCTCCTTGCTCTCTGCCAGTTTCCTGGGCCTCAGAGATTATGAAAGTGTCCACATGTTTACCCGAGTCAGGTCCAGACTAAGTGTGTGACAAGAGAATTCAAAGATAACTGGACAATTTTTTGAAAATCTATCAGAAAGGTATTCTGACCATCAATTAGGATCTCACAGATCTTTAGAGAAGCTGGACTATAAATTCAGAGACATAAATGGGTATTCTGTTCAGAGAATTCTGATTTGATCCTATAAGAAAGTTAAAAAAAAAACACTGTTTTATGCATTTACAAGTATCTATGAAGTAAGTGAAACCGAACATTTACCACAAAACCTTCTCTGTGTGGAGGAGTTATTGGACAAGCTGAGCTGGCTGGGGGAGGCTGGTGGGGAGGGGGGGGAGCGTGGGCGGCTGTGATGACACTGCTTCCGGTTTCTACCAACAGGCACCAGCGATCACAGGTTCAGAGATTATTCAAAGATGAAGCAGTTTCTCTACAAGTTCTTTGAGACTGGACTCAGTGACCTCACCCAGCTTTCTCTCAGGATCTCCATCCTTCCCTTCATGGTGAGGTTGCTCCCACTGAAAAGGCTCCTTTGGTGGTGGGCCTCCTTCTCACCCATCAAGTGCGGGACCTCGCTCTCTAGACAAAGTTGCTGTTCAGTACACAGTGATTCTTTAGGTGTCATCCTGATGCAGTCATGCAATCAAACATTTTCTGTCATCAATCAGCCCATTATATCTCTTTAATACTTCACCCACACAGTAGTTTTAAAGAAGAAAGCATTCCTAGACAGTACTTATAATACATATATTTCCTTGACATTTTAAAGTTACTGTGGACATAACTGCATTTAAAAATGTATTGCACAAGCAATAAATTACTAGGTCTCAGTCATCATTAAGAAATCTGTACCCTCAGCTAATATCACACCCAATAGTGAAAAATTGAAAGCTTTTCCTCTAAGATCAGAAACAGGACAAGGAAGTCCAACCTACCACTGTTATCCTACATAGTCCTGGAAGTCCTAGCCAGAGAAATCAAGCAAGAGAAAGAAATAAAAGGCATCCAAATAAGAAAGGAAGATGTAAAAGTGTCACTTTTTACATGGTTCTATATATAGAAAACCCTAAAGATTCCACCAAAAAATTATTAGAAACAATAAACAAATACAGTATAGTAGTTGGGCACAAAGTCAATGTACAAAAATCCACTGCATCCCTATATACTAACAATGAAATTTCAAACAAAAAGCAATGAAAAAATACAATTCCTTTTGCAGTTGCAACAAAAATAGTAAAATACCTACAAATAAACTTAACAAAGGAGTGAAGGAGCATCTATATACTGAAAATTGCAAAGCATTATTAAAATAGATTGAAAAAGACACAATGAAGAGGAAAGATATTTGGTATTCATGGGTTGGAAGAATCAACAGTTAAAATGTCCATATTACCCAAAGCAATACAAAGATTTAATGCAATCCCCATCAAAATCCCAATGTAATTTTTTAAAGAAATAGAACAAAAATATCATCAGATTTGTTTAGAACCACAAAAGACACTGAATACCCAAAGCAATACTGATAAAAAAGAACCAAGTTGAAAGTATCACGCTACCTGACTTCAATTTATACTACAGAGCTACAATAATCAAAACAGCATGGTATTGGCAAAAGAGAGAGAGAAAGAGAGAGAGAGACAGACAGACAGACCAATGGAACAGAAATGAGAGCCCAGCAATAAACACACATGTAGATGGGCAAATAATTTTTCACAAAGAAGCAAAAAGACACCATGGAGAAAAGAAAGCTTCTTCAGTAAATGGTACTGGGAAAACTGGAAAGCCACATGAAATTAGATATAGTTTGTCCGCATGTACAAATGCGTCAAAGATCTAAATATAAGATCTAAAGTAATAAATTACATAGGAAAAAATTCAGGTTCTAAAACCAAGGTTTTAGAGAAGATTTTATGAAGTTGACCCCAAAGACAAGGGAAGTAAAGACAAAAATAAACTAATGGGACTATATCAAACCAAAAGGCTTCTGCACAGCGAAAGAACTTGCCAAAAATAATTTTAAAAAGGCGGTGATGTTTGCAAACAACAGTTCCATTAAGGGGTTAATATCCAAAATATATAAAGAACTCATACAACTCAACATCAAACAAATCAATAATACCATTAAAAAATGGGCAGAAGATTTAAACAAGCACTTCTCCTAAGAAAACATACAAATGGCCAACAGATATATGAAAAGTTGCTGAATTTCATAGCTACTAGGGAAATGCAAATCTAAACTATAATGAGATACCACCTCACACCTGTGAAAATGGGTATTATCAACAAGACAAGTACTTGGAGATATTGTGGAAAAAAAGGAACCCTCATTCACTATTGGTGGGGATGCAAACTAGTATAGCCACTATAGATAACAGTATGGCAGTTCCTCAAAAAATTAAGAATAGAGTTAACATATGATCCAGCAATCCCTCTCCTAGGTGGCTACCTAAAAAACTTTAAAAAATTAATTCGCAAAGACATATGTACCCCTATGTTCCCTGCAGCATTATTCATGGTGGCTAAGACATGGAAACAACCAAAGTGCCTTTCAATAGATGACTGGATAAAGAAGATGTGGTACATATATACAATGAAATACTACTCAGCCATAAGAAAGGATGCAATACTGCCATTTGTGACAACATGGATGGACCTTGAGAATATCATGCTAAGTTAAAAAAATCAGACAGAAAAAGCTGAGAACCATATGATGTCACTCACCTGTGGAATATGAAACTGAAAGCAATAAATGACAAATAAGGGAAAACATAGAAATGTACACTTGAAACTTATATAATCTTATTAACCAATGTCAGGCAATCTATATATATAAAACCCTAAAATGCAACTAGACCAAACAGTGAAACAACAAAGCAACCAGTTGCTCTGATGTGCGCTGACCACCAGGGTGTGTACGCGGAACATGGCTGGCATCGGCCTTGGCGGGGTGGTAGAGCAGGTGAGCGGGGCCGCCAGACCAAAGTGGGGTACCAGTTGCTATCATCGGGGTGAGCCTCTGGTGGTTACTGAAAATTCTTTGCTCTCAGGCACCATAGTCCTGCTGGGCGCTTGTATCTGCTACTGGCGCCAGCCTTGCTCACACCTGCTGCCAGTGCCAAGCCACTGCTCACACCCACTGCTGGCACTGGCCCTGCTCGCACCCACAACTGGTCCAGAACTGCCACTCGCACCCGTTGCCAGAGCCCAGTGCAGGTCCTGATTGCTCAGTGCAATCAGTGGGTGTGAGCAGCAGCTGCCAGCCCCGACAGCCCCTGAGAGCTTCACCTCCCCCTGCTCCTGAGGGGTGATTAGGGCAGCAGCCGCCACTCGCACCCACTGATAGCGCTGGCTTCACTCGCACCTGCTGCTGCTGCCAGCCCCAATCACTCCACACCAACACTGGGTGCAAGCCAGCGCCATTAGCACACGGGAGCGGCGGCAGGAGCAGGGCTGCCGGCAGACAGGGGACCAGGAGCCACGGCAGGAGGGACTGGGCAGGGGTGGAGAGGACAGGCCAAGACCCACCTTTATGCCCATCGCAGCCTGGGGACCCACAGTTCCTTTCAAGGTGCACGAATTCATGAACTGGGACCCTAGTAATTTAATAAAAATAAAATAAAGTAAATATTCCATTGTAGAGGTTCCTTGTTTTTCCAGTCTCTGTCCACACTGTTATCATTACCTCTCCAGCCACTGGTCTTGCCTCTATTCCCTAGAGCAGTGATTCTCAACCTTCCTACTAATGCCACATCCCTTTAATGCAGTTCCTCATGTTGTGGTGACCCCCAACAGTAGCAACTAAATAATTTTATGGTTGGGGGTCACCACAACATGAGGAACTGCATTAAAGGGACGTGGCATTAGGAAGGTTGAGAACCACTGCCCTAGAGGGTTTTTAAAAGTAAACCATATCTAATCCAAGAAACCACATCATCTTATTCAGATATACATGTTAGTGAGAGTTGATGAAGCTCTTTTTGGGCCAGAAACACTGCTACTCATTCCAGTAAAACTTGATGTCGCTGAGAGGAAAGGGGGGGAGGGGGGGATGAAGGGGAGTGCCAAAGGCTGATTTCTGGGCCTCATCCCCAGGTACTCTGATTCTTTACACGCAGCAGAAACGTCTGGTAAGAGGACACCAGCTTTTCATACAGGGTCTGTGGCCGCTGTTTTTAGCACTCCGCATTCTTTACCTATAAGTTCTCTGCTCTGTTCAGGAGGCTGTCATTATAGCAATCTTATCCAAGACAAATGATGCTGAAAGTTTCTCTTCTAAACTTTGCTGTTGACATCAGTCTTGCAAGGTGGCATGTATATCACAGGTTTGGAAAGAACATCAGACAAATGATAAAGAAGCTCTGCTTTATTTCACAGCAAAAGAAACTATAGAGCAGAATCTTTCTTTTCCACTGTCTCCAAAGGTGGCATGTAGCTTTCCCACAGTATCAGGTTGCTGGTCTAGGTACACACACAACCTAGATGATAATTCACTTAGGTTTAAACTACTTTTTTCAAAGCCAATTTTTTTAAACAATGCATCATCTACATTTGAAATGCTAAGTGAAATCCTACTACCTCTCACAAAAAAAGGGACAGGGAGGTGTATTGTACTGGACAAAGGGAAGGGAGAAAAGTATTGACAGTACAGCAATCTACAGTACCGTGAGGTAGAGAGAATTGTTGAGAGTTTCTCACACATGAAAAAGAAGGAAGAGCATAACACTGATTATATTTCTTTTTTTTTTTTTTTGGAATGTTGGTATTGGAATACAGTGGTACCTCGAGATACGAGTTTAATTCGTTCCGTAACCTTGAGGCATGGGAAACTATGAGACGCTTGAGTCGCAGTAAACTGGTGGGTCGTGTGCAGCCGGCCAATCCGTGTGATTACTCGTATTTCAAAGCAAAAATCGCTCGCTCGACGGCTCATATCTCAAAAATCTGGTATGTTAGGGCACTCGTATCTCGAGGTACCACTGTACCTGGAAAGACGCCATCATTTATAAATATAATAGACAAATCAGTGATATAAACCTATGTTTAAGTCCTAACAGGTTTGGCTCAGTGGATAGAGTGTCTGCCAGTGGACTAAAAGGTCCCAGGTTTGATTCCAGTGGAGGTCATATACTTAGGTTGCAGGCACATCCCCAGTAGGAGGTGTGCAGGAGGCAGCTGATCGATGTTTCAAACTCTCTCTCTCTTTCCCTTTCTCTCTGTAAAAAAATCAACAAAATATATTTTTAAAAAACCCACTTAAGCTTTAAAAAATAAAATTAAAATTTTAAATCAGATTAGTGGAATGGGAGCCTCAATCCTAGAAAAAGATGTGTCTTTAAGAAATAGTGAGACATACAATCTTTGGTAGCTACTTTATAAATTTAATCATTTGAAGAAATAAGGGTAGGGCAAAAGTAGTTTTATATTTGTGAATATACAAAACAGAGTTTATCGTGTATTATTATTTATTCACTAGAGGCCCGTTGCATGAAGAGATTCGTGCAATAGGCCTTCCTTCCCTTGGCTTCCAACACCAGTTTTCCTCTGGCACCTGGGACCCAGGCCTTTGCTCCGGCCAGAGTTTGCCTTCTTCGTCTTTGCTGCAGACTCAGGTAGGCTTCGGCCAATTCATCTTTGCTGCTTCCCTGCAGACTCCTGCTGGAGTCTACCATCTTTGCTGAAGACTGCCATCTTCGTCTTCACTGCAGACTCCAAAGTCTGCAGCCTTGTCTTCGATGCAGGGGCACTCTGCTCCTGTACATCCCTTCACGTCCTCTCCTCATCCCCCCTCCACACCCTCCCTCTCATAGCAGGCGTCCTGCCCTGCCTGGAGCAGCTGGGCACCTGCCATCTTTGGCCTTCTAATTTGCACATTCACTCTGATTGGCTGTGGGCATAGCGAAGATACAGTCAATTTACATGTTTGTCTATTATTGTGTTATGTTCCACACTAAGGTAAACCTGTAATTAATCCCACAGGAAAGGGGTAAATCGATGCCACAGAGACTATTGAGTCCCACGGATCCAGGCTGCACTGAGGAAGGAATGCCTTTGGAAGAAGGGGAAATGAAGTCACAATTTCAAAAGATTCACACATTGTCATGGCAGGAACAAGCATTACAGTTACCTCTGGAGGCTGATCTCGAGGACTGACTGCTCCCAGTGAAGGCATGAGATCTCTGGGGTTCTGAATGTCTCCAAATCCCAGAATTACCCCCAATTTCTGGCTAAATGACTGTTCTGGGCAATGTTTGCTACTCTGGTTTCTACAACACTAGTTTCTTTCATGAAATTTTTTAAAACAAAGCCAAGGGGACCAGTACTAGGAGCCTGGAATCAGCATTCCTGAGAACACCAGTGTCCACTGGCCTAGCAGACCCATCTGCCCAACTCTGAGCCAGCATCTGAAAACTTGCATCATCTACAGTTAGTTAAACTGTTGTTGGGATTGCTTTTAAATTACTAAAAACTGAATAAATATTTTAAAATTTTCTAACACGCTATAACTATAGTTAACATAAGAAAACAACCTCATATGCTGCCCACAGATGAAGGAATTTTGAATATGTGGCCTACTTTTAAATAAAACCAAGAGCCCACAGTAGTATGTTCCTATCCTAAATCATTCAGGAAGGAGAGATTCTGGGAAGGGGATGGGAGGCTAGCAGAAAACTAAACTAAAACTTCAATATTCTTCTTTAATTACTTGTATTTTGGGAGGAATCAATAGCCTCATTTCATTCAATCTGGGCGAGATCTTAGCTTAAGGGACCTCCCTCCCCTGCCGCTAATTATCTTGTTCATACTTGTGTTAAATTTGGTTGTTAATATCAAGTGCTATTTCCCCAGCTGTGAAGTCAGGCTAGCAGCTGCCTGGGCAAACCAGGCCTTGCTGCACCAGCAGAGCGACAGCTGCATAGTCTGCCCAAGAAGGGAGTGTAAAAGGCCGAGGCTCCGAGGCTCTCTGCTGGCCTGTCACACTGTGTGCAGTATGCTAGGTGACAACAGCGGCAGAGGTGAAGGAAAAAATGAACACAACCAATTTCTACCCATATCACATCTGCTTCCAAATCGTTTTCTTTATGGGATACTACATTGAGTTTGATCATTTTAATTTTAGATTTTTCAACATTCTATGCACAGAAGTGAAACCTTACAATTATATAAACACTAGAGGCCTGGTGCAAGGTAGGATTGGGCCTAAACAGGCAGTTGGACATCCCTCTCATAATCTAGGACTGATGGTTCCCAACTGCTCGCCTGCCTGCCTTCCTGATTGCCCCTAACCACTTCTGCCTGCCAGCCTGATCACTCCCTAACCACTCCCCTGCCAGCCTGATTGCCCCTAACTACCCTCCCCTGCAGACCTGGTCACTCCTAACTGCCCTCCCCTGCAGACCTGGTCACTCCTAACTGCTCTCCCCTGGGTCCTCCCCAACTGCCCTTTCCTGCTGGCCATCTTGTGGCAGCCATCTTGTATCCACATGGGGGCAGGATCTTTGACCACAGAGAGGCAGCCATCTTGTGTGTTGGAGTGATGGGCAATTTGCATTTACTCTTTTATTAGATAGGATAGAGGCTTGATTCATGAGAGGGGGCTGGCTGGTTTGCCCTGAAAGGTGTCCTGGATCAGGGTGGGGGTTCCCTTAGGGCATGGAGTGGCCTGGGCGAGGGGCCTGTGGTGGTTTGCAAGCTGGCCACATTCCCCAGCAACCTGAGCGGAGGCCCTGAGATCTGGGATTTATTTATTTCCTATAATTGAAACTTTGTAGCTTTGAGCAGAGCCCAGGGCTAGCTAGGAAGTTTGGTTTCCTCCATCCCCAGGGAAACCCAAGTCTCCTGCTTGCTCTGTTGCTGCAGACATTTTTGTTGGGATTTACTTATCTTCTATAATTGAAATTTTGTAGCCTTGAGTGGAGCCCAGGGCCAGCCAGCGTGGGTGGAAAGCTTGGCTTCCTCCATTGCTGGAGAAACCCAAGCCTCCTGCTTGCTCTGTGGCCAGCTGCCGTCTTGTCTTGGTTGGGTTAATTTGCATACTCAAGTGGGGGTGGCTTGTGGGTGTAGCAGAGTCATGGTTAATTTGCATGTTACTCTTTTATTAATGTAGATCCCTGATTTCTACTTTAACATGTTAAGCACCCAGTCTGTTTTGTCTTCTGGATGGAAAGTACAGTGTTAGTCACCAGTGACTGACAAGGCACTTAATGTGTTAACTTGTAAATATTCCTGGTTTTTAATTTTTGTAAACTTAAAATTTCCATAATCTCAGAAACAATATGCTGTGCTGAACATGGCAGAACCATAAAATGGAAGGAGGCTGGCTTTTCTTTCCTTTTTTAAATTTTATTAAAGTACTAAAGGCCCAGTACACAAAAATTTATGCACTTGGGGGGGCTCCCCTCAGCTCAGCCTGCGCCCTAACATCCTGGATCCCTCGGGGATGTCCACCTGCTGGCTTATGCCTGCTCCCAGGGAATTGGACCTAAGCTGACAATTAGACATCCCTCTGGCAGCCTGGGAGTCCTCAGGTGATGTCCACCTGCCAGCTTAGGCCTGCTCCCTGTGGGTTCGGGCCTAAGCTGGTAGTCAGACATCCCTCTGGCAGGCTGGGAGCCTTTGGACATCCTTATTGCTGCTGAGGAAGCGGGAGAGGCTCCTGCCACCATCACTGCGCTCGCAGTCGTCAGCTGGGGTTGTGGTTGAGCAGAGCTCCCCCTGTGGGAGTGCACTGACCACCAGGGGGCAGCTCTAGCATTGAGCATCTGCCCCTGATGGTCAGTGCACATCATAGCAACTGGTCATTCTGCCGTTAGGGTCAATTTGCATATTACCCTTTTATTATATAGGATAGTTGACACACAACATTATATTAGTTTCAGGTGTGCAACACAGAGATTCTACATTGTGTACCTTATGACATGAATGCCACGATAAGTCTAATAACTTTAGAGTTTGGGTCTTTATGTCACCATGTGGAATGCCAGCCACCACCCAAAGAAACAGTCGCATGGCAGTGTGACAGGACTAAGAACAAGGGCAATCCCTCGAATTCTGCAGTTTCCTCAGCTGTCTTCACCCAAATACACAAAATGAGGCTTCATTTATTTTTTTAACCAATCGGTTTGTTTCTTTGATTAAAAAGAAGTCTTTATAAAACCTCTATCATTGTGGCAATATCAGCGTTTGTTAATTCTAGGTAATGGACATTCTAGTGGCTGCCATTCTATTTCCTATAGTTATTGGTTAAAAAGAGGTTTTACTATTTAAAAAGATTGAAGAGTTGGCCATTCCTCTCCTATTTTACAGGAATGTGATATTCTGACTACAGCGACCATTCTATTGTGGCATACTCCTTAAAGCTACATTCTCCTCCACTGCGCCACCTCATGCTCCCAGCACCACTACTGCTTCCCACCTCGGATTCAGTTCAGGCGCATGTGCAAGCTCCAGACTCTCCTCTTTTACCTCCATGTGCATCTGAATAAACGTAAAACCTCATAAAGTATTAGAATCATGACTTCAAATTTTTCAGAACTATAGAGGAAGAGATTAATCTGCGTGGTCTAAAAAGGTATGAGAGTAAAGGAAAGAGCAAGTAATTCTGTGCAAATTAAAATAAAAATAGCTAACACCTGCTGAGCACTCATATGCTAAGTACTATCATGAGTCAGTATTCCTATTAACTTGGGACATCCTTGAAACTACCCAATAAGGTACATACTGTAAGCCCCACTTCACAATGAAAGTGAGAGAGAGTGCTGAGAAACATTCCTAAAACAACAAAAGATAATTTATGTTAGTGACCAATCAAAAAAGATCTAACACAATTTCAAGACCAAATTTTGCTTATTCAACATTCTTTAGATGGAAATCTAACACTCTTCTTAATCCCACTGCTCTATTTTAAAGACCAATTCCATTGCTTACTATTTTCTAAATACTTCATAAAGCCATTCTTTGGTTCCCACCCCAATGTCACTACCCAAAGTTACATCATCAAAATATCACCCCTTGACTATGGGAATCATCTGTGACCTCTCCTCTGGGCAATCCACACTTCCCTGCACCTGAAGACTGTCAACTCCCTGTGCAGCTCGAGTTGGCTGTAGAAAACCACCCCTATGGGATCTAACCAGATCATATCCCAACTTCTCAGGCTTGTTTTGAGGATTAAGTCTACTCCCGCATGCAGCACAGTGCTTGGCACATTGTAGAAACTTAAGAAATGTTAGTCATGCCTCTGAGAAGCAAACTGCATCAACCCCCTTTTACAGAGGAGCTCAGCCGTCTTGGAGAAGTGAAATTCTTTAACTGGAGCACCTTGGTAAGTGGAGGAACCAGGCCAGAACCAGGTTTGTCTGGCACCAGCCGCAGCCGACCTGACAAGTCTGGTCAGTCCTGGTGGTCCCTGCCTGGCAAAAGGCTGCTGCAGCTCAGCATGTGATGAAATTCCGGCAATGGCACATGGAAGACTGTCTGCAGGGGAGCTCCAGGGAAAGGTTTCTTACTCTGAAAAGACACACAAGAGTCCTGGCCAGTGGTTCTCAATGGTTAGAGCGCAAGCCCTGCACAGTGAAGGGCCCAGGGTTTTATTCCTGGTTCAAGAGCATGTTCAATTGCGGGTTCGAACCCCTGCCACAATAAGGGCACATTGGGGAGGCAACCAACTGATGTGTCTCTCTCACAATGATGTTTCTCTCTGTCTCTCCTTCCCCCTTCCTGCTTTTTCTAAAAATCAATGTCCTCAGGTGAGAATTAAAACAACAAAAACGCCAAAAGAGACACAGGAAGCCCTTTTTTTTTGCACATGAAAACTGTCCAGTCTGGTCGTGGTACACACACTGTTACCGTAAAGGATCAGGCCTGAGCACAACCCTCGTGTAGAGGAGGGAGTCAGGCTCTTACATGAGAAGTAACTGCCCGACCCTGGTTCCTTGTTATTGAAACAAAATTTCCTTATCGTTTAGGACCTGAAAGCTGACAGGATCTTGACACATATATCGCAATGTGGACAGTAACACAGATCTCATGGAAACTATTGTAGCGACTTTGGAAATCAACTGCCTCTTCCTCTGAGATGTTCCCAACTCTCCTTTTCTCATGTAAATGTTACGTATTCCCAAGCCCATATTTAAATGAAACCACTTAAAAACACCCTCTTCCAAAACTCGTTAGAATATTTTCAATGGTTTCTATGATCACAAATAAATACAATTTTAGTTATACAGATGGAGATGCATTATCATGATGGAGTTAACACAGGATATTAGGAAGAAAACTAAGTTTCTAATGAGCCTGCTTCCTTCCTCTCCCCACCCCAGCTTTCTGAACTCAGGCTCATCATTAGTGAGCTGCATGCCGTACTCATGGAATAGAAACAGACATTTCTCCTGGGAACAGAAATTCCAACACATTCTACTTGGCGAGAGTGACAGGAAGTAGTTTTCGTGTACAAGGAGACATGCTCTTCCTATGGAACGTTCTGGTATCGAGATCCAAATGTGCTGGAACCTCAGCTCAAAAGGCAAGTCATGCAGCGTAAGAAGAGCAGCAGCAGCAGCGTCCTGGGCTCCGCAGCCGAGTGCTGCCTCCTCAGCACCTACAACAGCGCTCCTATCTTCCCTGGGCAGCTTTTCTGGGCCTCTATCGAGAGCTGCCTAGATCTGCAAAGCAAGTGACCTGTCCCCTGATAGTTATTAAGAGAAGGCTACATAGTAACATTTACAATCAGATATGTTTATTAAGTTTGTGTTAGGAAAAGCATCCATTGGACAGAGCATCGATCTGTGGACTAAAAGGTCCCAGGTTCGATTCCGGCAAGGGCACATGCCCCAGTTACAGGCTCGATCCCTAGTAGGGAGGGAACAGGAGGCAATCAATCCATGATTCTCTCTCATCATTGATGTTTCTCTCTCTACCTCTCCCTTCCTCTCTGAAATCAATTAAAACATTTTTTTTAAAAAAGAAACATTAGGAAAAAAGGTCCAGGACAATTTCATCTGATTTGGGAAACATCATGATCTCTCATAAAAGTCCAGTATACACCCACGCTGAAGCTTTCTCAGAGGTCACCTCTGGCGGTGCAGACACTAACTGCACATTCTTCAGGAGTCCTCGGGCTGAAGTCAGTGCCCTGCCTACGGAACAGCCCTGCCTGAGGAGCAGCCCTGTCCACGGAGCAGCTGTCAGTGTGGAGCAGCTGTCCGTGTGAATGGGTTCCTGTCCTAATCCCGCTGACCTCAGACTTGAGCCTGAGAACCTGTCAGAAAGGTGCTCTCACAGTGGGAGACATTGAGCAGCAGCTGCTGCGCTCCCAGGCTGCGGCCGTCATTTTGGCTTTTAAAGACTCCAGTGCTACTCTGACTGCATGTGTTATGAAGCCCGGGGACAGGGGTGCAGTCTCCTCACCATTTGCATCTGCATCGTGTGTATGGCTGATCCAGTGCAGTCGTAGTGCTAGAACTACGCATACTAGAGACAGTTATATAACTAGCCTTCTTATAGGAAGTTAAGATTTAGTCATCAATTTCATTCATGAAACAAAAATGACTTAAAACTCCTTTTAGAACTGAGAAAATAAATGAAGGATAAAAGAAGGTTGAGAGAGAGAAGGCAAACCCTACATAGAAAGCTAGACAGATGGTGGATAGACACAGAGATGAAGGTAGACATCAGCCATGAGTACAGAGAAGTAGAGGCTGCTAACACGCTGCTGTGGAGCTGGCTGTTGGTGAGAGTGCTATCCTGGTGACAGCTTCGGGCAACAACATTCTAATGGTTCCTCTCTGATTCCTCACATTTGTAGTTGGGGGAAAGAGATGGGAATTTCACATTGAAGGATGGAATCAGGGTGCTCGTGAATTCTTCCTAATACAACCTTACAACTCCCAACAATGCTGGGCCTGTAGTGGCTGTTCCATGGGCCTCGTGCCTGGGTTTGGCTGCCGTGTGCCATGAGCGGTCATTTCATTTATCTCATAGGCAGCACTGCCAATAGAAACATCTCTGTGCTTCGCTTCTTCTACACTGATTGATGTTACACATCTGTGATCATTAGTTTTGTCTCAACTTGGCCAGGCTGCAGGATGCAGTTATTTCTTTTAATCCTCACCCAAAGATATTTCTTCATTTATTTTTAGAGTTAGTGGAAAAGAGGGAGGGAAGAAGAGAGAGAAACATCACTGTGAGAGAGATATATCCATTAGTTGTTTCCTGTGCTCGCCCCAACTGGGGCCAGAGATAGAACCTATAACCCAGGTATGTGCCCTTGATCAAGAATCCACTTCCAACCACTGAGCACATTGGCCAGCACAGGACCCAGTTATTTAATTAAGCACAAACTTAGGTGATGCTGTGAAAGCAATTTGGAGACTGGATTGGCCTATAATTTGTAGTTGCCTCCCATGTAAGTGGGCCTCATCCAGGCAGTGGGAGATCTTACAAGCAATAACTGAGGTTTTTGGAGGAGAAATTCTCCTCAGCCTGAAGCCCGCCCGCCTGCTCTGCATGCTTCAGACTTGTCAATCCCACAACTGTGTGTGCTAATTCTTTAAAGTAAGTCCCCTACTGTATCTGTACTTCCTGTTGGCTCCATTTCTCTGAAGCAATGGTGACATCGGCCTTTCTATTGTCATCCATCCACAATGAGTATCATCAGGGCCGGGACCCTGATCCCAGGGCAATGGTGGGTTCCCTGGGCTCAGGGGCACTAAGTTTACACCCTAAACTTGGGTCAAGGTCTGATTGGCAGCGGATTTCCCTGGCTGCAGAGCTGCTCCATCTCCTTTGCTACATTTGATTGTAATACATAATACATAATGCATAAAATAAATATGCATTCAGATGCATGTTTCTAACTTTATACATTATATATATGTAAAAACATACATTTAGTTATATAAAAAATATAATTATACACAAATACAAGGTGGAACAAAAGTAGGTTTATACTTATGAGTACATGAAAATTTATTCTTGTATTATTTATTTGTATTACAACTGTAAATCCACTTTTGCCCCACTTTGTATATACCTATACATAAATATATAATACAATTTATAATTATATCCTTTTATGATATTTTAATTTATATTAAAACATTATAAATAAGTTAAGTTATAAATAAATATAATAAACACAAATACAAGTTATAAATAAATAAAAATTTACAGCTCTAATTTATATCATAACTGCACCAGTGGGGTCCCTAGGCCTGGCCTGTGCCCTCTATCAATTTGGGACCCCTCAGGGGATGTCGGAGAGCTGATTTCGGCCTGATCCCCACAGACCAGGCCAAGGGATCCCACTGGTACACAAATCCGTGCACCAAGCCTCTGGAATGCATATAAGATCTTTGGTTAATCTCTTCCCACCCTCTCCTTCCCCTCTTTCCTCTGAGATTCATCAGTCTGTTCCATGTTTCCATGCCTGTGGTTTCAACTCCTGCATTGAGCATCTGCCCCCTGGTGGTCAGCCAGTTGCTTAGGCTTTTATATATATATACTAGAGGTCCAGTGCACAAAATTCGTGCACGGCAGCGGTGGGGAAGTGTCCTTCAGCCCAGCTTACTCCCTCCCCAATCTGGGACCCCTTGAGGGATGTCCAATTGCCTGTTTAGGCCCGATCCTGCCTGGATCGGGCCTAAACAGGCATTCAGACATCCCTCTCACAATCCAGGAATGCTGGCTCCCAACTGCTCACCTGCCTGTCTTCTTGATTGCCCCTAATTGCTTCTGCCTGCCAGCCTGATTATCCCCTAACAACTCCCCTGCCAGCCTGATTGATACCTAACTGCTCCCTGCCAGCCTGTTTGCCCCTAACTGCCCTCCCCTGTGGGCCTGGTCACCCTTAACTGTCCTCCCCTGCAGGCCTGGGTCCCACCCAACTGCCTTCCCCGCAGGCCCGGTCACCCCCAACTTCTTTCTTCCGCCAACTTGGCCCTCCCTAACTGCCCTCTGCTGCAGGCTTGATCACCTCCAAATGCCCTCCCCTGCAGGTCTGGTCCCTGCCAACTGCCCTCCCCTGCTGGCCTTCTTATGGTGGCCATCTTGTGTCCACAGGATCTTTTGACCACATGGGGACAGTCATCTTGTGTGTTGGAGTGATGGTCAATCTGCATATTACTCTTTTATTAGATAGGATAGTTTATAATTTTAAGTATATGTTAATTACATATAGTTATACATAAATATATTTATACTTTAAGTGTATATTTATAGTGTGTGAGTGTGTATGTGTGAAAATACAGTAGAAAGATACATATAGAAAACATTGATTATATCAAAACCTTGGAGATGGGGCCCTCTGGTTAACCGAATTTCTTTGGTTGTTGGAAATTTGTCTTCTTTCTTTGTTGAACACATTTAAAAACGGAAGGGCGGGGGGGAGGGACAAATAGTAAAGTGTTAATTTAAACAGAAAAATATCAGTAATTACATGAATGTAAAAAGAATCTAAATATTTCCATTAGAAGTCAAGGACTACAGACTGATAAACAAAACCCAACTAAATTCTGCTTACAAGAGTCCTACTTTGAACAAATGTAAGACATAGAGAGGTTGAAAATACCAGGATGGAGAAAGATATACAACACAAACACTAAACTAGAGCTGATACATCAGTATTTATAGGAGACAAAGCAGATGTCAAGGCATGCAGCATTAGTAGATGAAAAGGAACATTTCATAAAGACAAATAGAATTCCACCAGGAAGATACAATCATTCTAATCTCTAGGAACCTAATGATGCAGCCTTACAAGACACAAAACACTGCCTTGAGCACAGATCCGGAATTACAAGCTGGTCTGGAGGGTTAAAGGGATAACACAGCATATCCATGGTGAGCATAGAGTACACGTGTGAGTAAGACACCAGCACATGCCCTGTCACAGCTGGAGCCACAGACTTTAAAATGAACTTCCTTCCTGTTTTCACATGTGAGCTTATAAAACATTAATGTATACAGAAATATATTCCTTCAAATGCAGCAAAGATTACTGAGCTAATGGCCTTCTATTTGTTAATCTGACTTGAACTGTAGCAGTAAATCAACTCCAAAGTACAGTTATTAATTTTCTCCTGGTATGAAGGGCACATATTATTAAGTCATGCTTCAAAGAGCAGGCGACAGGCTGAGCTCAGATCTGTTACACAGAGGCTGTAAAAGAGGAAGAAAACACAGCTGTCATTTCCAGGGGCTGCTGCTCTACCTATTTGTAAGAGTCATAAGACAATTGGCTTTTCTAAATGTAAAGACACAATGAAGCTTTTTTTTTAAGAACTACCAGATTTTAAGTTATATTTTTGTTGCCTATAACATAGTTGTTTTTTTTTAAGTTAAATTTTACCCTGAAAGATTAAACAGTACAACTCTAAATAAATGGGACAAAAGGAGTTTTTTCCAAATGAAATGGACATGGTTTCTACTATGTGAAATACTTGTACCTAGAAAGGCTTTTCAGTAGAAACTCAAGCATACTCATAATCCAAGTATTTTTATATAAAACTAGAGGCTCAGTGCACAAAATTCATGCACTCAGGGAGAGGGGAGTCCCTCAGCCCCAGTCTGGGAGCCTTCAGGGGATGTCCAACTGCCACAGAGGCAGGAGAGGATCCTGCCACCGCCGCTGCACCCACCAGCCATGAGCCTTGCTCAGGGCTTCTGGTTGAGCAGCGCTCCCCCTGTGGGAGCACACTGACTACCAGGGGGCAGCTCCTGCATTGAGCATCTGCCCTGTGGTGGTCAGTGCACATCATAGTGACCAGTCATTCTGCCATTTGGTCAATTTGCATATTAGCCCTTTAATATATAGGAGAAATATCCCCACACAAGCTTTAGCCCTAAAACCTTGAGTTATGAACCATCCAAATAGCAAATCAATTCATTTTAGCTAATTAAGGCAAGCAGAAAATATTTAATTAAAATCCTTGGTCTTTTAGATTCTACACTTCACAAAACTAGTGTATGTTTTACAAAATAATACATTTATAATATTTTACTTCCAAGGCTCATAGTCTTGCGATCACTACTCACTTTATCAATAAGGACAACACAACTCTAGTACTTTCCTTCCTTGGAAAAGCAGGGAGGCTGAATATTGACTGACAACCTTCTCAGCACTGCCCAGCCTCCCCATGGATCCTTCCAAACCTCCAATCCTGACTGCACTCTGTTTCACAGGGACACGGCTTTCCACACATATAGGCTGTCCTTTCCTGAAGGGACAGAGCATTGCAGTAAGTCACCGCCTGCTGAGGACAGATACTTGGCCTGCTCTTACAGAGACAGATACAATAAGAAAGCTATGGGAAAATCCTGGGCAGCCTCTCACTCCCCACAAAAGGTGGGCACCTCACAGCCTGCTGCTGAACAGTCCAGACCTGGCCAAAATACTGAAACACTCTGGTTTCTGTGGTTGTCCCATTTCCTACCGATCCTGGCTGGCAGAGCCTAAGGAAGCCACTACAAATACCAATGTTACACCCTGCTGCACTGTACTCACCCACGAGTACTTGCAAAGCACTGGATATGCTTCCATGCTTCCCAAAGACACAGAAATGGGCAGACAGCCCACTGCACTGCAGGTGAACAAGCCAGACACACCATCCAGCACAGGCTGCTGGCACCTACTACAAGGAAGGAGGGGCTCAGCTAAGGCTGGGGGTTCAGGAAACCATTCCCAAATATACGGAGAGTTTGGTTTTGGGGAAAAGAACGAGAGAATTCCACATGTTAGTCATGTTTAACCACAGGAGAAAAACTTTCCATTATGAAAAAAGCATTGTTGTGAATACTTTTAACCACGGGAACCAAACATTACAGAGCTTTGGGAACTCCCAGAGCCCCTGCTGTTCATTAAAAAAGAAAAGGCCCTTTTCAGAGGTAGAGCTTTCTCTTTCACCAAATGAAAAGATCAAACATGCAGTCCACCTGTAAGAAAGCAGCAGTGCCTGTGCCTTCCTGAGAGCAGCAGGACGAGGGTGAGCGAGGGAAGTGCTGCAAAGGTGGAGGCCATGGAGGAATCTCTGCCGAGGCAGCACCCATTGCCTCTGTGGGCAAATGGAAAACAGAAAAGTCATCAGTAAAATGTTGCTTCAATGGCACAAAAGTGAATCTTTTTTTGCATCGAATTGTCACTGGCGATGAAAAGTGGATGGTATTTTGAGAATCCTAAACGCACAAAATCATGGATTGAGCCCTAACAGTTTGGCTCAGTAGATAGAGCATCAGTCTACGGACTGAAGGGTCCCAGGTTTGATTCAGGTCAACGGCATGTACCTTGGTTATGGGCACATCCCCACTGGGGGATGTGCAGGAGGCAGCTGATTGATGTTTCTCTCTCATCTGATATATCTAACTCTCTATCCCTCTCCCTTCATCTATGTAAAAAATCAATAAAATATATATATTTTTAAAAATCATGGGTTGGTCTCAAGGTCAACCATCAACATCGACTACAAGGCCAAACTGCTTCGGAAAGAAGACAATGCTCTGCGTTTGATGGAATCAGGAAGGTGTGGTGTATTATGAACTTCTAAAACCAGGTGAAACTGTTAATACTGATCGCTACCAACAATAAATAATCAATTTGAACCATGCTTTCATTGTAAAACACCAGAATGGGCCAGAAGACAAGACAAAGTAATTTTGCTTCATGATAACTCATCATCATACACTTCAAAACCAGTTAAAAACAAGTTAAAAGATCTTGCCTGAGAAGTATTAACCACCCGCCATATTAACCAGGCCTTGCTTCTTCAGATTATACTTGTTCCGATCAATGGCACACACACTTTCTGAGCAGCACTTCAAAACATACAAAGAAGTGGAAAATTGAGTCTTTCAATGGTTTGCCTCAAAACCAGAAAAGTTCTATTGGGACGGTATCCACAAATTACCTGAAAGATGGGGAAAATGTGTAGCTAGGGATGGACATTATTTGAATAAAGCACTTTTGGTATTTCTCTTGAAATTATCGTGTTTTCTTTTATTACAAAATCCACATTATTAACCAGTACACCTAGTACTAGTAAAACTCCTATCATTTCGGAGGAAAAGAACACCAATTGCCACCCTTCCTAATGACAATGTGGACCCACAGGAGTATCCTGAGTGGGGAAGCCAGAACCTCTCATACCTATCCATCACTGTGTGGCATAAAACCAAGGCTGGCTTAATCAACTGCTGGCCATGAGCCATGTTCTTCCCAAATCAAGGTTCCAGTCAGCATGTGTTTTGTCATTTCTTAGAAATATGAAAAGTCTTTCAAAATGATTCCATTTGGTATCTGTCAAAACAATTCTCTATATAAAACAGTCACCCCCCCAAAAATGAAAAAAGTATTATTTCTAAAAAAAAACAATCCTGTATAATAAAAGGGTAATACGCTAATTGACCCTACAGGCAGAACGACCAGAATGACCACTGGACCAGTCACTAAAGGCACACTGACCACCTCTTGGTCCCTTTCCCTGGCCGTCAAACACTAATCACCTGACGGCAAACAGGGAACTGAGGGGAGAGTGGCAGTGGGAGGCAGGGCCAGCTACCGGCAGCTGGGATAGATAGCCCTAAACGCAGGGCCAAGCCTCGGAACCATACCCACGAATGAATTTTGTGAGCTGGGCCTCTAGTCCTATCTAATAAAAAGTAATATGCAAATTGACCTTACCTCTGCTACATAAGCCACACCCACCAGCCACACCCACCAGCCAATCAGAATAGTGTGCAAATTAACCCAACCAAGATGACTATGGCCACAGAGAGAACAGGAGGGAGGCTTGGGTTGTCCTGGCGATGGAGGAAGCCAAGCTTTCCACACACCCTGGCGGCCCAGGCCTCCACTTAAGGCAACAAAGTTTCAATGGCTGCCACCACAGAGGGAGGCTTGGGTTGCCCCTGGTGATGGAGGAAGCCAAGCTTTCTGCACACTCTGGCCTGACCAGACCTCCACTTAAGGCAACAGAGTTTCAATGGCTGTGTGAGCAGAAGGCTTGGCTCCGCTCCAGGATACAAAGTTTCAATTGTAAAAGATAAATAAATCCCAGATACCAGGGCCTCTGCTTGGGTCGCCAGGGGGCATGGCTGGCCTGCCAACCACCACAGGCCCCTCACCCAGGCTGCCCCATGCCCCAGGGGAACACCCACCCTGATCTGGGACACCCTTCTGGGCAAACCAGCTGGCCCCCACCTGTGCACCAGGCATCTATCCTATCTAATAAAAGAGTAATATGCAGATTGACCATCATTCCAACACAAAAGATGACTGCCCCCATGTGGACACAAGATGGCCACCACAAGATGGCCAGCAATGGAGGGCAGTTGGCAAGACCAGGCCTATAAGGGAGGGCAGTTGTGGGCAATCAGGCCAGCAGGGAAGGACAGTTGGGAGGGGCCAGACCTGCAAGGGAGGACAGTTGGAGTGATAAAGCCTACAGGGAAGGGCAATTATTGGGGCGGCGGGGGCGGGGGGTGAGGGGGGGGAAGAGGGTCTCAGGCCTACAGGGGTGGGCAGTTAGGGGTAACCAGGCCTGCAGGGAAGGGCAGTTAGGGGTGACCAGGCCCACAGGAGAGGGCAGTTAGGGGCAAGCAGGCTGGCAGGGGAGCAGTTAGGCATCAATCAGGCTGGCAGGGGAGTTGTTAGGGGATGATCAGTCTGGCAGGCAGAAGCAATTAGGGACAATCAAGAAGACAGGATGCTGAAACTGGTTTTGCTCAGTGGATAGAGTATTGGCCTGCTGACTGAAGGGTCCCAGGTTTGATTCCGGTCAAGGGCATGTACCTTGGTTGCAGGCACACCCCCAGTAGGGGGTGTGCAGGAGGCAGCTGATCAATGTTTCTCTCTCATTGATATTTCTAATTCTCTATCTCTTTCCCTTCCTCTCTGTAAAAACTCAATAAAATATATTAAGAAGAAAGAGGAAGAAGGAGGAAGGAGGAGGAAGGAAGAGGAGGAAGAAGGAGGAGGAGGAGGGGGGGGAGAGAGAGGGGGAGGGACAGGTGAGCAGTTGGGAGCCAGGATTTCTGGATTGTGAGAGGGATGTCCGACTGCCCGTTTAGGCCGGATCCTACCAGGGGTCCCAGATTGGAGAGGGAGCAGGTTGGGCTGAAGGATACCGCCCCCCCCCCCGCCAATGCACAAATTTCGTGCACTGGGCCTCTAGTGTATATATATATATATATAAAAGCCTAATATGCTAAGTGTCCAACTGTTTGACTAGTCGCTATAATGTGCACTGACCACCAGGGGGCAGACACTCCAACAGGTAGGTGAGCTTGCTGCTGGGATCCAAACGATAGGGACTGGGTGAGACAGGCCAGACACATCCTAGAGCCCTCTCATGGTCCCTCCAGCCAACCAACCTCCCTTTGTCCCTCCCTAATCAGGACTGGGCGAGATGAGCCAGACACATCCTGGAGCCCTCCCGCAATTCCTCCCTGGCTCCAGTCATGCACCAGTGGGGTCTCTTGGCCTGGCCTGTGTCCTCTTCTAATCCAGGATCCCTTGGGGGATGTCAGAGAACTGGTTTCAGCCCAAACCCCACAGGCCAGGCTGAGGGACTCCATTGGTGCACGAATCTGTGCACCGGCCTCTAGTTTCATTATAAGAATGAAAACTGTTGCCACTTCTGGGGTTAAGACAATGCATGATATGATGTAGTAAATATTTTAATGCCACATAGTGTTCCAGGTTCAAGAGGCCAGCTTTCCAGGGAACATTAATAGGAAATACACTATTTTTTAAGTGGAAGGAATATGTCTTCATTACTGGCCCACATTTTCAAAGGTAGAACATATTTGGGTTTTCTGTCTTATTTATTCTACCTGTATTCAATCACTATGCCATTTTTGTTCAAAATTGTGCTTGTGGTGAGGACAGTTATTAAGAAAAGATGGCATTTTACACAGTCCCAGAGGGTAAAAGTTACCATTATTGTCACTGCCTCTCCAGTCAATACCTGGGATGCAGGGGCACTGGACTGCCATCCTGTGTGCCCAGCCAGTCCAGCACTGAGGTGCACGCAGGAAAGCAGGAGTTAGCCGGGTGTGTGGGCCTCTGACTCCAAAGCTGGCACACTCCACGCTCAGGCATCCCAGTGCTTTCCCAACCAGGCCCAATGTGGTCTGTACCCACCCACTTGGAGTATCTCCTAGATGTTTAATGCAGTGTCCAAGTATCAAAACCTTAGGGGAAAAAAACTTAGAAAAACCCTGAAGTTATATGTCTTAAAAGTGTCCTTCTACTTCCTGTCATTTCACTGCTGATTCACTTTACGGCACCTCCTGTGACAGCGTGAATCAGAAGCTAACAGACTGTACTTTCAAACTGCACTCCATACCCCACACAGAACCCATCACCCACTAGGCCTTGAACCAATAGTGTGAAAGAATGAACTGTGGAGGGAGTGAAAATGCACACAGAGTGCTCTGGGGCTAAATGGATTTGCATGGTGATGAGAACACATTCCTAAACTCCTTTTCTTCTACCTTAAGAGTGGCTCTTCTGACTGATGAATTCATACCTTCTGCTCTCTAACAGAGAGCCAGAAAGGACAGACTTTTTAACATCATTAACAGTCACCAGCCCCACACACTCCAGTGTACTTGCCATGGTGGGGAGCACATCGTCCCTGGAGGAGCAGGGCAACAAGCAACAAAACTGCAAGAAACAGACCTTCCAAAGTGACGGTGGCACAGGATGGCAACATGAACACCACCTCCACCTCACACTCCTTAAAATGAAAATTGAGCCACAGTGACTCCTCTGAATCAGGGAAAACCCTGGGTTATCACAGGGAAAGGCATGCCAGCCGCTGTGAGAGGCTGTTTTACAAATTCTGCAAAATGCACCTTGTTGATCATCTAGTCCTCCTAACCCATTGTCATTTTCTGTTAAAATTCATTCATGTGCAGCACATAAGACTCCAGACACAGGACAAAAACACATTTTTCTCCTGGCGGGTGGGGACGGTAACCGATGTCAATAGCTGCAGCTGTGACTGTATAATTACCTGTTTGCACTGACGTGGCACAGAGTTTAGATTTAATAGGTCAGATGACAATGCACAAAATGCACTTAGCCTATGATTACCCCTTTTCAAACATTCTCTCATTCGCAACTTCGACCCTGGGAACATAGCAGGCACAGGCTTAGGTCAATAAGAAACACTAGCCAACACAATAGGCCTTGCTACAAACAGCGCTGTTGACAGACACCAGCACAAAGGAGATGAATGGAGGCCCCCTTAGTTCTCACACAGAGGGAAGAATGAGTCAGTGTACTGCCGATTTGGTGCTGTTTGTACAGTGTTTGCAGCTTTTGTCCTCGGCCACTGTTTACAGCTCAATGGGGCGACACAGCAAGGAAGTGCGGGCGGAAGAAGAACCTCCACCTCTTCCCTGAAGCCAGCAGTGGGTCCACATGCAAGTGAGAGGCCAAGTGAGACCGGGAAAGTCACCAGCTAAAGCTTCTTCCACCCCACCTCACATGAGGAGAGTGATTTTTGAGTTAAAGTACAAAGAATGTATTACTTGGGTGCCTAGAAAAGTCACTATTAGCTTGACATTAATACAGTTGATTGAATTATTGTTTACTTGGCTTCTGTCGTATATCTCCTACTTCTTTTTCAAATGCTTGTGTTACAAGCAAAGAGAAATCAGGACTGACTCAAAGTAGGAACCAAGTAATGCAGCCAGGACTCAGCAGCAGAGGCAGCTAGATCCGGGCCATCAAGCAGGTGAGGAGGCAGGATCCAGGCAGGGCCGCATCAGCCAGGCTGGCAGTGGCATTTCACCCGCATGTCTCAATGCTGTACTGTCCCAAGTATATATACACTGTCTTTTTATGCCTACTTCCCAAGGGAAAGGAGTGTTACAATTAGGAACCCAACCCAGGGGTAAAATGAAATCTGAGACAACTCAGGGAGGTGTGAACAGGCAGCTCCATAGTGGAAGATGGTGTGCTTTGCACTGGCCAAGGAAACGGAGCTAGAGTGAGGGACAAGCGCCAGTGCTGAACAAAATGTCACTGCCCAAAGCCAAAGACATCTCGGCAGGACAGCATCTGCATTTAAGGTACACATGTTTTGGAATTAGACTGTGTTCAAATCCTGATTCTACTAACCACTAGCTGTGCATCAGCCCTCCAAATCTTCATTTTGGCATCTGTAAAACAGCATGTCTATCCATTCCTTTACTCAAAAAATAACTGGCTCGTGGTTGGAGCATCATCCCATACACCAAAAGGCTGCAGATTCAATTCCCCGTCAGAGCATATACAGTGGTACCTCGAGATACGAGTTTAATTCGTTCCGTAACCTTGCTTGTATATCAAGTTGCTCGTATCTCAAAGCAAATTTACCCATTGAAATCAATTGAAATGCCGTTAATCCGTTCCAGCCCCCAAAATGCCACCCCAGTTGTTCTTGTTACGTGTTTTTGAATAAGAAAAATGTATTTATAACTGACAAATATTGTATAAAAACATAATAAAAGAGAATGTAAAGGAATAAACTGGTTTTATAAAGTGTATTTACCTACTCGTTACACTCTTAATGCTACACTTTATCCCTAAACTGAATGTAACTTAACTAATCTTCACTGAACTTAATTGCTACTGGTCTTTGCATTTTTGGCCGATTTAAAAAAAAACAAAAACGTGTCCAACGAGGTTTGCCTCTTCCTCCCTTTCAGAATGTTTCTGAAATGGGTGAGGCAAGTTTCATTGAACAGCTCCGATGCACGACCCGTAGCAACTTTTTCGGGGTGTTTCTTTTCCATGAAGTGTGACACCCTCTCCCACATTCCTAAGATCTTTACCTCACTTGTAGAGATCTCCTCCACCTCTGGCTCCTCCTCGAAACCAATTTCTTGGAGAACCTCCGCCTGTTGCTGAGACTGCAACTCTTGTAACTCCTTCATGGTGAGTTCCAGAGAGTGCTCCTGGACGAGCTCATTCACGTCTCTCTCATCCACCTCCAGGCCCATGGATTTTCCCAGAGACACTATCTCCTCCTCCACTGGCACCTTGGGTTCGAATCCTTCGAAGGTCCTTTCGGCAACAGCCTCAGACCACAGCTTCTTCCATGCAGAGGTCAAAGTCCTCGTTGTACCACCCAGCCAGGCCTGATCAATAATTCTGAGGCATATCACGATGTTAAAGTGGTTCTTCCAGAACTCTCGAAGGGTGAGGTTTGTGTTCTCCGTCACCTCAAAGCAGCGCCAGAACAGGTGCTTGATGTACAGCTTTTCAAAATTAGAAATCACCTCCTGATCCATGGGCTGCAGGATAGGAGTGGTGTTGGGAGGTAGGTAGACAATCTTTATAAACTTGAACTCTTCGAGGAGTTCATCTTCGAGATTCGGTGGGTGAGCAGGAGCATTGTCAAGGACGAGGAAGGCTTGCATGGTTAGGTTGTTTTCCTGTAAATATTTCTTAACAGAAGGGCCGAAAACCAGGTTTACCCATTCCACAAAGAACTGCCTGGTGACTCATGCCTTCAGGTTTGCCCTCCACATAACTTGCAGTTTATCTTTTAAAATCTTATATGTCTTAAAGACTCTGGGGTTTTCTGAATGGTATACGAGCAGAGGCTTGATCTTGCAGTCGCCACTCGCATTGGCACACAGTGCGAGAGTTAGCCTATCCTGCATGGGTTTGTGGCCTGGCATCGCCTTCGCCTCTGCCGTTATATAAGTCCTATTTGGCATCTTCTTCCAGAAAAGCCCTGTCTCGTCACAGTTGAAGACTTGCTGGGGGATATATCCTTTGGCTTCTATCAGTTTGGAAAAAGTTTTGAGGTAATCCTCAGCTGCCTTTACATCCGAACTTGCTGCCTCACCATGCCTGACGATGGAGTGAATGCCAGACCTTTTCCTGAAGTTATCAAACCAGCCTCTACTGGCTTTAAATGACTCTTTCGATGCTTTATCCGTGGAAGTGCGCGGGGTCTGCTCCAGCAAATCACCGTAAATCGCTCGCGCCTTCTCACATATGATGCCCTGTGTTTATGTATCTCCTTTAAGCTGCTTCTCCATCACCCACACCATCAGTAGATTCTCCATCTTTTCATGGAGAGAGCTACAGAGCTTAGAAATTATTGTAACGCCCTTAGCTGGCGTTATACCCTTGATCGACTCCTTCTGTTTAAGCACAGTGCACATCGTTGAAGTACTACGCCCGTATTGCCTCGCCAAGTCAGCCACTCGTACACCTTGCTCATATTTTTCTATGATTTCACGCTTTAATTCAATAGACATCATCCTCTTCTGAGCACTGACCTTTCCACTCGCTTTCTTCGGACCCATGGTTATAAAAAGAAATGTGATAAAGTATGTAAATGCACAAAAGATGCTTTGAGAATGAGGTAAACAAGCACACTGAGGCGTGGGAAACTATGAGACACTCGAGTCGAGGGTCGTGTGCAGCCGGCCAATCCACGCAATTACTTGTATCTCAAATGTTGCTCGTATTTCAAAACAAAAAATCGCTCGCTAGACGGCTCGTATCTCAAAAATCTTGTATGTTAGGGCACTCGTATCTCGAGGTACTGCTATACCTAGGTTGTGGGTTTGATCCCTAGACAAGGAGCATACAAAAGGCAACCCACTGATGTTTCTCACATTGATATTTCTCTCTCTCTCTCTCTCTAAAATCAATGAAAACATATCCTCAAGTGCGAATGAATGAATGAATGAATAAATATTGAGGCAATAGTAGTACCTACTTCATTGGTTGCTATGACAATAAGATAAAATAATATATGGGAGGTACCTAGAGGAGGACCTAGCACTGTACGGTGCCTATGCTGAGCGCCAGTACCCTGAGTCTATAAGGACTTCTCACTGACCAAAGGCTGTTTTTAATGGTCTCTAGGAAACAGATGAAGTCAAGCTTTGTGGGTGTCACACATGTGACACATCTACATATAGAAAATACACATGTCTATTAATATTAAAACTTTTTAAAAAGTATATGATTTGAATTTTCTCCTAAATCTACATCAATGTACAACTAATAATTACTCTCAAGGAAGAAAACAAAAATGAACATTAATTAAGTGCTTGCTATTTTAGGGGCCAGATATTCTTCTAAGTGATTTATCTAAAGTACTATTATTTTTGCAGTGAAGAAAATGAAAAATAATATATGGGAGGTACCTAGAGGAGGACCTGGCACTGTACGGTGCCTATGCTGAGCGCCAGTACCCTGAGTCTATAAGGACTTCTCACTGACCAAAGAGCATTAAGAAAATTGCTTTGATACACTGTTAAGAAGCAAATCCAGGCAATCTGACTTCTAACCAATATTGTGCTCAAAGCACTGTATGATACTGTCTCATTAATGTCCCTGCGAGATCAATTACACTGACTTGCTTAGTAGTGCTATACTTATTCTTGTAGTTAATAAAGAAAAGAAGTCACTTTCTTATAAGTTTCTGAACTAGAATAAAACCATATATCCACAGGAGCCTCAGAAATGATGATTTACCATGAAATAAAATATGTGTAAGGTATGTTCCTTTATCCTTTTTGAAGAACAGGCAGTTGCTAACTACATCTAGTCTAGTAGGAGTCAAAAAGTAAAAAAAAATTTTAACTGCTTTCATAAAGCCTATCACCATACAACCTTAATTAGTTTCATGGATATGAATTCAATCTTTCTTACATGTTAATATACCTGTAATGATTCTGCCAATGCAAAAAAAGTTAATTAATGAAAAATAACTTCTTTGAGAATAGATGCTTTAACCATATAAGTGATTACTTAAGGAAAAAATCCCCCATTCCAACAACTGTCAGAGTGCCTCTCCGTATTTAAATCTCTCTGTGGCGCTTATTCTCAGCTGGTCTGCCCAAGACCCTCTGAGCATCAGCCCTAGTCCCCCTCTCAGCACGTTTCCTCTCCAACAAGACAAAAGAAACTATCATGAACCAAAAGAAACTCGCCAAACTGCAGGCACAAGTGCGCAGAAAGAAAGAAGGTGGTTCACAGAACAGCTATAGCAGGTGATAAAAAACTTCAGTTCCCCTTGAAGAAGTCAGGGGTGAGAATATCTCTGGTAAATATGTTCACAAACTATGACAGGCCATGCTGGGACAGAGCAGCCGACAGAAGTGCTACCTCGCATCTTAAACCAGCTGGGCAGACAGTCTGACTGGTGTAAGGAGACTGGCTGAAGCTCTGCCCAATCTGTGGGTAGAAAAGCACCACTCGCTACTGGAGAGAATGATGATGATGACAAAGTTCCAGATCTTGTGAGGATCTGATGAGGCTTCCAAGAATGAAGCAAACTGAACTGAGTCAACTCTGAAGAAGATAAACTTGAAGAAGTTTCTGGGAGCTACTACTTTACATTATGACTGCTTTTTCAAATTTTGTTCATGGATCTGATAAAATCTAGAGCTCCAATATTTTTTAGCCCATCGCCCCTGGACACTGCAGCTCTTTTCAGTTTTTGCTTATACATAAATCATTCTTTGCACCTAAGTAAGCTGAAGAAGCTTGGGAATTAAGTTTGAAACAGGTTAGTAAAGTTCTTTGCCTAGAAATCTATATTAATAAAAGGGTAATATGCTAATTAGACCAGACATCTTCTGGAGTCCTTTCTGACAAAGCTGGGCCTGGGTGAAGCTGCCCATGGTCCTGGGAGGAGCCACCCATGGTCCCGGGTGCCTGTGGCCGCAAGTGGCCTGGGTGAAGCTGCCTGCGGTCCTGGGTACTTGCAGGCAGCCCAGGCCGAGCTGCTGGGGGTCCCAGGTACCTGTGGCTGGCCAGAGGGAGAGAAGCCTGGGTCCCAGGTGCATGGGCCAAGGCAGAGGCAGTTACGAGCGATCAGGCCAGCCGGGGAGCAGTTAGGGGTGATCAGGCCAGCAGGCAGAGGGATTTGGAGCAATCAGGTAGCCAAGCAGGCAGGCAGACAAGCCATTAGGAGCCAGCAGTCCCAGATTGTGAGGGGGATGTACAACTGCCATTGGATTTAGGTCCAATCCCTGCAGGGTCCTGGATTGGAGAGGTTGCAGACAGGCTGAGGAACCACCACCCTCCCCTAACCCCCATGCATGAATCAATCAATCAATCTATCTATCTATCTATCTATCTATCATCTATCTGGTACATGTATTTGTTAAAGAACAGCAATATCAATCAAGATCCATGTCAGAAGTAAAAATTTGCACTAATTGAAAAGTTCATTCCATAAGACTGATTTCACTAAATTCTTCAAAATCTTAACTTGTATGTTATACACAAATAGAGCACTAAAATCACATTAAAAGTTATAAATTGGCAAAATTGTCCAAGTGTACTATATACCATCCTATATGATAAAAGCTTAATATGCTGTGTCCTGTTGGCTAATAGGCCATTCAATTAATCAAAGCATAATATGCAAACGATATGCTAAGGCCATTCAACCGCTATGACGTGCACTGACCACCAGGTGGCAGACAGTCAACTGGACAACCAGTCGCTATGACGTGACAGAGCATTTTCAGGGGGAAGATGCTCTGTCACGTAGGTTAGCTTGCTGCTGTGGTCTCGCTGATTGGGACTGAG
Source organism: Lasiurus cinereus (assembly GCA_011751065.1). Lineage (NCBI taxonomy): Eukaryota > Metazoa > Chordata > Mammalia > Chiroptera > Vespertilionidae > Lasiurus > Lasiurus cinereus. The sequence continues at coordinate 23,357,603 of JAAGEH010000040.1, forward strand.
CAAGATGGGCTGGACATGCCCTGGAACCTTCCATGGTCCCTCCCCAGCTGGCCAATCTCCCGTGTCCCTTCCGAGCCCTGATTGTACACTGGTGGCATCCTTTGGTCTGGCCTGCACCCTCTCACAATCTAGAACCCATTGGGGAATGTTGAGAGCCAGTTTCGGCCCAATCCGTCAGACCAGGCTGAGGGACCCCACTGGTGCATGGATTCGTGCACTGGGCCTCTAGTAATAGATATTAGTAAAGCACTTTACTTCTTAAAAAACTAATGTTTTAATAACCCGAAGTTTGCCTGGTTTTAGTCCTTTCATCATTCATAAAAAGAATATTTGATTAGCACAGTAAAATCTGTATACCAGACAGGAAATGTGACTAATATCATTTCATTACTAGAGACCCAGTGCACGAATTTGTGCACCAGTGGGGTCCCTCAGCCTGGCATGCAGGATCAGGCCAAACTGGCTCTCTGACATACCCCGAGAGGTTCTGGATTGTGAGAGGGCACAGGCCAGGCCGAGGGACCACACCAGCGCACAATCTGGGCTGGGGAGGGATATGGGAGTTTGAATAGCTGGGGAGAGACTGTGGGAGAGCTCCAGGGCATGACCAACCCATCTATCTCAGTCCTGATTGGCCAGAACCCAGAAACAAATTAATCTACCAGTCGGAGCATCTCCCTCTGGTGGTGAGGCCTAAACCAGCAACTGGACATCCCTCTCACAATCCTGGACCATTGGTTCCTTTTTTACTCACCTGCTTACCTGTCTGGTTGCCCCAAACTGCCCCCGCACTACCAGCCTAATTACCCCCAACTGCTCCCCCTGCTGGTCTGGACACCCCTCACAGCCCCCCTGCTGGCCTATTCATCCCATGCAGTCTGCTTGTTCAGTTGTTTGGTCATCCCTCACTAACCCCTCTGCTGGCCTGGTCATAGGCAGCCATTTTGATAGGGTGTGAAGGTTAATTTGCTTATTACCTCTTTATTATATAGGACTAGAGGCCCAGTGCATGAAATTCATGCACGGGGGGTGGGGGGTGGGAGGTGAGGGGAGTCACTCAGCCCAGCTTACACCCTCTCTAATTCGGGACCCCTTTGGGGGATGTCTGATTGCAGGATCGAGCCTAAACCGGCAGTCAGACATCCCTCTTGCAATGTGGAACTGCTGGCTCTTAACCACACACCTGCCTGTCTGCCTGATCACCCCTAACCAACTCTACTTCCCAGCCTGATGCCCCTAACTGCTCCCATGCTGACCTGATTGCCCCAACCACCTCTGCCAGCCAGCTGATTGCCCCCTAACTGATCCCCTGACAGCCTGATTAGCCCTCACTGCCCTCCCTTGCCAGCCTGATTGGCCCTAACCACCTCTGCCTCAGCCCCCGCCACCGTAGCTTTGTCCGGAAAAATGTCCAAAAGGACATCTGGAAGAGGTCTGGTCTAATTAGCATATTATCTTTTATTAGTATAGATAATAAGCTTTCTATCTTACTTTGTATTGATTAGGACCCTTCTTTGACTAGGCTATCCCAAGGTATAGTTTTTCATCTTGGAAGTTATAAATTTTGATTCTTTGACTCCAATGTACACATCCTTTTCTAAAAATTGCTGAGCAATTGCATATATGTATTTAAGAGCAACCTTGATTCCCAAATGTTATGGACTTTTCTTCTTTCCCTCCAAATTCATATAGTAAATCCTAACATCCAAAGTGCTGGTATTAGAAGATGGGCCTTTGGGGCGATTATATTACAAGGGTGGAGCCCTTATGAATGGGATTAGAGACTTTATGAAAGAGGACACACAGAGCTCCCTCCTCTCTTCTGCCTCATAAGAACATGGGGTGAAGTCAGCAGTCCATGAAACAGGAAGTGGATCCTTACCAGACATGGAATTGCCTAGTGCCTATATGGTAGGACTTCCCTGCCACCAGAACTGTGAGAAATAAATGTTTGGTGTTTAAGGCATCTCATATAAGGTATTCTAAGAGCCCTAACAGCCCTAATCGGTTTGGCTCAGTGGATAGAGTGTCAGTCTGCAGACTGAAGAGACCCAGGTTTGATTCTAGTCAAGGGCATGTACCTTCATTGCAGGCAAATCCCCAGTAAGGGGCGTGCAGGAGGCAGCTGATCAATGTTTCTCTCTCATTGATGTTTCTAACTGTCTATCCCTCTCTCTTCCACTCTGTAAAAAACATAATAATTGTTTTAATTAAATCTTTATTATTCAGATTATTACATTTGTTTCTCTTTTTTCCCCTCCATAGCACCCCTCCACCCAGCTCCCACCCTTCCCTCTGCCCTTGCCTCCCTCCCATTAATCTCATCCATAGGTGTATGATTTTTGTCCAGTCTCTCGCTGTACACCCCTCACCCCTTTCCCCCTGAGAATGATCAGTCCACTCCCTTTCTGTGCTCCTGATTCTATTATATTCACCAGTTTATTCTGTTGATCAAATTTTTAATTCACTTAATTTTTAGATTCATTTGTTGATAGATATGTATTTGTTGTTCATAATTTTTTGTCTTTTACCTTTTTCTGCTTCCTCTTCTAAAAGAGTACCTTTCTGCATTTCATATAATACTGGTTTGGTGTTGATGAACTCCTTTAGCTTTTTCTTATCTGTGAAGCTCTTTATCTGCCCTTCAATTCTGAATGATAGCTTTGCTGGATAGAGTATTCTTGGTTGTAGGTTCTTGCTATTCATCACATTGAATATTTCTTGCCACTCCCGTCTGGCCTGCATCATTTGTGTTGAGAAATCAGCTGACAGTCGTATGGGTGCTCCCTTGTAGGTAATGGACTGTTTTTCTCTTGCTGCTTTTAATATTCTCTCTTTGTCTTTTGCTCTTGGTATTTTAATTATGATGTGTCTTGGTGTGGTCCTCTTTGGATTCCTTTTATACAGGGTTCTTCTGTGTGCTTCCTGGACTTATAAGTCTATTTCTTTTACCAGATGTGGGAAGTTTTCAGTCATTATTTCTTTAAGTAGGTTTTCAGTATCTTGCTCTCTCTCTTCTTCTGGCACGCCCACAATTCTGATGTTGGTACTCTTGAAGCTGTCCCAGAGGCTCCTTACATTATGTTCACATTTTTGGATTCTTTTCTCTTCTTGCTTTTCCAGTTGAGTGTTTTCTGATTCTTTATATTTCAAATTTTTGACTTGATTCTTGCCTTCCTCTAGTCTGCTGTTAGGACTCTGTATAATATTTTTTATTTCAGTCAGTGTCTCTAGTTGGTCCTTTTTCATCTCCTCTTGGGACTCGCTAAATTTATCTATCATCTCTAGTTGGATCTTTTGCATCTCTAGTTGGTCCTTTTGCATTTCCTCTTGGGACTTGATAAATGTATTCATCTTTTCTAGTATATTCTTGAAAAACCTTATAAGCGTGGTTTTAAACTCTATATCCAGTCATTTGTTTTCCTCCATTTCTTTTGTTTGTGATCTCTTCCCTTGTCTCGGCATTTTCACTATGCCGGAGAAACTTCTGTGTTGAATTCAGCCTTATGATACCAGACTTGCAAAACTGAAGAAGCCTCTGTTGAGCTTGGGATGGGTGGAGTCTCAAGGCTTAAGGGACTGCCTTGCCTTCCAGTTGGCCCCGCCCTCCACGGCCCCTGAGTCTCACGTGACTGGGTAATCACTGGAGTAGTCTTTGTGTGCTCGTGCCCGCAGTGCCTCTAGACCGCTGCTTCTCCGGCTCCCCTGCACACCAGGACCACACGAGTCTAGGTCCCCAGGGTTTCGCCTGAAACAGGGGCTTAGTGGAGTCAGAAGTGGCACAGTTGGAAGGGTCTGTCTCCCGCCCACTCGCGAAAGCCAGCAGCACAATCAGCAATCTGTCCTCTGAGCAGTGCCGTGCCCGCCGCCACCAGACCTCTGATCTTTTGCGACTCCCCTAAATTTCCGTGTACCTCTCCCTTTTCACAGTTCAAACTCCCCCCGTATGAATTTCGGCTGGATCTGGGGTTTAGTGTCGTAAGATAAGGGGTTCAAGGCCATTGGGAGTCTCCATTTCCCTCCTGCCAGAGAAAGCCAGCCAGGTACTCCGGCACCCGCTCTCTCAGCACGCGCGTCTCCGTACCTCAGCTTTTTGCAGCTCCTCTGGGTTTCTGTGAGCCCCTCTCTTTCCTTCTAGCTGTAGAACTTCCACTCAGCCAGCTTTCCTGTGGTTCTGGATGATGTCCATTCTGTCTTTTAGTTGTAGTTTTGAAATTGTTGTGCGAGGCAGCAGTGTAGGTGTTTACCTATGCCACCATCTTGGATTCTCCAATATATATATATATTTTTTAAAGAGCTCAAACAGGACAAGGCACTGAATAAGTTCTATTTTCTCTATATTCATAAATTGACTACAAAACTTGGCAAGAATCAAATAATCATTTGAAAAAGGAAGGAAAAGAACGTAAGAGCTCTGAATTAAATGTATAGAGATATACTGGATATGTACTTAGACATGTACTGGATATGTACTCCTGTGTTTCCCACCCAAAAGTGCTCATTCTGGTAATACTCAATCCAAATGCCTACACTGGAAGAAAAAGATGAAGGCCCAGCCTGTAATCCTACTATGCTGTCTGAGGCCAAGTCCTTTTCAGTACTGGTAAGCCTGGGCAGCCTGATAGCGCCTCCTGGAATGTATCTTCTGACCACTGCCAAGAAAGAATGAGTTCAGGAAGCACTGGTGTGCGGGTACAGGCTGTTGGCTCCCAGAAAGAGAGATTAATTTAAACTAGCTTAGAAAGAAAGAGAGGAAGCATGGATTTGTTATAGGATACATGGAGGCCTTAGGAAACCTCACAGCAGATTCTAGAAGGGCTGCACAGAGACATGAGAGCCATGAGACTCGGGCAGTGATGTGTATCTTCCCTTCTCCACCCCCTCTTCACTCTCATGTCTGCATAATCCTTCCACTTTCTCTAAACTAGCTTTCTCTGTCCTCCAGTCAGCATGGCATATAAGGCCTTTGGGTTTATAAGTTAAAGCCCCAACATGTGAATAAATTAATAGTTTCTCTTTCTTTTGTAACCATTCCCAAATCCAAGGAATGGAACTTGAATTGGTTGCAGGAGAGTGTGCGGTAGAGCAGTGTGCCAGCACGGCCCTAGGAAGCTGGCAGGTCACAGCTGACAGGTGTCCACTCTGTCTGCTGTGGCCAGCAAGGAGAGACTCCTCTGACAGATTGCTCAGCCCTTTCTCCCTAGAGCCCATCCTAAAAATCTTGAGTTTTTGTTTCCTATAGTAAAACCTCTACCTGACCTCAAGTCAGCTATCTGAGACAATGTATTGATATTATCCTGACTGCACAGACAAGTACGGTAATAGGGCCATCACTGAGGTAAAGTATGACTATGCACCTGTATGCTCAGTCTATACTCCTAACACAATCTCCTTCCTACTTATTTATCTACTAGATATATAAATAAGTCTTTTATAAAGTCTCTAATCCCATTGCATGATATTCGTGCAAGAATAGTCCTTCCTTCCCCTGGCTTCATTCCCAGCCTTGCGGGAGCTGGCAAGTCCCCGCTCCTTGCTTCTGTCCAGAGCACTGCTCCGGTAGCTCCCTCCACTGCCCCCCCTTCCCCTCATAGCAGGTGTCATACTCCTCCTGGCTGCTTCACGCCTGCATATGTAAATTAATCTCCATCTTTGTTGGGTTACTTTGCATGCTCACTCTGATTGGCTGTGGGCACAGCAGAGTGATGGTTAATTTGCATGTTTCTCTTTTATTAGGTAAGATTAGTCTTATTCTAAAATATCTTTTTAATCAGTCCCTCACCCCATTCTAGCAACAAAGCCATGGTCTTCATTCAAGATCTTATCTCTTCTGAATTTTTAGAATAGCTTCCTAATTGATCTTCCTGCCTCCAAATCTCCAATATTTTTTTGTACTAGCTTCAATAATTTCCATTTTAAAGAAAAATACTGTTCTATCACACACCATGCTTAAAATTCTCTCCTAGCTCCTCACAGCAGAGGTCTCACTGTGCCTTTCTATCCACCAGAACCACCTAGACTCCTGGCCTTCACCTTGATTTTCGGAATCAGAATCTCCTAGAGCAGGGCTTAGGAATATGTCTTTTTAACGAGCTCCCTGCTTGATTCTGAGGGAACCAGTCTTGCATCCGTCTTTGGATTTGTGTCTTGTGACTAGTCTATAACAAAAAGTCAGCCCAGGCTCCCTGAACAGAGTGCCAGTAGATTTACAATCTGATTCCAACTTACTTCCCAGTCTCGTTCCCTCCTATTCTCCCTGCCCAGCTTTTTCCTTCATACTGCTGGGCAGCCAAGCATCTGCCTTCAGCTCTTCTCTACTTAGAAAGCTTTTTATTGTTTAGGAGTCAGCTCAAATGTTACTGCCTCTGAGAAGCCTTCCTTGACTACCTTTAGCATTTATTCATGACTTAGAGTTTAAGAGGCAGTGTGTGTGGTGGTTAACAATACTGAATCTGCAACCAGACTGTCAAGGTTGGAAACTAATGAGTGAAGAACACATGTCCTTGAACAAGTCACTTTGCCTCTCTGTGCCCTTAGTTGCCTGCATTGTAAAACAGTGTGTGCCCAATATAATTGTTAGGGAGCTAATGCATGCAAAATATTTGCCTGGATTATGACAATTAGTCATTATGTTAGCTTCCAATCAATTTAAGAATTCCCTTTCTTACTTGTGGTACAAAACTTTGAAAAAGGTAATTTAACAATGTAACTTATCTTCATTTACTTCTCCAAAGGTGACTGAGGATGATCTACTAAATCTATTTAAGAAAAAAGTCATTTCTATGGAAAAGATTTAGATTGTCTTTTGAAGTCATTCACTAGACAGGCAGAAACAATTTGGAAATCTGAGCTATCAATTTGATTTTCAAAGAAGAAGGAAGTATTGGTTCTAGCTGTTGGTCATTATTTTCTAAATAAAGAAAGGAAAACTGGAATGAAATTGCAGAGCAAAATTTTTATCACTTATAAAACCGAAATTTTAGCCAAATATATATTTCAAAAAATCTTGTAGGTTTTCAAAATAACTAGAAACAATACAAAACCTTTTTATGAACCCTGCCCTTTCTTTCTCTAATTTCGGAAGTAATACCTGAAGTGGAAAAGGCAGAGCAATAGGAAAATCTGGCCATCTGCAACAAGAGGAAAGCATGGTTGTGCAAGGAGAGACTTAAACAGGAAAACTCAGCTGGCACTCGGATCTAAAGCAAACAGCTGGGGTATCACTAGGTGGACTCTGATTATTTTCTTCTCAAATATCAGCTATTCAGGGGGAAAGGATAGAGATAAGATACAGCAAGATATGGAAACAAGAGTCAGTTCTTCCAAAGAACACCCTCTCCTTGGATTTCCTCATTTACTTGGCAAATACTAACAGAGCACCTACTACTGTACACTCTTGGACACAACAGTAAAAAAAAAAAAGAGTTAGGCACCTTATCATGGGGACAACCTCTATCTTCCACCAAGGTTAGCATCCTTACACACTGCCATCAGGACCCACATGGTTCCAACTCCAAACTGTCACTAGAAGACTCAGTGGATAAAAACTATCTTGTTCCCATATCACTAGATCATGGTTCTTTAGGTCCTTGGTGTATTAGGGGAGTCTGAGAACCCCCTAATATTGCATGCAAAGGTGTGCATAAATATACATGCATACATTTGCCTATATTGCAAGGTGCTTTCACATATTCTCAAGTGGGCCCATGATCCCAAATGTCTAAATATGCCCTGCTCTAGGGGTAGGGAAATTCCTACAACTCTGTCCTATTGAAAAAACTGCTGCCATATTCCAATCAGAGAACATTTGGTAAATTCCTCATCTGACATTTTATAAGAAGATGTTCAATTTTATGAGCAACAAATTATGTTCTGTGCATCTGAATTCTGCCCTCCAATGTTTTCAGCACCTAAAATCTAGTTGCTCTGCTAGATTTCTTCCAACACACACACACACACACAGACACACAACTGTTTATAGAACTTGGGCTCTGTCAACTCTGAAATACAATCCTTGTGTATGACTGAACCACAGAAAAATAACTCCTTAATTTATGGTTAGAAAGAGCACTGCACAACAGCCTACAGTGGGTGGCATGAAACTATCACAATTATAAAGCAACCAAGCAAATAACACACTATGTCTACAACAGATAAAATGTTGTGAATCCAAAACACACATTACTATAAATAAAGTCAGTGGTTACTTGCTGAGGCCCTTTGACTAGTGCTGCAGTGACCAGGGCTGCTCTTAGCATGCTTTCTAACAGAGTAACTGACGCTATGTGACAGTAGAGTAGACTGTATGGCACCACATGCATTGTTTGGGCTAAGAAATGAGGTGAACTGCACTGGACAGTAACTTTGGGAAAATGCTTTTTAATACAAACAAACAATGAGCTTTCCTTTAGAAGCCACCATAGGGGAGAAGAGGGCGACACGCTTAGTCCCGCTGAGCCAGCATGCCTGCAATGTGGGAAACGGTTGAATAAGAGCAATCAGTGTGCCTAAATGCTTATTTGTTGACAGCTGTAATCAGATCATTCCCCAACATTAAAATCATAGATTTTAGAACTGGGAAGGCTCTAAAAACATCAACAACACAATGGGACTGCGGATCAGAGAGGATGTGTGACTTGCTCAAGTTGAAAAAACTAGAACAGAAAGAAATTGAGTTTCTGACTCCCTTATGTTGCCAATCTTACACAGAAAAGTTTATTTTATTAATATATAACTCATATAACATACAATTCACCCACTTAAAGTTTTACCTATTACCACAATCAATTTTTTAAGACTTTTATTACTCCAAAAAGAAACTCTGTACTCTTTAACCATCACCCCTCCAGGCCCTAACCCTTCATCCCTGGGCAACCACTAACCTACTTTCTACTTCTAAATATTTGCCTATTCTGGGCACTTCACAGACATGAAATCATACAGCACATAGCGCTTTGTGATTGGCTCCTCTCACTGACATGCATGATGCTTTCAAGGTGGTCATGCTGTCATGTATCAGCACTTCTCTCCCTTTTAGGACTGAATAATATTCCATTGTATGGACTATATACACACTTTTTGTTTACCAATTCATCCGTTGGTGAATATTTGAGTTGTTTCCACCTTTTGGTCATTATGAATAATACAGATATGAACATCTGTGAACAAGTTTATTTTTTTAATTTTTTAAAATAGACTTTAGGCTCTTACCAGGCGAGCCCCTGGCAGCCCGGCGGCCAGGCCCCGCCTGACATGACATCGTCTTTAAACCCTGCGTGGCAATCCCCGACGCACCACCGTGATGCCCAGGGAAGACAGGGCGACCTGGAAGTATACAACTGGAAGAACCAGACCCTCCTTCCTCGCTCACTTCGTCCAGAGAAGGATATCATTTCACCTCTCTCTCTCGTTTGCTCTCTCCGTACCACCTGGACGAAGGAGCATCTGTGGGCACACTGTAAAAACCCAGTAAAACACCAGACAGATGTCTAAAGGAGCGAAGACGGTGAAACGGAAAATACTGAAGGAAGTGACCCATTCAACATACATCGGAACCACGGAACCATAAGGGAGGTCATTCCGGAGGAACAGGCATGTGTGATTTTGTCCCCATCACCCTTCGCCTTAAATCTAATCTCCTTTCCCTCAAGCTGGGTCTCCCCCATAATGAAGGACTCGGTGGAGATAGTTTAGGGAACCAGGAAGCAGTGCATTAGGCGAATGCAGGAGGCGTGTTTCCCAGGACTGTCGAGGCTGTAAGAAAACCTCATCGCAATGAGAATGTCAGTGTCGACTGAAGGAAGGAAGGAGCCATCTTTCTTCCCAGGGCCAAAGCCCTCTCATCCCTTCAAACTCTCTTATTTGCCCCCTCTTCCCAGACACCTCCTGCCCATTCCAGACCCTCTCTGACCTTTCCCTAGCATCTCTGCTGACTGCATACTACTGGTTAGCACAGAATGAAAAGACTGTTCTCTTGTTCCTTCGTATATCCTCTGTTAGTCTATGATCACGTGTCTCCTTCATTTCACAGGCCTATCCTCAATGGCGTCACTTGCTGTATTAGTAACTTAGTCTTTAGCTGAATAAGTGAATCGATGGCTGAATAAAAGAATGAATGAATCAAATTAAACGAATGTCGCACAGAGGCAAGTCTCTGGGTATCAATCTCTCCAATTTGCTCATAAAAATTTATTGGAGGTTTGAGAATAATCTTCATCATGTGATGGCATATGATATTTTATTTCCTCAGATGTATTTCGCAAGCTTTATTCCAATTAATTTATTAAAATCTGGTGGCATGTGCATTACCATAGTTTTAAAGCTAGAGTAACCAAGTGTAATTGAAAAATGAAAAATGATTTAAATCAAAACTACAATGAAACCAGGGTAACTATAAGTCCCACGCATCTTTGCAGGCCATCCGGCTAAGTGGTTCTCAACTTCCGTCGTCAGACTTAATAACGAGCTGTTTTGGAGGTGTCAGGAAAGATCAGAGGAAAATGCCCGAACGTCCCTCAGAAACATACAGAGCTACTGGTTCGTGCAGTTTGACTGGCGCACGGTAGCTTTAGAACATGGCTTTGAAACACATAGAAACACATCATCTGTACACGAAGGAAAGATCGGGAACATCTAATGGACTGTGTATCTACTCCTGTGGAAGAGAAACGGAGGCCCAAGGAAGGGAAATACACAGTGGTACCTCGAGATACGAGTTTAATTCGTTCCGTGACCTTGAGGCGTGGGAAACTATGAGACGCTCGAGTCGAGGTAAACTGGTGGGTCGTGTGCAGCCGGCCGATCCGCGCGATTACTCGTATCTCAACTGTTGCTTGTATTTCAAAGCAAAAATCGCTCGCTTGACCGCTCGTATCTCAAAAATCTCGTGTGTTAGGGCACTTGTATCTCGAGGTACCACTGTACAGGCTTCGGCAACTGTGCGTTTACAGGTGTTTCCTATGGAAAATAGCACAACCATGAATCAATAATAAATTCTCTCTCTCACACACTCTCAAATGCAACCCTACTTCTGCCCCATCCCGCACTTTGCACTCAGTGATGGGGTCCTGGAAATGAATTCATCCCTGATCCCAGGACCACCGGCCTGTCGATGAACCTGAGAAGGAATCCCCTCACTCTCTCCTCTCTCCGGAAGCTGTAGCTGCGACGATGTCACCAGAATCGTGGCACACCCATCCCGTTTCCTACAGGTGGCTCCTGGCTGATTTGCCAGCAATGCACACCAGGTGGTGGCCTTGGAGCGGGGAGTCAGCTGAGCCTGAGGAAAAGCGTGCGGATGACAAGTTTAATGTTGTTTATAAAATGATCTAATCCCCGAGATGGCCTCGTGATTTAATTAACTCGTATCTTTAAAATATGGAAGTCGGAGCTGGGACCAGTGCTACCCACGTACTTTTAATTAAATTTCTGAGAGCAATGGGCCTGGATCACTGGAGGGGCTGTGCTCTGTAACTCATGAGTCTTAAATAAGGGGCTTTTAGTACCTCATTTTATATTAATAGAAGAAAGGTTACAATTTTTTCTGCGGTGGTAATTGCATAAATATATAAACAAAAAATAAATAAAATAAAATAAAATAGACTTTAGAGAGGAAGAGACAGAGAAAAAGATCGATGTGGAAGAGAAACAGATTGGTTGCTTCACCTGGTTATCGAACCTACAACCTGTTATGTGCCCTGACTGGGAAATGAACCCAGAACCTTCTGGTACACTCAACCAACTGAGCCACATGAGCCAGGGCTGTGTACAAATTTTTTAATGAACATGTTTTCATTTCTTTTGGGCACATATCTAGGAATGGAATGACTGGGTCATATGGTAACACTGTTTAAGTATTTAAGAAACTGCCAAAATATTTTTCAAAGTGGCTGTACCATCAGAAAGTTCTTGTTTTTAAAATCACAACTAATCAGATCATTAGTACAAACTCTTTATTCTCTGCTAATAAGTAACTGGGGGGAAAAATAAGTACTGATAAATACATTTTTTTAAATTACATACTATTTTTACATGAAATTCAGATGCAGAGTTCAGAACACAGAAAGAGAGCTTCAAAATGCTATTTTAAAAAGGGTTACCATGTAATAAATACATTACTTAAACTGAAAGTATTATACATGGGCTACAGATACATGTCAAACATTCTTCAATACTGGGAAATCTTAAACATAAATAAAAAAGGACAAATCAAATATTCCCCAAAACTAAATTAAAATTTATCTAGCCAGGTGATATCTAATACTTTCACTCATTAGAAAAAAAAAGTATTTAAGATAAACAGCTGATGGGTAGGGTATTCAACAGCTACGTAAATGCAGTATGCTGATTTGGAAAATAAAATAAAACCTAGCATCTACAACCATATAAAGACATTAAAGAGTTATTGTCTAATGTTTTGGTAATCAATTTGGGGACAATAATTTTATAAACTATGCAGAAAACTATATTCTGAACAAGGGACTTTGCTTTCTTTTTTCAGATGTGCTTCCTGGATAGCAAAGAAATCAACTCAACTACAAACAAACAAAAATCTGAGGCTAAATGAAAAAACTAGAAGGACATTCACCAAATGATTGATAGATGTTTGAAGGTTGTAGGGTATTTTGGTGTGTGTGTGTGTGTTTTAGTTTTAGCAGTATATTTTTAAATTGAGATATAACTGACATAGAACATTAATTTCAGATGTACTATGTAATGACCTGAGTTATGTATATGCTGTGAAATGACTACCACAATTAGTCTAGTTCACATTCATTACCTCACACAGCTTTAATGTAACAGAGCACATGCATCAGATGATATTTACAATGACATATGTACATATACTTTTTCCACTTTCTTTTCTACTATAAAAATGCAACTAGAGCCTGGCTGGTGTGATTCAGTTGTTGGGCAGACCAATGAACCAGGAGGTCATGATTCGATTCCCAGTCAGGGCACATGCCTAGGTTGCAGGCTTGATCCCTAGTGCAGGGTGTGCAGGAAGCAGCTGATCAATTATTCTCTCTCATCATTGATATTTCTCTCTTTCACTCTCTCTCTTTTCCTTTCTGAAATCAATATATATTTTAAATGCAACTAGAAATATTATGCTTGGTTAATTATCTAGTTTAAAAAAATGAACCCGAAAATAGAAGCCTAATATGCAAATTGTCTCCTTAATTGGGAGTTCAACTAAAGGGTAGGGCTGGCAGCGGCAATCAGCTGGGGAAGGGAGCTCCTCCCTCTCCCCCCAGCAGGAAGCAGCAACAGTCTCTAGGGACTCTACCCACGCACAAATTTCGGCACTGGGCCTCTAGTACATACAGAAATGTAAAACAACCACACTGCAATGTCATGAATTAAAAAGACATACAGTACTTTGAAATACAGACTAGAAAGGTCAATGTGGGAACAGCCATCCCTGCATTAGCCAAATGCTGAATTTACCTTATCTTAGATAAAATTACTTGATAATATCTCTGAAAAGTGATTTGGTAAAACAGAAATCAGAGTGTGGCCTAAGATCAACTATGGCTTATACTTAACTAGAAGCCTGATGCACAAAATTTGTGCAAGGGGCTCAGCCCTTGCAGCCGCCTGGGCCCTCGCAGCCCCAGTTTCGTCCGCAAGGTTGTCCAGAAGGTCATTCAGCTGTCTGGTCTAATTAGCTTATTATGCTTTTATTATTATAGATAATATTTCTTCATTATTTTATAAGAGATTATTACAACAAAAGGTCACTGAAATGTAAAAAGGGATAGTAGAGGTGTGTTTGATTTGGTGAACATGTCATTTGTATTTTAAAAGAAACAGAAAGCTGTCCTCAGTGGACAGACTGCTTGGGACTGCATCCCCACAGTGCACTGTGGGGCAAGCTGGCTCCAACCCCCGCTCCACGGTACACCAGGTAACTGACTCTGCACGGCTTTCGTAACTCCTCCAGCCTTGATCTCCATGCCTATAAGAGTAAATAATGTTCCTGGTTCACAAGCTTACTGGATCTTACCCTTTCTCTACAAAAGTCAATGTAATTTACATCAAATATAGAAAAGACAGAATAAAAGGATAAGTTACGGTTATATATTTGAGAAGTGAAAAGAAAATTTAAATTATGACCTAATTTCACCCATTCTTCACTCTATCCCCATCTCTGGAAAAAAACAAAAACTAAATAAATGAAACCACCAAAACAATACATAAATAAAGAAATAAATAAATAAGCAGCTTCCAAGAATCGTGACATGATTTTCCAGAAAATGAAATCAGTGGATAACCACCCTTAGGAAATGAGCAAAGAACAAACTCATTTAATCATGAGTTAAATCATAATAATTAGAATAGAAAGAGGCAAAAACTCATTACTTTAATTACATATTATGTTTTCTTTACTATAGAAAGTTGAAAAATGTTATCAGAAATTGTCTAAGACAAACATATCTTAGTAATATGAAAAGCATTCAGTTACTAATTTTTGCTTTGTTTTATATTTTTATTTGATGATAGGACAGGATACACAACTTTACCTTCAAAATTTAGCCACCCTAAAAAGTAATTTTTACTCTGAAAAATGCAAAATACTATTCATTGCTAATATCTGCAGTGCCTTCCCCTGAGCCTGGGAGGGGTGCCTTACACAGGGCTAATCCAGAACAGGCAGGCTGAAATCTGGAAGAGGATTCTGGAGTCTGTTTTCCAAATGAAGAAACAGAGAAGCTGACTGTCCCTCCCACTGACTTCCTGTGGGAAATACAGACATGCTGCCCCAGAGACTCCGACACCTTGCTGCACTCAGAGAGCAAGATGCAGGAAGCTAGCCAGGTGCTGCCAAGTTGCTGAAGAGACCCCAGAAGGCACCAACGTCCAGAATTCGTATGCCAGAAAAATAAGTCTCCATATGTTGAAGCCACAGTCATCAAGCTTTCTGCCAGGCGCAGTGAAATGAGGCTAAGTGATCTGGAAAGCCACAGATTCTCTGAGGCTCTCTCCTCACCTGTGAAGTAGGCATGTCAGTGAGGCATGGTGTACAGTGTCTGCTTGACATGTAGAAAAGGGTCAAAATGTTGGCTTATCAAGATAATGAAGACCATGGTGACCTCATTTAATTCCCACCAATGATGTGAAGTAAGTACTATTATTTCATTCATCCATTTTATTTTTTCATTAATTCCTTTTAAAGACAAGTGAGGCTCCCATGAAGTTAAGCAACTTGCCCAAGATCACACAATTAATATGTAGCAGAACCAGGATTCAAATTCAGAAATTCTCTCTTCAGGGCCCATGATGCTTAGAAAAGCAACTCAAGATAGTAAGAGCTACCAGAAATGCGGGATGATATTCAAGTTGGTGGGGAAAGAAGGCGCTGTAGGGACAGAATATGAAGATAGAATGGTTTCCTATAGGCAAAGTGTCAAACAAGGGTGCATTTGTCCCCTTATTTGTTCAATCTCTAGCAGAACATATAAAAAAAACTGGGCTGAACTCAGAAGAAGTAATGGAAATTGGTGAAAGAACTATCAATAACTTAAGAGATGCAGATGACCCCATCTTACTTGCAGAAAGTAGCAGTGATTTGGAATAACTTCTGATGAAAGTGAAAGAAGAAAGTGGCAAAACAGGACTGCATTTGAATACCAAGAAGACAAAAATCTGCCCTGGCTGTGCATAGAAGGGTTTAGGTTCAATTCCCAGTCATGGCACATTCCCAGGTTTTAGATTCAATGGCCAGTCCAGGCTCCTGCGGGAAATAATTGGATGTTTCACTTTCACACCTCTCTCTCTTTCCCTCCCTCCCTTTCCTCTTACTCACCCCCCTTTCTACAATCAATGAAAATCATATCCTCAGGTGAGGATTTAAAAAAAAAGGTGATAAAATCTGACTACAGAAGAAATACACAACTCTAACATAGACAGTGAACACATTGAAATTGTTAAAGATTGCTTACCTTGGTTCACTCCTCAATTAAAATGGAGATAGCAGCCAAGAAATCACAAGAAGGCTGAGACTCAGGAGGGCAATAATGGAAGAATTAATAAAGAAAACCTAATAATACACAGATGCATCATGAGAGACCAAGCCAAAACCATCTACACCCTCATATTCCCAATCACTATGTATGAATGTGAAAGTTGGACAGTAAAGACTGACAGGAAAAAAAATCATTCATCTGAAATACAGTGTTGGAGAAGGACTCTAGGGATACACAGGACTGCTAGAAAGATGAACAAAAGGGCCTTAGAGCAAATTAAGCCTGAAACATCACTGAAGGTAAAAATGACAAATAAAGTTGACTTACTTTGGGCGCATCATGAGAAGGCAAGGTTCTTTGGAAAAGAAAACAATGCCAGGAAAAAGAGAAGGCAGCAGAAAAAAGTGACCAAATATGAGATGGATTGACTCCATAAAAGAAGCCGTAGGCATGAGTCTACAAAAGCTGAGCAGAGCTGTGAGGGCAGGACATTGTGAATGTCACTCACTCATCAGGTCACCAGAAGTCTGAGCCAAGTCAACAGCACATAACACACATAATTATTATGATAATACTAGAGACTCAGTGCATGAATTTATGCATGGGTGGGGTCCCTTGGCCTGGCTAGAGTTCAGGGCCAATTAGGGCCATCTCACCCAGTCCCATTTGGGCAGATTGGGACCAGCCAGTCAGGGGGAAGGACCACGGAAGATTGGCTAGCCACAGGAGGTTGGCTTGGAAGCACAGTGACCACCAGGGGGCAGCTCCTGTGTTGAGCATCTTCCCCAATGGTCAGTGTGCATCATAGCGACCCGTTCAGTTGACTGATCATAACGGTCACTTAGGCTTTTATATATAGAGACTAGTGACCCAGTGCACGAAATTCATGTACATTAAAAGAGGATTAGGTAGAGGAAATAATTTAATATTGCTATTTGCCCTTTCTCTATAATAGAAGTGTCAGAGATGAAAGAAAATTAGTGAAATGTATATGAAAACCTTCCTCCTGTCAGAGTCTAGGGCTCACCAGAGGACTCAAAGTCCCCACCCACCCACATGCACCTCAAAATTGTGTGAGACCCAGACCCAGCCAGCCCCCCTTCCACCTCCCCAATTGAGCTTGACCCAGACCCAGCCAGTCCCACCCTTGTCAAGCCCTGCCGGGCAAGGAGCGTAGCCTCAGGTCCCCTGACGCAGTGCCGGGATGGGAGAGGGATGGCCTGAGGTCCCCCAGCCCAGACTGGGTGAGGGGTGTGCCTTGAGGTCCTCCATCAAGCCCCACCAGGCGATAAGGGGGAGCAGCCTCAGGTCCCCAAGCCCAGCACCAGGAGGGTGCGCAGCCTCAGGTCCCCCATCAAGCCCCATCAGCAGCGGGGCACAGCCTCAGGTCCCCTGTCAAGCTCCACTGGGCAGGGTAGCAGACTGAGTTCCCCCAACCCAGCAAGCCCCGCTGTATGGGGGGCATGCCCTGAAGTCCCCAACAAGCCCAGCCAGGCAGGGGTAGCAGTCCCCTGGCAGGGTGCTGGGGCGGGGGACACGGCCTGAGGTTTTCTGTCAAGCCCCACCTGGTGGGGAGTGTATTCTATTTCACTGAATCTCCTTGAGGTCCCCCGGCCTGGCACTGAGGTGGGGGGAGCAATCTGAGGTCCCCTAGCCCAGCACTAGGGCAGAAAGTGCACCTTGAGGACCCCCATCAAGCCCTGCTGGGTGGAGGATGTGACCTCAGGTCCTCGGGCCTGGCACTGAGGCAGGGGAGTGCGGCCTGAGGTCCCCCAGCCCAAAGCCAGGGCAGGGGACTTGGCCTGAGGTCCCCTGTCAAGCTCCCCA
The DNA here is from genome assembly GCA_011751065.1 of Lasiurus cinereus. Taxonomy (NCBI): domain Eukaryota; kingdom Metazoa; phylum Chordata; class Mammalia; order Chiroptera; family Vespertilionidae; genus Lasiurus; species Lasiurus cinereus. The sequence continues at coordinate 23,375,398 of JAAGEH010000040.1, forward strand.
GGGGCGGGGGATGGGGTAGTGCGCATAGCCTCAGGTCCCTGCTGATTGCTCCTTAAGGCTCCTTATGGGAACTTGGCCTCAACTGTGGGTGCAGCCATCTTTGTGACAGAGTGATAGTCAATTAAAATATTCCCTCTTTATTATATAGGATTAGACAACTATGAAGATAAGAAAATGTAGCTCCTAATTTTCAATTCTAGAAAATAAAAAATTTTCATTGAAGTCAACATTAATTTTATTTTTCTCAATACTTAGATGATTCAATTCTTTACTGAAACAGGAATACTCAATCCTCTTTAATGAAGGTTATTTTATTCCTTTATAACACCAATAAAACTCTAAGACAGTATATCTCAAACAATAATTGCAACACCCTACTATTGTTAGCTAAATGCTTTTGTGACTCCTGTCTATCAAAAAAGTAAGCAATGAATATTTATAATCTGCAAGGCACTATGCCAGACATTAAAATTATTTTTGCCAAAAGACATAGCATTATGTTTATTTTCTTAAAGTGACTTCTGATTATTTTAGGGGGAGAATTTCATAATAGCCCTAAAATTTAGGAAGTGGCTGCTGCTACTCTCAGTCATGAACACCATCACCATCATGACCATTACTAACACAGAGACTTTATATGACAAATTAGCATATGCTCTGAGCTTTACTCTTAGAACGAGTTCCTTCAAACTTCATGTTTCCTTCAGTGAAATAAATGGAATAAAGAACTTAAAAAATTCACAGTGAAGGTACTATATTTGAAAGACAAGCTAAATTTAGAATTAAAGTTTCTAAATAAATTACATCCAGAAAACAGGCAGGTTAAAATATTTACAATGGCAATTAGAAAAAAGATATTTCACCCTAGCTGGTTTGGCTCAATGGATAGAGCATCGGCCTGCGGACTGAAAGGTCCCAGGTTCGATTCCAGTCAAGGGCATGTACCTTGGTTATGGGCATATCCCCAGTAGAGGGTGTGCAGGAGGCAACTGATTGATGTTTTTCTCTCACTGATGTTTCTAATTCTCTCTCCCTCTCCCTTCTTCTCTGTAAAAAAATCAATAAAATAATTTTTTAAAAGAAAAAAGATATTTCATATTTGGAAATTGCTTTCAGATTTAAGGAGTTCACGTTTAGCTATTAACTTTCAAAAATATTTTGACCTATACCTTTATAATAAATACAAAATAAATCAGTATAACCAAAAATATGGGTGGTGAGTAAAAGAGAACTTCTGAAGTAAGATTAACTCTAATAAAAATACTAAGTCTCAAAATATGTGCATTCATAGCAATATAGTTTGTAAGCTAAACAATTTCAAATCACATATTCCATACTTAGAGAAGTATAGCTCTCTTCATTATATATCATAGCAAATAGTTGCTAACCCCATTTTGAAAAAGAACTGTATAAAAAAGAAAATGCTTTCAAGAAAAATACATCAAGAAAATATTTACTTAAAAAATTAAAGAAACTACATGGGCAACAGCATAAAATCCATATGAACAATTATAATATGCTCAATCAATACTAATTAAGGACCCAATTATACCTATTTAATAGCTAATTTGCATTTTAAAAAGAAACACAAAGAATTTTATTTTAGGTCCAAATTAAGGTTCTGAATTCAACTTTGAAAGAAACCTAGCTGTACCCGAAACCAGTTTGGCTCAGTGGATAGAGCGTTGGCTTGCGGACTGAAAGGTCCCAGGTTCGATTCAGGTCAAGGGCATGTATCTTGGTTGCAGGCGCATCCCCAGTAGGGGGCATGCAGGAGGCGGCTGATGGATGTCTCTCATCAATGTTTCTAACTGTCTATCCCTCTCCCTTCCTCTCTGTAAAAAATCAATAAAATGTATTTTTAAAAAATAAAAGAAACCTAGCTGTAATATACTTATGGAAAAATCTTTCCTTAAAAATTAAAAGCTAAAATCAAAGAATCACATTTTCAAGTATAGGGTTACATGGATTCCTAATTTACCAAATAAAAGAAAAAGGAATACATATGAATGAAGACATTTATAAGTGTCATTTATCAGCAAAGTGTTTATCAATTATTATAATGCTGTGGCTTTTAAAATAGAGGCACTCCAAAACACTGCTTTTTTAAAAAAAAATACATTTTTATTGATTTCAGGGAGGAAGGAAGAGGGAAAGGGAGAGAGGGAGAAGGAGAGGGAGAGAAAGAAAGAGAGAGAGAAATATCAATGATGAGAGAGAATTACTGAGCTCTTGCATGCCTTTCACTGGGGATGGAGCCTACAACCCAGGCATGTGCTCTGACGGAGAATTGAACCGTGACCTTCTGGCTCATAGGCTGACTCTTAATCACTGAGCCATGTTGGCCAGGCCAAAACACAGCTCTTTGGACAATTCTGTTGGTTCAATTACCCCAGGGTTAGAACCCAGCCTCTTGTCATCCACTCCCATGTCTTTCCTGATACTTGCCCTACTCAACTTCCCAGCACATGAAAAAACTACTGTGTTTCCTCCCTATCATTTTTATCCTCTACATTTTGTACAGCACTTTTAGATGAATGTTAAAAAGAACAGGGAAGTAGATGGAGAACCAAAATGCTGAAGTTTTATGACAATTTCAAAAAAGGGAACAGGCGAGGAGAAACCAAGATGGCGGCATAGATGAACAGCTAAACTCCTGCCTCCCACAATTTCAAAATTACAGCTAAAAGACAGAACAAACACCATCCAGAACCACAGGAAAGCTGGCTGAGTGAGAATTTTACAACTAGAAGGAAAGAGAGGGGCTCACAGAGACTCAGAGGAGCTACAAAAAGCTGAGGTACGGAGACACATGCATAGAGAGGACAGGTAGCGGAGTGCCTGGCTGGCTTCCTCTTGCGGGAGGGAGACGGAAAATCCCAACTGCAATGAACCCCACTTCCGAATGCACTGAACCCCATTTCCGAGCAAGACTCATACTGGGGGGAGTCTGGACTGTTGCGAAAAGGAAAGAGTGCATGAAAACTTAGGGGAGCCATAAAAGGCAGAAGTCTGGAGGTGCGCGAGCATGAGTGCACACACAGAGGGCTGACTGCTGATTGTGTTGCTGGTTTTCTCTAGCGGGAGGAAGACAGAACCTCCCAACTGCACTGAACTCCAGTTCCGACTGTCCTGAACCCCAGTTTCAGGCGAGACCCTGGGGATCCAGACTCATACAAGTCCCCAGAGCGCACAGAAACTCAGGGGAGACACAAAAGGTAGAGGTCTGGTGGCGTGCACACAGAGAGGGCTGCAGCGATTACCAAGGAACACTGAGACCCAGGGGCCGAGTAGGCAGGACTGACAGAAAGCCAAGGCTGTCTGCTCAGCCCTGAGACTTCGCCCCATCCAAGCCAAACACAGAGGCTTTTGCAAGTTTGCAAGTCTTGTATCATAAGGCTGACTCCAGCACAGAAGTTCTCCCTGCAGAGACACAGCTGATCCTCACAACCAATTGCTCAGAGGTCAATTCCCCCCAGTGAAACCAAGAATAATCAAGACTTAACTACAACAAGGCTATACACACAGTCCACAAAAGGGTGCACCAAGAGAGTCCCTCAGGTAACTGGGAAGGTGGAGTTACTCGGCCATATAGGATACCTAGCACACAAAGCTACTCTAACCAACTGAGGGAAGCAGCAAAAATGCAGAGAAAGGAACAGATCACAAACGAAAGAAATGGAGGAAAACAAACGACTGGATATGGAGTTCAAAACCACGGTTATAATGTTTTTCAAGAATTTCCTAGAAAAGATGGATAAATTTAGCGAGACCCAAGAGGAGATGAAAAGAGACCAATTAGAGATGAAAAAGGACCAACTAGAAATTAAACATACAATGACTGAAATAAAAAATATTATACAGAGACCTAATAGCAGACCAGAGGAACTCAAAAATCAAGTCAAAGATTTGAAATACAAAGAACTAGAAAACACTCAACTGGGAAAGCAAAAAGAAAAGGGAATCCAAAAATGTGAAGATAGTATAAGGAGCCTCTGGGACAACTTTAAGTATACCAACATCAAAATTATGGGGATGCCAGAAGAAGAGAGAGAGCAAGATACTGAAAACCTATTTAAAGAAATAATGACTAAAATTCCCCCACCTGGTGAAAGAAATAGACTTACAAATCCAGGAAGTGCACAGAACCCCAAACAAAAGGAATCCAAAGAGGACCACACCAAGACACATCATAATTAAAATACCAAGAGCAAAAGACAAAGAGAGAATATTAAAAGCACCAAGAGGAAAACAGTTAATTATCTATAAGGGAGCACCCATAGGATTGTCAGCTGATTTCTCAACAGAAACTATGCAGGCCAGACAGGAGTGGCAAGAAATATTTAAAGTGATGAATAACAAGAACCTCCAACCAAGATTACTCTACCCAGCAAAGCTATCATTCAGAATTGAAGGTTAGACAAAGAGCTTCACTATAAGAAAAAACTAAAAGAGTTCATCAACACCAAACCAGTATTATATGAAATGCTGAAAGGTACTCTTTAAGAAGAGGAAGAAGAAGAAAAAGGTAAAGACAAAAAACTAGGAATAACAAATACATAACTATCAACAGGTGAATCTAAAAAGCAAGTGAATTAAAAATCTGATGAACAGAATAAACTGGTGAATATAATAGAATCAGGGGCATAGAAAGGGAGTGGACTGACAATTCTCAGGGGAAAGGGACGAGGGGGGTGCAGGGAGAGACTAGACAAAAATCATGCACCTATGGATGAGGACAATGTCAGGGGAGGTAAGGGCAGAGGGAGGGGTGGGAGCCAGTCGAGGGTAGCTATGGGGGAAAAGAAAGAGGAACAATTGTAATAATCTGAACAATAAAGATTTATTAAATAATAAAATAAAATAAAATAAAATAAAATAAAAATTATGCCACAAGGAAAAGGGAACAGGCAAGGCACAGTGTTGCCTACTATAGTGCGTGACATGGCTATGGGAAGGAAGGTGGCCAGAAGGTTCCTGACAAACGGACAATGGCAAGAGAGTGCCAGGTGGGCTGACCTGAGGAACAAATGGGAATTTAGAAACCAGGACAATGTGGGGGACAGAGGAACAGAACAATAGTTTGAAGGAGAAACAGGTAAAATGTTTCCCAATTTTATCAATCTCTTTAGAAAAGATGATCAAAGAAAATTTAAAGGTAGAGAATAGGAAATCTAAGGAGTATCAGGTTGAATCTGATAAAATTTCAGTTATTCAACTATTTTTTTAAAAGTCAGCAATTTCATGCTGATTAAACCTAACGGAGAAACTTGATTTACCTGCCAGGGAGGTGGAAGAGAGGAACAAAAGGCTATAAGTAAAAAAGGCAAAGAGAAATCCAGAAATGAATGCAGGTCTTGAGAGCACTGGCTGAGGCTGGACGCTGAGAACACATCCTGCCCACAACTGGCAAGGTCCCTGGACTCCCATCTGCTATTTTCACACCTGCACTTCACTTTGCGAAATAAAGCTGCTTTAACAGGCTGCTTCAACCTGAACATGGCGAGATTTCTTCCAACCGGTCCTTCCCGCTTCATGTTGGCCCAAACCCACAGCTGCACTGATGCTGCGGCCCTTGGTTTTTGGTTGTTTTGTTTTGTTGTTGATATAGGCAGGAAATAAAGAGGCCAATATGAAGTTGCTAATTCCAGGTCTGTTATTTTACAGCTGAACTCTACCCCACTTCCCTACTGCTGGGACTTCTATTTTTCAGTGTCTTGGGCTGGAAACCTGTCATTTCTCTGAGTAGCCTCTCCTAGCTTCCTTTCCCACCTCTCACTCTAGTCCAGCCCCAAACTGGCCCTTGAACTGGCCCTTCTGGGGTTATGCAGCAGCCTCAGAACTGGGCTGCTGTACCCATGCCTCTCACACAATTCTGCTATCATCATCCAAAAGACCAATACCCAATGCCACTCTTCTATTCAGAATTTCCCTTTTAAGGATCCTGGCCTGTCTAGCAAAGCAATATTTCATTACCCCCCTAAAACTTCGACCAAGCTGTGAGCTCTTGACCATGGGTGCTTTTAAAATATGTGCACACATTTTGTACACATCTCCCTCTTAAAAGGTGCAGACTAACACCCTCCCCACCTTAAGTGTGAGTTGGGCTCAGTGACTTGCTCCTAATGAATACAATATGAGAGAGGTGACAATGCGTGACCAGGTCATAAAATACATCACAACTGCCCCAAACTTGCTCTCTCTTAGATGACTCATTCTGGGGAAGCTAATTATGTGTGAGGACACTCAAGCAGCCCACTGGAGAGGCCCACGTGATGAGGAACTGAGGCCTCCTCCCCACAACCAGTATGTTCGAGCCACCTTGGAAACAAATCCTACAACCCGTGCAACCTGCAGATGCCTGCAGCCCTGGCCACTATCTTGCTTGAAGCTCAGGAAAAACCCTGAGACAGAACTGTCCAGCTAAGACATTCCTGGATTCCTGATCCCCAGCCTTTGTGTGAGAGGATGTTTACTGTTGTAAGCCCCTAAATTTTGGAGAATATGCTACACAGCTGTAGATAATTCTTACAACCCTGCCTAGCTCTCTCTCTCAAATCTGTGCCTTGCTCACTCTCCCAACACCCTTTCTCGAGCTTTCAGAATCTAGCTCAAGTTCTATTGCTTTGAGTAGGCCCTTATTTGGTTGGTTTATAAAACCATTTCAATTATCATTTCTCTAACTTCTTTCCCCTTTGAACACTGTATACCTACCTACCTGACCCTATTGCTCATTTAGCCTTTATTCATGCATTCCTATGCCCTGTGCTCCATGTGTCTCTCCTAAAAATAGCATGTGATCCTGACTACAGTCAGCACACTGTAATTAACATACTCAGTAAATAGTGCTGAGAAAATGAACAAACCACATACACACCTGGAACTGTACTTGGTTTGCATAAAGCATGGACTTAAAGCCACACTGTCTCAGGTCTGATAACTTACTAGCTCTTGTCCTTGGGCACTTTGCTTAAAAGCCCTGTGAGATATTCTTTCCTTAGTGTTTTTAAGTAAGGATTCTATCAGTATGGACCTTAGAGTAGTAAAGATTAAAGAAAATGATGCTTGCAAATCTTTTACCAAAGTGCCTAGCACTGAAAGTGCTCAACAAATGTTAGCTATCATTATTCTTATTAATCACAAATTATAAAATACTTGCTGACACTCTGAGTCTCTAGATGGTATCAAGTGGCAATCTAAATTAATATAAAATTCTACAAACTAAAATATAAAATTCTACAAACTAAAATAGAATCTAAATTAATATAAAATTCTACAAACTAAAATAGAACTATTAAGATAGTTCTTAATTTTTTTAAACCGACTCTTAACTCAACAGAACTACAGCCTGAACCAATTGTGGGAGTGCAGCTTTGACTTTTCTTCCTCTTTGTCCTATTAAGATATTAACTTCAAAGCTTTTGTGGGAACACTTAATTGCTTGCATTCCTTAACAAGCAGCCACCATCATAGTTTCCAGATTCACTTTTAACCTTTACAGTCCTGGGAAGGCATATAAGACAACCTTACTAGACATATAAACTTACAAAATTTCTGGGATAATACAGCTATACATATGTGAACATGCTACATGAAAGCAAATCAAGTTTGCACATCAATCAAATAGAAACCAATAGAATAAATCAATCCAATAAAACATTGCTATGACATATATCCTGGGGGCAGGCGGGTGACCACTAATGCTATTAATTTCTTAAACTTGTTTATAGAAGTATAATTGACATATAAATTATATTAGTCTCAGGTGTACAACGTAATGATTCAATATTTGTACATATCGTAAAATGATCACCACAGTAAATCTAGTTACCATGTGTCACCACACACAGTTACACAAGAAATTTTCTCTTGTGACAAGAACTTTTAAGATCTACTCTCTCAGCAGCTTTCAAATATGCAACAGAGTGTTATTAACTATAGTCACCAAGACTGCTTTATTTTATAACTGGAAATCTGTACTTTGTGAACACCTCCACTCATTTTGCCCACTAGCCTCTCCCTCTGGCAACTGCCAATCTGTTCTCTGTCTCTGTGAGCTTAGGGTTTTTTAATTTATTTGTCTTTCTATCTTAATGCTATTCAAACATTGAATTATAAGTGTTTCATGAACTCAGAACATTTCTGATATCATATTTTATAATTTATACATATTCTTAAGGTGTCTTACTAAAAGGTTAAATATAACAGATGCTCTTTTATCCAAAAAAATAACTAGAGATCTTTTAATAAAAATCTAATATAATGATTTTCAATCACCAATTTATTGAAAAACAAACACACATTTTAATTGTGTACAACATCTGCTGGAATAAAAAGAATTGCTTCATTCAAATTCTTATTTTCTCTATTCCCCCACAAATATACACCTTGAAAACTTTAGTTTTTGAAACATTCAACATCCATCCATTCACTCTTTATTTGATCTGATACATCACACAACCTGAAGTAGAAACAAAGACTGGGAAATCAGCTTGTTTATTCCACCTTATTGTCAAACAAAAGTACAAATAATATTCAGTGCATGTGCTAGTTACCTTAGAACTGCCAATCATGCTTTTTTTGAAACTGCAATTTCAGAGCTATCAATCATGTGTGTTGTGACAAAGATGCCAGTGCAGAAATAATGCTTTAAAAGATGTAACCTTCATTAACACATTAAAAAATAAGTGGACTTCACTTACAAAACTCAACTTCAGCCCAGGTGGCGTGAGTGAGTGATTGAGCGCCAACCTATGAACCTCAGAAGTCAGGGTTTAATTCCCACTCAGGGCATGTGCGCTCAGGGCACATGCATGGGTTTCGGGGCTTGATCCCCAGTAGGGGGCATGCAGGAGGCAGCCAATCAGTGATTCTCTCTCACCACTATTTCTCTCTCTGAAATCAACAAAAATATATTTGAAAAATAAAACTGGACTTCAGGATTTTACAGAAATGTATACCATCCATGAAAAATCAAAATTAAATACAACTTAATGAAAAGATTTAGAGAATTTGGCTCTTTAGCCAAAGATAAGTATGATTTAACCACAAGAATTTTATACTTCTAACTGATAGTAATCAAAAGTATTATGAGCATGAGTGTGAATGAGAGAATCAAACCTATCTAAATCTGGCATTTTAATTTTTGAAGCTGGCAAAAATACCAATATAATACATCCCCTCCCCCACCTACCCAAACAATACAACCCAATTTACTATCCACGTTGGTCATTTACGTCTGAAACCAAACACTATTCCTTCCTCCTCACAATCCACAATTACTCAGTCACCAAGACCTGGTCCTTCTTTCCCCTAAACTGCTAACAAAAATCTCCTTTCTTGATCTTCAGGTGTAATTCACATAATTCTCATAATGTAATTAAGCCAAGGAAGCCACTTGAGTTCCCAGCAGAGCCAGGCTCTCTCTGGCTAAGTATTCTGCAAATGCGGCTCCTTCCACCTCCCCACTTCTATCTCCTCCCATCACCCACCCTTTACAACTCAATTCCATGTTAGTTCCTCTGGGAAACTTCCTGGCACAAGTGGACAGGTTCAGTGATCCCCTCTTCTCCAAATCCCCATAGAAGCCAGGAAACCTGTTATATACCTATGTTCACTCTCTGTCCCCACGATTGAACCATCACTTCCCTGAGGGCAAAGGTTGCCTTTAATCTATACATTGCTAGCATCAGACACAGGTGGCTCATTAAACATTTGCTGACTCTGGGAAAAACTGTACATGACACACTTTATTTAAAAATAAAATAAACAGCTTAATTCTTGAGACTCACAAAATGTATTATAAGTATATTCCATGCCAACCAAAGTAATCAATACCATAAAGCAGTATTTTGGACTTAATGATGTTCTTAAGAAATTTACTGATTTACTTAGAAATTCAATGTAGGAACTGGTACCACCTCAAATAGTACTTGTGATCCAATAAGCCGTGGAGGTGTTAAGGTCTCAACCACAGTATCTGTTCATGTCCAAGACACTCAGCACCTGACTAGTTCAGCATACACTGTTCTGATATGTGACAAACCCTATCGAGAGCTCAGTGAACAGCCATCAACACAGGCAGGACTGCAACCTGGTCACACCTCACTCCTTACTCTTCAGGAAGTCAATAATCTGATGGCATCAAGTCCCCACAGTCTCAAAAAGGAATCAGTTTGATACAGGGACCCTAAAGGCATGTGGTAATGAAGCTCAATGGAGGTTTGTTAAAGAACGGTAGGTCCTGTTACAGTGTTCTTAGTTATGGGGTCCATGGTTAGACAGAACCCATGCAGAGTTAAGCTGAGGACTGCTAGAGTCCAAGTGCACACAGTTACCTAGAGAAGAGGCTGCAAGGTTCTTACTCAAACACTAGTTGTTCTTATTTTCTCAGCACAACAAATTTGGTAACCAGTTTCCCAGGCATCAGAATATTAGAAGAAGAAATTAAGAGGTCTAAACTAAAAATGCAAACACAGGAGCAGCAACAGAAAAAGGAAGATGACACACATAGGTGAAACACAAAAACTACATAACTGGGGGTTATGTGATTAAGGGGCAATAATTCTATATATTTGAATTATGATACAACACAGAAATTAATGTTTATTACTTTGATCCTGGTCATCAAAAACAAAGACCAAAAAACACAGGTTAAACTACTTTAGGTCTAATAATGTTCAAAGAAAGTAGATGATATTTTATAAAAAGAGTCAATCTAATAATTAAAAATTAAGTATTACATCTATAAAGAGTCAACTTTCTACTCTTTGTAGAATAAACTTATCATTCCCAAGTAACTACAGGGATGCTGACTCTAAGCTACTAATAATTGCCAGACATTAAGTTCTTGTAACCACAGGTATTACTATAATTATGATAAAGCATTCATTCTGAAACAAAACCTGGACCCACTGTTCAGCAGCTAATTGCTGGTAACACTACCAAGCACACTATAGACTCCACACTGAGGGCCCCGGTGTACCATAACCATGGACACCATAACTAAGGACACTGTAACAGGACCTACCGTTCTTTAACAGACCTCCATCGAGCTTCATTAACACATGCCTTCAGGGTCCCTATATTAAACTGATTCCTATGTGAGACTGTTTGAGGAGGTTTTTATGAGATATTAAGAACTCTATATTGTAGGATTTAGAGAACAGCACTTGAGAGTAAAGAAAACATTCCCAGCATTGGTTACACACAACTCTAGGTCAGAGCCCCTGCCTTGGAAATAAGCAATTGTATGACTGGAATGCTTCATGCTCAAAGACTCATTTTCTTGATTTGGTAAATGGGGGTAATAGTTTCCACTTTCTATGCTTCTTAAGGAGGAATAAAGCAGATACATAAAATCCAATGTAGGTTTTAAAAAAACCTAGCTATCATGATTATCACATGGGATATGGAAAGGGATCTTAATCCACACTAAGACAAGTTTGAGAAAGTGTATGCTGTATTACTGACACAGGAAAATGTCTAAAGAGAAGGGCAAGCAGCTTCACATGATGGGCAGAGTGTTTTATATTTTTAAGTAGCAGAAGCTCTCTGACTCATAGGAGTGGTTCATGGAAAAGTAGACTGAAGTGAGGACTCGTTAAAAAGTATACTCATATGCTGCAAAGACATTAACTTAGCGATTAATGCACATGTCCTACTGTGGGACCAGGCCTTCTCCCGGAGTAGAAGCTCACACCCTGGGGCCTGGTGCTGATTTCCTGGCACAAACAATCCCCCACTGCAGTGTTTGCAATGGCCAGAGGCAACCATTTCAGTGTAAAACAGGGACAGAAGGACATTTGGAAAACAATTCCTTCTAGATTTCTATGATCTGACCCCTCCAATCTTTATGGTTTACTCGTTCAAATTCAATAACAATTTTGTTTAAAAACAAAATCTCTCCTTTATGAGAAGTCTTTCAAAATTATATTTCATAAGAACAAAAACCCTTTCTGTACTCATATTTTATTAGTTTAGGCAATAATCAAATATATATTTAACAAGAATATAAAAAGGTTTTGGAACAAACTCAACTAACTTTTGCTAAAGATATACCTCAACTGGAAGAAGCAAAAGTGCTCAGGTGAGTAGAGGATATCTATTTTCTAACTAACCATGTAGTACTGGTATCAACAGTGGGTTTTATAGAAAAGAAGAGAATGTTCATTAACTCAGTAAGTCATTACTTCAATTAATTACCAGAAGTTAGTGCCAGAGTCATTCTGATTTGTTACAATATAATTTCTAATTTTAAGACAGAGCTGATATGAAAGAAAAACAATGTTATAACTTTTGAGGTTGGTACTGTAAAAATTAGAGCCCATCCACACCTCTAAAATCTCAAAATTTACTTATAATATTTCTATTTTGCAATTCACTCTAACTAGATCACACTACTAAACATGCCTAAATACTAGTTTATATTCTGAATGGTACTATTAATGTGGTATATTTCTAGAACTAATTTTCTTTTAAAAAGATTTCTCAAACATTTTACTTTTTTGTAGTAGAAATATCCACCACCACTCCCCATACTTTAAACACTGAATGTAGAGCTGCTCCATCCCAGAGCAATCGCGGCAGGCTCTCTGCACATCTTTAGCACTTCCTAGGACAAAGGCCAAAACCGTTTCTTTAAGCCATAATAAAAAATTAATGTAAAATAATTATTCATTTACCCTGTATCAGTCACTGTCAGTTAATAAACAAAAGTTTTTTCTCAAAAAATAAAAAAAACTAATGTAAAATAAAAAAGTTATATAACTTAATAAAAGGTTTGTGCCTCACTCATTCGGATACTCGGTTAACCCAAATGATTTCTGATCCTATCCATTACTCTAAGTTTGAAAGGCCAGTGAACTTATTGAAAGCAATAATAAAAAAATTAAACCATTTTGTTAACCTGGGTATTTTATTAAATTTGAGTTTTTATGTATCTTATTACTATTTATTTATTTTATTTTTTTTTAATATATTTTATTGATTTTTTTACAGAGAGGAAGGGAGAGGGATAGAGAGTTAGAAACATCGATGAGAGAGACATCGATCAGCCGCCTCCTGCACACTCTCTACTGGGGATGTGCCCACAACCAACATACATGCCCTTGACCGGAATCGAACCTGGGACCTTTCAGTCCTCGGGCCGACACTCTATCCACTGAGCCAAACTGGTTTCGGCATCTTACTAATATTTAATTGATCCTATAATAGAATGGATTCAACTACATATAACTCTAAATGAAGAGAAAAATGGTTCTCAAAAGGGATAAAAAAAGGTCAGGCTGATGAATAATAAACAAATTAGGTAAATACTTACATCTTATTTAAAGTCACTTAAATAAATGTATCAGAGCACGAATCTGCCAGAATATGGGCAGTCAGTGGCCTGACATGAAGGCAGAGAGCAAATATGTGTCCAGCCGGTCAGCTGCTGCATCCAGTCATGTCCTCTACACCTGCTGGCATGCAGCGGTGAGACCAGAGACCTGCTGGATCTCATCGCTCCCCATTTAGTGTTGTAATCTTTCCACCAATGATAAAGGCTACAGGTAAGATTTGAATTAAATATCTCCCACCCTCAAATTCTAGTTTGGACTCAAGTAGAAAGGCAACATAACTAAAACAGTACTTTAAAATATTGTAGCCTGGCCAGCGTGGCCCAATGGTTGAGTGTCGACCTATGAACCAGGAGGTCGGGTTCTGATTCCCCATCAGGGTATATACCCAGGTTGCAGGCTCGATCCCCAGTAGGGGGCATGCAGGAAGCAGCCAATCAATGATTCTCATCATCGATGTTCCTATCGCTCTCTCTCTTTCTCTCTCTCTCCCCCTCTCTGTTCCTCTCTGAAATAAAAATAAAAATACAATAAAATATTGCAGACAGTAAGATTAATATACTTTCAAAGTATATTAGTGACAGGCTGCTGTAAGAGACTCAGAGAAGGGTTTCAGAAAGAACCGAAGCATCTCTATAACTATTTTGGATAACTATTTTGTAAAGAGTATAACCCTCCTTTCCCAGATAAATTGGAAACTGGACAACAAAGAACTGTCTAAGTAGAAAGTTTTTCTCAGAAAAGCTCTCCGTAGACCCAGCATCAGAGCATGTGTCACAGAGGGAGGGGGAAGGAAGCAGACAGCTGGGCAGGTACAGTCGGCTGCAGTGAGCCTCCCCTTGAGCACACTGCTAGAAAGAACTACTAGACAAGTGGTAAGCAAACTGCAGCTTGTGAGCCACGGTTTGCCACTCTGTGTTGACTAATGAGTTTGCCGACCACTGCGTAAGGCATTACCCTTACCCAGAAGTTTTGTCTACAGGTTAAAGACATTAGTTCATTATTAAAATGTTGTTTTTAATATATTTTATTGATGTATTACAGAGAAGGGACAGAGAGCTAGAAACATCGATGAGAGAGAGACATCAATCAGCTACCTCCTGCACGCCCCCCACTGGAGATGTGCCCACAACCAAGGTACATGCCCTTGACCGGAATGGAACCTGGGACCTTTCAGTCTGCAGACTGATGCTCTATCCACTGAGCCAAACCAGCTGTAGCAAAATGTTTTTAAGTGTTTCTCCCTAAGGCAGTGGTTCGAGAACCACAGTTTGCTGACCACTGATCTAGACTGTGGAAGCAGAGAGCAACAGGGCTTATGCCGTGACTGTTGTTTATCATTTGGGAAAACAAAGGATGAATAGTCAACTCTTCCCCAAAACTATTTTCAATGCTTTGAGAAGACATGAATTTGGACTTAACTTGGCAAACTGGCATTATGAGAGAAATAAACATATTTCCAGTCTTTTTTAAAACTACCAACTAAAGTCCAATAATTATCTCAACTTTATGGAAACACTGTTAAAGCACTTGGAAATGACTGTACTTACTCTCCATCCACTTCTGGTCTTGTACACACACAATGAAATTTGCCGCCAAAATCTATGTAAAGATCCTTCTCCACAATATGAAAGATTCGCCCAACGACGATTTTATCCTTGGCAGGTCCCATCTGAGTGAGAGGAGAATGTCTCAGCATAGATGCGAAGGATTCCACGCCTTTCAGGGAGCTCTAAATATGAAAAGAGGTATTTATGTGCATATAATTCAATATAAAGATATAATATGGTAGGTATAATAAAATCTTGTTCGCGAAATTTAAAAGTCAGTTTGCTGTATTTTACATTTTGTAGCAATTGTAAAAGAGATTTACATAGGATTTTGCTTTAAAAAGCCAGGTATACTCTTCAACTTCATTTTTTCCTTTTACTTTGTGAAGAGGAGCCAGCATGGCTGGGTGGCTGGAGTGAAACCGGGATTCAGACCAGGGTTCGGAGTGGCCTTGGACAAAGCCTCCTGCCTGGGGAGGAGGGCATCCCAGGAGGCGACGGAATTAACTCCTAGTACTGACCACCTGCAAAAACATGCCTTCCAATTCAGGTTTAGGGAGAATGACTGTTCTTATAATACAATTTTCACACATTAAGATAAAAATGATTAAGGGTTCTGCAATTAGCAAGGTGAACATGAGTTCTTAATGCAGTATTTTTAATGGCTTAACCTTGTTATAATTTTATTAGAAGGAAAATAGCTTCTTTAATTGTTTTGTGCTGTCAGTTTCTAATTGTTTTACATACTGGAGTTACTGAGGGATGACTGAACGAATAATGCAGGCTGATTACTTTTTTAAAACTTACATTTTTTCCAAACCTATGCTTACCAGGGCCTGAATTTTGGAGGCAACAAATACCTTATTTGAACATGCCTCTTCAACCTTTACACCAAGTGACCCAAAAAGCTGCCAATTCTGACTGGGGCCCAGAGCAAGACAAGGCTCTGCAACAGGTCCAGGCCATCAAGCAGGCTATTCTACTGCTCGGCCTTTACAACCCAGGACAAGAGGGTGCCTGGACGTGTCTATGCCTTGTGCCAATGCAGAATGGAGACTGGCAAGCCTCTCCGAGTGCTCTCAGGTGACTGAAGGATGTGGTGAAATCATAGCCACAGAGAGCAGTTCACCTGAATGATCATTTTGCATGGACAAAGATAGGGCCGAGGTATGAATCTATGTGGATTTGTGTGAAGTGACCCACAATTTTGCTGGGTGGCCAGGGATTTAGAAGTAACATAATTGGAAAATAGATGACAAGTGGTCTGGGAAAGACACGTAGTTACCACAGATCTCTCTGAATGGACACAGAGTGGAAAAACGAATGAGTCACATGGGAATTATTTCTTCAGCAGAGAGGAAGCTTAACAATCAGGAAACAAGATAATCAGTCCTGTGGACATCAGTCAAGCTCTTTCCCCTCGTAAATGGGTTCAACAACACAGTGGCCATGGCAGCAGGGATGCGCTTCTGTGGTAGGGGCCAAAGGGGTATCTCAACATGTCCTGGACCACCAGACAACTAGAAATTTCGCCAACGCTGCAGGACCCTGAATTTTTGTGGAATGGAGATTATATATGGATTCAGAAACACTGCCTTATACTCACCCAACACTTCTAAATGACTAACCATCAAGAGCAAAGACCAGCACTAAGCTTCCAATACAGCAGCACTCCAAGGGAGGATCAGCCGGCCACCTGGTGGCAGGATGGTTGGTTACACAGGACCACTCTAAATGAATATATTATCACTGGAATAGACACTCTGAATATAGATTTGCCTTCCTGCCCACAAAGCTTCCATCAAAACCATCCATAAACTAAGAGAATTTCAGTCATTGTCATGATATGCTACATAGCACTGCTTCTAACAAAAGAAATCATTTTACAGGAAATGATGTGGGATAATGGGATTGTGTTATGGACTTCACTGGTCTTTCCAGTGCTGGGCCTGACTATTAGTAAAATGGCTTTTTAAATTAAGCTTCCTATTTTGAGACCATTGTAAATACACATGCAATGGTAAGAAATAATACATGGAGATCCCCACACCTTTGCACAGTTCTCCCAATGGTAACATCTTTTAAGACACAGTATAACATTACACCCAATAGCATTCGGATTTTATACAATTTTATCACATGGGAAGGCTCATGTATTTGCCACAACAGTTCAGTTGTAGGACAGTTCTAGCACTACATTTTGCTCTCCATCTCCATTCTGCCCACCCCATCCCTAAATTTCAGTAACTACTAATCTGTTCCTCATCTCTATAATTTTGTCATTTCAAGAATGTCACTCAAATGGAATCACAGGGCCCATAACCCTTTGGGACTGGCTTTTTTCACTCAGCATGATTCCCTTGAGATTCATTCAAGCTGATGCATCAATCAATTGCTTGTTCCTTTGTATTGGTAAGTAATATTCCATGGCACAGATGGACCAGTTTATCTAACCACTGATCAGCTGAAAAGATATCTGGGCTATTTCCAACTTGGGCTATTACAAGTAAAGCTACTATGAACATTTGTATACAGGCTTTTTTTATGAATGTAAGTTTACATTTCTCTGGTGTCAATATTATCTGCCTCAGTTTGCACTTATTTCCTGTGGGAGAACCCAATGTCTCCACTAGGCCAGGGGACTTGTTGAGCAGTCTGCTCCTAGATGGGGCATCTACCATTTATGCATCCTCTGCCAATTGCCAACACCAGAGTACCCAAAGCTTTAAACTGCATCAACACTGTTGAATTTTATTCCCAAATCCCTATCCTACAAACCAGGCTCCATTCAAATGTGAGTTTCCTTTATTTCCCATTACTTAATGCTGATCAAAACAAACCCAAGAGTTGTAATCATGTTACAGAATTTAATGTAAATAAAAGAAAAATTTAAGGTGACATTTAAAAGAAAAATCAAAATAAAACAAAGTCTACACACATTAAAAGCAGAGCAAGGCTCTAACTGGTTTGGCTCAGTGGAAAGAGCGTCGGCATGTGGACTGAGGGGTCCCAGGTTTGATTCTAGTCAAGGGCATGTTCCTTGGTTGTGGGCACATCCCCAGTAGGAGGTGTGAGGGAGGCAGTTGATCAATGTTTCTAACTCTCTGTCCCTCTCCCTTCCTCTCTGTAAAAAATCAATAATATATATATGTATGTATGTATGTATGTATATGTACACACACACACACACATATACTTTTTTGTAAAAAGAGGAAAACCAAGATGTCAGCATAGGTGAACAACTAAACTTCTGCCTCGCACAACAATTTCAAAACTACAGCTGAAAGACAAAACAGTCATCATCTAGAACCTCAGGAAAGCTGGATGAGTGGAAATTCTACAATGAGAAGGAAAGAGAGGGACTCACGGAGATTCAGAGGAGCTGCAAAAAGCTGAGATATGGAGACACACGCGTAGAGAGGACGGGTGGCGGAGTGCCTGGCTGGCGTTCTCTAGTGGGAGAGAGACAGAAACTCCCGACTGCACTGAACCCCAGTTCCAACTGCACTGAACCCCAGGGCAAGACTCATACAGCAGGAGTCTGGACTGTTGAAAAAAAGAGTACACAGAAACTCAGGGGAGCCATGAAAGGTAGAGGTTTGGAGGTGCGAGCACCAGTGCACGCAGAGAGGACTGACTGCTGATTGTGCCACTGGCTTTCTCTAGCAAAAGGAAGACAGAACCTCCCAACTGCGCTGAACTCCCAGTTCCAACTGTGCTGAACCCCAGTTTTGGGCGAGACCCTGGGGATCCAGACTTATACAAGTCCCCAGAGCGCACAGAAACTCAGGGGAGACACGAAAGGCAGAGGTCTGGTGGTGTGCACACAGAGAGGGCTGCAGCGATTACCAAGGGACACTGAGACCCAGGGGCCGAGTAGGGCAGGACTGACAGAAAGCCAAGGCTGTCTGCTCAGCCCTGAGACTTCGCCCCATCCAAGCCAAACACAGAGGCTTTTGCAATTTTGCAAGTCTTGTATCATAAGGCTGACTCCAGCACACAAGTTCTCCCTGCATAGACACAGCTGATCCTCACAACCAATTGCTTGGAGGTCAATTCCCCCCAGTGATACCAACAACAATCAAGACTTAACTACAACAAGGCTATATACACAGTCCACAAAGGGGTGCATCAAGAGAGTCCACCTCAGGTAACTGGGAAGGCAAAGCTGCTCATCCATATAGGACATCTAGCACACAAAGCTACTCTACTAATTCAGGGAAGCAGTGAAAATGCGGAGACAAAAGAACAGATCACAAATGAAAGAAATGGAGAAAAACAAACAACTGGATATAGAATTCAAAACCACAATAATGAGGTTTTTCAATAATATCCTAAGAAAGATGGATAAATTTAGCAAGATCCAAGAGGAGATGAAAAAGAACCAACTAGAAGTTAAACATACAATGACTGAAATAAAAAATATTTTACAGAGACCTAACAGCAAACTAGAGGAATGCAAAAATCAAGTCAAAGATTTGAAATACAAAGAACTCGAAAACACTCAACTGGAAAAGCAAAAAGAAAAAAGAATCCAAAACTGTGAAGATAGTGTAAGGAGCCTCTGGGACAACTTCAAGCATACCAACATCAGAATTACGGGGATGCCAGAAAAAGAGAGGGAGCAAGATGCTGAAAACCTGTTTGAAGAAATAATGTCTGAAAACTTCCCCCACCTGGTGAAAAAAAATAGACTTACAAGTCCAGGAAGTGCACAGAACTCCAAACAAAAGGAATCCAAAGAGGACCACACCAAGACACATCATAATTAAAATACCAAGAGCAAAAGACAAAGAGAGAATATTAAAAGCAGCAAGAGAAAAACAGTTAATTAACTACAAGGGAGCACCCATATGATTATCAGCTGATTTCTCAACAGGAACTATGCAGGCCAGACGGGAGTGGCAAGAAATATTCAAAGTGATGAATAGCAAGAACCTACAACCCAGATTACTCTACCCAGCAAAGCTATCATTCAGAATTGAAGGTCAGATAAAGAGCTTCACTATAAGAAAAAACTGAAAGAGTTCTTCACCACCAAACCAATATTATATGAAATGCGGAAAGGTATTCTTTAAGAAGAGGAAGAAGAAAAAGGTAAAGATAAAAATTATGAACAACAAATATATATCTATCAACAAGTGAATCTAAAAATCAAGTAAATAAAAAATCTGATGAACAGAATAAACTGGTGAATATAATAGAATCAGGGGCATAGAAAGGGAGTGGACTGACAATTCTCAGGGGAAATAGGTGAGGCGAGGTGCAGGGAGAGACTGGAGAAAAATCATACACCTATGGATGAGGACAATGGGGGGGAGGAGAGGTAAGGGCAGAGGGTGGGGTGGAGCCAGGTGGAGGGGAGCTTTGGGGGTAAAAAAGAGGAACAATTGTAAAAATCTGAATAATAAAGATTTATTAAATTAAAAATATAAATAAATAAATAAAGGAGAGCAAGATTTTCAAGCAAAAATGAGACTCAAGAAGGATATAAAAATAATAAAAGTAATGCTAATTTGAGAAGTCATAAGACTACTTAGAAATAAATTATATGATCACCCACAAAATAAATACATGCAGAATATATTCATTTTTTCTTTTAGAAAATGTATAGTATTATTTATAAACTTTTTTTTCATATATTTTACTGATTTTTTTACAGAGAGGAAGGGAGAGGAATGGAGAGTTAGAAACATCGATGAGAGAGAGACATTGATCAGACGTCTCCTGCACGCCCCCTACTGGGGATGTGCCCGCAACCAGGATACATGCCCTTGACCGGAATCAAACCCGGGACCTTTCAGTCCCCAGGCGGATGCTCTATCCACTGAGCCAAACTGGTTTCGGCTATTTATAAACATTTTATTTGTGTTGACAGAAACTCATTTTCCCTAGAGATTTCTATCTACTTCAACACGCTCTTTCATTATTTTTATATTAACTGGTCATTTCTTCTAAACATCCTTTGAAAATGTTAGATTCCACTCTGAAACTAAAGATTTCAGAAGATTTTTATTATAAACTCAGAAATAATGCTCCTAGAATTCGCTAATGTAAAACCAGTAGCATTATAGTTACACACAAAATTTTTAACATCCCGTTACATATTAGTTTTTTAAATATTGATATAATTTTTAAAGTTGTCAATAAAAAAATTGGCGAGAAAACAAAAGGTTAAATAAAACTATATGACATTGCTACATGAATTTAACAGACTTAAAACATATTCAAAATATGAGCATTTCCCCCCCCTTATATAGAAAAATAATCCTTTAAATAAGCTATATTTTAAACTTTCCCAGTAAATCAGATACATATACACACACACACATATATACATATATATACATATGTGTGTGTGTGTGTAAATATATATATATATATATATATATATATATATATATATATTCTGATTTAAATATTCTGTGGTCTGGGATATTCCAGCATTTTGAAATTTAAAAATGCCAATAAAAATGTTCATGAAAAAGTGAAATGTAGCAGCACAGCTGGCGTGGCTCAGTGGTTAAGCATTGACCTATCAACCAAGAGGTCACAGTTCAATTCCTGGTCAGGACACATGCCCAGCTTATGGGCTCCATCCCCAGTGTGGAGTGTGCAGGAGACAGCCAATCGATGATTCTCTCTCATCATTGATGTTTCTATCTCTTTCTCCCTCTCCTTTCTTCTGAAATCAATTTCCAAAATAAAGGAAAAAGTAACATTTATAAAATATTTGCATAAAATCTATCACTAAAATGAAACTAAACTGTCTTGTAACATCAGTATTCCAAATAAATAAGCTAAAATAGTAAATGTTAGTCTTCATCTTAGAATAATAAAATGTTCTATTGTGTGGTCTTAAAAACTCTTGCAAATCATTTTTTCAATGTGCTGAGGAGTAATATGCCACTCTCTATCCTTAAAAAACAGTAATACTCATAAAGCATAAAACCAATTCTCTGCTCCACTTCTGCCACCTTGTGGCTATAAAATGGGTGCTGAGCTCCCAACTGGCTTAACAAGTTCTATAAATCTCTACCAACAAGAAGGTTAAAGATTTTAAAAAAAATTTTTAATAAAATAAGAAAAAGGTATCAGGCTTAAAAAAATAGCCCTAGCCAGTTTGGCTCAGCGAATAGAGAGTCTGTGGACCAAAAGGGACCAGGTTCGATGCAGGTCAAGGCATGTACCTTGGTTGCAGGCTCCTCCTCAGTCCAGGCCCTGGTAAGGGTGCGTGCAAAAGGCAACCAATCGATGCATTTCTCTCACATAGATATTTTTTTCTGTCTTTCCCTCTCTTCTAGTCTCTAAAAATGAATAGAAAAAAAACATCCTTACTCCTCGGGTGAGGATTGAATTTTTTTTTTTTTAAAGGGTGAATGTCCTCGGGTGAGGATTTTTTTTCTCAAGTATATATGTATACATACATACACACATAAAAAGATAGATACTGTATATATATAACTAGGTCCTCTATATGTTGGTCACAATAATGAAAGAACTTGGCCCCTACCCTGAAAAAATGAAAGGAAGGGAAAAAAAAAAAAAACGAGGCAAGGGAAAGAGAAGTGGCACCTACAAACTTACCCACAAAACAATGGCATTTCATGTCATTTAAACTTGAGGTCCACAGAAATTTGAGGATAAGAAATTCATGATTAAATTCCTATCTGCAGGGGAAAGTTCCTTTTAAGGATAACATGTTTGGCTCTTACTGAATAAGACTTACTTCTTTTTTAAAAAAATATTTTTATTGATTTCAGAGAGGGAGAGAGAGAAAGAGAAACATCAAGGATGAGAATCATCGATTGGCTGCCTCCTGCCTACCCCTTACTGGGGATCGAGCTCATAATCCAGGCATGTGCCCAGACTGGGAATTGAACCCTGACCTCCTGAGCCATGCCAGTTAGGCTGAATATCACTTATTTCTGAGGTGTACATCCAGACCCATAAGTTTGGACTTTTATGATAAAAATTAAATCAATGGGTACAATTTCAACCACTGAACCATATAAATTTAATTCCAATTCAAATCAACAAATAGATATTCAATCCCTACTTATGTGTAAGACATTATGCAAGGAATGAAAAGGGTGAATCATGAATGAATCCTGGCCAGAGTAGCCCAGTGGTTGGAGCGTTGGCCTCCACCAGGGCACATACCTGGGTTGCAGTTTCAAATAACCCGCCCTGATCAGGGTGAGTATGGAGGCAAGCTGAGTGCAGGATGTGTCTCTCTCACATAGCTGTTTGTCTCTTTCCCCCTCTCCCTTCTACTCACTAAAAAAATTAATGGGAAAAAACAACCTTACTCCTTGGGTGAGGATTGAAATTGTTTTTTCTTTTTTTTAAAGGGTGAATAAAAATGACTCCTAATATAATACAGAAAAGAGGATAAAACAAATTCACAATGACTTCAATATAACTTAGGAGTTGTGTGTGTACCATAAAGATAGAATAAAACAAAGCTCCGGACATTCAAAAGAAGTTTCATCTGGTTAGGGAGATGACAAAGGCCTAATTAAAGAGACGGCTTTTCCAATGGAATATGCAGGCAGGGACATTAATTCCAGGGGAAAGAGAAAAGGTAAAAAAAAAAAAAAAATACAGATTTGTTTAAAGAACAGCAAACTGTTTATCTTCCAAAATAATTTTTTAAGCAGAAGCCATGTTACAAATGGAATCTTAATCTTACATAGAGCCCTAATATATATAACATATATGTAGTCTTCTGTTGCTATAATTGTATTTTATGAGTTCAAATTGATACTACTTGCCCGGCCAGTATAGCTCAGTGGTTGAGCATCAACCCATGAACCAGGAAGTCAAGGTTCGAGTCCTGGTCAGGGCACATGCCTGGATTGTGGGCTCAACCCCCAGTAGGGGGCATGCAGGAGGCAGCCAACAAATTATTCTCTCATCACTGATGTTTCTCTCTCTCTCTCTCTCTCTCTCTCTCTCTCTCTCTCTCTCTCTCTCTTTCTCTCTCTCCCCCACCCCCTTCCTTTCTCTGAAATAAAAACATTTTTAAAATTTATTAAGTAAAAAGAGTAAACATGCCATTATTTTGATAAAAATCTCAAGTTGATATCAAAAAAGTTCACTTACAATAATACCCCACATGGATAAAGGGATAAGGCAACAGGCACTGTCACACACTGTAAGAGGAAATGTAGCACAAACAGGCTCTATCAAAATGCAAATTGTGTGTATACTTGGACCCAAAATATATTCCATAAATATGCAAAAATGTAAATGTTCACTGTAGCACTGTCTGTATTAAAGGGGGAATAAAATAGGAAAACACCTAGAAGCTCATTAATGAAAGCCTGGTTAAATAAATTATGCCATGGAATACCAAGCAAATATTTTTTTCAAAGAGGAATATACACTCAACACATGTAATGAGAAGGAAAAATATTTGAAGTTATATATACTTAAGTAAAAATAGCAATTTTCAGTAATAACTAAAATATACTGCTTACTAAGTCTCCGGTACTTGTGCTGTGTTTACATAATGAATTCATTTAATCTCAATAATCCCATGACATAGGTTTTTCTTTTATAAAAGAGGGAATGAGCCATAGCTGATTTGGCTAATGGATAGAGCATCAGCCTGCAGACTGAAGGGTCCCAGGTTCAATTCCAGTCAAGGACACATGCCCGGGTTGCAGGCTTGATCCCTGGTGGGAAGAGGGAGGGAGAAGGAAGGGCAAGGAGTTCAGGAGGCAGACGATCAATAACTCTCTCTCATCCTTAATGTTTCTATCTTTCCATCCCTCTCCCTTCCTCTCTAAATCAATAAAAATATTTTTTAAAAGGGAATGATACAAATATATTAAGTAATTTTACAAGGAAACAAGCTAGTAAATAATAGAACCATAATTCAAAGCAACATTTGCTGGATCCAGAGTTTAGACTCTGAAACAGTAATAATGTACTTCAAAACTGTACCAGCCAATTTGTGTGTTTTTAAGTATAATTACACTTATATTTAACTAGAGGCCTGGTGCATGAAATTCATGCATGGGAGGGGGGGTGTCCCTAAGCCCAGCCTGCACCCTCTCCAATCTGGGACCCCTTGAGGGATGTCCGACTGCCCGTTTAGGCCCGATCCTAAACGGGCAGTCAGATATCCCTCTCACAATCCAGGACTGCTGGCTCCCAACTACTCGCCTGCCTGCCTCCCTGATTGCTTCTAACCGCTTCTGCCTGCCAGCCTGATCATCCCCTAACCACTCCCCTGCCAGCCTGATTGATGCCTAACTGCTCCCCTGCCAGCCTATTTGTCCCCAACTGCCCTCCCTTCAGGCCTGGTCACCCTTAACTACCTTAGCCTGCAGGCCTGGTCCACCCCAACTGTTCTCCCCTGCTGGCTTGATGGCCCACAACTGCTCTTCCCTGCAGGCCATCTTGTGGTGGCCATCTTGTGTCCACATGGGGGCAGGATCTTTGATCACATGAGGGCAGCCATCTTGTGTGTTAGAGTGATGGTCAATCTGCATATTACTCTTTTATTAGATAGGATAGAGGCCTGGTTCATGGGTGGGGGCCAGCTGATTTGCCCTGAAGGGTGTACTGGATTAGGGTGGTGGGGCAGCCTGGGTGAGGGTCCTGTGGTGGTTTGCAGGCTGGCCACACGCCCAGGCGATCCAAGCTGAGGCCGTAGTATCTGGGATTTATTTATCTTCTACATTGAAACTTTGTAGCCTGGAGCAGAGCCAAGCTTCTTGCTCACTCCATGGCCACAGCCATTTCTGTTGCACTTATCTTCTATAATTGAAACTTTGTAGCCTTAAGTGGAGGTCAAGACAGGCCAGGGCTGCAGAAGCTTGGCTTCCTCCATCGCCAGGGGCAACCCTAGCTTCCTGCTCTCTCCAGCTCCTTGGCTGCCACCATTTTTGTTGGGATTTACTTAACTTCTATAATTGAAACTTTGTAGCCTTGAGTGGAGGCCTGGGCCCGCCAGGGTGTGTGGAAAGCTTGGCTTCCTCCATCGCCAGGGAAATCCAAGCCTTCCTCCTGCTCTCTCTGTGGCTGCAGCCATCTTGGTTGGGGTTAATTTGCATACTCATTCCTGACTGGCTTGTGGGCGTGGCTTGTGGGTGTAGCAGAGTAATGGTTAACTTGCATATTACTCTTTTATTACACAGGATGAGCTTATCTATAATAATAAAAGTGTAATATGCTAATTAGACCAGACATCCTTCCAGACAACCTTCCAGATGAAGTTGGGGCTGCAAGTGGAGAGCCCCTTGCATGAATTTCATGCATTGGGCTTTTGTCTATATATTAAAAGCCTAAGCGACTGTTATGGCAGAACGACTAGAATAACCAGTCGCTATGATGAGCACCGACCACCAGGAGGCAGACACTCAACGCAAGAGCTGCCCCATGGTGGTCAGTTAACTCCCACAGGGGGAGCACCATTTGGTCAGAAGCTGGGCTCACGGCTGGCAAGTGCAGCAGTAGTGGCAAGAGCCTCCCCTGCCTCCGCTGCAGGAGAGTGGTAAGGAACAAGGGATCCTGGATTGCAAGAGGGATGTTCAACTGCCAGCTTAGTCAACAGGCAGACAGCCCCCCCTAAGGAGTCCCAGACTGGTAGAGGATGGAGGCTGGGCTGAGGGACCAGCCCAAGTGCATGAATTTCATGCACCGGGCACATCTAGTCTTACCTAGTAATAGACAAACATGTAAATTGACCATACCCCTGCTACACCACCAGCCAATCAGGAGTGATATGCAAATTAACCCAACAAAGATGGTGACTAGTTTGCATACTCAGCCACCAAGTGAAGGGGCCGGACGCTTACCAGATGTTCTGTTCCATCCCCAGTCTCTCAGGGTCTCTGGCAGCATGGGAAGGCGGGGCCATCACCCTGATGATTCCCTGAGACTCTGAGTGGAAAGAGGAGGCTCCGGGGCCTGAGCAGAAAGGGGCTGGGCCGGAATGGAAATGTGGTGCCAGCAGCCAGGGAAAGGAAAGCCCATTCTAGTATGAATCTTCGTGCATCGGACTTCTAGTGTATATATAAAATCTCTGGAAATTGCCATTTTAAAAATATAGGAGGAACTCAGGAAGATGGCGAAATACGTAAACGCAGCACTTGTTGCCTCTCTCAACATCAAAAGTACAACTAAAATACAGAACAACAATCATTTAGAACCACCTGAAATTTGGCTGAATGGAAGTCCTACAATTGGAGAAGTAAAGAAGAAAGCACAATGAGAAGGGTAGGAAGCATGGAACAGGCTGGTCCAACATCTACATGTGGTGTTTTTTAATGGGGAGGGATAGCTCAGTTGTGGAGGCCTTTAGTGAGGAACAAGGGTTCCCAGCCCTAGATCAGATCCCTCAGTCCAGTTTCCAGCGCTGGGAAGAGAAGTCCCCATAATTTCAAGCTGTAAAAACCAGTGGGGATTGTGGCTGAGTGACAGGGAAGCTGCTGGAGATCCAGGAAGTTCCTCTTAAATGGACTCCAGTGCTGAGGCAGCAGTTTGAAAGGAACTTGGGGCATTCAGGGAGGAACTGGATTGCCTGGGATCAGGGCAAGTACTCCCACTGCTTTCTCCCAGACAGGGTGCATTGTTCCAATGCTGACATCTTCCCTATCACAGAGCTGACTTGCAGGCTCCATATCTGAGGCTCCATCAATCTGGATCACACTGTTCCCCCCAACCTGATGACTCCCTGAGACCCCACCCACCCAATTTGCTGTCCTACCCAAGCTGTTTGCAGCAGCTTTTCCATATGTTCTGGCTCAGGCTTCAGGCTTTCCTAAAATCTCTCAAACAAGCAGCACCTGGAGAGAGCATGCCTATCAATAAGATGCCTAAGGCCCAGCACTAGCAGCAAGCTGCCTTGTTTTACAGCTTGGCCTCATCTGGACACCTCCAAATCCAACACAAGTAACAGCCATCTGCAGAATGCTCTGTAGCTCCTGCTGGGTGGCCCCAGGCAGTGGCTGACTTTGCATTTCCCAGAAGGCACCAGAGCCAGTGCATCTGGTGGACAGCTTCAGACCATACCAGATTACAACTCTACACATCCACAAGCACCACATTCAAGGAGCAGACTCAGTAAGTACCAAAGTACCGTTGAAGCAAATTCTGCTTCACAGGAGTGTCTCCTGCACAGCAGCTCTTCTGTGGTAGTTGCAGCTGGTCTTCCCAGGTCAATTCCTCCCAGCAATGCCAATAGTAATCAAAGTTCAACTATAACAAGACTGTGCACACAGCCCACAGGGGTGCACCTAGAGTGTCCAGCTCAGGTGACTGGAAGGCTGAACTGCTGTGTCCTACAGGACACCTACTACACAAGGCCACTCTATCAATTCCAGGAAACATAGCAACTCTACCTAATAGATAGAAACAAACACAGAGAAACATGTCATAAATGAAAGAACAGGAGAAATCTCCAAAATAACCTAAATAAAATGGAAGCAAACAACTACTAGATACAGAGTTTCAAAACAATGGTAATAAGGATAATCAAAGATCTTAACAAGAGCTTGTCAGAGCCAGCAGGAGCACTATTCAGCATTGCCGCTCTGAGTTGTTCAGAGAGTCCATGTATTCTAAATTCTTCCTGACTACACCAGGACTGGTTCATTCTCAAACCCTGCCCACTGTACTAATGGTTGGGAACTTAGTCCAAGTTCCTCCTTTATCATCTGCTTACTTAGACACAGGTCAATTCGTGGTGGTGGGGCAGACAAAGAAGCCATGATAAATTGTGGGTATATAAGAATGGGTCTTTATTGCAGAAGCCAATGGCCATATAGCCATCAGACAAAACAGTTCTCCATAGCAAAGTCCATATAACAGGCAGGCAGCTGTACACGGGTTGGTGAAAAGATACATCTTTTCTACAAAGCAGCATTAATCTCTGTACCTATAGCTATTATATGAGCAACCGCATGCTGCCTCTAGACGCCTAGTTTTTCATAGCAATAGTACCTGAGGTCTCCCTTGGAGCTTCAGCCTCAGCAGCTTCTGTCTTCCTTGCCCAGCACACTGGCTGGTTAACATGGTAGCTATATCTGAGCTATCTGTGAGCTCTTAGCCTTACATCGCAGTAGTATTGACTCTCAGCTCCCATCTGAGCTCTCCAGCCTCTCTTGCACACACAGAAGCGACAGTCTCTATGTCTGCCACCTCTGCTTCTTCACACACTCTGCTTTGCCCAGCTGCTCTCTCTAACAGACTCCTATCAGTAACCGGTATATTATTCCAGAGACAAAGAAGGCTAGCTGCTGGGTTACATCAATCATTTGGGCTACAGAAGGGCACAGTGTACCATGTGTCCTTGTACCCACTCAGTATCTTAGCCTGATTATTATTCCCAGGCTCAGAGTCCTTGGACATCCCATGTGGGCTCATGACAGAACAGCCTTGAACATTCTGGTGTATGAATAACAAAGCCTCTGTGCTCTCATTGGCATGGTTCCCACAGAGCTTCAAGGGGCTTAGTGAGAACATCAAAGACATGAAAAAGGACCAGTCAAATATAAGTATACACAAACTGAAATAAAGAATAATTTACAGGGATTTAACAGTGGAGTGTTCTGAGAATCAAATCAACGATTTGGAATATGAGGAAGCAAAAAAACACCTAATTAGAAAAGGAAAAAGAATCCAAAAATATGAAGATAGTGTAAAGAGCCTCTGGAACAACTTCAAGCATACTAACATTTGCATATTGGGGTGCCAGAAGAAGAGAGAGAAGAAGATATTGAAAACCTGTTTGAAGAAATAATGACAGAAAACTTCCCATACCTAGTGAAAGAAATGGACTTACAAGTTCAGGAAGTGTAGAGTCCCAAATAATAGCAAACCAAAGAGGCCCACACTAAGACAGATCACAATTAAAATGCCAAAAATTAAAAACAAAGAATCTTAAAGCAGCAAGAAAAAAGCAGTTAGTTACTTACAAGGGAGCTTTCTGATTTCTCAACAGCAACTTTGCAGGCCAGAGGGAGTGGCAAAATATGTTCAAAGTGTTAAGTAACAAGGATCTACAACCAAGATTACTCTACCCAGAAAAGCTATCATTTAGAATTGAAGGGCAGATAAAGTGCTTCCACAGATAAGAAAAAGCTAAAGGTGCTCATCACCAAACCTGTATGACATGAAATACTGAAGGGTATTCTTTAAGAAGAAGAAAAAGATAAAAAATACGAACAATAAAATGGCAATCCTCTATAATAAAACCCTAATATGCAAATCGACAAAACAGCAGAACGACAGATTGCTATGATGCGCACTGACCACCAGGGGACAGATGATCAATACAGGGGCTGCCCCTTGGTGGTCAGTGTGCTCCCACAGGAGAAGTGCCACTCAGTGGGGATCAGGCCTAAGCTGGCAGGTGGACATCCCCCAGACCACAAGAGGGTGCAGGCCAGGGAGAGCCCCCCCCCCCCGACTGCCACCAGTGCACTAATTTCGTGCACCAGGTCTCTAATAAATACATATCTACCAACAATTAAATCTAAAAATCAAAATAAACAAATAAGGAATCTAATGAACAAAATAAACTGATAAATAAAATAGAACCAAAGGCATAAAAAAATGGAACAGACTGAGGAATCTCAGAGGGAAGGGGGGAGGAGAAGATGGAAGAGATTAACCAAAGAACTTATATGCACATATGCATTACCTATGAACATAGACAATATGATGGTGAAGGCCTGGGGTGGGGCAGGAACAAGGTGGAGGAGGATAATGGGGGGAGTGGGAGGAATATGTGTAATATATTATTTGCAACAATAAAAATTTTTAAAAGACCAAAAGAATTTTTTTAATTTAAACAATATACCCTTCAGCCTTGAGAAAATGAGTAAGAGAAAAGGGAGCTTTTACATATCCCTCAATAACCTTCAGTGATATTTAAATTCTTTTTAAAATAAGCAAATATTACTTAGTAAACTTTTTTTCCCAAAAAATCTTGACCACATAACCCACCAGCCAAAGCCAGCTGCTCCAGTGTCCGCAGGAGGCTGCCTGCACACCTGAGACTCTCAGGTGCTTTAGTTGGAGGTGATCTGCAAGGGTGGGAGAAGAAAGCAGCTGGTGGGCCCATCCCTGACTCACTGGCTGGATGGGCACACTGAGTTTCAGGCTACCTGTGGCCTTAGGGAGCATGCCCTCAGCCCCACTCTACAGGATGTTGCTAATGGGGCGGTAAGGGCAGGGAGGAGGGCTGGAGGGGGTCCTGGGGGAAAAGGGGGACACCTGTAATACTTTCAACAATAAAGAATTTTTTTTTAATCTCGACCACACAATAAAGAGGAATTTTATTCATTTTGTAATCTTAGGACACTCTTCAATTAAAAAGATCTAGAAATTTCAAAAAGTAAAGTGAAAGCCCTTTCACAAAGTTCACTCTCAACACCTAATAACTGCTCATATATCTCATCATAAACATGTCAGGAAAGCACTTCCAATTAATGTTAAAATTCAAACAAGTGTATGTTCAATTACCTTATTACTCTTACAACTGTTTTTGATCAATTATTACTTTGGATGATTTCATAACTGTTCTGTTCGCACTTGTACAACTGTTTTTAAGCAGTCACACAGATATCTCAATTGAAGTTCAAATATGCACTATGTGTACTATTCATTCACTCATCCCTTCAGCAAACACTGACAGCCCACAGACTGAGAGTCAGCACTGTGCTGGATGCCAGTCAGTTTCTCCTATCCAGGACACCACCAGTCTGTGAGCTGTTTGGTACTGGACCCCAAAGAGATAGTAAGTACAGAAACTGAGGGTTTGTTTTTTTAATATAACTTAACATTGCCAGACATCCAATTTCACGTCTGCTTAGTCTAATAATTTTTTTTAAATCCGGCTTGCATTTATGTTTACTTCTTCCATTTCATTTATCTAGTAACTCTATCGTATTTACAAAAGTATTGCCTGAGTCAGATGGGAATTTTTTTCTTGTCATTTACAGAAAAGTGAGGCCCTGACAGCTTAGATTGCTTTGTCCAAGTTCATAGAGACTAATTCTCTTATTCACCTACCCACTGAATTAACAAACATGAAAAACCCTGCACGCCAGGCACCAAGCATCGCCCTGGAGCTACAAGCCAAGCCCAGTCTCTCTGGTGTGACTCCGATTTGCCTCCGAGTCCAGAGGTCGCCCTAGACACGCGCTAAGATCCAGCATGTAATGCCGCACAAAAGCGCAACTAGGAGGAGGAGAAACACAGAGCGCGTTCTGTTCGAAGTGTCCAGACTCCAGAGGATCTAGACTCCCCGCCCCCAGGACCTCGGCCCCGCCCCCAGGACCTCGGCCCCGCCCCCATCCCGGGCTCTGCGCTCCACCTCCCCGTGCCAGGCCCGACCCCGGACAAGGCTCCGCCTCCCACGTCACTGGCGCAGCTCCCGCGACTCACCCGTGACGGCCCGAGCTCCGCCTTCCGCTGCAACCCTGAGTGCCGCTCCAGAGCGCTCGCGAAGCCCCCTGGGCGCGCTCTGTCCTCCGTGGACTCGGAACTCTGATTCCCGGAGCCACTCTCAGTGGTTGAGCCTCCATAGGACCGAGAGAAGAAGAACACGCGCAGCAAACGGCTATCGGCAGTCACGGCACGGGGCCGACACAGCGCGGCCATGACGGCTGCAGACTGAACCTCTGACCTTCAACCTCTCCGCCAGCGCGCAGGTCACGGGCGAGGCTTCCGTCGTCCCGCCCACTGACCGCGCAGCACTTACTGCCGGCGGGGCGCAGTATAGTCAGCGCCTGCGCGGAGTTGGAGGCGAGCCTGAAACCGGACTGTACCAAGTGGCTAAAGGTCCGGCCTGGCCGTGTTCCGCTTCGTGTAGCGGGGACAGCGTTCTTCGCCCCAGGGATTTCGCCCTCGCAGGCATCCCGTGGGCCTTGTCTGCTGCAAATGCTGCCCCGCCGCCTGCGCGTACGCCCAGGTGGCGCAAGGCTCGTTCAGGTCTTTGTTGGAACCCCAAATACTCACTGTAGAGTTCCCGGGCATTCGCTATTCCACTTGGCACTTCTTAATACGTCATAGAGTGGACTCACAGCAGTTTTGTTCAGCGTTTGGTCTCTGCCTCTTCTGCGGCCAGTGCACGTTTCAAAAACACTAATCTTCCCGATATCTGCTGGTCATCTCTACTTACTACAGCCCCTTCTCGAGGATTGAGCTTTCGGAATGTGCTTAAATATGCTCCACCAGAGGCCTCACTCGTGATTTTTCTCCGTATTTTTTCCCCAATGTTAATTCACAGATTTTGTCCACACTCTTCAAAACCGAGCCCAATACCATATTGAACAAGTGTTTACGAATTAAACTGCCCAACCATATTCTACCCAACAATCTTAATTAGTTATGTAATTATTTATATGTAATTGGTTATTTTGAGAGGATACAGCAAGCACCCTTCCCAATTTATTTGCAGGCACTTTGACAGAAGGGATTTTTATGTGAGATAGCCCCTATTTTAATAATGCCTTTAATGTTCTCGTCAATTGCATGGTCAGACAAAATACAAAACACTAGAAATAAACTAACCTTGGAATGGTGCATAACTGTATGAGTCACATATTTACAGACTTACTATTAGCCAACTGAAAGGTAATCTTTACAAATAAGGGGCTTAAGATAAATTCCACTCCAGGTGAGTTCCTCCTTCAGGGCACTTAAACCATGTATTTCCCTTGACTTGAGTCTTGCATAAGACATTTTTGCATTATTCTGTGTGGCTGTTGCTATTTCCTTCTACTTCAGGGAGAAGTGCAATAACACAATAAACATTGACCTGTGATTTAAGAACCCATAATGTTCCCTAGCCAGTTTAGCTCCATGGATAGACCATCAGCCTGCGGACTGAAAGGTCTCCGGGTTCGATTCTGGTCAAGGGTACTTGCTAGGGTTGTGGGCTCCATTCCCAGTCAGTGGGGGTCGTGTAGGAGGCAACCAGTCAATGATTCTCATCATTGATCTTTCTCTCCCTCTCCCTTCGTGAAATCAAATATATAAAGAGCCCTTAATTCTAGTCTGCACTAATTTTGACCACAGGAAACCCAACTTAATTTGATTCCCTCACTGGTAAAACTAAATTATTAGACCGTGAAATTTAAGGAAGTGTGTGTAAACCTTTTACATCAGTATCTACAGGACGGAAGGGATTAGTAATAGCCCAGCTCTTAAATAACAGATGTACTGTGTTCCTGTCTTGCCTCAGCCAGATAAATTCCTTGAGGATTCTAACAACAGGTATTTGGGGACAAATCTTCAAGTTTTTAATATATGAGTGTGAGTTTGTATCAGCTAATCTCAAGTTATGCTAAGTTGTCTGCCTTTGGTATAACATCAGAGCATCAAATGGGAGGACTGGGCATATCAGCAAGGAGATGGTCCTTGCCTGTTCAAGCACCAACCGTAGCATCAGCTCTGATGTAGTGTCTTCATGGCAGAAATTCTGGTCCTGCTCTTTCCCTTGAACCACACCTTCTTTATTATAGTATAGGCCTTTCCCTCCTATCGCTTGCAAGTAATTGGTATGCTTTGTAAAAACATTAGAAATAGCCAATGGTAAGGAAAATGAATAAAAAATATTTCAAGTCCTGGCTCCACATCCCCTGGCTCTGAACTCATCTATGAAAAGGTGATGCTGCCACATCCATGAGTAAAATATTAAAGGAAATGAGCATACAATGCCCAACACTTAGTGGAAGCTCAATTGAGTGACTACTAGTGGCTGATATGGAGCATGAAAACCTGGAAAAAAGGATAGGTGTAGCCATACAATGGGGAGATACTAGTATCTCAAGAGTCTTTTCAGCATAGCAATTTATAAGATCATTAGGGAGTTCATGTAGATGAGTGGGGATAGACATAACATTTACGGAGCTGGAAGAAGGGAATATTGGAAAACAGGCAAACTGAAAAATAAGAAAAGAGATTCAAGCCTAGAAACCTGAGGGGGGTGGTACTTTAAAGAAATGGAGTGTTAAAATATTACCCACTTAAAAATATTCAAACAAAATTGGTTTTTGCTGTATTTTAGGAAAACCACATTAAAATAACCACTACCAGCCAACCTCACAAAGTAACTTCAAAATTACATGAGAGTTGGCAAGAATTTTAGTTGCCTTATAGCATTTTTCTAAATATGAAATCCTGGCAGGTGACACATATGCAGACCCCACTCTCAGCAGCTTACCAATTCATGAGTTACTTCGCCTTATTTTGGTTCATCTGGATTTCAGAAGAGGACAGTATGAACATTGTGAAACCTAAGGTTGCAGGTTTACTTGAAAGTGATACTACTTGCCCTAGTTGGTTTGGCTCAGTAGATAGAAGGGTCCTGGATTCGATTCCAGTCAAGGGCACGATCCCCAGTTGGGGGCATGCAGAAGGCAGCTGATCGATGATTCTCATCATTGATGTTTCTCTCTCCCCCTTCCTCTCTGCAATCAATAAAAATATATTTTAAAGTGATACTGCTTTATATGCACTGTAACCTAACATAGTCCCTATAATTAATCAAATCACAATGGGACAATCACTAATTAATGGCTAAATGTTTCCTCAGGGCAAAATTGTGATTTTTTAATCTGGGTTTTCAGACCTATAATGTGTACAATATGATCCAAGTAAGAAAGAATTCTAGAAAATACAAACTAGTGACAAAAAGCAGATCAAGGGTTGGCTGGAGATGGGCTAAGGAGAAGAGGGCATGAGGGGGAGGTAACAAGGGCATAGGAATCGGGTGAGGGAGACAATGGATATTGTTCATTGTTTCGATTGTGATTTGGTGAAGGTATATGTATGTTGAAACATTAAACTGTACATTTAAATTTGAGCCATTTTCGTTATATGTCATTATACCTCAATAAAATTATTTTAAGAGCCGAACCCAGTTTGGCTCGGTGGATAGAGCATCGGCCTGCGGACTGAAAGGTCCCGAGTTCAATTCCGGTTAAGGGCATGTACCTCAGTTGTGGGCACATTCTCAGTGGGGAGCGTGCAAGAGGCAGCTGATTGATGCCTCTCTCTCATCAATGTTTCTAACTCTCTATCCTTCTCCCTTCCTCTCTGTAAAATATCAAAAATATATAAAAAATTTATTTTAAGAGAGAAATAGATGTGATCCTGACAGGGCCTTCCCCAGCACCCCCTCTGGCACATACACAACACATCTACCTGCAAAGGCTCTGGATGGACAGCATGCAGCCTCCAGTTTGACTCACTGGTTCAGGTTTGTTTGGTAGCTGCTTGTGCTTCTCCATGTCCAGGACGTGGAGGGACTGGAGAGAAGCTGTCCCACCTTTCTGGAGATACACACAAAAAGACCCAAACCCAAAGTATAGAATTTTTATTGTTTTCAAATGCTATACAAAAGAAAAATAGACAGTGTGCATTTCTTAACAGATCCAGAAATAGTGATCCCAAATTAAACATGCATTTTCCTCTATTTCAGTAGTTTGAGTTACCAAGATGATAATCCAGTGAGTTCTCTCAGTGATTACTTTGGCCTCATTAGCATAAGAATTCTTGGTTTATTCCCATGAACTCCATAAACCAAGGACAGTTCCTTTGGAAGAAGGGGACTTTCAGAGGTGATTTTCTTCTCAGAAGCTTCTTGAATCCTTGAATATCTGAGAGTTTGCGCTCAAGTTGCTGTTTTCTTAGTGTCAAACACAAAACACAACAGAGGGAACTGTGCGTTCATAACACGGAATCCTCCAAAAAGACCACTTTGAGTAATATTTCTAAATCCATCTCTATTTTTCTAAATTCACCCTCCCTCTACTTCTGACTACTTCATTTAAAAGACAACTTACTATGCAGATTAAATCAACTTTAGATTGACTGTAGTGATTCTGTGGTTTCTCCTTTCACAGCCATCGCCTATATCCCCATACACGCAGCTCATTTCTATCCCTTCTCTGCATAAACTAAAGAGACTTGAGGATATTTCACGTAACTAAAAAAAATGCCATCTTATTCCACTTTGTCTTGTTGAAAAAATAGTAACAGCAGGATGCTCAAGAAACAACATGATGAAAAGATATTGTGATAAAAAAATTAAAGTTGACATAGTTGATAGAAAAATATAACTTAACAGTTATGCCAAGTAGCCACAATATTTCTATTTAAAAAAGAAACATATTTCTACAGATCTACTCCTCTGGGACAATGCCGCAATGACCTTCGCCTTGAGTCCTCTATAGGGAAATAATTTATAATATGTTAGCCTGATCCTATTAAGCAATGATTTAAAGCAGAGACACCCATTAATGATTTAATACAACAAGCTGTTTGCAGACCATTGGTCTCATAGTAATATCAAGACCTACACTATTGGCACACATTTTATTAAGCTTTTTACACATAATAGAGTAGAGTTCCTATTGCATCTTAAGTGCTAACAAGCTCTGATAATCAAGACAGGCAGCATGTTACTTTAGAACAGTCAGCACTTGTGCATTTTCAAATGTGGTTTCCTAAGATAATTTCTGTCAAAGTAAATCTAGCCATGCTTTTTAAAAATGCTGTAGGTCACTCCAAGCTTGGCAATTAACATCGGGGATAAACAATAATAAAACTATTACAACTTGATAAATAACAAATACAACATTGTAAGCTATAACCATACACAGCAGAAGGAAAAGGTAGTGGTGACAAATCAATAGCTGTTACAATTAACAGAACAACATGCCTCCATGCAGTTCCTTCCAGAGTATTTGTTGCACTCAGTCCTGACACGCAGTGTTTGAAGCAGGGCACGCATCTGCAGAATCATGTAATAATTTCTAACACACTGAAAACATGTCAGTAGAAAATGGTGAGTTGATTTTTATTAATGCATTAAATCCTGTGGAATTATCACCAACCCCTTAGTATAAAACCTGTTCAAATTATACTAGATAACTCGGTGTGCTTCTTATTTTTAAATGGTGGGAAATGAATTAAATGAAGACAGGAATGATTTCCCTAATGTGACTGATTTTAGCATTTTTATCTCTAGGTCTAAAAAACTTCTGGCTTTTGAATTGTTATTTGATGGGAGTGTTCCTATATCAACCTACTAATAATACAGTATGTTTGATTCAGCATGTTGTCCTGCATACTGTGAAACACAACTTTAATCCAGTGAAAAACAGGGTGATGTTAAGTGGCATAAGAACCAGTGCACTGAAATGACTATTGTCACAAATGGTGACAAGGATGTGGGGGTCCCACTCTCTAGTCAATAAGGAGTTAGAATTACTGCACATATTGTCACTTATAAAACTACTAGAGGCCCAGGGCACGAATTCATGCATGGGTGGGGTCCCTAGACCTAGCCAGCAATCATGGCCAATCGAGGCCGTCTTGCCCAATCCCAATCAGGTCTGGGCCAATTGGGGCTTGCTGGCTGGGGGGAGAGATAGGGGCAGGGAATACGGGAGGTTGGCCAGCCACAGGGAGGGACCATGGGAGGTTGACTGGCCATGGGAGGTTGGCTGTGGGAGCACAATGACCATCAGGGGGCAGCTCCTACGTTGAGTGTATGCCCCTGGTTGTCAGTGTGCGTCATAGTGACTGGTCAACCGGTCATTCTGGTCATTCAGTCCTAACAGTTGCTTAGGCTTTTCTATATATAGATAACTAGTGGGATATAGAGACGATGTACTTAGTCTTCTGTCTTCAGACACCCAAGATATAAGATAATCTCACACCCAAACAATGTCTACTCCATAATGTCTGCAGCTGGTAGTTCTTCCCTTGGAGATGAAGGAAATTATGCCAAGACTTTTAATAACCAGGATTCAGAAAACTTAAAGGAGCAATTTTAGTTAGAAATCAAATATATAGAGGCTTGAAAAAGGAGGAAAAGAAAATCATATAGAAGACAAAGACCAAACTGGCACCCCAGATCCAGAGCGATTTGGGAAAGCAGGAAAGCCATGCTGGTAGCCTGACTCTTATCCAATCATCCCTTCGAGGGTCCCTGGTACCACCTGTGTTTGTGTAAAGGTGCTTCCTACGTCAAGGGCCTGAAAGGCACAGTGAAGGGTGTTCCCCAAGGACATAGGTGAAGATATTTTTATTTTGTTTAACCCACAGACAATTTAGTCAAAGGAATACATAAGGCTAAACGAAAGCATGTGGAGTGGGAATTCACGGTGATGAACGCTGACAAGATGTGCTTGGGTCTCGCTGGCAGCATCTGGCAGTGGTGGGGACAGTGGCAGGACCTCACAGGCCCGCCTGTGTCTGCTCTGGAAGAGGCTCCGTGGCCGTGGCACTAGCGCTGGCAGTCGAATTCAAGACGTCTCCGAAATCCCCTCCGGCAGGCTTGGTCCCTCCTACTTTAGACTTTTTAAAAAATTCAAAAAGAAAGAGATATCATGAAACACAAACTTAGCTGACTCTAAGAAATTACACATTTCTTTTAGGATGCTACCATGCTACAACATACACTCAAAACATTCAGAACACTGATTAAAACTGATCACCTTAAATATATTAATCATGTAAATAATAAAGTTATTAAAGTTCTTTAAATATTTTAAAAATAGTAATCTACCCATACAAAGAGAGTTCAGGCAGCAAACAAGATAACAAAAAAAAACATGTTCACCTCTCTACTTGCCTTTAAGTTTTCAACCTTTTCTTCAAATGATTTGAAAGTTGGGGAGTTTCTATGGAGAGAAAATATATATATAGTAAAAAAAGGAAAGCCACAAATTTTGAAAATATCATTAGTTGACTGTATTCCTTGTAGCCATTACTCTCAGCAAAAGAACAGATATCTCTGTCGACCCCATAGGTGTGCAGGTGCACACATAGGTGGAAAACTGTCCACTTCTATTCTAAGATTTCTACAGTGATGCCTTTGGCCCAGGAACAAAGCCAGTCTAAGACATATAAATGGAGATAGAGCAAGTGCATGTGTGACAACAAAACAAGTCAGGTAGCACACCAACTCTGTCACTTCCCCAACCAACGTGTCCCTGCTAAGTCAGTTTAGTATGGCTAAGGCACCATGCTTTAGAACTCGTGTTTAAGTCCACACATAGCCTGGCACAAATTCTGCGTGAATCCACATCATCAAGTAGGACAGGCCAACCGGAGGCGGTCCCGTAACAGGGATCAGCTTCACAGGGGGCTTCATAATAAATGTGGAAGGAGCCCAGAAACCTTGCTCTGCCTTTTCACAAACTGCCCCGGGGCAGAAGCTCTGTGCCCATGCAAAGCCCCTCCCGTGTCTTCATGCCTATCCACATTCATCCAGGGGGGTCGCAGTGCCTTGGTCGCTCCCATCGGGATGGCTGCTGTTTACTATCCACCCAACCTTGAATATCCTTCCTGCTACCAAGATGAAGGTGAGGGAGGGGACAGGGCCTTCCTCTTTCCACAGTGGCGATGGCAGCTGTGGTCCCGGACCATCTGCATCAGCAGCACTAGGCAACCTGTTCACAATGCGGCTTCTCAGGTCCCACCCTACGTGGACAAAATCAGAAACTCTAGGGGGGTGACAAGCAGGGGCCCTTCACAACCCTCGAGGTGGTTCTGCTGCCCACTGACAGTTAAGCCAAATAGGTTGTTGGAGACCCTCCACCTGCCTCAAGAGAGGCAGGTGAGGCCCTAACATGTAGGATTTGCAAGAGCATCCTGATGAAAGAGGACAGAATTAAGTCACAGGTGGCTCCAAATGTTCCCGTGGGATAAGGGACTTGGAAACGGAGGGTGGGGAAAGGAGAGTGTGACTAAGCTACGGTGGACAGAGGTCCAGCACTGGCATTCGTGAGAAGAAAGGGTTTATTTGATGAATCGTGGTCATATTTTCAATGAAACAGACTTTAGATATAAAACAATAGATTTGTAAAATAAAACAAATAATTTTTTTAGAAGAAACCGTAGCATTTAATGGAGCTCTCACACCCATCCTATCATGATAGGAGGAGCAGCTGAAAACTGATCCAGAGCCTAAAGCAGCAGCTTGTTTAGGGAGAACTCTGGCTTCTACTTCAGAAAGTTCCTGGTGATCATCACAACAAAGACTAAGAAAGCAGGAGACCAACAACGTTTTGTAAAAATATACTTTACCTCATAGTAGGCATGCTAATTGAATGCTGAATGGAGCGAATACTAAGGCAGCATTAAAAAGAGAAAAATGAAGTTAGTACACCGATGATGAGACATGATAAAATAAAAAAGTCGTTTCTTGGAAGCATGTTCCTGTGGCACTGAGAAGAATTATCTACTTTTTGAGGTGGAGGGGGTCAAAGTTACTCTAATATGTACTTCCATTCCTGAGCCAGTAGTTAATAGCTAGCAATTCAATCTTGCATGTATACAACACGTGGAAATGTTTCCACCTGCATCTGCTGGGCATCAAGCACCTGGCTCAGAAGTAAATGATTCACCAAAGGTTACGATGGAATCAAGAATGAAACACAGATCGCCCAGTCGGTTTGGCTCAGTGGTTGAGCGTTGACCTATGAACAGGGAGGTCATAGTTGGATTCCCGGTCAGGGCACATGCCCAACTGCAGGAGCGATCCCTAGTATAAAGTGTGCAAGAGGCAGCTGAACAATGATTCTCTATCATCGATGTTTCTCTCTCTCTCTCTCTCTCTCTCTCTCTCTCTCTCTCCCTTCCTCTCTGAAATTAATAAAAATAAATTAAAAAAATAATGGAACCCAGATCTTTGGGACTCCCAACTTAATGTTCACCACCTCCCCTCAAAAATCAGTGCGCACACATACAGGTACACACACATAAAAGCCAGGCCAGGGAAGGCTCCTCAGCCATCTTTCTCCCACATATTTCTTACCAGAACAGGAAAGTACAAAGTAAATAACCTATTTGGTGATGTTAAGTGATTTACATATGCTTTCTTGGTAGTAGTCATATCAGTTTTCTAGTAAGAGACACTTCTATTCCCTATCAATTAAATAAAATGCTCTTAATCATTCAAATAACATTCGGCCCTGTTTGACTAGAACCAACTTCTTACTCAAGGGCAATGCATTCACTGACCGATCGCTCAGGGTCAAGGTCGCCTCCTCTCAGCCACCTCCCACAGAGGTTACCTCACAGGATGGCTTTTCCTGGGCTCACAGTCACTGAATCCCATGGATGCTGTTACTCGGCTTAGAACAAATACTTTGACAGTATTTTTGGTAAATAATTTTCTTTGGATAAATTGGACAATTTAAAGTGTTCATTCTCTATTCTTTAAAAAAATTTTTTTTTGTTTTTTGTTTTTTACAGAGAAGAAGGGAGAGGGATTGAGCGTTAGAAACATCAAACAGCTACCTCCTGCACACCCCCTACTGGGGATGTGCCTGCAACCAAGGTACATGCTCTTGACTGGAATCGAACCTAGGACCCTTCAGTCCGCAGGCTGACGCTTTATCCACTGAGACAAACTAGTTAGGGCTAATTCTCTATTCATTTTAAAAATTGTTTATATGTGTGTGTAATTTAATTTTCTCAAAGACTTAGCTGTTAAAAGTGAGTATGTGTTTCCAGTATAGCTCCCCAAATCTAGCTTTGCATTAATATGTAATAATATGAAGTATGAACTTGATATAAATCAAAAAATGCTGGCATGCCGAAACTGGTTTGGTTCAGTGGATAGAGCATCGGCCTGCGGATTGAAGGGTCCCAGGTTCAATTCCGGTCAGGGACATGTACCTTGGTTGCGGGCACATCCCCAGTTGGGGGAGTGCAAGAGGCGGCTGATAGATGTCTCTCTCTCTTCGGTGTTGCTAACTCTCTATCCCTCTCCCTTTCTCTCTGTGAAAATCAATAAAAATATATTTTGAAAAATGCTGGCAGCTGGTGTAGTCAAGATAATGAGTAAACCAACCAGGTGGACATCTTCAGATTTAATGTCTTCATAACACAGGAAAAGATCCACACAGCTCAGCATTCTCTCTGTCCTAGAATGGTGGGAATCTATTCTGAGAGAAATCTGCTAATCCTTTGCCTGCTTGATGTTGGATCCCTATTTGAAGGATGGAAATTAATAAAGATCAATATAGTACAAGGGCTCCAGATGTTACTGACCCTTCCTGTGACCCTAAAAAAGCTGCCTACAGCCACACTGCCACTGTCACTTCGGCCAGCATCACCTGACACCTGGACCACAGCTAATCTCCTAGATCTACGAACTGTTCAGACTGAATGGAAAAAAAGACGATTTGGATTCTCGTCCAGAGAGGCTGTGATCAGGACACTCAGCTGCTATTGGTCAGTGGTAGATAACTTGAGCTCAAATGTCAAGAAGACATTTTTGGGACCAGGTGCCAGCTGCAAAAATGCAGAGGAGCCCAAACAAGTAAAATAGCTATAGGTTTATTTAAAGAAACACATATTTAAAAAAAAGAAAAGAAAAGCTCCTTTGGAAATAAAGACAAATTAGAACTTCCTCTTAAGTATACCAAAAATACTTGCCTAATGAGGTTACTGAATTATTATATATGCTATTAATAACTCTAACATCGATGTTCAACACCAGAACCAAGGGGTGGTTTAATTTTTTTTTCTCAAAACATTAAAGCAAGAGTCAGTGCTGAGCACATATGTAGAAGGTAAGCAAATGAGAGGCCTCTGAGGAAAGCTGGCTGCCCCCAGAGGGCCTCCAGGCTAACACTCCTTCTGCCTCCCACATGCACTGCACCTGCCTCTCAGGGCATCATATACAGATCCCTCCTTCCCCCGGCCACCCACTCCTCTTCACATACCCGCTAGAGGCTTCAGAGAGAATCTAAATCCCAAGTGCTAATTTATTGATTGACAACATAAAATAAAAACTCCTGCTGAGCCTAAGAATTCCATTCAGCAGAATACCCACAATTCCTCCAGACTGAGATGCCTGCCACTGTCCTCTGGGTGAGTGAGGAGCCAGAACAAGGGGACTTAACAGGATTAACCGGCCACTCCCAGGGCGCCTATGTCCAGAAAACGCCTGCTGCTGTGAGTGAAACTATCCCAGCTCCCTCTCCCTGCAGGGTCCTCGGGGCACAAGGCCTGTATTTGCCTCTGCAACTCACTGATTTAAAAGATGTGGTTTTGCCCTAACAGTTTGGCTCAGTGGGTAAAGTATTGCCCTGCGGACCAAAGGGCCCCGGGTTCGATTCTGGTCAAGGGTGCATGCCTGGGTTGCAGGCTCGATTCCCACCCAGTAAAGGGGCGTGCAAGAGGCAGCTGATCAATGATTCTCTCTCATCGATGATGTTTCTATCTCCCACTCCCTTCCTCTCTGAAAACAATAAAAACATATTTAAAAAATAAAATAAATAAAAGATGTGGTTTTCTTTACATGTTTCCTGTTAGGTATGTTTTGTATTATAGAAAACACATTAAATCCTATTACAATTAGGACTTCTTGGACTAGAAATTATTTTTTAAATAACTTTACCCAAGTTTTAATCTGTAAAAATTATCAAATTTAGCTTTCAAAAGATAATCTTATTTCTCTCATTTCCAAGTTTTAACCAAAAGCCTTACTTTAACTCCCACATACTGGCATGCAATAGGTTATCAAAAACAGGGCTGGCAATGGAGGAACACATCATTCAGTAACATTTTCTTAAAGATGAAAGAAGGGGTTGTGCATGGCGCTGGAGAGAAGCAGCAACACTCAGTGCCTTTCCATGAAGCGCTGAGACGCCATGGGGCTCCACCTGTGTGCATTTGCTGGCTCTTTCAAAGGGAGAGCGAAAGCAGTGCTCCTGTTGACGAAACATCATTTCTCCAGAGCACCACATGCTTTCAGGTCTGTGTTCAGATCACACCGAACATTGTTTCGTAACCAGATAGGAAGAGAACTCTCCATTCCTAGCTCCTTGCCAGGCCCCACTCTCCTCCCCACTCCATCCACCCAAGATGTTTCCACGATGGGTGAGTGGTTGTGCTTTGGACCTGCCCCCAACAGCCACTTGGATGTTTGTAGAATGGATGATGGGACTG
Organism: Lasiurus cinereus; assembly: GCA_011751065.1. Classification (NCBI taxonomy): domain Eukaryota; kingdom Metazoa; phylum Chordata; class Mammalia; order Chiroptera; family Vespertilionidae; genus Lasiurus; species Lasiurus cinereus. Next base: position 23,420,234 of record JAAGEH010000040.1, read on the forward strand.
AATATGTATTAGGACTCACAATAGCTTTAGATAAAACTGTCGAAACAGCTACCTGGAGCACTTAGACCATTTTTAAAAAATCTTTATTATTGAAAGTATTACACATGTCCTCCCCCATTGATACCCTCCAGCCTTCCTCCTCCCCCACCCAGCTCACACCTCCCAGGCCTTCACTACCCTATTGTCTGTGTCCATGGATTATGCATAACTGCATATAAGGTCTTTGGTTGATTACTACTACCCACTGAGCTGCCCTTCCCACCTTCCCTCTGAGATTCTGCACTCTACTCCATGCTTCCATGTCTCTGGCTCCATTCCCTTCACCAGTTTATTGTGTTAATTAGATTCCACATATGAGTGAGATCATGAGATACTTGTCTTTCTCTGACTTGTTTTACTTAGCATGATTCTCTCCAGGTCTCTCCATGCTGTCTCCAAGAGTAAGAGAGTCTTCTTTTTTACTACTGCATACATCAGTAACTTGGAGCATTTTTTCATATATCTTGGCTATCTGTATGTCCTTTTTCTCCATATCCTCACCAGCACTTGTCCTTTATTGATCTGTTGATGATAGCCATTCTGAGGTGGGAGATGATACCTCATTGTCATTTTTATTTGCATCTCCCTGATGGATCAGTGACTTTGCGCATGTTTCCATATGTCCCTTGGCCAACTGTATGTCCACTTTCGAGAAGTATCTATTTAGATCCTTTGCCCATTTTTTTAAATTGGATTGTGTATCTTTCTTTTGTTAAGGTGTTTGCATTCTCTATAAATTTTAGAGATTAAATCCATATTGGATGTAACATTGGCAAATACACTGAGTGGCCAGATTATTATAATCTCTGAACATATAATAATCTGGCCACTCAGTGTATATCCTATCTAATAAAAGAGTAATATGCAAATTGACTGTACTTCTGCTACACCTGACAGCCACGCCCACCAGCCAATCAGAGCGAGTATGCAAATTAACCCAATCAAGATGGCTTCCGACCCAGAGAGAGCAGGAGAGAGGCTTGGGTTGCCCTTGGCGATGGAGGAAGCAAAGCTTTCACAAACCCTGGTGGGCCTAGGCCTCTGTTTAAGGCAACGAAGTTTCAATGGCTGCTGCCACTGAGTGAAGCTTGGGTTTCCCCTGGCGATGGAGGAAGCCAAGCTTTCTGCACACCCTGGCTGGCCCAGGCCTCTACTTAAGGCAACAAAGTTTCAATGGCTGTGTGAGCAGAAGGCTTGGCTCTCCTCCAGGCTACAACGTTTCAATTGTAGAAGATAATAAATCCCAGATACCAGAGTCTCCACTTGGGTCAACAGGGGGCGTGGCTGGACTGCAAACCACCACAAGCCCCTCACCCAGGCCACCCCACATCCCAAGGGAACACCCACTCTGATACAGGACACCCTTCAGGGCAAAGCAGTTGGCCTGACTCGTGCACCAGGCCTCTATCCTATCTAATAAAAGAGTAATATGCAGAATGACCATCACTTCTACACACACGATGACTGCCCCCATGTGATCAAAACATGGCCACCACAAGATGACTGCCCCCATGTGGACATAAGATAGCCACCACAAGATGGCCAGCAAGGAAGGGCAGTTGGCAGGGACCAGGCCTGCAAGGAAGGGCACTTGTGGGTGACCAGGCCAGCAAGGAAGGGTAGTTGTGAGGGACCAGGCCTGCAGGGGAGGGCAGTTAGGGGTAACCAGGCCTACAGGGGAGGGCAGTTAGGGGCAAACAGGCTGGCAGGGCAACAGTTAGACATCAATCAGACTGGCAGGGGAGTGGTTAGGAGGCGATCAGGCTGGCAGGCCGAAGCGGTTAGGATCAATCAGGAAGGCAGGCAGGTGAGCAGTTGGGAGCCAGCAATCCTGGATTGTGAGAGGGATATCCACCTGCCCATTTAGGCCTGATCCAGGACTAAATGGGCAACTGGACATCCCTCAAGGAGTCCCAGATTGGAGAAGGAGCAGGCTGGGCTGAAGGACACCCCACCCCGTGCATGAATTTCATGCACCAGGCCTCCAGTCCTATATAATAAAAAAATAATATGCAAATTGTCCCCTTGACCAGGAGTTCGACCACCAGGCAGGCTGGCCAACCATCCATGTCCCCTTCCCCTGGCCCGGCTGGTCGGACCATACCCATGCATGAATTCATGCACCAGGCCTCTAATATTAATGTGTGTGTGTGTGTGTGTGTGTGTGTGTGTGTGTGGCCAGATTATTATGCATTCAGAGATCATAATAATCTGGCCACTCAGTGTATGCTCTCCCATGCAGTGGGCTTTCTTGTTTTGTTGATGGTTTCTTTTGCTATGCAGAAGCTTTTTATTTATTTATTTATTTATTTATTTATTTATTTATTTTAAATATATTTTATTGACTTTTCACAGAGAGGAAGGGAGAGGGATAGAGAGTTAGAAACATCGATGAGAGAGAGACATCGATCAGCTGCCTCTTGCACGTCCCCTACTGGAGGTGTGCCCGCAACTAAGGTGCATGCCATTGACCAGAATCGAACCTGGGACCTTTCAGTCCGCAGGCCAACGCTCTATCCATTGAGCCAAACCGGTTTTGGCAAAAGCTTTTTATTTTGATGTAGTCCCATTTGTTTATTTTCTCCTTAGCTTCCACTGTCCTAGCAACTGTATCAGTAAATACATTGCTACAAGATATGTCTGGTATCTAAAATTTTTATTGTTTCCCATCTTATGTTTAAGTATTTTATCCATTTTGAGTTTATTCTTGTGTATGGTGTAAGTTGGTGGTCTAGTTTTATCTTTTACATGTACCTGTACAATTTTCCCAACACCATTTACTGAAGAGACTTCATTGACTTCATTGTATGCTCTTGCCTCCTTTGTCAAATATTGAGTGTAATGGTTTGGGTCAATTTCTGGGGTCTTCTCTGTTCTGTTCCATTGATCTATATTCCTGTTCTTGTGCCAGTACCAGGCTGTTTTGATTATAGTGGCTTTGCAATATAACTTGATATCCAGTATTGTGATTCCTCCAGTTTTGCAGCTATTCATAGTTTTTGTTTTGTTTTGTTTTTGTTCCATATAAATTTTTGGAGTGTTTGTTCTAGATCTGTGAAATATGCTATTGGTATTTTAATAGAGATTGCATTGAATCGATAGATTGCCTTGCATAGTATGGACATTTTAATTACGTTAATTCAACCAAACCATGAACAAAATATACTATTCTACTTGTTTATATCTCCCTCTATCTCTTTTTTCAATGTCCTTTAGTTTTCCAAATATAAGTCTTTTACTTCCTTGGTTAAGTTTATCCCTAAGTATCTTAATTTTTTTGTTGTTGTTGCAATGGTAAAAGGGATTGTTTGTTTTATTTTCTCTTCCTGAGAATTCATTATTGGTGTACAAAAAAGCCATCAATTTTTGGGTGTTAATTTTGTATCCTGCTACTTTGCCAAATTCTTTAAGTCTACTAGTTTTTTTATGGAGTGTTGAAGGTTTTCTGTGTACCATATCATGTCATCTGAGAACAGTGAGTTTTACTTCCTCCTTTCCAATTTGGATGCATTTTATTTCTTCTCCTTGTCTGATCTCTGTGGCTAGGACTTCCAGTGCTATGTAGAACAGGACTGGTGAAACTGGACATCCCTGTCTTACTCCTGTTCTGAGGGAAAATGGTTTTAGTTTTTCCCCATTCAGTGTGATGTTGGCTGTAGGTCTGTCACATATGGCCTTTATCATGTTGAGATATACTTCCTCTATTCCCACTTTGCTGAGAGTTTTTATCAAAAATGGGTATTGGATTTTGTCAAATGCTTTTTCTGCATCTTTTGATATGATCAAGTGACTTTTGTCTTTCCATTTGTTTATGTGATGTTTATTGATTTGTGGATATTGCACCAGCCGTGCATCTCTGGAATAAATCCCACTGGTCATGGTGCATGATCTTTTTAATGCACTGCTGGACCCAATTTGTTAAAAGTGTGTTGAGGATTTTAGCACCTCTGTTCATCAGGGATATTGGTCTGTATTCTCTTGTTGTGTAGTATCTTTATCGGGCTTTAGAATTAGGATAATGCTGGCCTCATAAAAAGAGTTTGGAAGTGTTCCTTCCTCTTGGATTTTTTGGAATAGTTTGAGGAGGATAGATATTTGTTCTTTGAATGTTTGGTAAAACTCCCCTATGAAATCATCCAGACTAGGCTTTTATTGCTGAGAGGTTTTTTATTACTGCTTTTATTTCATCATTTATTACTGACCTATTCAGGTTTTCTGATTCTTCCTGATTGAGTTTTGGAAAATTGTATTTTTCTAGGAATTTTTCCACTTCACCCACATTGTCCAGTTTATTGGCATATATGGTTCATAGTATTTTCTTACAATCCTTTGTATTTCTGTGGTGTCAGTGGTTACTTCTCCACTTTCATTTTTATTTTGTTTATTTGTGTCCTCTCTCTCTGTTTCTTGGTGAGTCTGGCTAGAGGTTCATCGATTTTGCTTATCCTCTCAAAGAACCAGCTCTTGGTTTCGTTGACTTTTTGTACTTTTTTTGTTTGTTTGTTTTTATCACTTAGGCCATTTTTAATTGAACACTGAAGATATAGAATCCTCTCCTATCACTGACTTCTTGCTTTTTTAAAGCACAATTTTAGCTTTAGATGGTTCAATATTTAGACTTCATTTATCCCTGTCATTTACTCCGACCTGCAGGGCTATGTCCCTAGAGAGAAGGGCCTCAGCCTAAGTCCCTGTTTGCTTAAGAAGCAAATAGCTGGATAGCGAGTGACCAAGAAGACCATTTGCATGGCAGGACAGAGATGGCGACCACTCAGCCTTCCGCCTGCTCTCTGGGGTCCCCTCACCCTGCCCTCCTCCCTAATGCTCAGCCATCTGTATAGGGAGGCAAGCGATGCACTCAGCATCGCGGTGGCTCCTTCTGGAAGGCACCGTCTGGCCTGACTTGTCTTTTTGACCCAATAGACTTTATTTTCCCTTTAACGCCCGGGAACCATCCCTGAGTAAACAGTTAAAGAATGTAATGACGGAAAAGAAATAATAAATAGTAAAAACTTTAAGCTAGTAAAACAGGTACTAAAAAGTACGAAGTATTAGTATATTTTACCTCATGTGTGTTTTTTACCACACACACATTTTATCGTATGTATATTTTGCCACATATATAAAAGATACTCGGGTACACTGTAGGAGACAGAGACTGCCAGTGCGAGCCGGGCCAGCACAAGTGCACGTGGGAGCAGGCAGACACATCCTCAGGAGGGTACCAAATAAATGAAAGCACCGCACAAACAAAGTCAGACGTTAGAAGGGAGGGATTCTGCATGCCATGGCAGAGATGTTTCTTTACAACAATGAAAGTAAAAACAAAATGTCAAAATCGTATGCACAGCCCTTGAACTTACAATGTCAAACACTTCTTTCATTTACTCATTACCCATGGTCTACAAGAAACCCTCCCTTAAAGATAGGAACAGCACCAGAGAGAAAAGGATTCCAAATGCAAGAAAGTCAGGCAGCGGACGAACACGACCATCCAACTTGGCACCACAACCTAAGGAAGCACACGCGTCAGACAACGGTTGAGCCGCCTGACAGCGTGGACATTCCTTACCTAAAGGAGTGGGAAAAGGCTTGCAATCTGCAAGAAGCCAGAGCCAGCATTAAAAAAGAAAGGAAGTTTGGGTAAATCTAAAACAATTAAATCACCCCCTTCTCCAGTCAGGTTTAAGCTGGATTCTAAAACGCCACCCAGGTGAGTCAGCACGACAGGAGCTGAGAGTGTGAGAGATGTCTGTCATCGTGAGCAGTTTCAAGGACGCTGCACTCACCTTATGCTCAGGACAATGGCAGAACAGATACAAAGAGTGAGTTCTTTGGTGTTCTGCGTACAAAGGCTAATACCTGGATTGCCAAAGTTGTTCAGCCAACAAATTCTGGTTGTAAAATCTGTCCCCACAAATGAAAAGCACAGAGTCATGCAATCTAAGGGTTTTGTTTTTAAAACAAATCTTTCATGCCAACAGAAACGCAACCAATTCAAGCCATATCCATCCTTTCCGGTGCTACTCTAATTCACGTAGTTGGGACACACACAGGAAGAGAGCGGGTTTATCAACATGGCCAAAAAAATTCTGCAGACTCAACTAAAACAGAAATGCAAAACAAAAAGCAACAGTGCAAAATCAAGATGTGGGCATAAACAGGAACACAGATACAGCTTATAAATGAGTGCATAGCAATGCACAAGTGAGTGAGGTACCGTGTCACCGTTGTGTGAAAACATACCACGGGGAAGCAAGGCAGGTCTCAGGCTGTGCATGCACTTTGGTGTTCCTGGGTTCACCCCCAGAGACACCAGGCTTGGCCCATGACTATAACTTGCATACAAGGGGCATACTAACTCTGTATGATCAGGAAGGACTCAAAGAACAAAAGTTCACAACCAGAATTGTTCAAGAACTTTAAATGAATTTATAAGGTGATTACTGTGAACACTATACCTAAAGGTTAGAGGGCCAGGCCTAGGGGACCTGCAGGCCCTGGCACGAAATCCAGGGTCACCAGGCACCAGAGCCAGGACACTGAGACAACTACAGCACACTGCCATCTGTCTCAGCCACAGAACGAGCCATAAAAAACAGGACCTACTTTACGTCTTCCAGCTTCTTGGTGATGACTGATCCCACTGATGCAAAAGCGGCCGATGCCTTCTGTCCAGCTTGAGACAAGGTTTCAGATGTTTTTTTGTATCTGTATGGAATTGTAACAGAACATATCAAATAAAGGAAACTAACCTTTATTTCTAGAACATCTAAAATCCTTCCCAACCACCGGGTCGACCTCATCATGGCATCCAAATCCTTAACCATCACTGCAGACACAACCTTCTGCATTGCTTGGACAGCCAGAGGACAGAGGCCTGGGAAGGGCTAAAAGTAGTCCTGGAGCAACAGTGACAATGAGCCAGAGGCTGGAAGAAAGGACACCTCTTATCCTTGCCTTGGTCAGGTAAGCCAAACAAAACAAAGATGAAGTCAAATTCCTCACACACCTTCTACAAGTTCCTCCCTACAAAGGGGCCAGAAGCAAGGTGGGCCCACGTGCACTTCATTACCCAAATGAACATAAAGAATATTGGAACTCTGCACGTCTGCAGAACCAACAGATAAGGGCTGGTAGATGCTCCACAGAGAACCTCCAGGTCTGATATTTAGAATAACCATGATACCTGGCTGTGCTGTTTTCTAGGACACGAAGGTACAACTCACCACCTCCCTCTCTCATCTCCCCAGGGATTAGCAAAGGGGAAAACACCAATAAAACAAAAGGATATGGGACCCATGGCAAAGGGGTCCAGAACACACTTTATAGGAAAGAACAACCCTTTCTCGATCAATATGAAAAACAAACGCAGTGTCACAGTTTCCTGCGTGTCTAGCCACTGCCACCATGTCTGGGTAGAAAGGGAGCCCCGGGGGTGGGCACCCTGGTGCAGTCATGTCAGATCAGTGGCCTCGCTGCTGTGGATCCCCAGCTCTGCAGATGGGACCGAATGCAGGTGACAGAGAGCACAGCTTGGAATCTATTGCTAGATTTGTGCTCCTCCTTGTGTGGGAAACAAAACGCATCAGGTGATGGAAATGACTGAAAGATTAAGAGGTGGGCCTCTGCCGCCAGCAAATGTCAGAGGTGGTGACCCGAAAATCTCATGGGAAGTAGAAAGGAGGGCAGACAGATGCTGCCTCCCCCGTTCTGATAGGTCTGTGACTCACAACTGCCCTGATCCCATCTCCTGGTGTCGGGTTCTCTCACCACCCACTCTATCCCATTACTCTGAGACTAAAATGACGTGTGCAGATCTGGCAAGTCCATACAGAACACTTTTGGAACTTAAACGATATTTCCTCGATTCATGTTGAGGCTGGTTTTCTTTCTAGTCCCTTCAACAATCTGGAAGGCGAAAGTCACAGGAGAGTTAGGGGAAAGCGCCCTGCTTAGTACAAAGAAAATTGTAGACTCGTCCTCATTGCCTTTCTAGTCCCTGCCCAGAAAGAAGGAGCAAAAGCGCCCTTTAATTCTCTAGACTAGTGTGTGGTCCAGGGGACCTACGCAGGCGTTGCTGTCACATCCTGCCACCCTTTGGCAATGTTCTGCCTGAGCTCCTGGAGGGAACTGATGCCGAGCTTCCGCTTAATCTCCGCCAGGTGCTTCTCCTTCGCGGCCAACACCTGAGACAGAGTCTGGATCTCCTCTTCCACCTGCCAGCAAGAGGTTGGGATGAGAACACAGCAAAGTCATTTGATGAGTTAAGGTTGCTAGTGCAAAACTATGCTCAAAATTCTCAAGTCATTCTGAAACGTTGTTTGATCCATTGTATATCTCTTTCTAGATAACAGAGGATATGCTGTTAATAAACTGGTGATGTGCTCATCTCTCCGGTGAGGCTTCTCTTTCCTCTCCAACTATTTCCATGTGGCAGTGTCCTCAGCTGTCCCTCACCTTCTCCCCTGTCCCTGTACACCCTTACTCAGCTGTCTCACAGGCTCAGGACTCAAACCTCTACCCAGGTAATATTCCCATCATCCTAATATCCTTTGCCTGACCTCTGACCCACATGTCTTGCTGGATATTTCTACTCGAATGCCCATAAAACCCGGTATTTGCATACTCAATTCAAGCTAATCTCCAGCTCCCACAAAACATGCACAAAATCCAGCCTCTCTGCATATACCACCTGCGTCTATATCGGAAACACCAGCCCCAGCGCCTGCCAAAGCCCCAGCCACAAAGAAATCTGTTTCTCTGAGCGGCTGGTGCCCATGGAAGTCCCTGTGGACCTGGTGCTGACTGACCCACCTTAGGGAGATGGTGGGAAGTGGGCCCAGCTCCAAGGACAGCCACTGCACTCCTTCCTGCCTGTCCCGTCTTCCCACCCCTTCTCTCTCCCACCCCCCTGTGGGGCCAACAACCAGTGAGGTGCCTGGTGTGAGGAAGTACTTGACTCTCGCAAGTATCTGGCTTAAGGCACTAAAATACCCTGGGAGCAGAGGTGGAAAGACTTCAGTGGAGAAGTCCTGAGCACAGGCAGGACAGGATAAGGCTGACATGTGTCTGATTTTTGGATCAGGCTAATCCCGGCCTTTTAGAATGAGTAAGGAAGAATTCACTGGCATTCATTCTTCAAATGTTTGGTAAAACCACCAGTAAAACTATCTGGTCTTGTACTTTTTGGGGAGGTTTTTGATTACTGATACAATCTCTTTACATGTTGTGAGTCTGTTCAGATTTTCTATTTTTTGGAGTATCAGTTATGATTATTTATGTGTTTTTAGGAACTTGTCCATCTTATTTAGGTTCAGATGGACAACACAAGACTACACAAGACAGTGAAAGAGTACGCCAAGGGAACCTGACAGCTCTAAAGGCCTACATTTAGGAAACAGCAAGAGCTCAAATCAATGTGATAACATACCTTAAGGAACTAGAAAAAGAAAAGAAAACTCAATTCAGAGCTAACAGAAGGAAGAGAGTAATAAAGATAAGAGTGAAGGTAAATGACACAGAGAACAGACAACCAACAGAAGATCAAGGAACCCACTGATTCTTTAAAGAGATCAATCAAATTGACAAAAAGTAAAAGTGAAGTCACAAATAGCTAAAATCAGAAATGAAAATGGCAACATCACTACTGACCTTATAGGTTAAAAGAGCAATTGTACGCCATCAAACCATAAACAGAAATTAACTCAAAATAGATCAAAGGCTTAAATAAACGCTCTGAGAGTCTTAGAAAAAAAAACACAGGGATAGATCTTCGTGATCTGAGTTTTGGAAATAAGTTCTTAGATAACACCAAAAGCACAAGCAATTAAAGAGAGAATAAGTTGGACTTCATCATAATGTGGAACTTTTGTGCAACATACAGAAGGGGAGAAAACATATGAAAATCACATACTTATTTGCAAATCTCATAGAGAAAGAAAAGGCAACATACAGAAGGGGAGAAAACACATGAAAATCACATACTTATTTGCAAATCTCATAGAGAGCTCTTATCTCAACAAAAAGACCAAAAAAAGTTTTTGAAAAACTGGGCAAAGGATTAGAATATACATTTTTCTAAAGAATATACGCAAATGGCTAACAAGCACACAAAAAAGATGCTCAGTAGCATTGGCCACTAGTAAACAGCATCAAAACCACAACGAGGTATCACTTAATGCTCACTAGAATGGTTATAATAAAAAAGACAGAAAATAGCAAACACTGGCCACAAGGATGTACTGATGGGCATGTGAAATGGTGTCCCTGCTGTGGAAAACAGTTTAGATGGCTCCCCAAAGAGTCCTGTGGAATAACCATGACACAGCATCTCCAAGCTTATAGCTAAAAGCATTGAAATTGGGCATGCAAACAAGTCCTTTTACACAAGTGTTGCTCAGTATCTGTGAGTCAAAAGGTTGAAACACTCTAATGTCCACGGATAGATGAATGGATAAGCAAAATACGGTAGATTCAGATGATGGACTATCATTCAGTCATGAAAAGCAGTGAAGACCAACACATGCGACAGGAGGAGGACACCACCAACATGCTGAACGAAAGAAACCAGGGACAAGGTCACGTGTTGAAAAATTCTATTCTGTTCTATATCCAGAACAGGTTAATCCACAGAAACAGATTAGCAGGGGCTGAGGGGGACCCTGGGGGGTGCCTGCTTAATGAATGTGGGTCTCCTCTGGGGGTGCTACAAATGCTTGGAACTAGACAGAAATGGCACTTGTACAACATTATGACTGTGCTAAACACCACTGAACTGTACACTATAGATGGTTAATTTTGAGAGAAAGAGAGCAGGGTCAAAGGTGCTTATATCCAAACCACAGCCTAGGGTAGAACAAAGTCATGGATGCAGACAAAAAGCCAAGGGTATTCAATGTAGGAAGACCCATCTCATCATTTCCTCATCACCCTCCTTCCCAGACCCACTTTACTCATATATACCTTCACTCGTGCAAAAACAAAGTGATTCTCTCTCTTCTACCTGCTCTTCCCGCTCTAGGACAAGTGAACACATGCTGCTTTCTCTCCCTTGGAACTGACTGTAAGATGTCACCAAGTGCTTCAGAAAACCAAACGGCACTTCATTCTAAGTGCAGAGCAGAAAGATCTGGAGGGAATGCTCCCGTACCTTTGCGAGTTCACTCCTCAGCTCTTCTTGCTCCTCCTCCGATAGGGTCTCCGTGACACTGATCATGGCAGCAGCATCCTCTCCAGCCTCGGGTACTGGATCTGTTCTCAGCAGACCTTGTCAGGGTTACAAAGAAAGGCTGTAAGACATGCAAGCTAAGCACAGTCTTCCTTTATGTCCGATCCCCAACCCAAGCCAGAATCAAGCCAATGAAGGTGGACCCATGCATCATCTGCCCCTGGAACCAACCTAGTTTTCTCAGAAAGAGCCACAGAAGACTTGGCACTAACCACTAAAAACCACAAGCTTCAACTCTGCCAAAGTGGTAATTTAGAAAACAGAGCATTTGCTCAGTTTCTGCTCATGTCCTCAGTCATGATAAGCAGAGGAGTAACAAGGCCAAGAATGAAATCTTGGCAAGTCTTACAATTCTAAACTAGTGACTTGTACCACTAATAATTCTCAGGAGCGAGGGTGGTGTGGGGAGCGCTCCAGGAGGCTCTAGCTCCTTCTGGCTGTGAACCCACACTGCACCCCGCAGACCACTGAGCACACGGCCTATTTCCTTCCACTAGGGAGTGGGTGCAGGAAACACCTTCTCGTAGCTTTTGTGTGTGTGTGTGTGTGTGTGTGTGTGGCGCATGCTCATATACAGGGTAGGGCAAAAGTAGGTTTACAGTTGTTTGTATGGAAAATAATACAATAATCCTATACAATAAAACCCTAATATGCAAATCAACCAAACGGTGGAAAGACTGATCGGTGTAATGTGCACTGACCACCAAGGGGGCAGACACTCAATGCAAGAGCTGCCCCCAGCCCATAGGACCACACCGCAGCAGCAAGGAGTGGAGCCAGTGAGCAGGCGGCGCCAGGCTGCCAGCCAAGTTGGGTGCCAGTGGAGATCCCCCAATTGCCCTGCTGGCTGCCCCACAGAAGCAGGTGACTGGCAGCAGCAGTGGGGGGCAGGGCTGATGAGCAGGCAGTGCCAGGCCAGCCCAGGTGGGTGAGAGTGAGGGCTCCAATCACCCTGCCAGTTGCCCCACAGATTGGTCTTGATTGCCGGCCAGGCCTAGGGACCTTGCCCGTGCACAGATTTCCTGCACCAGCCCTCTAGTTAAATAATGTAAGAATAGACTGTGTTTTGCATAATCACAACTGTAAACCTATTTTTGCCCCACATATACATATATATATATATATATATATATATATATGTGTGTGTGTGTGTGTGTGTGTGTGTGTGTGTGTGTGTATTATCCAGGTCCCCTTAGCAATCCCTAACGTGTATATTCAGAGAAAAGACCACCACCCATGTGAACTCTCCACATTCTTCAAGACCAGTTGCAGCGGCGTCCAATGCCCTGGGGCAGAGCGGGCCTGTTTGTCCTACAGGAAGAGCCCACAGTCCCAGCATTCCTGCATAAAACCAGGGAGACAGCACCTCTGTCCTCACCTCTACCCACTACCCAGTGAACCCCCACAACATTGGTGCAAAATTTTAGGGGGCACCAAAAAACTCACTATGAGTAATTTTAACTCTTTAATGTAATCATTCGTAAAAATCAAAGTTAATTCAAAAAATCCATGATGAAGCAAATACCCAAATTTTGCCACAGGCTCCAAAACAGCTTTGCACAGCACTGCTCCTGCTCTTGTCTTTGTTTAAAACATTAGTACATTGCTCATCATGGTTTCTTAACATTAAGTTTTTGAAAGTACAGCGTTTACATATTATTTATCTTGCTCACTGAGCTCCTCGTGCCCCTTAAATCCTACAACTGTGTCACAGCCCGTCCATCCATCCCCATGTCACAGGTGCCCCACTGACACAGGTGCTCCCATTTCACAGGTGCCCCCCTGTCACAGTTACCTCCCTGTCACAGTTACCTC
>JAAGEH010000040.1:23433327-23589722 GCA_011751065.1 Lasiurus cinereus
TCCCTGTCACAGTTACCTCCCTGTCACAGTTACCCCCCTGTCACAGTTACCTCCCTGTCACAGTTACCTCCAGGTAACAGTTACCCACTATGTCACAGGTGCCCACCATGTCACAGGTGCCCCTTTGACAGATGCCCCCCTGTCACAGGTGCCTCTGTGTCACAGGTGCATGTGCTCAGTCTCCCACAGCAGCAGGTGCTTTTATGTGGGGTACCAGAGCAGGGGCCCGCAGCCAATGACGGACTGGTCGCCAGGTGGACAGGAAGAAGGAAGAACACCCCACTGTTCAATAGGCGCCTACGAGCAGCCAGGCTACGAGGAGGGGTGAGTCAATGACACACATGCGTGTACCAGGTAAAAGGTACAGGGACACTTGCCACACAGCCTGTATGTTAACTGCACAATGGTAGCTAGTAATTATAATGACATCAATCACTAGCACAACATTATCAAAACAGTGCCTACTGAAAGGTGTTCACAGAATCACTAAAGGATCACAATAATACAATGAAACTACTGAAGCCACAAATTGGAGGGGCCAACAGACTAGAGCGAGCCCACTCCTGCAGACACCATCAGGGAGGGAGGGGCAGTCAGGGGTGGCGAGGCTCGAAGAATAACTGCTTCCACAGGTTCCCCTGAAGCAGCTGTGAACAAGGTGCCTGTGTGCTGTTTCTAGGATAGAAATCTGATCATGCCATTCCCCAGGTTAAAATCCTCCAGTCATCCCTATGGTTTTCAGGACAAATTCATCCTGAAGATCAGCACCAAGGCCTTACTGGGCCCGCCCTCTACTATTCGGCAGAGACAGGGCACGGACTCCAACTGTGGGCAATTCAAACTGCCAGCAAGGCACTGCAAGGTGCTGTGAGAAACCATCCAGGGTCCACGTGTGCTTGCAAATGCATCCCAACACAAGTTACCTTACAAAGGTGTGTGAGGCTGAAAATGGAAGACAAGCATACAGGTAGCAATCATACAGGCACCACAGGAGGAACCAGACGAGAGTTCATTATAAATGTTTTTGTTGTATTTTTAAAGATTTTTTAAAATTGATTTTTAGAGAGAAAGGAAGAGGGAGAAAGAGAAAACACTGATGTGAGAACAACACATTCAAACATTGATTGGCTGCCTCCTGCACACTCCCTACCGGGGATCAAGCCCCAAATCCGGGTATATTCCCTGACCAGGAATCAAACCAGCAACCTTTTGGCACAGGGGATGACACCCAACAACTGAGCCACACCAGCCAGGGCAACATTATTTACTTTTAATGTTTTCCTCAGACCTTTCAACTTCTCCAACTAGAACAAGACACACACCCCTCCCCCCCCATCCTCCCCCCAACACACCAAGACCCCAAAACTCAGATGCTAAACCATGGCTTAAATAACAAAGACTTATACTTTTTCATCAATAGCCTTTTGCAGATCTACTTAAGCAGGAAGCTTCAGTATATGATTACTAACAGTACTTTATGCATAGCTGCCCAATTCCAGAAAGAATCTAAAGTGATTTGAGTATCATTCCTGTATTTAGTTAGAGTACCGGGGGGGGGGAATATCTCAGAAAATGGGGTTATGGGGTTGCCCCCAGTTGGCCTAGGGGCCTCTAAAATGACCTTGAGATTTTATATTCAGAATCTAGGTTAGCACATTGCATGTCCTGCTTCCCTTATGTTATCCTGCAGGTGGCAGCAAATTATCAGCATTATACTTTAAAGGTGAGGTTTCCATGGGAGGGAAATCATAGGAAGTAGAGGACAAGAAGAACAGGCCAGGGGATGTTGCAATCAACAGCACCCCAGACAGGCGTGACCTGGGAACACTATTCACCACCACAGCCACCACGGAGCGCAGGCTGCCCTCTCTGAGTGGAGCGGTCTGAGAGTTCCACTGTTCACAGGCAACATGTCTGTGAGACTGAGACGGGGTCACCTACCACTTGCAGGTGAGGCACCTGAAGCTCACGGCAGTTAACCTGCCCATGGTCACATCTGAAAACCCGGTGCAGTTAGGGTGTGAGACCTCGATGGTTTGATTCAAAAGCACATGCTTCAAATCACTGATTTCCAAAATAAAAATGAAGAGTCAGGGCAAGAAGTCAGAAGCTTCTAGAAGCAACAATATATAAGACCCCAACAAAGTACAAGAATCTGGCACATGAGCTCAAAAGCAACTGCTCCATCAGGTCCAAACAGGCCATTTCCCACACTTGCGGGACCCAACAGGGCCTTAGAGCAGTGGTCGCCAACCAGTGGCCCAAGGTTGCTGACTGCTGCCTTAGGGGAGTTTCTAGCTAATATTGCACGGTTTCCCCTATGCTCAGTGGGAGAGCAGTATTTACTCTAGAGATGAAATCTGGCTTTGGGGGAAAAAGATACTAATTTCTCACTCGTAACATGAAAGTTGGGAAATGGAAATGTTTTACTATATATACCCATTACTCAAAACTATAAGTAATCAAAAAAATTCTTACTTGGATATTAACTTTAATGTTCTCCCTCAAAATATGATGGAAAGCTGCTTTTAAAACTCAGAGAAGGAGAATAAAATATGACGGATATTTATTGAGCTCTAATATGCCACCAGGGAAATTTCCATGTTATCTCATAAAAAATAATTAAAAACAAAAGAACTACCCATCGGCACCCGGAGTGAATATTTATTTCCATCAGGAAGTTGAGGCCCTCCGAGATCAGCAAATTACGCACAGAGGTGACATTCAAATGCAGGTCTCTCTGACTAACATCTTCCTCTTATTCTTAGAGAAAGTCCAATGAGTAGGGGGGGTCAAAGGCCAAGTCCAGAGGGAGGGTGGATGCAGAGGGCCAGGCTTTCCCCACAGGGTATGGGGATGCGGGGATCCCTGGCTTGAAAGTCACAGGTACCACAAGTGAGCCCAAGTGACTGAATATTGACAATAATTTGTTCCACCAGGTTATTAACATTGTAGCTGGACAGGCCACTGGGGCCAGGTGAGCCCACCGCCGGCAGGCGATGGAGAAGGTGGACAGAGACCAGAATTTCGTCCCCATCAAACCTAAGATGCAGTTCTGCCTTTCACAGCTGTGAACTTGAGGTGCACTGTACAACCCGCCAGGAAAGCAGTCCAAGGGGTGGAGATGTTTTATCACCTACAACTCCCACTCAAAACTTACAAAACAGGTGGGAGTGGCTCAGACCATGGAGATTGCTCTCTTAAGAAAGGCTACATCACAGGCGGTTTCCCATTCATTCCATAAACAAAACAAACATGGATTACTCCTAGTTGACAAGTAATTCCAGTAAGTTAGGGCATGTGGCTATGTTTCTAGAAAACTTCCACTTATTTTTCTTTAAAAAAAGGTGCACAGGAGGATTATGGCCAATGTATGTTTCTGAACAAATCTGAAAGGATGTCCATGAGCATAAAATTAAAATCTTAAGTAAAAACAAACTTTTTTTTTCCAGTTTAACTGTAATTTTTCCTCCTTAATGGAACATAAAACAATGGTTCTGCTTGAAATCTATGGGGTCTTCCAACTACCTACTCATGGGAACTCTAAGACAATAAATTCTTTAAGACTGAAAAAGAAGAGCAAAAACATTCCTATGGTGCCTTAGCTGTGCTGAAATACGAAGCTTCTGACTTCGAGGAACTCGTTAGTCATCTGAGGTGAAGGAAGTTCAGGCTTCAGCGAGAATGTGAGTGATGCACAAGGAAAACTGGGGAGAATGAGGTAGAAGATTCCCGTCTGAACGCATCTTCTTCCTCAGTCAGGGCCTGGATCAGAGCCGATGCTAACAGATGTTCTATGAGAACCGGCTGATGGGCTAAAGGTTTATTCAAATGAAGTTTCTCTGTATGTTCCCAGGGACAGCCTCATCCTCCCCCATACTCCCCAAAATGTCAGCCAGGGAAGGAAATAAAGTCTTTTCTTTTTTCCTTCTTCTTTTTTTAAAATATATTTTATTGAGTTTTTACAGAGAGAAAGGGAGATAGATAGAGTTAGAAACATCGATGAGAGAGAGGACATCGATTAGCCGCAACCAAGATACATGCCCTTGACCAAAATCAAACCTGGGACCTTTCAGTCCACAGGCCAATGCTCTATCCACTGAGCCAAACCGGTTTCGGACAAAGCCTTTTCATGAGCATTTCAAAGATACAATTACCATGAAGCCATGATGGGGAGTTTAGTGAGCACTTCCTGCAGTCCAGGACCCCCATGTGGGAGCAGCCACCCCAAGAGTCCTTGACTTTTCACCCAATTAAGATTAACTGCTTCAAGACTTTCTGTGCCCATCAATGAAAACCGTTTCAGCTATGCCCAGCCGGCATGGCTCAGTGGTTGATCAGGTCATGGTTCGATTCCCAGTGAGGGCATATGCTGGATTGATGGCTCAATCCCCAGGGTGGGGTGTGTAGGAGGTAGCCGGTTAATGATTCTCTCCCATCATTGATGTTTGTATATCTCTCCCTCTCCCTCCTCACTCTGAAGTCAATAAAAAATATATATGTTTTAGAAAAAAACTTTTCAGCCATTGTCAGACAATTTTAGATATGAACAGAATCGTGCATCATTGAGTTCAAACTATACAGAGAAGAAACTGGGGACAGAGATTTTTTTTAAAGAAATAAAGAGACAAGTATGAACTTTGAAATTAGATGGTGTTGGGTTGCATTGTATCCTCCAAAAAGGGTGCACAAGGCTGTCTAAGCCCCAGTACCTGCAAACAGGGTCTTTGCAGATGTAACCAAGTGAAGATGACAACCTATTAGATTGGAGTGGGCCTTCATCCAAGACTGGTGTCTTTATATGAAGAAGGACATTTGGACTAAGAGATCCAGAGAGGAGAACATCATGTAGAAGATACAGAGAAATGAAGAACACTGCATGGTGATGGAGCGGAGACTGGAGAATACTGTGTCTCCGCTATGTGGAGACTGGGGAGCACTACGTGGTGATGGAGCAGAGACTGGGAAGCAACACATGGTGATGGGACAGAGACTGGGGAACACTGTGTGGTAATGGAACGGAGACTGGGGGACACTGTGCTGATGGAGCGGAGACCGGGGGGACACTGTGTGGTGATGGAACAGAGACTGGGGAGCACTGCATGGTGATGGAGTAGAGACTGGAGTGATGCAGCCACAGCCAGGAATGCCCAGGACTGTGCGACCACCAGGATCTGGAATGAGTCCAGGTGCCAAAGAGTGTGGCCCTGCTGACACCTTGATTTTGGATTTCCAGCCTCTGGACCTGACATATGAGAAATTTCTGATGTTTTATGCTAAACTGAAAAGATATGTGCACCCACCCATATGTTCATGACAGCATTATTTACAATAGCCAAGATATGGAAGCAACCCAGAACCCATCAATGGATAAATAAATGGCTGAAGTGGGGCAGATACAATGGACTGTGACTCAGCCATAAAGAAGAATGAAACCTTGCATCTGCAAGAACAGGGAGGACCTCGAGGACAGAATGCAGAGTGAGATGTCAGAGGAAAACAAATACCATATGATTTCACTTATGTGTAGAATCTAAAATAACAACTAAATAAACAAGCAGAACAGAAACAGCCTGATACAGAGCAGACTGCTGGCTGCCAGGTGAGTGGGAGATGCATGAGAGAGGTGAGAGATGAAGTACAAATTGGTAATTACAAAGCAGTCAAGGGATGTAAAGTACAGCATAGGGACGATAGTCAATAACATTGCAATAATTACACATGGTGTCAGATGGGTGCTAGACTTATCAGGTGATTATTTCATAAGTTATATAAATGTCTAATTACTGGTTGCATACTTGAAACTAATATAATGTTATATATAAGCTATCATTGAAAAATTATTTTTAAAAATATAAAATAACAAGAAAACTTCTGTTATTTTAAGCTACTCAGTATGTTGCAACCACCCTAAGAAATTGAGCCCTAATCCCATGACCTGCTAAAGAAAAACAAAAGGGCAATGCCACCTCTCTCTCTGGGTCTGCATAAGAATAATCTAAAGGGTAATTAATGAACATGAAGAGTAGGCACATGCTAATGTTGCCCAAGGATTTGTCGTCCCCACCTCTCCACGTCCACAAATCATCCCAGACTTCCTCTCTCCTTCCTCCACTCTGCCATGAGGCTGGGCTTACAGCTCATTTCCTGGCTTCCCATCTCTTCCCCTCCCCCTGCAACCTGGCATCTGGCCTTCCTCTGCCCCTTCAACCAGGAATAGTTCTCAGGCAGGGTCTCGGTCTGCCCTCCCTCTCTGCTCCTCCCGTTCCCACCTGCCTCCCTGGATCTCCTGCCCTCCCCAGGATACGGTTCATCTCCTGCACCTGCCCCCAACCCCCACCATCTGCTCAGCTCAGGCTCACTGCTTCTTGCTCAGACTCTTGCCCCAAAAGCTCCCTGATGCTCTCTGTCCCCTCCAGCCCACTGACCACCTGCCCTCAAGTGAGTCTGACTTTGACGTGGCACTCCCTCCCCTTAACTCCTCCCATGGCTCCACCTGCTCGTGGAGTTGCGGAGCTCGCCCACTCGTGTTACTCCCCGCAGCCATGCTTTGGTTTTTGTAAGGAATGTATTAATTCAAAAGGTAAAATAACATAAACCACCTCACATACTTTCTGCCCATTTAATGTTTTTTAATTGGCCATTTTCACCATTTTTAATCGTACAATCGGGGGAGGAGGGGCATTAGTTACTTCAGAGTGTCGTACAACCAGATCCACTATCTCTTTCCAAAGCATGCTCCTTCTTTATGTCTTTGCATGTGTTTTCCATTTCTGACACTCGTCCTGTCTCATTTAATTAGTCCATTTGAGGTGTCCCCTATCCTTACAGGATTTTCCAGCCCCTGTGACCAGGCCCTGCTCTGGTTGTAACACCCTATGAGTACCAGCTACTGCTCTTAGAACCAGCCCTCGAGGCTGGGTAACACGGGCCCCAGCACTGAGTCCCCACCCTGCCTCCTCGGCCATGTGGCACCTACTGCCAGGGCCTGGCACCCTGCCACCAGCGACACTCCCTGAACATGAACTACAGGAAGGGCCACATTGAGTGAGGGCCAAGATACGAACTCAGTCTTACTCCTTCTCTACCTTACATCTCGAGCTTTTTATTTTATACATTTCATTCTCACTTAATGGTGAAAACAACCAAGGTTTTTCTATTTAAAATATTAAAAATGTCACTTTTCTAAGAAAAAAATACAATTTCTGTATCATAACCTATCAAAGGACTGTTACATTTGGAGTAGGCCCTGCCTTCACATCAGAACCACGCATGCCGTGGCAGTCTGGGCGGGGCACCCATGACATTACAGAAGGAACAACATGATTTCAGCCGCCCAATGGGGAAATCTCTAATTGGTTAGAGTTATAATCAAGCCCCAGAAATTTCTGTCAACAAAACCATATCCACCTCTTAGTCTTAAAGAGGTAACAATGTTTTAAGACCAGAGTAGGAATAAGAAATTCAAGTTCTAAAGATTGTTTTATTTAAGCACAAACAAGAGGAAAATATGCACCCCCTTTTTTAAATCAAAAGACACAAAAAGATATAAACTTTTGTTCCAAAAAATCTGTGGTAGTAACATCCAAAAAGCTCACCAGGTAAAGGTATTTTTCCCCTCATAAGTCTGTGCTTGGGGCTCTCATTCTTGTGCCTTGGTCTTTGTTTCCGGATGTAACAGAATCCCATGAGGCGCAGGAGGGTATTCAGACGGCTCCACACAGTGGTCCTCTCCAGAGGCCCCACATACTAGGGACCCACTTAAGACAGGGCTTCTCAGCCACAGCCTGATGGACATCCTGAGCCAGGTAAGCCCATATGGTGGGGCTATCCATGCCTCACCTGTGTGGCATCTGCTTTCTTGATGCCAGTAGCAGTCTCTCCCCACGCCTAGCTATGCCAACTAAAGACATCTCAGTATCAGCCGCTTAAGTGGCCAAATGCCCAAAGTGGGATGCCCAGGTGAAACCCAGGGACTTAAGGCAAAGGGGCACTGATACCTCCTGTTTGACACCGATTCTCTGTGGAAGAAAGAGATTCGGTAGCACAAGCCATGGAAACTTTCAGTTCCTGAAGCTGTAATTTCCCATGTATGCCCATAGTGAGTGAGGTCAGTAAAACTGCAGAGGGGGAAATGGGCCACCACAGAGCAGGTAGCAGGAACAGGGAACCAGGAAGCTTGTGCCACCCCATCTGAGAAAGACCCAAGAACCCAGGAGATGCCCTGGGCGGAGTCAGGGCTGAGGAGAGTTCACGGCACTAAATCATAGAGGGAAAGAGAGCTGGAGGCCAGCCCTGCTCCCAAGACCAGCTCCCCCAGAAAAGGTCACCCTCCAAATCCTCACCTCACAACCCCCCCCCCCCCCCCCCAAGTCATTTGGGGACAGAGGGGGGAGGAGGAAGGAGACACGGCAAAGGCAGAGCACGTATTTCCAAATGCCTGACTTGCCTACTCCAAGTGTTCTTTTTTTTAATTCACTCCTTAAACAATTGTTGTCCTTATCCGATGATATCTTTTCCACTGATTTTTAGATGAAAGGGTAAGAGGTAGAAACAAAGAGAAGGGAATACTGATGTGAGACACGTGGACTAGTTCCCCTGGCAGGCACCCTGATGGGGCAGGGGATTGAACCTGCAGCCCAGGGACATGCCTTGACTAGGAATCGAACCCTTCCCCTTGGGTGCTCGGGCTGACTCTCTAATCACTGAGCCTCACTGGCCAGGGCTCCTCCAGGTATTCTTAAATGGACCCTGAAATCTCCTTCATCTTAAAAAAAGAAATAAAAATCTTCAGGCAATGCCTTCGGAGTCATCATCCCCCTCCACCCTAACCAAATGCAAGACTCACAACGGGGCACCCACAAAAGAGAGGAGAAAGGTCAGTGACGGAGAGACTAGGGGGTTCTCAGAGAGGAAGTCACTTCCACCCTTAAATTTCCTCTCTAGGAAAAAGGAGGGTCTACGTTTCTCCAATTCTGCACTGATTTTTACTCAGTGGGCCATCAATACTAACTAGCTAAGACCTTTGCCAACATGAAAAACTTTCCAGATGTGATCATCACTTCCTAAAAGGAAGAGCATGACCCAGAGCAGAAATCACAACGGAAGTAAAACAGCAACAAGGAGGCCTCCGAGGTAAGGAATTTCCTTTCCATGTGTTTTTTCCAGTGCTTTTAGGTTTAATATGAGACTACATTAAGTATGTCAGTTTTTTTAATGACTCCTATTTCCTGAAATCATGAGAAACACCCACGTTTGCTTTTTAATAAACCAGGACTGCAACCTCCTGGACACTGGAAAATCCTTAAGAGGCAGAGATCTGATGTAAATATCCTTTGGGAAATTATCCTTGTGGGTGATCACAGAAGGAAAGAGAACGGCCCACCCACCGCTGTGGACATACCTGTGATCGGCCACCACAGATGACACAAGCCTGTGATCAGCCACAGCACACAGCACAAGAATCAACTAGTCCAGTAACCCTCATCAAAGGACAGGTCACCCCTCGAGTGAGTAGCCTGTTCCGTAATATCCTCACCACAGAAGCCAAACTAGTGGGAACTAAAGAAAACAACAACAAATCAAACACTGGCTTAAGAATTGAGCTCTGTGATGTGGCGAGTTCACAACACCTCTTGGCCTCAATGTTCACATCTGTAAAATGGACCAGAGTATGAACTAGCCCCTGCCAGTTCCATCCATTCATTCATGAGTCCATCCATCCAGTCATCCATCCAGTCATTCTTTCATTCAGCAAATATGTGTTGAGCCACAGATGTCAAGCACTATTTCAGGTGCTGGGGAAGACTGTTATCTAATGGAGCTTATATTCCAGATTTTAAAACTTACTAGAAATTAATGTTTTTCAGACTGTGGGTTGTGAAACCCACTTTCTAAAGAATCAATGGAACAGTTTAAAATCTCAGAGTTCATCACACACGGAAAGAGTAAGTTCTGCTCCAGCCGCTGACATATGCATTGATGAGGACTGAGGGTCAAGAAGCCTAAGGCACTTCTGAACAGGGTCCAGCCAGCCAGGCCCCATAAAGACCTCTTCTGCTCTAGCCACTGGCCCTCATCCTACCCTGAACGCAGACTGCTTCTCAGGAACATTCTGCCCACGGATTATATCTCCTCATTTCCTCATTGGCCCCGTGATGGCATTTTGGATAAATATCAAAGAACATGTGTTTCAGATCCATGTTCCCAACCTTTCTGAGTAGGACTCCTTTGAACATCAGTCCTTTTTTGAGCACTTCTCATCTGCTGATTAAGAAAATGCATAGTGGCCAAAAGCCACAGGATCTTGTAAATGGATGGGTGGTCCATCGGTCTGAGAGCTCCTACATAGAAGCCAGGAGAACCAACACAGGGAAGACCAAGGAACCATTCTACCCAGGCCCCTGCATCAATCGATTTTCAAACAGACAGCGGCCACCTGTGCCCTGAGGGGCCAGGACCGACTGAGAGGACCAAGCCAGGCCCCTCCATTTGCGTATTTGAGAGCCAAGCTGTTCTTACTAGAGGGTGGCTATCGTGACTCCTGTTTGTTTGAATGCTCTCTCTCCTTTTTTCCAACTGAAGCAAACCTCTAAATATGAGCCCTAGAGGGCACCTGAGTTTGGTTTCTATTGGTCACTTTGCTGCTTCATAATTTTGCATTTAACCCTGTGAGCCCACACCCCTACAGGCTGCTCCTGGAAACTGAAATACTAATTGTTGGCAAGGTGCCCAACCCTACAGACTGCTTTTGTTCTAACAGAAAACATCCGACAGCAACTGTGTCAATGGGAAGTGAAAGGAGCTGAGACAGACCCTGAGGACTAAGACCAGCACCACGAATCCTCCTGGAACCACGTGGATCCCAAGCTCAACCTGAAGTCAGGTACTGCACCCATTTCACTCTGCCCCCGACCACGAACTCCCCCTCCCTCCGAGTGTTGCTCTGAGACAGCCCCTGCACACAGAGCTAGAGGTCAGCACGGGCCCCATCCTTAGGCGCCAGGCATAGGGAAGGCACCCCTTTGTGACAGGTCCGAAGTGGCCCAGTGGCACCAGGCTGCTGCCTACCAGCTCCCAACTCTAGCTGCACCATCCACATTTCCCTTCCTGCACATCCAGACCACACCTCACGGGGGCTACAGGTTGCCACCAATCCCTCGGAGAAGGCTGCAAACAGCAACCTGAACATGGACAACTAGGTTTCACACTACATACATGTCCATTTTTTTTCCTAGATCAACCCCCTTTCACCTTATGCAAATTAAGGAGAAAATAAACTTCTAGGAAAATCAACTTACTTCTCTGGTAAGTTACAGATGAGGTCATTTCCCCGTGGCCAATCATCAGCTGTGACACTAGCGAACTGCCCTGTGGTGCTCAGGCTGGCCCCGATCTGTGCAGCCCAGTGCTCCTGCACCCGGAGCTCCAACGGCAGCCCAGTCCTCAGGATCCTCAAACCCTGAGCCCGACAGCAGCCTGGCCCTCAGGACACTCGAACCTGACCCAATGGCAACCCTGACCTCAGAATACTCTGGTGCAAGCAGATGCAGGAATGACCAAAAGGACAGCCACTTTGAGTTTTCCTATTTAAAAAGACTTCTTGCCGGGGTGTTTGTATTTTACTCCAGGACAAAATCTAGGACGGACCACATCCAGCATAAGTAAGATCTGGAATGCTGTCATCTTAGGGAAGACAAAAACCAGGGATAGATGTCTTCAGAAACTGTAGAACAAAGGCCTGAATCTCCCTTTTAGATTGCTTATTAGACCATGAATTCCAAGTGATCAGAAGGGCTCTCACACTCATATAAGTAGCGAAATCAAAAGCCCACGCACAATTCTGCACTTACATACACACATTACGCAAGCAATAGCCCTGCTCTGCCTGGATCTGCAACAGCTCTGTCCAAAGGCTTCTACACAGCAACACCCGGTCCCTCCTTACACGGATCATTTCAAAGCCAGGCCAACCCCACATGGGCCGAGGTTTCAGTACAGCCAAGTGAACTTGGGACACTCGTGGTTACCGAGTCTCAGCGGCACAGGCGACGTGGGCGGTGACAGGTGCCCCCTGGGAGACAGGTACAGGTACTCTTTGTTTACTCCAGCAGCAAAATCAAAGGGGGAGTGATAGTCCTCGTCAGGCTCCATCGCCCCCAGGTCCATTCCAGGATGCAGAGACCATGGCTTGGCCACCACCAGTGTCCTTCAGCTGTGGGCCACACCCCCACCTGCCAAAGAGTCCACGGGTTTACAGAGGGGCCTCCTGGCCAAGGCCTTCTTCCCGGAGCCTCACAGCTGCAGTCCCACAGGCGTTCAATAAATGACTTCACCCAGCAAGCAGCCCAGGAGGCGCTGCCCCACTGCTGCTCCCCAGGTGCTGCTCCCCAGCTGCTGGGTGGAGTAGGGGATGGGGGGTGGGGGTGGGCAATGTAACCAGGAACCAGCAAGGGAATGGCTCTCTTGGGTCAACAAAGGAGGGCCAGCCTGTGATCCGCCCACAGGTGCCAACAGTTCCAACAACGCCACAGTGGCACTGGCTCAAGAAACAACCAGGTTTGTTTTGTGTGTTTTTAACCAGTCAGCTGACCAAAATGGCCCCAGCAGACTTAATCCTCCAGGACAAGGAAGGATTACCAGGCAGTAATCCCGCCACTCCATCTGGGCCAGCATCTCTCTGCGGATCAGAGCGCACTTCTAAGGCTCTGCTTCCTGTGTTCGCGATCAGCTTTCTAAGTACAACCTGGTACAGAATTAAAGGTGTATTTCCACTATCATTTTATCTAAGTCTGACCTGGTACAACAAAACCTCAGTCTGACCTGCCTGTCCTCCCCAACCCTCCCCTGTCCGCTCCTCTTCTTGAAAGACCTTGTTTTGGCCACATGTCCAGCAAAGAATCAGCTCTGAAGGCAAGAGCCCAGTGTACCTGCACCTCCTTTGCTGAACTCAGGCCACAACTCTGCAGGCACAACAAACCTGTGGGCAAAGGTGCATGAAAAGTGCACCCAGTCCACCCATCAGACTAAATGTCTACGTCACCAGATTCATTTCCTTTACACCAGTTTCTTTTCTTTACACCCCAGGGACTGGGGCCTTCACCCCAGGAACCCGCCACATGCTTCCACCTGCATGGTTCAACTGCTATTGAGGAGTAAAGAGAAGGGCCATTCCTTAGGTGGGCATGGTCTGTCACTGCAGAACAAGAAACCCAACCTACCTTTTCAAATCTACCAGACAAAAAGGGAACATAATACATCCTCCCTCAACTGGAAGCAAACAGAAAACCTAAAATATCTGAAAAAGACCATGTCTAGTGTATACACTATATATGCACCAAGACAGTCTATATTTGTCCCAATTCATGATTCATATTCTATTTTTTAAATGTTTTTATTGCTTTTTTAGAGAGAAAGGAAGGGAGAGGAATGGAGCGATAGAAACGTCAATGAAACATAAATTGCTGCCTCCTGCATGCCCCCTGCTGGGGGATCAATTACACAATCGGGGCATGTGTCCTGACTGGGAATTTAATCAGTGTCCTCTTGGTTCATGGATGGATGCTCAACCACTGAGACACACTGGCTGGCCCATATTCTGGGTTTTTGTTGTTGCTGCTGTTGTTGTTGTTTTGCTTTTTATTCGCATGTTGTACTCTACTTTGGGCAAATCTTTATCTTACTTAAGTTTTTAAAAAATTGAATTTTAGCAAAAAGCAATCTATATTTTTCTCCTAAAAGACACTTAAAATGTGGACAACTATAAAGGCTGTTCATTCCACATTTAGACATAGAATTTTTATTACTGTTTGAAAGAATGAATTGTCTGATTTCTTGACTCACAGGACCTCCTATGTGATAGGACAGGCACCACAGGACTGTCCCTGGACCAGAGTGTGGTTAATGAGGTCCCCATCCTCTGAGCACCCCATGCACTAGTCTCTAACTGGTAGAAAAGTTTTTCTCCATACCTGCTCTATTCCTAGAGCCACAGTGTTGCAAGTCTCTTTGATCATGGAGGACACAATAGACAACAGCCATCTGCCAACCAGTAATCAGATCCACCCTGACCTTGGACTTGCTACCTCCAGAATTGTGAGAAATGAGTGTCACTGTCATCAGCCATCCAGTCCATGGTCACTTATTAGAGCAGCCTGAGCTAAGACAGAGCAATACTGACAGACAGCATAAGCACAACCACCTCCACACTTGTCATCGTACCTCCAAACCTCCAGCCCTTAATCTGCAGTCATGAAGGCCACACGACCCCTCTGTCTGAAGTGCCACCTTTTTTTCCTTGTAAAGTCATTCATCTTTCAAGACCCAGGCAGAAACGCCACCTCTTCCTGGAAGCCCACTCCCCTCCCAACTTCCTCATCCAAAGCAGCAACACACAAAATGGGATGTGCTCCTGCCTCCTGAGCCCTCGTCCTCCTTGGCAGGGGCACTGATTCTCCATTGTGGTACCTGCCCTGAAGGTCTGGCTGATCAATGTGGAATGAAGAAGGTCTTGGGTATTGTGCCTCGCTTAGCATGGCCAGGGATGAACCTGAGGGGGGCCAGGGGAGCAGTGAAGGATTAAAGACAGACAAGAGAATAAAGCTGGGGCTACGTGGGATGCTGCTCTCGGATGGAGAGACAGTGCCACAGCTTGCAAGCCAAGTCTTTATTTTATAGCCAGATTTCATGAGACAAAGTAAGGGTGTGGTCAAGAATTTTACAATGTTCTTGCAGGTTTCGACTCAACTCAATTACATGCACTTGCTTTGTTTTGGCAGCATTTGCTGTACCTCCCACAGCCTATATCACTTTGCCACCTGGGACCACAGATTCCGACCATAAGGTCAAGCTTACAACTACTATAGCCTTTGACTATAATTGTGCTGGGAGGGCTTTGCCCTCCAAGCTGGTACCTGCACATGACTTTGCCATGAGAGGACTGTGCCCTCTCATTAGTCTGAGACTTGAACCTGTAGCCACTCTCCACAGTATATAAATATGAGGGTTTAGAATTTAAGTGATATCTGAACTTACTACTCCACCTGCTTAGGTATAATCTCAGGATGGATATATCACTCTGCCTCTTGGCTATCGGTCTTCGGTCAGGGCCCCACCCAGTCATTCCAACAGGTGGAGAGTGGACAGAGGCTGGAGGTGAGACAGTATGGAGCATGTCAATGGACTGGCAGAAACCCAGCTGACTCAAAGTCCCATATCAGGAGAAGAGAGTTGTAAGATACAGAAAATGGGAACGTAGCTTGGGGACACACCACTAAAGTCCTTGCGTGACAAACTTTTATACTTCACACAATGTGCAAAAAAGCCACTGGAGGTGTCTGAGCCAGGCAGAGACAGGGTGAAGAGTATAATAAAGATCAGTCTGGAGATGATATAGGATGCAACATAGGTAGAAACAGGCTAAGGGGGGACTCGGGGACGCCTACCACTGCAGTCGTGCTTCAGGGAGAAGCCTCTGGTTTGGTGGCAGCTCTTTCCATGTCTGCCATGGGCCCAAAGGAGGAAACACCAGGAAAGATTTAGTCCTGTCCTGCTGGACTTTGCCATATGAGCGTTCCAAAGGTACTTCATTATCAACAGGGACCAGACCGAGTTTATCAGGTTCCTGCAATGTTTCTACAACCAGGTCCCCAACTCTTCCTCCACTCTATGGAGCGCCACCAGACCTGCTACCCAGCCTGCATTCCATGTCCTTCGTGCCCTTCCTCTCTGGGTCACTGGCCACGTTCAGCTGACCTGGAGTGTTTAGGTAGAGATCTGCCCACATCTGTGATGAGACAGAAGCCTGCTGTGTGTCTACCCAGCACCCTCCTTTCCTCGAGGAATTCTACCTTACCTGCTCCGCGTAGGAGAGCACCCCACAGTCCCCACCTGTGCCCTGGTTCCAGGTGTAGGCTATGCTTCAGATCCGGCCCCTGCAGACTCTCCATGCCCTGCTCACAGGGACTGCCCTAAGGGCAGACATCTGACCCAAACAGCACCACTTCCAGGCCTCTCCTGATGTTCCTGGGAGGAGTAATGAAAGAAAGGGACTCCGTTTGGAGAGGTCAGGAGGCACTTGCTCTGCCAGGTGAACAGGCAGCAGACAAACCCATGCTGAGACTGGGAAGGGGCAGAGGAAGAAACAGAGACAGATCAGGGATGGCGAAGCCACATCTGGGCCACTCCAGCCAGCTGTCCTGGCTTTCCACTTATAAACAAACTAGGGACCTGGTGCACAAAATTCATGCATGGGTGAGGTCCCTAGGCCTGGCTGGCAACCATGGCTGATCAGGGCCTTCCAAGTGCCAGCTGGGGCCTCCCTCCCCCCTGCTGCCAGCTGAGGCCTTCCTTCATTCTACGCCACCCCCTGGTGGTCAGTGCATGTCATAACAAGCGATAGAACTCCTGGTCTCCAGGTAAAACTCCCGTGGAGACACTTGGCATATTAGCCCTTTATATGTATAGATACATTTCTATGTGACTCCACTTATGGTTCAGGTTGGATTCTATCATTTCAGTAGAAAAGTCCTACCTCCCAACCAGTTCCCACTACTGTATTATCTCAATCACTGTTCAGCCAAACTTGATATTCCTGTTTCTCAGACACATTTTGAACTCGGTCAACACAATTTTCTCAAATTGGGGCCTCTTTTCCCTGTACAGTGGTACCTCGAAATACGAGTCTAATTAGTTCTGTAACCTTGAGGCATGGGAAACTATGAGACGCTCGAGTCGCGGTAAACTGGTGGGTAGTGTGCAGCCAGCCGATCCACACGATTACTCCTATCTCAAATGTTGCTCGTATTTCAAAGCAAAAATCGCTCACTCAACGGCTCGTATCTCAAAAATCTCATATGTTAGGGCACTCGTATCTCGAGATACCACTGTATTCCTACCTGTCAAATTCCTACCCATTCATCCAGCTCAACTTAACAAGTCACCCATGAATGGTATGCACACAAGGGATGGTCATTCTAGTGCTATCTGAAGTGGAAGAAAAACAGCACATGTGCCTGCTAAAGGTGACGGTTTAAATGCTAAATAGAAAAACCACATAATAGAAAATTACACAAACATTAACATGATGGTGAGGACATGTATATGTTTTACAGGGAAAGATATTCTTAAGACAGTCCACACACAAAGAAGGTTCCAAAACTCTTTGTTCTATATGATCTAAAAATGTGTAATAATTGGAGAGAAAGAGACCAACTAGTCAAAAGAAAGAAACTGGGGAGAAATCCACGTCACACAACCCCAGGAAAGTACCTATGCTCGGCAGTGTCAGCAGAGGGCGCCCCTGGGCAGCTCAGTCTTCAGTCTGGCCAGCAAAGTGCACCCTACAGAGCAACAACCCATTAGATGACTCATGTTGTTGCAGATGGAAATGAAGGAAGCACCAACGACTATAGAGAATATTAAGTTTCCACCTGCCCAGTAACATATCACTCAAATAGGTCTGGATAGGTTTTCCTTAATTTTGAAAGATATTTAAGGGATTGTCTGATGTAAAAGCTATGACAGACACAAAAATTCTCTTTTGGGGGGGGGGGGCCCTCAAAGTGCACACAGACAGACAATGCCTTACCCAATGGGAGAGGCAGGCACTGATATCAGACACTGGGACGAGTTACCATGGCAGCCAGCTGGAAGGGGTTACAGCTGGACAAATATGGGACAGTTTAACCACCAACCTAATTAAGGACAGCAAAGTTATACATCATTGAAAATAGGAACCCAAGAGCCCATATGGAATGGTTAATTTTTGTGTTCATTTAACTGTCCAATTACAAGGTTAAACACTGCTTGACCTACTGACTTGCAAGGAAAGTCTCACGTGGCAAGCGCTCTAGCCTCCTAGCAGGATGCTTTTCTGTCCTCCCAAAATAACTGAAATCGAGTCTGTGTTCCACAGACAGGCCAGGGGCCTTTTTTCCCTTTAAAATTATTTTTGGAATATTGAAGAGCAGGAGTTATAATGAGAATAAGACTTTATTTCCCCTCAACCTATTTTCAAACATATTTTCCAGCTGAGCCCTTAACAGGGAAAACCAGGACCTGCTGACAAATGTCAAAAAATGCCCGAATTCTCCAACATGAGGGAGTTGGAGGCTAGATCCCAAAAGTACAAAGAGGCCTCGCTATCCTATAAGGTCGTCCTTCTGCACAGGTGGAATTCCTGTTCTGACTAGAAAGTTTTGTTACACAACAGGAAATCATAGCAAGAGCTCACTATACCTAGTACCAGGTCACTAAATGCAACATCCACATTTTTCATTTTTAAACAGAGCTGTTTCAGTTTTCAGGTCCTCCTTACCCTGGTGGTTTCCATGACGACAGGCTCAGAGCCAAGTTCTCCCACTTTCACATGTTCACAAACCACCTGGGGACCGTGCTGAAGGACAGGTCCCTCCCCACTTTACAGGTAGCGGGGGGGGGGGGGGGGCGGGGCGAGACTGCTGAGACCTGCTTCAGACAGTGGCAGCGGCGTCTGCCTAGGGATAAAGCCTGAGCAAGTTCTCAAGACCTTAGTACTGGGTCTCACGTGGTCTTAGCACTTCCTAAATAGGTATCCCTTTAAAAATAAGACACAGATTTTGTGGCCAAAGAGTTTTTGCTTCTGGGGGGTGTGCTTCTTTCTTCCTGCCATCCTAATGGGCCACAAAGCGGGGAAGTTTAGACCAGGAGACAGAACTGGCCATGTCACTACAGGGCTCACGTCTGCCTGGCCTTTTCAACAGGGATTACTTAGAGTCTCAGATAGCCATACACAAAGTCTGGAAGATAGCCCAGGAGGAAGCGGTGAGAGCAGGCTACTCAGTCTACAAGAGATGATCTATTTAAGACAGAGCACAGGGGCTCTGCGGTGAGCTTATGGGGAGGTCAAGGGGTTTCTACCAAGCCAAATGTTTCCACTTTGCTGACTAGCTGTAAGGAGTGGGCATACACACACCCAATGTCAGAGCCTAAAAGGAATAAACAAATCAGGGAGCAGATTTTAATTAGGAAAAGCTCCCATGCGTACACAGCTATTCCCAACAGCTAGAGGCTCGGAGGAGTGCGGGAGCTGCTCCGACCAGCAGGCTCTTATTTAAAGTTAACATCTGCGCATGACCTTCCATCATCAGCAAGCTGAGGCATAACCAACATACTCCAAACACTCCACCAGCAAGTTAGACAATGGAGGCCACTGGGCTTGCTCTAAACCCTAATAACTTAATTAGGCCTCTCCCATGGGCAGACATTAAAAAAATACACAGCACAAATATTGCCCATTTTATCCTAAATTTTATTAAGCAAGTGTCTTAATAAAATATAGAGCATTTCTATCTGAACCTGTGACTTTGGTTAAGAAATGCTATTTCTAATGACACATTTCCCATATTTTCCTTTTTTTAACACAATTTTTTCCCATATTTCCTTTTAAAGGTCAAATGCAAATGCCACACGTCACCTCAAAACCAAATCCATGGATTGGGGGCTGCAGGCAGCCTGGCTCCTGGCCTGCAGCTGAGAACCCAACACTACACATCTGACTAATGACACCTAGATTTGTGGTTGTGAGCGCTCCTTACCGACTTTTCTCCATTTTATCAAACATCACTGCCAAACAGGTATTTATCAAAAGAGCATATAATGATGTTTATTCCAGGAAGCTCTCTCCGAGGGGAAGGACAGGATAACGACAAATGCAGCATGGGAGGGGCAGGGAGTGGAGAAATGCATTTCTGGAAAGAACCCAGAACCCTGAAATCACGCAATTCTGGTCACCCCATCCAGGACAGGTGAAAGGAAAGAACTAGGCATACTGTTTCATCCGTTTACATCAGATGGTTAAGAATACTAACCAATCACCAAACTGATTTATTACTCTTCCAGTTATAGTTGACATTTAATATTTATTAGTTTTCAGTGTACAGCACAGTGGTTAGACATTTATATGTAAACTAGAGGCCAATTGCATGAAGAGATTTGTGCAATAGGCCTTCCTTCCCTTGGCTTCCAGCACCAATTTCCTCCGGCACCCGGGACCCAGGCCTTCGCTTCAGCCAGTCTGCCTTCATCTTTGCTGCAGGCGTCAGCTGGAGGCTGCAGTCTTGTCTTCACTGCAGCCGGAGTGCCGCTCCTGTAGATCCCTTCAATGACATCCTTCTCCCTCTCATAGCAGGCATTCCGCCCCACCTGGCCACTCAGCACCTGGAGCAGCTGGGCTGCCGCCATCTTTGGCCTTCTAATTTGCATACTTACTCTGATTGGCTGTGGGTGTAGCGGAGGTAAGGTCAATTTGCATGTTTGTGTATTATTAGGTAAGAGTATGCACTTCAGTTAATAATAATGTAAGGAGGGAGGAATCCAAGATGGCGGCATAGGTAAACCCCTACACTGCTGCCTTGCACAACAATTTCAAAACTACAACTAAAAG
Source organism: Lasiurus cinereus (assembly GCA_011751065.1). Lineage (NCBI taxonomy): Eukaryota > Metazoa > Chordata > Mammalia > Chiroptera > Vespertilionidae > Lasiurus > Lasiurus cinereus. The sequence goes on from JAAGEH010000040.1 coordinate 23,453,750, forward strand.
ACAGAACGGACATCATCCAGAACCACAGGAAAGCTGGCGGAGTGTAAGTTCTACAGCTAGAAGGAAAGAGAGGGGCTCACGGAGACCCAGAGGAGCTGCAAAAAGCCGAGGTACTGAGACGCGCGCGCTGAGAGAGCGGGTGCCGGAGTACCTGGCTGGCTTTCTCTGGCGGGAGGGAAACGGAGACTCCCAACGGCATTGAACCCATTATTTTACGACACTAAACCCCAGATCCAGCGAAACTCATATGGGGGGAGTTTGGACTGTGAAAAGGGAGAGGTGCACGGAAATTTAGGGGAGTCGCAGAAGATCAGGTCTGGTCTCGCACGCGGACGGTGCTGCACGCAGGACAGATTGCTGATTGTGCCGCTGGCTTTCGTGAGTGGGCGGGAGACAGACCCTCCGAACTGTGCCACTTCTGACTCCACTAAGCCCCTGTTTCGGGCGAAACCCTGGGGACCTAGACTCGTGTGGTCCTGGTTTGCAGGGGAGCCGGAAAGGCAGCGGTTAGAGGCACAGCGGGTGCGCGAGCGCACAAGGACCGCTCCAGGGATTACCCAGTCACGTGAGACTCAGGGGCTGTGGAGGGCGGGGCCAACTGGAAGGCAAGGCGGTCCCTTAAGCCCTGAGACTCCACCCCTCCCAAGCTCAACAGAGGCTTCTTCGGTTTTGCATCTGGTATCATAAGGCTGAATCCAACACAGAAGTTTCCCCGGAATAGTGAAAATGCCGAAACAAGGGAAGGGATCACAAACAAAAGAAATGGAGAAAAAAAAAACGACTGGATATAGAGTTCAAAACCACGCTTGTAAGGTTTTTCAAGAATATGCTAGAAAAATTCGATAAATTTAGTGAGACCCAAGAGGAGATGAAAAAGGACCAACTAGCGATACAAAAGAGCCAACTAGAGATGGAAAAGGTCCTACTAAAGATGATAAAGGACCAAATAGAAATTAAACATACACTGACTGAAAGAAAAAATATTATACAGAGTCCTAACAGCAGACTAGAGAAAGGCAAGAATCAAGTAAAAAATTTGAAATATAAAGAAGCAGACAACATTCAACTGGAAAAGCAAGAAGAGAAAAGAATCAAAAAATGTGAACATAATGTAAGGAGACTCTGGGACAGCTTTCAGCGTACCAACATCAGAATTGTGGGGGTGCCAGAAGAAGAGAGAGAGCAAGATACTGAAAACCTATTTAAAGAAATAATGACTGAAAACTTCCCACATCTGGTAAAAGAAATAGACGTACAAGTCCAGGAAGCACACAGAACCCCAAAGAAAAGGAATCCAAAGAGGACTACACCAAGACACATCATAATTAAAATGCCAAGAGCAAAAGAGAAAGAGAGAATATTAAAAGCAGCAAGAGAAAAACAGTTTATTACCTACAAGGGAGCACCCATACGACTGTCAGCTGATTTCTCAACAGAAACGATGCAGGCCAGACGGGAGTGGCAAGAAATATTCAACGTGATGAATAGCAAGAACCTACAACCAAGAATAATCTATCCAGCAAAGCTAACATTCAGAATTGAAGGGCAGATAAAGAGCTTCACAGATAAGAAAAAGCTAAAGAAGTTCATCAACTCCAAACCAGTATTATATGAAATGCTGAAAGGTACTCTTTTAGAAGAGGAAGAAGAAAAAGGTAAAAGCCAAAAAATTATGAACAACAAATACATATCTATCAACAAGTGAATCTAAAAATTAAGTGAATTAAAAATTTGATCAACAGAATAAACTGGTGAATATAATAGAATCAGGAGCACAGAAAGGGAGTGGACTGATCATTCTCAGGAGGGAAGGGGTGAGGGGTGTACAGGGAGAGACTGGACAAAAATCATACACCTATGGATGAGATCAATGGGAGGGAGCTAAGGGCAGAGGGAGGGGTGGGAGCTGGGTGGAGGGGTGCTATGGAGGGGAAAAAATAATGTAAGGATATTGGTTAATCAATTATAACATATGTACTACATTAACAGGGCGAACTGAGTGGATGGGTAGATATAGGAATTCTCAATACTATCTATTCAATTTCTGTAAACCTACAATTGCTCTAAAAAAATCTATTAATTTTTTTTTAAATGTCACCCAGTCCAGACTCTACCTGGGGAAATCCTCAGGGCACTGAGACTCATCTGCTGGGCTATTACCAGCCGTGAGTACCTGAGCAGTCACAGAGAGCATCATCAGGTGTAGCTTCCAGGGCAGGTCTAAGCACATGTTAAAGAAAGGATGACTAAATTATCAAACTCCATTGTTAATGCCAATGAGACTCTCACCCGGGCAGATTTGGTTAAATTCCTCCAGTGCATTTTAAAAAACAGTGTAATGGTTCGAATGTCTGCTTCTGCCCTACCCAATTTGATTCAGTGGATAGAGCATCAACCTATGGACCGAAGGGTCCCAGGTTTGATTCTGATCAAGAGCATGTACCTTGATTGCAGGCTAATCAGTGTGTTTCTCTCACATGGATATTTGTCTTTCTCTCTCTCTTCTACCCTCTACAAAATTTTTCTTAAAAAATCAATAAAATGTCTGCTTCCTAACTAAATGAAGAGTATCATTAAATTTATGGAGGAGTATTATCATTTTCAAAGAATGTTCCCCCACAGGTGAAAGGTCTAACATCTTTCTATAACAGAAACAGACATCTATTCAATATAGAAGTAGGACACCATTTTCAAGGCCTACACTTGATCCTTCAAATCTTTTTTTTTCCCTTGGAAAAATACAGTGAAAACAGCCAAACAAGATGGCAAATCCATCACAGTCTGATACAACCACCACAGTGGCCCTCGTTCTTCTCACAGGTTTCTAAGAAGGCAAATGTGGCCCCAGCATCACCATGAAGCAGCCTTCTCAACGTTTATCCAGCATGATGATCAAAACAGAGAGAAATTCTAAATTCCATCTCCATCAGAGAATTTGATTTAGAAAGATGATCCCCTGGGCAAATCTGGCCTCCAATTTTTGAGATGTGAAAATCAGAGGACAAGAACTGTAGAGGACGGATGACAGGGATGTCAGCTCCGAAGGTGCCAGAGACCCTGGTGATCATGATAAGCTGAATACGAAGACAAATGCTTTAAACTAGTCCCTCTTAACTTTAAAACAAAAACAGAAAATGCCTTCTTATAAGCATTTGCTCTGTAAATTAAGGTTAAACGGAGGAAGAGAAGCAGGAAGATGGTGGATGCCTTCATCACTTCCATTTAAAATCAAAAGTTTGGTGTGCTTTGTTTGTTTTTTATTAAATTTATTGGAGTGAAATTATTCAACATGAACGTATAGGTTTCAGGTGTGGGTTTCTGTTACAAGATCAGTGTATTGCGCTGTGTGCCCGTCACCCAAAGTTAAATCTTCTCCTGTCACCATATATTAGGACCCTCTTGTCCCTTTCACCCCCTTCCCTCTAGCAAACACCACACTGCTGTTTGTGTCTATGAGTTTTAGTTTTATATCCCACATGTGAGTGAAATCATATGGTTCTTAGCGTTTTCTGACTGACTTATTTCAGTCAGCACAATGTTCTCAAGGTGCAACCATGTTATTGCCAATAGCGCTATTTCATCCTTTCTTATGGCTTTTAGTATTCCATTGTGTATATGTACCACATCTTCTTTATCCAGCCCTCTATCACAGGACACTTTGGTTGTTTCCCTGTCTTGGTCACTGTGAGTAATGCTTCAATGAACATAGAGGTGGGTGCAAATATCTTTGCAAATACATGATTTTGAGGTTTTCAGGCATACACCTAATGATTGGGTCGTATGGTAGCTCTATTCTCAATTCCTTGAGGAATTGCTAGATTGCTTTCCATAGTGGTTGTACTAGTCTTCATTTCCACCAGCAGTGGATGAGGGTTCCCTTTTTCCCACAACCTCTTCAACACCTGTCATTGCTTATCTTGAGGATAATGGTCACTCTAACAGTTGTGAGGTGGTATCTCATTGTAGTTGGGTGAGTTGAATGGTATGAGAATTTTACCTCAATAAAACTGTTTTTTAAAGCAAGGTAAAGGATAATACTGTATATAGTACATAGATCATGGCCCCATTTTAATACACTTTTGCCCATGGATAAGTGTGTGTGCTGAAACACAGATAAAAATTCTGGGAGGAAAATTAAGAAATTTAACAATAACTAAAACTGGGAAGGGAGAGACTATAGAGAATGGATTAAAGAGGAATTTCAGCCCTAGCCAGTTTGGCTCAATGGATAGAGTGTCTACCTGTAGACTAAAGAGTCCCAGGTTTGATTCTAGTCAAGGATACATGCCCAGGCTGTGGACTCGATCCCTGGTGGGGAGCATGGCATGAAGGAAGCAACCAATCAATGATTTTCTCATCATTGATACTTCTCTCTTTTTCTTTCTCTCTCTCCTTTCCTCTCTGAAATCAATAAAAATATTTTTTAAAAAGAAAGGAATTTCAAATTTTATTTTATTCCTTGATGTTCACTTAAAATTTGTTTTACATTATGTAAAATAAATTTTAAAAATTAAAAGAATAAGAGCTCTGTGTGGTAATTAAAACCACACAATACAGGCATAAGATATACAGATTTGGCCATGTGGCTCAGTGGGTTGGAGCATCATCCTGTGCACTGAAAGGCCACGGGTGTGGGCTCGATTCCTGATCAGGACATATATCCAGGTTTCGGATTCGATCCCTGGTCAGAGGCAATAGATTGATTTACCTCTCTCTCTCCATTCCTCTCTCTAAAATCAATTTAAAAAAATTTCTAAACATATCCTCTGGTGAGGATTAAAAAAAAAGTTTTTAAAAAAGAAGAGATAGGCAGATCAATAAAACCTACTGAAGTCCAGAAACAGATCCCTGTACACAAAGAAATTTATATATGACAAGTGTTAATATCAGCAAAGATAAACCCATCCTTAACTCAGGACAGAAATTCCAGATGGAATAAAAAGCTATAGATAAACGTTAGTAAATATACCCAATAAAAATGTCAGAAAACCTACAGGAGGTTATTTTCATAATTTAACTGATGACTGCTCTAAGATACAAAATCCAAAAGTTGCCTGGCCATTGTGACTCAATGGCTGAGTGTTGACCTATGAACCAAGAAGTCACCAGTTCGATTTCTGGTCAGGGCACATGCTTGGGCTGGGCTCAACCCCCAGTGTGGGATATGCAGGAGACAGCTGATTGATGATGTTTCTCTCTCATTGATGTTTCTATTTCTCTCTCCCTCTCCATTCCTTTCTGAAATCAATAAAAATATTTTTAAAAATTAAAAAAGTTATAATTCTTATAATTATTTCAGAAAAAAACAACAAAGACAAATATTTCTCAGTAGGCAGGGTTTATTTAATGACCATATATCTTATGCCTAGAGAGAGTGTCCATGTGTTACTTAATGCCAAAAAATCTGCACTAAAGTAAACATTCAAATTTATTTATGTTGGGTTTCTCTTCCTCTACCCCCACAAAATGTATGAATATAGTCATCTAGGTATAAGATCCTTACCAAGACCACTAAAAGTCAGCACTACCATTTCTCACCAAGAACAAATAATCTGCTTAAAGAAGTTATTTAAGGTGATCACAGCACAACTTGACCCTTCACAGCCCCAGAAAAGGCAAGATGTTACAGGAACCACAAACACCGACCAGGCAAGGCAATGGGACCCTTCTTTCGTGCAAGGTAAGAGACCACGTTATTCAATTCAACTAAGAGACAATGGTCACACATTTTGACTGAATGCTTTTCAAATGAGCTCTCAGAGTCCTTGTTCCTTCTCAATGCAGCCATTCACGAATCCTCATGACACCATGTTACAAAACTCACAAAAACACTGTATAAAAGTAGACCACCCTGTCCTGCCCAGTATTGCTCAATGGTTGAGCATTAACTTATGAACCAGGAGGTTGCAGTTAGATTCCTGGTCAGGCACATGCCTGGGTTCTCTCTCATCATTGATATTTGTGTCTCTCCCTCTCCCTTCCTCTCTGAAATAAATAAGAATATATTAAGAAACAAAAAAGTACACCATCCCCAAGCAGACCAGCCAAACTCAGTCTCGGAAGTCTTGAGGCCACTTGGAACAGGTACTATCACTATCTGCCCCTGAACCCACGCATTTGTACAGGGACTTCCTACTGGGATTATATTCTCAGTACAAATGCCTGAAATTAGTCCCAAAGCACATCAAGCCCAGACCTAGTCAGGTTGCCTGCAAAACCCCAAATCTGTACTGGGTGATCACCTTATTCACCTTTCAAGCAGGCAGCCTGGTCTACAGACAGGCCTCCGGTCTGAGTTTATTTATCCTTTTCTTTATTCATTTGGAATATTTCCACTAGTTTAGTCGTCTTGATAAGGATATAATAAAACACAGTCATTATATAATTAAGACAAAAAGAATTATGTTTTTCATTATTTCTATCCTATAGATTCCCCTGCCCGTTGAATATACTATCGCATTTAGGCCTTCAGAAAAAAAATCACAATGGGTGACAAGGTTTTATCATTATCATTTTATAGCTGAGAAAACTGGAAACCAAGCAAATTATTTAATTTAGCTAAAACCTAATGACAGCTCTCTCGTGAGAACTAGTGATCAGGCCTTCACAGTGGGACTAGGGCTATCTTTATTGCAACCCAGGTGTAAATGGGGCCCTGATAACTCTCGGGCGCGGCCCATGGAAACCTCCCTTGTGACTTCTAATGTTCTCTTTCTCACATCTCCACCAGCGGGAATACAGCCAGCAGACAGGAGGAGCCTGCGTCCCCGGTTTCTCCTTCACACAAAGCCGCCAAGGAGCTATGTCTGTGAACAGCACCACACACTGGTCCACAGTGCGAGTGAGAACTAAACTTTCATTACATAGAGCCACTGAAATGCTGATTTGTTACAGGAGTTGTCCTGTGACCTGTAACCTGACAAAGACAGGCCCATTTGTAATTTCTACACGCACGCACATACATGTTGATATATAATAAAGCAATATGAAGGTAAATATGAAGCTATTAGCAGCTGTTATCTCTCAGAAATGGGACCAGGTGATCAGGAAAGTAGATAAGAATGCTTCTGCTTTTCAGTTAATACTTCCCTGTGCTATTTAATATTTTAAAATAAATTTAGTAAAAAGGAGTCCATAAAAATCAGAGAGCTGCTGAAAAATGTCAAAGGTTATCTTATACAAATTGCCCACTGTACTATAGATGATCTTACCCCCTTACTGAATAAAAAGAAGAAATAACTATCTCATTTATAGTGTCCTACAACGTGTCAGCCTTTATTATTTCACCTGGAATTTGTCCATTTTGTATATATTAGATTAAGAATTTATAAAATAAAATAAAATTTTACCTTCAGCATTTATTCTAACTTATACTTTAAGCATAGAAGGAAAAGACATATCACAATGCCTTATGTATTCTATTTGTAATAAGTAAAATATTTGTGAATTTCAGGTACACATCCTTTCCTCTACCTATCTTATAAGAAGTGTTAATAATTTATCAATGAAAGTTTTACCATTTCCATCAAAATTTGCAATAATTTTTAAAACATTCACTTCTTCACTTTTTTCATGTTTTCCAAATTTCTCCAGATCATTTTCCATCTGGATTTTTTTGAAGGATGAGGGAGGATGGAATATACCAGAATGACTGCATCCTGCGGAGTGTTACAGTCTGTAGGAGCAGGAGTCCTTCTTTGCCAGGTTCTGTGGATGCCAGGTAGTAGACAGAGAAGACATGAGAAGTCATAGGCATGTAAGAGAGGCTTTACTGCAGACCAAGGAGCCATCAGACAAAACAGTTCTTTACAGTAGCCTCACAAGGCATCCGCTAACAAAGCTGTCACATAAAACAGGCCAGCAAACATAGGAGCTAGTAAAGCAGCCTTGCCAGCTGGTCAGTAACACATCCTTATATCAACTTAGACAAAAGAGGCTTCCTGCCAAACAGTGACATCAATATTTGGGTTAAAGGAAGGTACGCCTGCACAGTGCATATAGTACAACTGTTGTGTCCTTGCTCAGAGTGGCCTTGAACATTGGTGTACTCTGGACAGGGTACCTACATAGTCCAACCATCTATAATAATAAAAGTGTAATATGCTAATTAGACCGGATGTCCTTCCAGGGCTGCAGCTGTGGGATCCAGGCAGCCACCAAGGCTGTGAGGGAAGGATCTAGGCAGCTGCAGCTGCAAAGGCCTATTCTTACACAAATTTCGTGCATCGGGCCCCTAGTAAAAATATGAATTACAGGATCATTTAAAACTTTAAACTATGAGGTTGGCATAAATGTCTTGTAACTTGAAGGTAAATTTGGGTTGCTATGTCCCTTCACTTATTTTCAAGATTTTAAATGTATAAGAAAGATCCCAGCTCATCCTCATCACCTCCTCATTTACATTAAATGTCCATCCGTTTATTAACAATGAAAAGCTCTTGGTTGCTCCTACTACTCACATCAGCTTGTCTCAGAACAAAAACTCTTTAAAAAAAAATTCAAGCCCAGCTGATGTTGCCTAGAGATTGAGCATTAACCTATGAGCCAGGAGGTCACAGTACAATTCCTGGTACTTCCAACTACAAGATATGATGAGAGTAAATGTTCTAAAGACCTCCCTAGTCTAGATGTAGATCTTGTTATAGTAAAAAAAAAATCCAAAATTGAATAGATGATACACTAACATCCATACAAAGGTTCCTCTTTAGAACTCTGGTAATAACATTATTTTGATAGAGAAATGGAGTCACACAGGAGTTTTGCCTGAGCATTTTCTTTTCCAGCTCCCACTCTCCCAGACAAGTTGGCTCACTTTCTCAGCTGATCTCCGAGCCAATGGACACCCATTCCTGTCTTCTCACCTGGAAGGGTTCTAAACAGCTCAGATTCAGGAAGCCTGAATGTAACATTTGTTCCCTGGACTGAAATTGAGAAACTGTAACCACTAAGGCACCCACTTTTCAACAATGCAGATGCTTACATCACACACACACACACACACACACACACACACACACACACACACCCTCTACCATTAGATGCCCAGCATCACAGTGACAGCTGCCATCAGTGGAGCCAACCCCTCGGAGCTGCCTTCCCCACTCGCTCCTTGCGCCTTTGGGACTGGGCCAAGCGAATAGTGCCTACCAACAGCCGTTTGTAGAGCAGGCAGGACTGCCACCCTGTCCAGGAGGACTGCTGAAGACGGCTTCATCTGAGGACAACATGAGTAGCTAGCCCACCAGGCCCAGCAAGTGTGTTTCAGCTTGGTAGCACCAACAGGAATCCCTTTCTTCTGCTCGTGTCTTTGTCCTTACCCTTTCTCATAAAAACCCCGTCCTCAGTATTTGGGTTTCTGCTTGAATCTGTGCTCCCCAAATTGCAATTCTGTGATCCCAAATAAACGCTTATCGCCTCTCATTTTTGCCTTTTTAATTTTAGGTTACAGACAACAAGTAAGACATTTACTGTTCTTCTGTTCCATCTCATTTAAAAAAAAAAAAGCTTGTCAGAATCCACAACCCAACATGCAGTTTGAAAAATAAACCCCAAGACACACTCCAGAACACGCAGCAATCCCGAAGTCCTCCGTAATTACAGATAAAGGTGACAAAAGGGAAAGCTGACATCAGGACACTCCCCTCGGCAAGCATGTCAATACTTAGTTCCACTCTGCACGACCGCAAAACACATTAATGCCTAGACTTCCACTTCATCACGGAGGACCGCAGGCAGTTTCTATTCAAATATAGGTAATTCATTACCCAGGCCCTTCAGTTCTCCCAGTCCTGCAGCAAGAGACTGGAAAATCCAACAGCCCACAGCCCGTACTCAAATTTCCTTATCACTTCTACCAACTCTTGCTCAGAGGCAGATTTTCAACCTTGTCAATTTTTTAAAAAGAAAGTAGGAAGGCAGCAAAATAAAATTCAGCAGAACACTAAGTTTGCTTGAATAGAGATCAGTGAGACACATCTTTATATTTCCCCAAAATGAGACACGGTGCAGTAAAAAGAGTAAAATCAATTCATAGAGATAGAAAGGAGAGTAGTGGCTGCCCAGGGTGGGAATGTGGCAGGACAGAAAATAAATGTAATGCTACAACTGGGCATTGGGAATGGTGTCCGGGCTCTGCAGGTTTACTAACAACCACTGAGTCGTACACTCACAACTAAATTTTGAGGTAAACTGTATGGTAATTATGGAATGCAAATTATATCTCAATAAAGCTGTTTTTCTAAAAAGATCTATCCACATGTGTAAGAGAAAGAAAACATCCAAGAAGATACGTGTTAGTTAAAATAATCAGTGTGCAGAACAATGTGTATGATCCATTCCCATCTGGATTTTTAAAATAGCTATACAAAAGATCTGCATGGATGTTCCTATAACAGGGATGGGGACTATCCAGCCTGCAAGTCGTATAAGGCCCTTGAAATCATTTGGTCTGGTCCTATCAAGGCATTAGAGGTGAGTTAATTAAATGTTTGACCAAATATAGCAGGCTAATTTTTTTAGTTGATAATTTTATATGGCCTGAGAATGATGTTATAAATATCAAAATGGCCCTTGGCAGGAAAAGGAGTCCCCACCCATTCCAGAAGAACACCCGGGCTTGATCAGGGCAGTTGTGCCTGGGAAATGGGTCCAGGGTTTGCGTTTGCTTGTAACTGTACTCCTCTGTACCGCTTGAACTCCTTTGCCTTGATATGCATTATTCTTCAAAAGTATGAAAACTGGTTGGTCAGAGCCCTCAATAGCAGGTCCCTCTCAGTTTGGGTTAACGTTGTCCTTTGGGTGGAGAGGCCTAGTTCAGTAGAAGACTATATTAAAAAGGTGACTCTTTGGCAACAAGATACCAAAAGTGACAGAATCCACAGCCTGAAACCACATTGCATAAAAACCTGCCGAAGAGAGCCTATATGCCCTTGCGTGGTTTCATAAGGTTTAGACTTCTGCTTCTGCAGGTGCCGCTCTTGCAGCGCAGGAACCCAAACTCCGAGCAGTGTGCGCTCTGGACTACAGGTCTGGGGCAGCACCCAACACAGACTGGAAATGAAAGTATAATCCGCATCAACACTGACCAAAACAAAGGAAGTATCTAACCACAATGCCGTTCACCTGGAACCCACACAAAATAACACTGAACATAAACTGTAATTGGAAAATAAAAAAATAAATAAAAACAGAAAAGGATACACAAATGAAAAAACTGAAAATGAACCCCAAAAAGTCACTCAACACCCCACCCCAAAGCCTGTAACGAGATCTTCTGTAGCTGCTGGGATCTGGCCTGGGCTCTACCTTCCGGGCACATCACACCTCTTGGCCTTCATCAATCTGGGTATCTGATCAGGCTCATAGGCTGGCTACTCAAGGACACGGACGCTCTGAAAATGAAGATCTTGTGGCTCACCCCCGTCCCAGAATTCCCTCAAAAGCATCCATTGTCAGGCCTCCAGCCCACTCTGACATCACATGGCTTCCAGATCCAGAAGGTCAAGGTAACCGTAATTCGGACAAAATACTAGCATCCCAAACTTTCAAACACAAGACTCACGTCTGACCTGCACCTACCCCCTCCCACCCAGATCTGCCTGCATGTGGCACCCTGACAACATCCATCTTGCCAGAAGACCCCTCCTTGCCCAGCCTGACTACCATGCTGCTGCACTGCCCCCTGGAGCTTACTCCACCACACTGCAGCCCTGCCACCCCCTCACCCAACTGTGCTACATGGATGATTTCAACTCCCGTTACTCAACATCCTGTCTCCTGTGTGTACTGAAAACTGCCATGTCCAAGAGACTGGTAAGCAGGAGGGAAGGAGGGTGGAGACTTTTCTAGATAACATTTAGGACAGTGTTTTGTTTTTTAACACAGTAGCTGCTTTACTGAGCCGTAATTCACATACTGGGCACAATTCAGTTATTAGTCTATTCACCGAGTTGAGAAACCATGCCCAAGACCTAATTTTAGGACATTTCATCACCCCCAAAAGAAACCCCATGCCCATCAACATCTAGGATAGTGTTTTTATGAAAAAAAATATTTTTTTTCAGAGTTTCAGTCATGCAAACTTTTAGAACATCTAAAATTATAAAATACATGTACTCTGTGATCTAGAACTGGAAGGACATACCTGAAGCCCTCCCTTAGGGGAAAGCAATACCCTGCTAAACAACAAAGCAGGAGCAGCGTGGATTCGGACAGTGCCTCGGGCCAATAAAATGCACTCAACCAGAACAAAATAAACTGACAAACAGAACCAGAGACATGGAGACATGGCACAGACTGACAGACATCAGAGGGAAGGTAGGTGGGCAGACAGATGGAAGAAGGTGAAGAGAATAGCCAAAGGACATATATGACAGCCCGTGGACACACAACACTGGTGAGGCCAGAGGGAGAGGAGAGCGGAGACTGGCTAGGGTAGGGATGTACAGAGGGGGAAAAGGAGACATCGGTACCAATGTCAACAATTAAACACATTTTTTAATTTTAAAAAAGCAGAATGTCTTTCTCCTACCCTGCCAAGTGTCCCCCACAGTCCCCAGGCTGGGCCTCAGCCGAGCTCGGCCTCTGTCCTTTTCCTGGACTCACACTCTCGGCCAGTCCCAAGAGTGGGCTCTGTGTTACCATCAGCAATGCCAACGTCATATCAAATTGGAAACAAGAAGAGAAAAGAAGCCTATTTATGCTCTCAACACAACAAAACGTGCCTTTGTTATATGCCAAGGCCCTGGATATTCCCCAGCCCTGGTCCCCCTGTGACACACACACTGGCTCCGTGGCCGCTGCTTCCCCAGGAACACTGACTCTCAGACACAGGGCGCTGACTAGCGTGCTCATCTGCCTCTGAGCCTTTAACGGCCTGGAAGAGATTAATGAGTTTCTGGAAAGTAAGTATTATGAGTAACAATAGCTAAGGCTTCCCAGTGGCAAAAAACACCCACAGGGATGCCAACCTGAGTCCACACTCAACACACAAACACCCAATCCAGCACATACTCTATGTATGAATTGGTTACATATGACTTTTTTTTTAATTAAATTATTATTCAGATTATTACATTTGTTTCTCTTTTTTCCCCTCCATAGCTCCTTTCCACCCGGCTCCCACCCCTCCCTCTACCCTTACCTCCCTCCTGTTGACCTCATCCATAGGTGTATGATTTTTGTCCAGTCTCTCCCTGTACACCCCTCACCCCTTTCCCCCTGAGAATTATCAGTCCACTCCCTTTCTGTGCTCCTGATTCTATTATATTCACCAGTTTATTCTGTTGATCAAATTTTTAGTTCACTTAATTTTTATTTTTTTTAATATATTTTATTGATTTTTTTACAGAGAGGAAGGGAGAGGGAGAGAAAGTCAGAAACATCGATGAGAGAGAGACATCAATCAGCCTCCTCCTGCACGCCCCACACTGGAGATGTGCCCGCAACCAAGGTACATGCCCCCAACTGGAATCGAACCTGGGACCCTTCAGTCTGCAGGCCGACGCTCTATCCACTGAGCCAAACCAGTCTCAGCAAATTAACTTAATTTTTAGATTCACTTGTTGATAGATATGTATTTGTGGTTCATTATTTTTTTTATCTTTTACCTTTTTCTTCTTCCTCTTCTAAAAGAGTACCTTTCAGCATTTCATATAATACTGGTTTGGAGTTGATGAACTCCTTTAGCTTTTTCTTATCTGTGAAGATCTTTATCTGCCCTTCAATTCTGAATGATAGCTTTGCTGGATAGAGTATTCTTGGTTGTAGGTTCTTGCTATTCATCACATTGAATATTTCTTGCCACTCCCATCTGGCCTGCATCGTTTCTGTTGAGAAATCAGCTGACAGTCGTATGGGTGCTCCGTTGTAGGTAATGAACTGTTTTTCTCTTGCTGCTTTTAATATTCTCTCTTTGTCTTTTGCTCTTGGTATTTTAATGATGATGTGTCTTGGTGTAGTCCTCTTTGGATTCCTTTTATATGGGATTCTGTGTGCTTCCTGGACTTGTAAGTCTATTTCTTTTACCAGATGTGGAAAGTTTTCAGTCATAATTTCTTTAAGTAGGTTTTCAGTATCTTGCTCTCTCTCTTCTTCTGGCACCCCCACAATTCTGATGTTGGTACGCTTGAAGCTGTCCCAGAGGCTCCTTACATTATCTTCACATTTTTGGATTCTTTTTTCTTCTTGCTTTTCCAGTTGAGTGTTTTCTGATTCTTTATATTTCAAATTTTTGACTTGATTCTTGCCTTCCTCCTAGTCCAGTGGTTCTGAATCTTTCTAATGCCATGGCCCTTTAATACAGTTCCTCATGTTGTGGTGACCCCCCAACCATAAAATTATTTTTGTTGCTATTTCATAACTGTAACTTTGCTGCTGTTATGAATTGTAATGTAAATATCTGTGTTTTCCGATGGTCTTAGGCGACCCTGCTAGTGGTCGCAACCCACAGGTTGAGAACTGCTGCTCTAGTCTGCTGTTAGGTCTCTGTATAATATTTTTTATTTCAGTCAGTGTATGTTTAATTTCTAGTTGGTCCTTTTCCATCTCTAGTTGGTCCTTTTCCATCTCTAGTTGGACCTTTTCCATCTCTAGTTGGTTCTTTTTCATCTCCTCGTGGGTCTCACTAACTTTATCCATCTTTTCTAGGATATTCTTGAAAAACCTTATAACCGTGGTTTTGAACTCTATATCCAGTTGTTTGTTTTCCTCCATTTCTTTTGTTTGTGATCTCTTCCTTTGTCTCGGCATTTTCACTATGCCAGGAGAACTTCTGTGTTGGATTCAGCCTTAATGATACCAGACTTGCAAAACTGCAAAAGCCTCTCTGTCGAGCTTGGGATGGTAGAGTCTCAGGGCTTAACAGACTGCCTTGCCTTCCAGTCGGCCCCGCCCTCCACGGCCCCTGAGTCTCACATGACTGGGCAATCGCTGGAGTGGTCCCTGTGCACACGTGAGCTCTTGTGCAGTGCCTCTAGACTGCTGCCTTTCCAGCTCCCCTGAGCTCCAAGACCATATGAGTCTGGGTCCCCAGAGTTTCACCCGAAACTGGGATTTAGTGGAGTTACAAATGGCCAGTTAGGAAGCTCTGTCTCCCGCCCACTTGTGAAAGCCAGCGGCACAATCCGCAGTCAGTCTTCTGTGCGCAGTGCTGTGCGCACCACCAGACTTCTTCTGATCTTTTGCGATTCCCCTAAATTTCCGTGCACTTCTCCCTTTTCACAGTCCAAACTCCCCCCGTATGAGTTTCAGCTGGACCTGGGGTTTAGTGTTGTAGGATAAGGGGTTCAAGGCCGCTGGGAGTCTCCATCTCCCTCCCGCCAGAGAAAGCCAGCCAGGTACTCCAGCACCCGCTCTCTCCACGCGCGCGTCTCCGTACCTCAGCTTTTTGCAGCTCCTCTGGGTCTCTGTGAGCCCCTCTCTTTCCTTCAAGTTGTAGAATTTCCACTCAGCCAACTTTCCTGTGGTTCTGGATGATATCCATTCTGTCTTTTAGTTGTAGTTTTGAAATTGTTGTGCGAGCCAGCAGTATAGGTGTTTACCTATGCTGCCATCTTGGATTCCTCTCCGTGACTTTTCTTTTATGAAAATGCTTTGGACACTGCATCACCAGAATTACTCTGTCTCTGAAGTCAAGTTCATGGGTCACTCTTTAATCAGCAGAGGTCATTCTATCCTGCGCTGTGAATGCTCAGAGGCCTGATCCCACACTGGCCAGGTCGGCTGTCTAGCTTTTCACTGACAGCAGCGGGCCTGGCCTGCTCAGGGACCATACCTGAGAGCAGGGGGCCTGGCCTACTCAGCCCCATACCTGTGTACAGAAAACTAGGGAGTGAAACCTCCGGATATTAGTGTTGGGCTGATCCCCAGCAGTAAAGACTTGTTTAACTGCGGAGAAGCCTGCTTGCATTTAGCTCCACATTCAGAAAATGGGGGCAGCCAGAGACCAAATCAGACCGGGCAGCACTGACCCTGCCCTTCCTCCACCTCCCCAGGAGAGGGTGAGGGTGAGGGAGCAGGCACTGCAGGGGTGGACAGAACAGCCCCCACAAGGCAGGGCAGCTTCCAGCAGCCGAAGGCAGTACCAAGAAACATGACTGTGGGAGTGAGGCCCGGCTGGTGTACGCTCTGAGTCCACACAGAGGAACCACACGACCAAGAAGAAAGCTCCACTCCCCGGACTCAGATCCCCCACCTGTGAACCGTACAGCTCTCCAGTCAGCGGCTGGATGGGTCTCCAGTCATGAGACCCATCACAGGTTTCTGTGAACCACCCAGAAGGTGCTCATCTGTTCAACCCCTGCCCCGAGAGCTGCTTTCAGAGACAGAGACCTGCGCCCCCCCCGCAGGTCAGGCCCTAGCAGGAGGACTCCAAATACCAAAAGGGGCTCCAGAGTTGGGAAGAAAGCCCTCAAAATTCGCTTCTAGACTTACATCCAGCCTCAATGTAAGAATCTGGATCTTTTAGAACATACATTTGCTCTGGGACCAAAACTCATTACAGCTTAGCAAGAGGCCACCCACAGCATGCTCCAGGCCAGTGGTCGGCAAACTCATTAATCAACAGAGCCAAATATCAACAGTACAACAATTGAAATTTCTTTTGAGAGCCAAATTTTTTAAACTTAAATTTCTTCTAACGCCACTTCAAAACAGACTCGCCCAGGCTGTGGTATTTTGTGGAAGAGCCACACTCAAGGAACCAAAGAGCCACATGTGTCTCGGGAGCCGCAGTTTGCTGACCACGCTCCAGGCTAATTACGTCTCACCCCACATAACTTCTGTGGCTAACACATATGCCTCCCCTGCCTGGCTGCACCTTCCTCCAGTGTCGGAGTCACCCACTCATTTCTTGTTTTGTTTGCTTAAGCTTCAGTTAGCACAACGCCCTCCACTTTAAAAGCAACCAACTGATGAATTAACTAGAAATGTTCTAGAACTTATAGGTATCCCATAACCCAGTGGTCAGCAAACTTATTAGTCAACAGAGGGGCAAACCTCGGCTCTCGAGCCACAGTTTGCCAACCACTGCTGCAACCCAACATTAAAACACTTACTAGGGGCTGAACAGATCCATTTCAACATGAAGCACATGTGCTAAGTGGTTGAGATTCTAATATATTCCCCTATTAGGCACCGAAGCAGACAAAAAACAGCAAAACACTTTTTTTAAATGTTATTTATGTTCTCATCACATTCATGCAATACAGAGATCAAATTTTTAAACAATGACAAATACCATATTTATTCATTTTGGGGTTAACCTATATGATGAAATTCATGTAAATAACAGGTAACAAATTCTATAATAAGCTTTTTTAAAAAAATTCAAATTATAGTACAACTCAACCTGAGCATTCATACTTCTTCAAATGAAAGTAATCCTTGTCCAGCAAACAGGTATTGTAATATTTTGTTCTTTCATCTACCATGAAGAATCTCATGATAATATTATAAATACATAGTAAATAAACTACCTGTTGATTTTCCCAACATAGGAAGCCACTTGTGACTAAACTAATGCAGAACTTGAAAAACACTGAGGTTCCTTGGGGGTTTACACGCTGAACAATGGGCATCTCCTTATGGGGGACATGGGAAAAGGTTGATACCCATCACAACCAGGAGCTCACACAGCTGAGGCCTGCTGCCTCTCTATAGCAACCGCAGCAAGCCCTCCAGCCCAGGAAGGCCAGCTCCCTCCCTGACATTAAATATGTATTAGATCTAGAACAGTGCTCCTTCGGGGAGTTCATTAGATGCACACACATCGCAGAGGCCCCTGCTCTCCCTGCAAAAGCCCCTTTTCAATTAGATTCCCAAATTAACTCAGAAAAGGAGTGCCTGCGAGGGGTTCCGTGGGGCTGGCAGATAACCGTCCCTTTCACAAGGACTCAGTGTCCACTTCTTTACATGCCATTCAGAACCCAAGGCTTTTCTAATGTCTTAGTTCATCCCAATTGCCTCAGCACCACATACAAGCAATTGTAACAGAAAAAAATCTAATAAAGCACTTTACCTCTTTAAAACCTAGTAAGCCCCTTAGACCTTGGTCGTTTGGAAAGAATTCACATTGCAATGAGTTACTCTGTGGGTTATTTTGTAATTTGTTTCCACACACCACATGGGGTTCAAAATGTATTCCTGTCTCACGTTGCAGTACTCCTAGAGGGGTTCATTCTAAATCTGGGAAGCCCTGCTGTTAGAATGAGCACAAATCGTTATCATTTATTAGGGCATTTTCACATCCCAAAGTAGAAGGAGGTAACTGTACTCAGGTTTCCTGATGATGAAAAGGGCATCTTTGCTTTAAAAGCAGGTGTTCCCAAGAAGCTCAAAGGGACAGCGGGGACCTTGTTTAAGCCAGGCTCATGGCCAGAATTGACGGCCACAGGTAAAGGCCTTTGAAGGCAGGTGATCTCTGAGCAGTGCCACCAAAGTCTGGACCATTTTCACACGATCAAAGAGAGCTGAGCTACAAGGACCCTTTCTGCTTCTCACCCAGGATCTGGTTCAGGGCCTGGCACATGGCAGACGCTCAAAGGGTGGGAAAGAGTGGCTGGAGGGTCCTGAGAGTCTTCCTCCTCTTTCAGGGGGGCAGGAAGAATGTGATGAAAACACCACCCCACCCCAGTATGTCACTCTTAGGAGCACTTCGAAGGATATGACAAGCCAGGAAAGACGAATCCAAACATCAAGGTTTCTATTCAAGAAATGACAGGTTCCTTGGCATACTACAACTCCACACTAAATCAGTGTCTGAGGCAAAAGGAGAAAAATAACTTTTTCCCCCAAAACTGAACTTAAAAGCAATGCCCATTATTCTGAGATCATATTCTTCCTGACTCTGGAGGGGGTAAAGAAGTGTTAAAAATCTCATACTTATGTTTTTAAATGTTGGCTTTTTGTTTTTAATGACTTAGGAAAACAAGGAAATGACAACTTGTAATTTAATTTTTTTTAAATATATTCTTATTGATTTCAGAGAGAAACATCAACGATGAGAGAGAATCAGTGATTGGCTGCCTCCTGCACACCCCCAACTGGGGACTGAGCCTGCAACCTAGGCATGTGCCTTGATCAGGAATAGAACTGTGACCTCCTAGTTTGTAGGTTGATGCTCAACCACTGACCCACATAGGCTGGGCCAACTCCTTAATTTTAATGTTGCCAATCTGAGATCCAAAATACTAAGAATAGTGGTGCTAGGATGTCACATCCACTTACTTGTGCATACAACTCACCTGTGACTACCTAAGACCTGTGGACTCACCTACCCTGAACACTGTGGGGACAGAACAGAAAAAAAGGAATAATCAGTTTAGGAGATGGAGAGCACAGGAAGGATGCATTTGGTTATAAATCTTGCCCTGACCGGTTTGGCTCAATGGTTATAAATCTTGAGTATAACATGAGGAACAATGTCCAGATTAGAGAACTCTCATAATGACGTCCCATAAAAAGTGAACTTTGGCCGAGACCGGTTTGGCTCAGTAGATAGAGCGTCAGCCTGCGGACTGAAGGGTCCCAGGTTCGATTCCGGTCAGGGGCATGTACCTTCCTTGTGGGCACATCTCCAATGTGGGGCGTGCAGGAGGCGGCTGATCGATGTCTCTCTCTCATCGATGTTTCTAGCTTTCTATCCCTCTCCCTTCCTCTCTGTAGAAAATCAATAAAATATATTTTTTTTAAAAAAGTGAACTTTGGAACCATAGCCTCCATTGCTGACAAGGGCCATTCTTATCAATTAAGTGTCCGAGAGGGGAAGACAGTGAACAGCACTGCTCCAGGACATGTACAGGAGTGAAGAGAGCCTGGCCAGCAGCCGAGCCCATATCTGGTGGAACTTGTGAGGGGCCGAGAAGGCACATTTTACAAGATGCCTAGCAGCTCTGCTTTAGCCCCATGTTAGAAGAAAGGCTCCCAATGTGGACACACGCCCCACAGGAGGCAATGTGATTTTTAAGGGGTGCAATTCAAGAATGAGTTATTAACAGTGACTTTTTTGCACTTCTTATGGTTGTAGGGGTCTCATATACCGTACAGTGGTACTTCGAGATAGGAGTTTAATTCGTTCCGTAACCTTGAGGCGTGGGAAACTATGAGACGCTTGAGTCGCAGTAAACTGGTGGGTCGTGTGCAGCCGGCCAATCCTCACGATTACTCCTATCTCAAATGTTGCTCGTATTTCAAAGCAAAAATCGCTCGCTCGACGGCTCGTATCTCAAAAATCTCGTATGTTAGGGCACTTGTATCTCGAGGTACCACTGTATATAAATATAGATTGTGACATATTTATGCATTTCTGTCCTCTTATATGTTTGAAACTTTATTGCTGTTTTTTCATATCACTTCATATTATTATCTTTTTTAATAATTTCTTAGTGACATCTTCCTCAGTACTTCAACAGTCCTTTCATTGTTTTATTTTCCTCTTTTATGGATGTCATGTTCTTTGGAAGCTTGTTTAGTCCAAGTTAATGGCCTTCAAGGCTTCCTCCAGGTGAATAGGAATCACTTTTTGAATAATAGGAATTCTAGGTCACGAGGGGGGGGCCTCAGGATTTTAGAGATGATTAGGTGGGGTGTGGCCAGAAAATGGTTGGGAACAACTGGCGTAGGAATTCTTATCTCAACCCTGCAATTAACCATCAAGTAGAAGTTTCGTTCTTTATAAAAAGAACTCTTCAAATTTCACTGAAGACAAAAGGCTGAATACAAGAACACTCTTAGGCTGGGTGCAGGGACATCGCTACTCCAGTGTCAGGTTTTCTTGTCCTGGATATTTCGAGGTCATCACAGTCTGCTAGTCTCTGATACAAGCGGAACCCATGTTGAAGTGACTGGGGAAGGACAAGGAAACCGCTGTGTACAACCAAGGGGCCAAAAAAACCCACCGCTGCTCTTAACCTGAATGCCTCCCATCCTCGGCTCCCACACACAGCCAACTCACTTCTTCCTTTAACAAGACCAGATGTCTAGCTGTTTAAGAAGTTTAGGCCCTGTACCCAGAGAAGATGAAGCAAGAGCGTTATTCTAGCCTCACAGAGCAGAAATATTCAATTAAAGGAAAAAAAGATTTGCCCTGACATCAAAAGTATAACAAGGGAAGGGAGATGAATAGATTAGCTCTTATTGCTGAACATCAAGTATAACTGCTAATCCCATTATTAGGAAAGAGGCTTTTATCCCTCACCTCTGAAGGAACAGACTTAATTGAGCACGTGCGGAGGTCTGTGATATGTCACAAGGCCGTTCTGTACTCCACCCTGGTATTGCATCTATTCCGAAGAGAACTAGAACACAAGTTAAGTTAAAGCAGACACAGGACGGGACTGGTTTCATGTGCAGAGATTCACTAGAGAGGTCTAAGCATTTTCTGAGATGCAGCTTTCCACATGAACAAGAGCCTGCTCCTAGACTGAGCAACCTGGGAAGCCACCTTGCTGGCTGGGGCCTTGGATACACCTGCTGGTGGGGCTGACATTTGTCAATGCCCCAGGGAAGGAAGCAGAGTGAATCTGCCTCTAGCTCTCCTGCAGCTCCCATCTCAGGAGCAGGTCAAGCCTGAACCTCCAGTTCCACTCTCCACTCTGATCCCCACCCACAGGCAGAGGGCTGAGCTGGAGAGGAGGAGCCGCCACGCCCTCCGCCCTTTGCCCTCTGGAAGCTGCAAAAGCCAGGCCAGCCTCCCTCTTCATTGACAGGGTCACCAAGACCAGGTCTGAGACATAGCTGGCTCACACCCCTCCTATGGAACAGCCAACCCAGCGCCCCATACTGTCCATAGCTGTGTTAGCAACAGCTTTCCCTGGACCTACTTCCTCTGTGACAGCCTCAGGCAGGTCTCGCTTTCCTCTGCACAGGGAAACCGGATCCAGGAGACCTGTCTCCAGTCAGCCCTGTGATTAAGAGCCCGGATACTGTTTTAGGGGGGTGCTGGGGGGGGGGGGGGGTGGGGCAATCACTAGTGAACCAACACAGAAAGCCTGCCTTGGTTTTCACTTTCATTCGAACAAGGTTATATTTCCATCAGTGTGTTGGCCCCTTATTTAACATATACATTCAAAGAGACAGATGGTTACACACCAAGGGGGACATGAAGGAAGGGTGCTTACGATTCTGAAGTCACCAGGCTCTTATTAAAAAGAAGTGTTTATACATGTTTCTCCACTCAGATTACATTTAGCTTATACAAAAAAAAAAAAAAAAAAAGATAAGAATTACTGCAAATCACAGAAAATAGTAAATACTATGAGTACAGCTGCTTTACACGGACCAGTACTTGGATGGCTCAATGATGGCCACAGCTGCTTCCCAAAAAAACAAACACCAAAGTGTGGTGGCCGCTCAGGGTGCTGCCAAGTGCAGGGACCAAATAAGAGGTTCACCGCCCACAATCACATGGCTGGAGCCAGGACCCAGGAGGCCTCAATAAGGGCAGTGTCACCAGGAAATTCCTTCTTTTTCGCACACACTGGTGGAAAGAACAAGAGACCTCACTCCTCAGAGCTGAAAGGCCACACCTGCTACACTGCCCCCGCTGCTTCCTGCCTTCACCCCTCCAGTCTCCACAGAAAAGTGAGCAGGACTGTCCTCTGTGAAGGACACAATGACGTTTTCCTCTGGTTCAGCTCAGAGAACATGAATGTGATGTGTGGTGTTAACGGGAAAAGCCCACGTGAGAAATTCCCCAAAGGCATGAGGGGACTGGCAGATGGACATGTGGTCAGAAGCCAGGAGTGGGCCTGGGTCCTGTCTCTTACCTGTGGGCAAGTGTCCTGAGAGTCAAGGGAAGGGTGGCCAGCAGCTTCGCCCTGGGCCAGGGAAGGCCAGCAGCTGGAGCTGGTGTCAGCCTCAGGGACAATTCGACAGTCCTGCCTGGGCATGGAACCTGATTCGAAAGAAACATCAGGTTTCCTCTTCATCTCTTAACACTTCTAAAAATTATATGGCCTCCAAGTGTTTCTACTCTGTCCAGAATTATGAAACCCAAAAAGTTAAGCTGATAACATATGGTTTTTGGAAATTTCC
Organism: Lasiurus cinereus; assembly: GCA_011751065.1. Taxonomy (NCBI): domain Eukaryota; kingdom Metazoa; phylum Chordata; class Mammalia; order Chiroptera; family Vespertilionidae; genus Lasiurus; species Lasiurus cinereus. The sequence goes on from JAAGEH010000040.1 coordinate 23,476,781, forward strand.
AATTAATACTTTGAAATATCTTTCTAAACTTTGAGTCATTACACACACACACACACACACACACACACACTGAGGGAGAGAAAAAGAGAGAGAGACCTAAATAGCAATGTAATTAATAATAAATGAAAAAAAAAAACTACTAGGAAATTCATTTTCAGAAGTTTTTTTTTTCTTACTGGAAAAAAAAATTAATACTAATAAGAAACATACATTACAGTATATTGAATGAGTCCATGAAATCCCTTCACTAAAAGCAAAGCAAAAACCACAGGAACAAGAAATCCCTTCAGTAAAAGCAAAGCAAAAACAACTTTCTGGCCCAAGTGGGGAAAGATAAAAGTGAAAGAAGAAAACGGAATTTGGTAGAGAAAAAAAGACAGGAAAAGAGAGAAGCTAGGGGCGGGAAGAAGTGTGGCTGCGACAGAGCCCCATGGAGAGAGCTGCTGGGCAAGCACTGGGGAAGGAGCTGTCACTCCAAACGGGGAGGAACCTGTCAAGTCATCCTCCTTCACCTCAAAAGCAAGGAGCAGTCGAAACCATTTCTCAATCAGCAGAACAGGTCTCGAAGGTCTGCCTGTCTCTCAACCATGACCGAGGAAATAGTTGACTGAGTCTCCAGTCCGGGGCGGCCACTGGGAATGAAAATTATCTCCCAAGTGTGAGAAACCAGGACAAATAATCACGTAGAAGTCAGTTCCATGGCCCAGGGGAGCCCAGGGCCTCACGTCGCCTAGCCCGGCAGGTAAAACATCACAGCGTTCCCAGGATTTGGCTCAAATGTCACCTCTCGGATCACCTGCATCTCACCCAGGGACAGGGTACTACTTTCACCCGCTAATATTTAACAAGTTCTTACTGTCTGCAAGGCTCTTGCACATTAAAGTGAATTGTTGCTTAGAAACTTGAGCTGCTTGAAGGTCAAAGCCTAGATATGATTATTCAAATACGTTTTGCATTAAACGCATCTTTGCTAAAAAAAAAAAAAAATCAGTGGCATATACTATAGGAACAGTAAGCCTCATTACTCCCCCTCGCCTCCACTTTCTTCGCTAATTTCACAAATACACACAAATATCAAGCACAAGCAAGCAAATCACCATCACTTACCCCAAACGTCCCTTCCAAACACCACTGGGCTTCTGGACAGAGCAGTCTGGCCTTTTGCATTGCCTCCCTTTACCATTCCACAGGCCCCGAGTCCATCAGACCTTCCCTCCTTCTCCGCAACCCCACCCAATCTATGGGCTTGCATCCTCGTCACCAAGGCCAGCGGCTACATTCCCCCTCAATCTGCTTGGCTTCTCCCCCCCCCCCTTCCCCTTCCTGAAATGTCCTGTTTGCTCCACTTTTTCTTTGAAATCATCTCAGCAACTTAATATCTTCAAACATCTCTTAAGGTCCCCAAACCATGACATTCTGCCCACTCCTCTCTTAGGCCCTGATTTCACTCCTGTGCACATGCACCACAAGGACATGGGGTGGCCGTAAAACATACACACAGCAGACCCTCCTCCCACCAAAAGTGGGGTCTATGGCCCCCCTCCCTGAATCGGGCCATCCTTTGTGGCCCATTTCTAATAGAATGAGAGAAAAGTGACGCCACGTGACTTCGAGACAGGTCATAAAAAGCCACACAGCTGCCCCCTGCCTCTCTCTTGGGACTTCCCCAAGGGGAGCCCTGAGCTAACTTCCTGAGCAGCCAGCTGTTGGGCCAACAGCATGGTCTCCAGAGAACACACACAACGCAGGCAAGTAAATAGTCCGCAACAAACAGGCTGTGTGGATTGGAGATCACGGGGGAGACCTGACCTCCAGCCGTCCGTGTCTTCCCAGAACAACCAGCCCTCGCGTGGTTGTTTGATGATCCCAGCAGTAGGCTGCAAGTGGCCCCAACTGAGGCTGAGTGGCCCAGATGAGCTGTCCCTGCTGAGCCCAGCCACCTTTCAGATCTGTGACCACAATCCATGCTGCCATTTTAAACCACTAGGTGTAGGGGAAGTTTGTTATGTAGCTCTGAGAGACCAGGGCTTCAATGAGACAGACTCCACCCAAGCGCAGACCCTCCCTCCTGCATCTGCTCTTCTTTTCCTAGATTCTTTCCCAGTTCCAACCCCTTTGTCTTCAGACCCACACCCCAGATCTCACCCCCAATTCCCTTCCATGCCCCTCTTATAAAGATTTCCTACTTAGCCTTCAAGTCCAAGTTCAAAGAGTGCCCACGGCCCTTACAGAGGACCAGGCTAACTGTCCACTGGCTCAGCAGCCACAGTCACACAGTTATTCACACCCATTTCACTGTAGTGGCCTCATTGTACACTTGCACTTGCTGCTAACGAAATGAAGTGTTTAACCTGAAATGGGAACCACTGGGTGAGCATTTTACAGAAATAGCTTAACTTCAGTTTCACAATAAGTATGTACTGACTTGAATTTCTGAGTAGAAAATTCAGCTTCATCATTTTCTGGTTATAAGATATTGAAATATTCTGGGTATAGTACCAGTGCTAGTCACAGATTTTTTCCTTAATTTCCACTAATATGTGAGTGTGGACCAAAAGGGGTCACATGCTAACCTGACCAGCTCAGGGTAGGCCTGAATGGTGGCCTTGCAAACTCAGAGACCTAAAGGAACCATAAAGGATGGTCTGAAATTAAAACGTTGTAACTAAAAGCAGTTATGGTGGGTAGTCATGTCCTAGGTCAGAACCTCCCTTGACAAAGGTCAATTTCTACCTTAACTGAGCCTGTCTACTGTCTTTTTGCATCTACCATTACAAATCATTGGGTTGTCAAAATAATTTTCCGGATCCCTCACAAGCACCACTCTGCAGAGACCACAAATCCCCTCACTATTACTGAGGCTACTTTTTGAATGTTAACTAGCCTACACCCACCTAAGCAAAAGAGGTATGTGTCTATCATTTTACTTTTTATCCAATCCCAGAGGTTCCCCCCCACACTCTGCTTTCTCCCTCCTTCCTAATCTATCACCCAGTGCATTTCAACCCATTTCCGTCTCCTCCTTTGATTATAATGCATAAAACAAGGTGCAAAACTGCCATTCTCCTGAGTATCATCTCAATCCCTTGAGGTTCTGCTTCCCAGCATTTGTCAACAGTTAGGCTCAAATCAATTCACATAAATTCTTCACAGGTTCGAATGTTTCTTACATTATCATGAGGTATTATCAGCCTCAGAGAGGTTTAGTGACTTACCCAGTATCTCATAACCAAAAAATGATGAAGCTCAATTTTCTACCCAGACATAACTTCAAGTCTAGCATTCTTTGCCCTAAACATGAGGACAGACTATATGGCCACATTCTACTCCCTTCCCATGGCACTACCACAGCCTGTTGCTTTTCTGAACAATACCTTTTAAAGGAAAAGGGAGAGCGTATATAACTCTTCCAGACACATCACACTTTTTATCAAATAAACACCAGCCAGGCTGGTGTGACTCAGTAGATTGAGCATAATTCCATGCACCAAGAGGGCACTGGTTCAATTCCCGGAGGGGGCACATGCCCAGGCTGTGGGCTTGGTCCTCAGTAAAAGACTCACAGGGGACAGCCAATCCATGTTCCCCTCTCATCGATGTTTTATCTCTCTCTCTAAAATCAATGAAAACATACTTTTTAAAGTATTAACTCCAGATGAATGGAAGATTTAAATCATAAAAACATACACACCAAGTGAGGATGGCATTTCTGGGAATGAATCAAAAGCTAAAAGATAAAGATAAAAACCCATCAATTGGTATTTCTGCTTGGGGGGAAAAACACTATAAAGTCAAAAAAGGAACAACAAATTAAGAAAACTATATTAGTAATTAATATCATGGATAGGGGCCACATTTACAAATCAAGAAGAATAAGACAAATAACACAATAGTAAAATTGGCCAAGTATATGAACAAACATTTCATAGGAAATGAAATACAGGTCTTAAGCCTATCAAATGAAATACAACCACCTTCACTTTAAGAAAAATACATAATTAAACATATACCTGCTCACCTACGAGATAAGCAAAGATGACAAAGTGTGACAACACCCTGCGGGGAGGCGGAGGAAGCCATGGCTGGCACGTTGCTGGGGATGTATAATTGGCACCGCTTCTCTGGAGCAGGACTGTCAAACTGAATAGTCGCATTCTTCTAAGCACTCTTCCCACAGGCACACCACACATTTATGGGATGGTGTGGATACACATCTATTTGCTGCAGCTTTGTTTTAAGGCCCAGGGGAAACCTAAACCTCCACCAGTAGGGAACAAGTTAAATATCACCCCTACGGTACATAATGTGGGGACACAAAAAAATCACTTCCCTTCCACTTTCCAAGTTCTAGCCATGCTGATCATCAGATTTATATGAGACAGATCAGCAGGAGAGAGTGTCCAAGGTGTATGGCGGATGTACATCTGGGTGCCATAAGACTATGGGACCCAAAGACAAGTTGGGCAGCTGCAACTTGTATACCACTTTGGACAAAAGAGAAGGGGGCAGGGGCCTGGTATTTCAAAAGTAAAGCAAGTAATTCACATGTAGATGAGAGAGAGCAAGTATGTAAACTTTCTCTAGGTCACCCAGAAAAAATGGGACCTAGAGGGAAATTCAACCAACAGGCTGGGCTAGGTGATGCTCCCTCCTTTAAGCAGGTTTTCCTACCTAAATTTCTTTAGGCAGGTGGGGGAGGGTCAGAGCTCTTTCAGAGTCTTCTTTTTTTTTTTTTTTTTTTTGGCATACTGTCTTTATTTTAACACTAGAGACCCAATGCACAAAATCCACGCACAGGGTGGAAAGGGGGTGTCCTTCAGCCCACCCTGTACCTTGTCTAACCTGGGACCCCTTGAGGGATGTCCAACTGCCTGTTTAGGCCCGATCCTACCTGAATCAGGCCTAAAGAGGCAGTCAGACATCCCTCTGACAATCCAGGACTACTGGCTCCCAACTGCTCACCTGCCTGCCCTCCTGATTGCCCCTACCCACTTCTGCCTGCCAGCCTGATCACCCCCTAACCACTCCCCTGCCAGCTTGATTGATGCCTAACTGCTCCCCTGCAAGCCTGTTTGCCCCTAATTTCCCTCCCCTGTGGGCCTGGTCACCCCTAAATGCCCTCCCTGCAGGCCTGGGTCCCCTCCAACTGCCCTTCCCTGCAGGCCTGGTCACCCCCAACTTCCCTCCTCTGTTGGCCTGGTCACCCCTAACTGCCCTCCCCTGCAGGCCTGGGTCACCCCCAAGGCCCGATCCCTCCCAACTGCCCTCCCCTGCTAGCCATCTTGTGGTGGCCATCTTGTGTCCACATGAAGGCAGTCATCTTGTGTGTTGGAGTGATGGTCAATCTACATATTACTCTTTTATTAGATAGGAAAGAGGCCTGGTGCATGGGTGGGGACAAGCTGGTTTGCTCTGAAGGGTGTCTGGATCAAGGTGGGTGTTCCTTGGGGCAGGAGGTCTGGGAGAGGGGCCTTTGGTGGTTTACAGGCCAGCCACACCCCCAGTGACCCAAGTAGAGGCCTTGGTATCTGGGATTTATTTATCTTCTACAATTGAAACTTTGTAGCCTGGAGCAGAGCCAAGCCTTCTGCTCACACAGCCATTGAAACTTTGTTGCCTTAAGTGGAGGCCTGGGCCAGCCAGGGTTTTCGGAAAGCTTGGCTTCCTCCATTGCCAAGGGCAACCCAAGCTTCTCTCCTGCTCTTTCTGTGGCTATAGCAATCTTGGTAGGGTTAATTTGCATACTTGCTCTGATTGGCTTGTGGGTGTGGCTGGTGAGCGTGGCCTGTGGGTGTAACGGAGTTGCATATTGCTCTTTTATTAGATAGGATTTTAATGTTGACATGACTGCAGACTTCCCCCATCCCCTCCCCTTAGTCCATATCCATACTATTGTTCACTTTCTTTATGCAATCCTCCCTCATTTCCTCCCTTCTGACAACAGTCAGTCTGTTCCCTGTATCTCCTTCCGTATGCTTCTGGTTCTGTTTTGTTCATTACATTCCACATATTAGCGAGATCTTATGGTATTTGTCTTTCTATGACTGGCTTATTTTGCTTAGCATAATGCTCTCCAGGTACCTCCATGCTGCCTCCAGCTGCACAGTATTCCCATTGTATAAATGTACCAGAGATGTGGTTTTTAATCCACTCATCTACTGATGGGCAGTTGGGCTGTGTGAGTCTTTTGTTTCTTAATAACCAGTTTAAAATCAATAAACCAAAAAGCATATCTGGGGTGGCAAAACTTTGGTTCCCCTCAATAACATGATACATCTCTAAATACACATCTATAAGTAGTCATTGAAAGGAAGCCACTCTACATGTCAAATGACCTCTAAAACACACTACAGTGGTACCTCGAGATACGAGTGCCCTAATATACGAGATTTTTGAGATACGAGCCGTTGAGCGAGCGATTTTTGCTTTGAAATACGAGCAACAGTTGAGATATGAGTAATCGCGTGGATCGGCCGGCTGCACACGACCCACCAGTTTACCGCTACTTGACCGCCTCATAGTTTCCCACACCTCAAGGTTACGGAACGAATTAAACTCTTATCTCGAGGTACCACTGTATATTCGCCATAGCTAGTTTGGCTCAGTGGATAGAGTATCGGCCTATGGACCAAAGGGTCCTGGGTTTGATTCCAGTCAAGGGCATGTACCTCAGTTGCAGGCTCCTCCCCAGCTCCAGCCCTGGTTGGGGCATATGCAGGAGGCAATCAGGTGAGGATCAAAAAAATAAAAAATAAATAAAACACACTGTATTTAAGTGGAGGGTGGCGCTAAACAATTTGTGTATATCATATAGCCAGCCACACAGGTGCATACAGAATTATGTATCTAAATAAAAGTATATGTGAAACTACATACACAGACTCTCTGGGTGAGTAGAGAAGACACTGGTAATAGTGGTGGTATTACCATCCAAGAGACATAGCCCAGGAGACAGGACTAGCAGGGAGGTTTGTTTGCCTTTTGCAACCTTTTAGTCATTTTGAATTTTGTGTCATGTACATTAATTACCTGGCCACACTAGTCAAGATGATGCTGGAGAAGTGCTTTAAAATATAGTGAGTTTTTTTAAGGCAAGGAATAGAATAAAATATTCAAAGGAGATTACTTAGGGAGTTGTTGAGAAATTTAGATCGGTGGATGGCTATAAACCAATATGCTCTCAGTGGCTTTTCAGAGTAGGATTACAAGTGATTTTCTTTTCTTTTTCTCCATCTGTACTTACTGATTTCTCTAAAATGAACAACTATTCTGAACCACCAAAAAAGTACTTTTAACTCAGATTCTTTTTAACTTCCACTAAACATTAAATCCCTTGGACATTTACTAATAAAAATACATCGCTAAGATTATGGTTTCTATACAGCTAGTCCCCACCCCGTTTAAGTAACATTTGGCAGAGTCTCCGGAGGGAGTTTAAATGCAGCCAACAATTAAAACATAAATAATGAACCCCAAAAGGAAAATAAAACGATCTGCACTTATAACAAAAGAATCAGTAGCACAGAAAGTCATGGGGCTGGGTGTTCTTTTTGTTCTTAACTGGAGCTATCTGTTTAGATAGTGTGCATGAATTATTCTGCGTTGAGGTCTTGCTAACCACTCATGACCCTCCTCCTACCACTTAAGCTTTTCCCTGGGGAGCAGGCAGGCTTCCGCACAAAAATAAATGCAGGAAGTGAGTGTGAGCTAACAAAGACATCAGCACCATATGGAACACAAGACTTGACCAAAGAAACCAAGAACCTGGGTGGCTCACACCTAAAGATCGGTGAGCAGACAGACCTTCCTTGTTACCCTCTGTATTGTTTTACTTTTAAGTAAGCGACATCTCACATTTTTGTTCTCTCTCAGGCATAATTACAATGCTGAAGTCACAGTGACATCTTACTGTGTCACCGTTTTCTTTTGGCCTTCCCTCCTTCCATTTTCTTTGGCCTTCCTTCCTCCCCTTAAAATAAAGTGTGTTTTGTGTAAGTCAAACACAAAAATGCGTAGTGACTAGTTGACTATCACTTCCATATAATGATGCCAAACTAGAGGTTATTTCTAACAGAATAGTGAGCATAAATATTTATTCAGCCCCATAAAAAAAGTAGTAGGGAGGTTTTTTTTACCGTGTTTGCACTAGTTAGCACAGAACAGGAAATACCACACACATTAGACGTGCTGTGCGGGGCTTAACACGTTGAAATTCTCGACAGGCATCAGCAGGTTCAGGTATATTTTAAATCACTTGACATTGACTGAGTTCTCAATTTAAGCAGAGTGTTTTATACAAAGTCTTGGTACAGAGGACGGTGAGAACTATTAGAATCGGAGCCTGGCACTATAGAGTATGAGAATGTGCCACTGAAGACACAGAGAAAACTGTTCATTTCCAAACCCTATAGCTCCGCTGAAGAACACAAAGGGTGCATTTTGACAGCTCCATACAGGAAAGAAGGCAAACTCTCAATAGAGAAATGCATTTAAGTCAAAAGGCAGGGCATTTAATTTTGTACCTAGAGGTGTGTTTTTAAAGGAACAGATAAATGCAAGGAAATCCATACATATTCAGTAAAAACATTCTGATGTGATTTTAAAAACTATGCAGAATAATTGCAATTCAAGAACCATGCAGAGTGTGATAAGCCTGGCTCCAGCCAACATTATTTGCTAGTGAATAGCATCTTAGGCTCCGCCTACGCTAAGCCAGGCATCTCCCTGAGTCACTGAAGATTGAGCCATCACTCCACCAGCTCAAAACCTCACATTAACTCACTCCTCCCCCAAGCCCTGCACAGCCTCATCAGCAACTTTCTCCACCTAACCATACAGCTCCACTTCCTTTAAAATTACAGAGGAAAAAGCAGGAGACAGGAGGAAGTAGGTCACCAGCGGTTCTGACAGCTGGAAGGGGCTCCTACATTTTCCCTTCCATTGTAGGTAACCCCAAGACATTTCTGAGCACCTATGTGCATTGTGGGAACATAAAGATTAAAAGGCAAAAGAGACAGGAAGATGGAACCAGCAGTGTAAGGCAAGGCTATGTGGTCGTCACCCAGCACAGCTGCACAGGGAGCCCGCCGACCTTCCCAAGCCTGTTATTCTGAGACCAGTCTCCATACCCTCCACTTGAAGATGAGGAATAACGATTAAAAGCAAGGATTAACAGTGTGGCTCAGTGGTTGAGGGTTGACCTATGAACCAGGAGGTCACAGTTCCACTATGGGTCAGGGCACATGCCCTGGCTGTAGGCTCAACCCCCAGCATCTAGGAGGCAGCCAATCAATTAATTTCCTCTCATCGTTGATGTTTCTAACTCTCTCTCCTTCACCCTTCCTCTCTGAGATCAATAAAAATACATTTCAAAAAACACACACCCAAAAAAAACAAAGACTAACATGACTATGTTTTACACACACACACACACACACACACACACACACACACACACTAGTCCTACAAAAACCAAGCAGAATGCGGCTCACCAACAGCTGATTCTTACCAGAGGAGCTAGAACACAAAGTCCAATTAAATTAGTCCCTCCACTCTCCTAAGTCAGACACAGCTACAGACAAGTACCAAGGATGGTCGTTCTAAGAACTTCTTGTCAACTGTGGCAATGGGACAAAGGTCATGCTGAGGTTTGACACCCCAATTGTTCCCATTCAAAATTAGGATAGTGCTGGCTTACATGGTGGCCCTGCCTCCTCTTCACACCACCATGCTTGTGATGAGTTTTCTGACTCTAACATTTGAATGGCTACTGTGTGCAAATCACCATGTTATCCAACCCTGGACAAAGAAAAAGGACAAGCCTCTCCTTCCCTCAAGAAGTTAAAAACATAGACGGTATGTGTGCGTGTATATATACACATACGTATTTTACATATACAGATATGTATGTAAAATACAAACTACATACTGTAAGTGCTCAGTGTGGAGTTATTTGAGGGATGGGTGAGAAAGTAAGGGTTGGAAGGCTCCAAAGAATCTTACAACTTCTCAAAAGTAACATACAAAACTGAATCAATGAAATATGGTTTTATTTACATAAAACACATAAGCCTGAAGGAAAACACTGGAGGGTAATAAGCAAACACTGAAAAGTGTTGAGTTGAGGCTCAAAACAACAGTCTAGTTTCTACCCCAACTTTCTAAATTGGCCTGGTTGTCCTCGGTTGTGTTGTTTAGCATTTCTGCATCTTTTTAAAGCGTGTAGCGCTTGTTACAGTTCCTCCGGGAGGTAGCAACCCTGAAAGCTGGACCTGCCCTGCAAGGCCACACACCGCAAACAAGGATCCCCACAAGGGGCTGGCGCCGCATCCAGGCACCCAGCTTTCGGAACCATGTGCGCCCTGAGCAGTGCGAACAGGCTGGGCTTTGTGCGGTGGGTGGAGCTGCATCCTGAGGGGTAAAAGACGACCCTTGCTGTAAAAAGCCGCCTTTCCCTCACCCCCAAATAAACCCACAGACACCACCCCACGGCTGCGGACACCTGGCATGTCCCAACCATCGCCGGGAGATCAAACGCCATCAAAACCCCAGGTCCACCAGGAGAGGACACTGCGGCGAAAGGGCCCGGTCCCCGGTGCCTCAGTTTCCATCCGTTCCAAGAGCCGGCCGTGCACCACTCGCTCCGCGCCGCCCTCCACCCAAAACGCAGCCCCGGTCGCCGCCTCCTAGAACCTTCTCCGCATCGGTCCCTCCGGCCGCCAGAGCCCTCCTCCAGCCGGGTCACAGCAGGAAGCGCGATCGGACCCGGAGCGGGCGGCGCCGAGGACGCCGTGCACCTGCTGGGCCCGCGCCCCCGATCCGGGCCTGCGCCCCCGCCTCGCCCCGCGCCCTCACCTGGCTCGCCGCGCTCCATCGCCGCCACCTCGCGCTCCCCGCGCCGCCGCTGGCCCCGCTAAGACCGCGCCGCCGGCTGCTCCCCGCTCCGCCGCCACTGGCGCCGAGTCCCCGCCCCCCCGAGGCGTCCGGCGCCTCCCAACCACCTGACCGCCGCCCGGTGCGCCGCCACGTAGCGGGTCGGGAGGGCGGGGCGGCGCGGAGGCGGCGGGAGGGCGGGGCCACAGGGGGCGTGGCGTCCCACCCGCGAGTCATTTCTACGTCGTTTCCTCCGAGGCGGCCGCGCTCGCGCCTTCCCCGCCTCCCGAGCACCTGCGCTCAGGTAGAGTAGGAAGCACAGAAGGTCTTGAGAAATGCCTTTGCCCTGACGTCTCGATAGGCCCCTCGGACGGAAATCATCCCCGTGCAACTTCAGCAGGTCCCAAAGACGAAAATGACACCGAATCTCCAAATTTCATGTCCTCCCATCTTTTCACAGAAAGCGCGCATTTTTCTGCGACAAATCAGGAAGTTTTCCTGCAATAAGAACTGTTCTGAGTGCAGGGTTAAATGCATTAAATTAACCAGCTGGCAACACTAGCCACAGGGGTCTGTTGAAAATGCACTTTGAGGTTTGGTGTCCACTGACCAAGCGGACACTTTGAAGGGCCTGGAACATGACATGTGGTTACTACCATTAGAACTGTGATTACTCATTCTCCATGAAGGCACTTCGGTTCTGTCACTCCAAGGTGGCACTTCGGTTTCATAAGCCAGCTGAGCCTGCTGGTGATGCAACTTCTTCCGGTGTTACCTGGAGACTCTGTCTTGGCCTTGGCCCCGACCTTCAGCCTGCAGCGTGGCATAGCTCTCCAGGTATAGAGGTTCTTCCAGTGTTTTCAGTTGTCATAGTCAGCTGAAGACCATGCTGCTGCCCTCTGCAAACGCAGAAGATCTCCCTCGGATTTCTGCGCCCACTGCACCCGCCTCCTGCCGGGTACCACTCACGCCTGGCACCCATCAGACCACTGCTCAGCCAGACGTCCCACTAGGTTATAACCTCATAGCTGGTAAGCTCCAGCAGGGCAAGGGCCATATTGGCCTTGTTTTCATGCCTTTTATGAGAGCATGTATTGAAAAATACTGTAAGTTTAACTTTCATGCTTGCATTTGAAAATGAGGTCTTTTGTGTCTGCTAACAACCCAGTGTTGGTAACAAAGATACCCAATACTCTGCTTTTTAAACTTACTTTTGAAGTGTAATGGTACAGTAAATTTTGGCATTGGCAGGCATTCCATTATGTAAAGAATTTTTGACTAGCTGCTGCTCAGATCTACCGTATAGTGGTAACATGTGGAGAGACGATCTCCCAGCCTATGGTTTAACTTGTGGACAAATCAATAGCACTAATGTCGATTAGAAATATTATTTTTATTGATTTCAGAGAGGAAGAGGGAGGGATAGAGAGACAGAAACATCCATGATGAGAGAGAATCATCAATCGGCTGCCTCCTGCATGCTCCACACTAGGGACAGAGCCCGCAACCCAGGCATATGCTCCAAATGGGAATCGAACTGTGAGAGAGAGAAAAAGAGAGGGAGAGAGAGAGAGAGAGATTGGTTTGTTATTCCACTTCTTTAGGCATTCAGTGGTTGGTTCTCATATGTGCCGTGACCAGGGACTGAATCCCCCACCTTGGTGTATCGGGACGACACTCCAACCAACCCAGCCCCGGGCCAGGGCAGCCATGACGTTTTGAAGTCACTCTAGTTGACTCTGGTTACATGGAGCCAAATGCAATCCTAACAAACAACAAGCCATTTTTCAAAAATCCCTTTTTGTTGTGTACCAGCACAGGTGTTCCCATGCAATCCCCAGCCACAGGTAAATATTAACTTATTCTTTCTGTGAGGTTAAGTAAGCACTGTCCATACCACAAACAGCCCAGTGCAGGGAATTTCCACAGAAGCCTGCTTTTCTCTTGTGTCTTCCCTCTACTTAATTTTTATTTTTCTGACAAACCAGAAACTGTACATATAACTGGGGCTGTGTTCCTTCTGAAACCAAACAGACTGGGATCTGGTTACTCAGGGGCCCTGGAGAACAGCCAGAGCTGAGCCATCCCCTCAAAGGCTGGGGACAGGAGGAAAACACTAGATTCACTTTGCAGTGTCCTTGCTGTTCATGGCTACATGGATTCCTCTTTCAGTTTCTTTTTACAAACACCCATTTGTTGGTAAAATGTCTACGTGGAAATTCCCCCTAAAGCAGATGAATCAAAACAAATGGAAATATTCAAGGGGCTAGAAGGACATGGAAGCTGTGCGTGGTAAGTGGAAACTTGTATCCGCCCTCACTGGGCTCACCCCCTGATAGCCAGCAGAAAACATACAGAATGTGTTGGCCAGCCGGTGCGGCTCATTTGGTTGAGGGTTGTCCTGTGCAATGAAAGGTTGCCAGTTCCATTTCTGGTCCAGGCACATACCTGGGTTGTGGGTTTGATCTCAATTCAGGACATTTCCAGCCTCTCTCTTTCTCTCTCTTCCTATCTCTAAACATGTCCTTGGGTACCTGTCCTCAGGTGAAAATAAAAATAAAAAGAACTCCCTTCATTTAAAACACACACACAGGCCAAAACTGGTTTGGCTCAGTGGATAGAGCATCACCCTGCCGACTGAAGGGTCCCAGGTTCAATTCCAGTCAAGGGCATGTATCTTGGTTGCAGGCACATCCCCAGTGGGAGTGTGCAGGAGGTGGCTGCTCAGTGTCTCTCTCTCATTGATGTTTCTGACTCTCTATCCCTCTCCCTTCCTCTCTTTAAAAAAATCAATAAAATATATTAAAACACACACACACAGCCCTCAATAAAATATATTAAAACACACACACAGAGCCCTGTGAGGTTGGCATTGCTCAGTGGTTAGAGTGGCAGTCTACACACCAAAGGGAAGCAGGTTCAATCCTGAGTCAAAGGCATGGACCTGGATTGTTGTGTCTCCCATTGATGTTTCTCTCCCTCCCCCGCCCCACTCCCACCTGTTTCACTCTCTCTAAAAATCAATTTAAAAAAGTATCCTTGGGTTAGAATTAACAACAAAAAAAACTCTGTCCTGGGAAAAAGGCCAAAATTAATGTCCAGAAAATACATCCAGGGAAGTTTAGGAGGGAGATTTGGAAGTTAGTTGTAGGTTCCCAGTGCAGGGTATAAGGAGCAGGTAGGAATGCTCACCCAGATGAGATGCACAGGTGGGCAGATTCTAAAGCCTGAGCCCAGTCTAGGGGCACCCAGAAACCTGAGTCTGAGGTTGCCAATAACATCTAGGACACCGAGTTCAATTTGAATTTTAGATGAACAAGAAATAATTTTTCAGTGTAAGTATAGCCCCTGCAATATTTGCAACTTACAAATTCTTAGTGGGTCCCTGTGTTTTCATTTGCTGACTGGCCACCCTATCGGGCAGTTCTGGCTGTCTAGTCAAACATGATATCACAATTTTGAAAAAGTTATCACCCAGAATTAGGAGGTCCAAGAAACCAAAAGCCAGTTTTGGAGAAGTCAGGTAATTAGCATTTAATTGCTAAAGAAAACATTACAGCCTTACATTCTCTCGGCTTTGAAGACTGTGAATGTGAAATAAACAACCTGGAAAGGGTGTAAAGATGGGTATGACAGGGAAGTGCACTTCTCTCTAATGCAAGTCAGACGTGTAGATCCCATAACCATCACAGGAAGTGGCTCACGGCATTGATTTTGTTAAGAAATCCATACACCACTTCATCTTCCGTGTATGTGTTTAAGCCGCTTTGAATTCTGTGTTCATTAGATTACATCATGGGAGCTGAACAAGTTTAAGGAAGATGCTAAATGCTTAAAATCTCTTAACAAGCCATGTTGCTCTTAATGGGACATAATTTCAAAGTTTCTTTAATGAAATAAGAGTTTTCATGTTCCAATGAGGACATGATTTTAAGAAATGTTTAGCCCTAGCTGGGTGGCTCAGTTGGTTGGAGCGTCATCCTGTGCACTGAAGGGTCACAGGTTTGATTCTTAGGGCATATGCCCAGGTTGTGTGTTCGATCTCCAGTCGATGGGAGACAACCAGTCGATGTTTCTCTCTCACCTCTCTTTCTCTCTCTCTCTCTTTTTCCTTCCTCTCTCTCTAAAATATATTAAAAAAACATTTATAAATAAATAAAACATAACCTCTGGTAAGGATTAAAAAGAAAAGTAATGTTTAATTCTGAAAAAGGGCATGAGAAAAGTAGAATAACATGATTTCCCTATGCAAAATACTATGGTCATTGTTACGATTAGAGTCCTGGGAAATGAACTGTGAGTTGGAGGGAGGTTTGTGTGCAGGAAACTTTCTGGGGATAAACCTGTGGGGAGGAAGCAAGAGAGATTAAGCTGGGTGTGGCCTTCCATGCAGTCACACAGAGACTCCCCCACTCCCCCAACAGCTATGGGGCTGGATGTTCCCCCAAAGATGTATGAGACTGAAGCAAGGGGCCTTTCCTTTATAACCTATGCTGACCCATCCTAAGAAGGAGGCTGCCCTCAGGAAATAATTTTGGGCAAGTTGGCTTGCTCCCACTTTGGGCAAGTCTCCAAGGGAACACAGCGGATAGCCATCAGCTGCCAATAGCCCAGGCCTGGAGGGCTCAGTGGGTGGTACCTCTTAGCATTCTCTCAATCACATTTTGTAAACTTCTTGGGCTTTTCTACATATATTATAAATTACTAGAGGCTTGGTGTACAAAATTCATGCACACAGGGGGGCTGTCCCTCAGCCCAGCCTGCACCCTCTCCAATCTGGGGCCCTGCTAGGGACATCCAACTACCCAATGGGATCCAGCCTAAACGGGCAATTGGACATCTCTCTCACAAGCCAGGACTGCTGGCTCCAAAATGCTCGCCTGCCTGCCTGCCTGATTACCCCTAACTGCTTCTGCCTGCCAGCCTGATCATCCCCTAACCACTGCCCTGCCAGCCTGATTGACACCTCACTGCTCTCCTGCCAGCCTGATTGCTCCCAACTGCCCTCTTCTGCTGGCCTGGTCGCTCCTAACTGCCCTCCCCTGCAGTCCTGATCGCCTCCTACTGCCCTCCCTTGCAGGCTTAGTCCCTCTGCCCTCCCCTGAATGCCATCTTGAGTCGGCCATCTTGTGTACACATGGGAGCAGCCATCTTTGACCACATGGGGGTGGCCATCTTGTGTGTTGGATCAATGGTCAATTTGCATGTTACTCTTTTATTAGATAGGATTACTATGAATCAGAGTAGAACTGTCAAGCAAGGAAATAAAACTAAAGCTACCTTCCAATGAAAATGGAGTTTCAGAAATATCTTTCCTTGCCCAGATTACAGGGCCTTGGCCCAGAACCTTCCTCAAAGGGGCAAAAACTTCTGATGACATTGGAATGACATGCTATGTCATTACCACTGAAGTCTTTCCAAAGAAAATATCAATCATGCTATTTTTAAGCCTAGTTGTGAGAGAGAGAGAGAGAGAGAGAGAGAGAGAGAGAAGAAGAAGAAGAAGAAGAAGAAGAAGAAGAAGAAGAAGAAGAAGAAGGAGGAGGAGGAGGAGGAGGGAGGAGGGAGGGAGGGGCCAGCTCATGGATCTGTCCTAAAGCCCAAGATACACAGCAGGGTAAGTGCCCTTCCTCCACAAATGTACCAGAATGAAAATGATGGGTCATTGAAGAGCATCTCCTTTCTTCACTTATCTTCACTGGCTTCCTCCCCAGGGAAAATTCAAGAAGCAGAGGCTCCTGAAGTAGACCATTAGTGCGGATATGAAACCACCCACCAGAGCTACTGTGTCTGACATTAGGAGAGAAACACATTCTCTTCAGTCACCACTAATAAGCCTGAACGTCCCCTAGTCACGGGACTTATATGTCCATGTGCTGGCCCATGCCTGAAAAATACCTCCTATGGTCTCGACATTTTCTACATTTTAAATGCTGCACTGGAAAACAAATCCAGCTATTTCCTCTGATTCACACTTCATTATTGTCAATGCTGGATTTTTAATAAAATAAAATCAATGTGAAGGTACATTAATACTCTGACTGCTCCCACAACCTCAGGCAACAGAATGACTTCTTGCCAATGAAGAGTTGAGACACCAAGATAGTAAGAAACTTACTCAGAATCACATACCTCTTAAGTTCAGAGCTGTAACTCACAGAGAGCTCCCTTCTTGCTTTTGTTGTCTGCCACACCCTGACAACAAAATGGCTCCGAGGATTAGTTGGCACAGTGCCCCACTTCACTGAGGAAGAGCCCACACTGGGCATTGCCAGCTTACCCCCACCAGTGGCCTCCCCGTGGCCAGGCTGAGGATCAAACATTTGCTTCATGGGAGCACAGCAGTGCGTTGCCCACTCAAGACTTGTCTGGAGCAGAGACCCTCCTAACACCCATAAAACAGCAAGGCTGGCAGCTCTAACTCATTTTAGTTATCCGTCTGCGTTTGTTTTCTCTCTCTCTCTCTCTCTCTCTCTCTCTCTCTCTCTCTCTCTCTCTCTGTCTCGGAATGGCTGCCTCCTCCTTAGAGGAACAGCCAGAGCAATGTGTTCAACATGGAAACCCATACAAATGAAACGGCTGTGACAAACATTTCACCAGCTCTGGTGGATGTTACGGCAGTACCACTCTGTCCGCGATGGGGCACAGATCAGCCACAGACCTTTGGCAGGAGTAGGAACAGATAACAGTGTGGCTCCAGAGTCCCTGCTCATAGGTCCTGGACATTTCGATCACTGCTAATACTTCTTGCTGAACTTGGATTAAGAAAACAAGCTAGCCCTAACCAGTTTGGCTCAGTGGATAGAGCGTTGGCCTGTGGATTGAAGGGTCCCAGGTTCGATTCTGGTCAAGGGCATGTACCTTGGTTGTGGGCACATTCCCAGTAGTAGGTGTGCAGGAGGCAGCTGATCAATGTTTCTCTTTCATCAATGTTTCTAACTCTCTATCCCTCTCCCTTCCTCTCTGTAAAAATCAATAAACTATAAAAAAAGAAAGAAAGAAAGCTAGACAATCAATGATTCTCTCCCATCAATAATGTTTCTCTCCCTCTCTCTCTCTCTCTCTCTTTCTCTCTCTCTTAAATCAATAAAAATATATTTAACCAAAAGAAAGAAAGAAAGAAAGAAAGAAAAAGAAAGAAAGGCAGAGAGAAATCAATAAAAATATATTTAACCAAAAGAAAGAAAGGAAGGAAGGAAGGAAGGAAGGAAGGAAAGAAAGAAAGAAAGAAAGAAAGAAAGAAAGAAAGAAAGAAAGCAAGCAGGCAGGCTAGATAAAGAGACTATGCCCCATCTGAAGGAATGAAGCTAGTTGGCTTGCTTAACTTGAGCCTCCAGGCCTGTGGGATTTATTTTCTTGTCCTGGGTTGGGCCATGGGGTTCCTGGTTTTGAAGCCCCTTACAGGTGATGGCAGATGTTCTGGTTTATCTCATAGTGGCCATGATGTGGTGCACGTATTCTCTCCAGTTTAAAACCCAGTCATGCTCTGGCTGGGTGATCATCATGATGACATAGAAAAGTCAAGGAGATCTCTTAACACAGCTGGACAACCCTCAAGAATCAAAGATCTAGATCTCAAGCATCCCCTGAATTGGTCAACTTCTCAAAAGTCAGAGAATGACCAAAAGAGGGTCCCAAAAGACTAAATGTAGAAATGGGTGATGACCAGGCCCACTTAGGACAAGACACCCTGAGCCACCGCCAGACCAAAAGGCCACCCACAGCCCCTGCGGCAGACAGCCCAGGACAGTCAGGACTTGGGCAGTGATGACCAGCTTCCTTATTTTTCATCCTGCTTCCAACTCAGGACTAGCCAGAGAAAGTCAAATACGCTGACCAAATCATTCATGTGATTAAAATCCTTTGCTTGTGACTACACTGAACTTTTAAGGTTTAAACAATAATTCTTAGCACATCTTATAAGTCTCTGCTGTATTCATCAGTACTCTGTGTGTGTGTGTGTGTGTGTTTAAGTTGATTTTAGAGAGAGAGGAAGGGAGGGAGAGAGAGGCATTGACCATCTGCAGCTTGGGCATGTTCTCTGACGGGGAATCAAACCAGTGACCCTTCAGTGCACGGGACAATGCCCACATTGGCCAGGGCTTCATCAATACTCTTGATTTTAAGTGATAGAAACTCAATTTGAACTAAAGAAAAAAGGGGATTCCTGGTTCAGACAACTGAAAATAGTTAAGTGTGAGGTAGGGTTCAGGGGTAACTGGGTCTAGAGTAAGCTAATGGGGCTTGGGCATGGTTTGAGGCAGGGAAAAGCAGCTAATGGGGCTTCTGAGGGGGACATATACCATGTGTGTTCCTGGGTGACTTCTAACTGGTGATGTGTTTCATGTGCTGATGTCTCTCTTCCCGATTCTATGTTCAGTGACTTCCTGTTGGTGCCTTGCTGCTGGCCATACTGAGCCTTTATACCGTGGAAGTTATGAATCGAAGCCCCATCCCACCCCTGCTGGTTTTCCTCAGCCTGCCGCAGTCAGTGGAGCTGACAGGCAGTCAGAGGGGTCCTTGTTCTGTGAAATGCAGGGAATAATCGTGCCTATGCCATAGGATTGCTTGGAGGTTACACAGGGTCGTCAGCCCAACATGTGGAGCAGTCCTTGTATCTGTTGTATTTACTCAAGTCTAAGATGTCACCATGTTAACGATGCAGCGTCAATTTCTAGCAGACACCAAGAAAGAAACACAGTGGGAATGGATGCTCTGACCACACTGGCTGTGAGGCCTATCTCAGTCTCAGAAATGGTAAAATGTGGGAAAACGTCTCTTAGAACAAAGTATAGTCGCTTGCTTGTAAATATTCCGCTAACAGTGTGTTCTCACTGTGGCCAGCTAAATGTGGGTCTGGGTGTAGTAGAACACCATTTGTCTTATTCTACCATTGAAGCATCAATTCATTCAAAATTTCAAGTGATGAAAATGTTCAGAAATCAGATATTTTATATTCGTGAGTGCACAGCAGGTAAGTGTAAGGGGAGGAGGAGAAATATGAGTTGTTGTTTTGTCAAAATAGAATTCAATGCGTTTTGCATTTCAAAATAGTGGGTTAAAAATAAACAAATCATGGCCCTAGCTGGTTTGGTTTAGTGGATAGAGCATCAGCTTGCGAACTGAAGGGTCCCGGGTTTGATTCCTGTCAAGGACGCCTACCTGGGTTGTGGGCTCAATCCCCAGTAGGGAGCGTGCAGAAGGCAGCCCATCAGTGATTCTCTTCATGGATGTTTCTACCTCTTTCTCTTCCTTTCCCTTCCTCTCTGAAACCAATAAAAATATATTTAAAAACAAACAAACATGAAGATGTAAATATACAAGAAACATCGATGGGACCTTAAAGTAACCCTTGAAATCATAAACAAGTAAATGCAAAATTCGAGGTTCCCTGAACAATTTGTGCACGTTTTAGAAAAGCATGCAAACTTATATGAACAGTGAGGGGGTGCTCAGTGGGTTTACTTGACTGATTGTGGATGTCCCCAGGGGAGGACAGGGGCTGGTACCTAATTCCAAAGGGAGGGGGCTGGCTGCTGCGGACTTATCTTCTGGCTGTGAGAATGAGTTTATATTGTGTAAAGAAAAATTCCTGGAAACGAATGAACACAGGCTACCCAGCTTGGAGGGGGAAGAGAAACTACAGTGTTTATACAAAAGAACTTCAAAAAGAAATTTGGTTATTTTGTATTTTTTTACATCATTTCAGCTAAAAATAAATGCCTTCCATAAGCCTATGTGTTTGCTAGCATACAGGATACAGGAGTAAGCAAGTCACAGAACACAACAGCCTTCAGCAGAACTGCCCTGGGCCCTGGGAGGCGATCTCTAAGCCTTCTGAGGGGCTTCCTGCAGCTTGGGAAGGGCTGGCTTTTGACCTCAAAATAACTCCCAAGCTCAGCACACTGTTTCCGGGCTCATTTGCCTAAGTGCCTACTTGCCAGCTGACCACAGCCCAGTTCCTGTACCAGAAGATGTTTGCAAATCACATTTCTGGCCGTGATGGGAAGGACACTCCCAGAAACCAGTGTCATCAACCTGGAGTGAAATGTGAACCCGGGAACCACTTTCTGCTGTCATCAGACACAGGCTGTGCAGCACGGCCTGGGAGCTCAGAGCTCTTGTCAGCAGAAGGGAGGAGGAGCAACTTCGGCCTTCAGGGCCCCTATGGAAGGGTCACGGTGCAGTTTTTAAAAGTGCTTTACCAGCATAATAAGTAGACCAGGCTGGCAGAGTGGCAGCCACTGGGTCACTGCACTGTGAACTGTGGATAGCATTTCACACAGAAAGATTATTTGATAATAAAGATATACTGTATAAGATGTCTTCTTAAGCCAAACTAGTGTTTCAAGATAGAAATTTCAATTCCCTTTCTCTTAAAAATCTAAAGGAATGCTGGAAAAATCATGGGCTTTTAAGTCAGACCAACAGGGATTTAAATCTGGACTTAATATCTATCTAGCTGTGTGATGGTGAGCAGGTTACTTAACCTCTCTGAGTTGAGGGAGCCCACTTCCCAAGCTTGTCATGGACATACCATTATGTAAACTATCCAGCTCCATAAAATATGTCTTTCTCCCTATGTTCTCTCTCTCTTTTTAAAAAAAGTGATTTGAGAGAGAGAGAGAGGAAGAAGGAAAGAGAAAGAGAGCAAGATTGATTTGTTGTTTCACTTATTTATGCATTCATTGGTTGATTCTTTTTTTTGTTTTAATTTTTTTATTGATTCTAGCACACTGTTTGCTACCTTCTGCCCCAGCCTTCAACCCCTACTGGGATCAAGCCAGGCATGTGCCCTGACCAGAAATGGAACCATAACCTACTGGCTCATAGGTCGATGCTCAACCACTGAGCCACGCCGGCCGGATGCATTGGCTGATTCTTGCATGTGCCCTGGCTGGGGATTGAAGCCACAACCTTGGCATAGCTGGACCATGCTCTAACCAACTGAGCTCCCTGGCCAGGCCCTCTCCCTATGCGCTGAAATCCTTATCTTTTTCCTTACACGTGCACAGGTGTCGGTTAGGATGTGGACACCTGTGAGGAATCCTGGCTCCATCCACCGCACAGGCTGTTTAATAAATGAGGGGACTTAGTCCAACAGTAACCCCTCAGCTGTGTACCCAGAAAGGAGCAGATGTGTTTCATTTAGGGTGTGGTTATTACTGATTGTGGTGACAGCAACTGATAAAGAGAGTGGGTGTGCATTCATTCCGTACACTATGATTCTAGCAGCCATGTTTATCCTATCACCCAACTGAACACCCTAGAGAAAAATGTAGTACCTCGTTAGCACGTACCAGTCATTAAGAGAATTAAACAAAGACTCCATTCGTTGTCCCTGAGGGAATTTCCAAGGCAAACAGGATGAAAGTACAACAGTATAGTGAGAGACCTACCTCAGGGCCCACAATCAAGCCCCACTAATTTGGGTTGTTTGGGGTCCTGTGTAATGAAGTTGACTTTCTCCATTCCTGCTATGAGAGTCAGGACTGTGTCGGATTTACTGTTACTCCCGGAGAGCCCGGGATGTATGCAAGCCGTGCTTCAGATTTGCAGCGTTGGAGGTGAAGGCTCCTCGTAGGAATTCAAGCAGTGAAGACCGCCTGGCTGTGACTGCTGCCCAAGCACATGCACTCCACTGGCTCGGAGGTTGCAGGGACACAGACAGGAGCGCTCCACTGACGCGTTCGCTGCGGCCTTTAACCACGCCCACTGCTCATGGCTCGCTTTTGCCGGATCTTAAAGCAGCTTTTCTCCTGGTGAACATATTAATGCTGGTTATTTACATCCTGGGGGGAGGAAACCTGGAGGGAACACCTGTAAACCTCAGGAACAGGAACCTTGGAGAAATGGGAAGGAGAGAGGAAAGGCAGAGGCTGAGGGGAGGGCGGGGGGGGGGGGGGAGGAGACAGCAGACCACCGCTTTCATTAGTGAGAAACAGGGGATCACAGTCTCCACCCCCTTTCAAGCACTTTGGATTTGTTTTAATCCAGAAAGAGCCAGAATGAGACACTTAGGTGGCCAGGTCCTCATGCGGGACAGCGATGTCACTGCCTAGGCAAGGTGCCCGCCTCCGCAGACTGGGCTCTGGCTCCTGAAGTTGGGATAAAAACGTATTTGGAAGGAGGGAGGGATGGGGGGAGGGAAAGGAAGAAGAGACGGAGAGGGAGAGAAGGGAGAGGAGAAGGGAGTGAGGGAGAAGAGAGGGGGAGAAGGGAGAGGACTGCCTTGCTGGAGCTGCTGGTCAGGTGCTGAGTTGGGTAAGTGGCCTTTGACCTTTGGCCTTGGGAGGACCTGAATCATTGCTGCCATGGCCAATTCTGGAATGTTCAGGTTGCACGGACAGATGCTAAAGTGCACGGAATGTGTGCAGCTGTGGCAGGAAATGTGCCTTTGACCTGGAGCTCTGAAACCACATGTCGCTCAAGGACATAGGAAAGTAAACCTCAGACCAGGGAGAGAAACTGAGTCCCAGAAGCCCGTGGCCTCCTGGCACTGTCTGGGGACTGTCCCATCGTTGCTGGGGGATCCCCGATATGAGAGGGCCTGGAAAGCCTGTAAGAAGGGAAGCCCTCCTGCAGCGGCTGCGCCATGATGCAGGGGCCACCGAGTGCTTATCCGCTCGCATGGAAGCCTCGCTGGCTCGGTCTGGCTTCCCCTCTCCCGTTTGTTCTTGCTTATGGTTTTGAAGATGAGTGATCATGCCCGTTTCTATACGTCCCACGCTTCAAGGAGATATTCATAACTCGATCAAGGTAGCATTTTGCTTCTCTTCACATAATTCAATAGTAATAGATTATCTGCTGAGCAATAGGGACATAATATAGCACACAGCTCTCCTGTCTCCCGCTCGCATCGCGCCAGATCTCAGGTCCCATACTGTCCCTGGCGGGACTGGGATAAAGTGCTGGGGCCATTGGTGGTGGCCACAGTCCAGGCAATATATAAATATCAAATCACCAAACTTATACAAGGTATATGTCAATTGTATCTCAATCAAAAACTATATCTTGAAGATTTCCCCGTGCATTCATTGAGATGGTGCATATAACACAAACATAAATATATACTAAGGTATTTATTAGTATGAATATTAATGGGACTTGACTGTATGTGTCATTTTTTCAGTTAAATATGTCTGTAGTTTTCCAGTATTCATGCATTTGTTTAAAAACCACTAACACCTGTTTCGCAGCAGGCTTTGCTCTGGGTGGGGAGAGGCAGCAGTAGAAGATGGTGTCCCCATGTCCTTGTTCACAAGCAGAAGGGCATAAAGAAAGCAAACAAGCAAGCAAGTGAGTAGTAAGTGCCACAAAGAAGACAAACCCAGTAGGCGGGCAGGGCTAGGAGAAGTTTTATTCTTGGTTGTACGTGAGCGAATCTCCTCAAGAGAATGAACCGGGCAAGTAAGTAAAGGCTCAGAAGTTTGGATGAGGGGTGCCCTGGAGGGCATTCAGGGGAGGAAGAGCTGGCACTCAGGGCCAGGGATGGGATGTGAGCTTGGCCTTCTAAGGAACCAGAGAGGACCTGTGAGCTCAGGGAGGAGCTGGCAAGAAGGGTGGGGGTCGATGTGAGAAGTCTCTAGCCGCCTTGTAAGACGTCTGCGACTTATTCTAGGGACAGCAAAAAGTCCCGAAAGGTGTTTATTTACCTTTATACTTTTAGTCTCAAAAGGTTTTAGTAGGGAGGAGAGGAGACGTGGGGGAAAGGATGAGCCCATTTAGACATGGCAAGGTCAGTTGGCCTATCAGACATCACCGTGGACGTGTTGAGGTGTTGAAGTTCCCCCAGGACTGACGAGAGGGTTGGACATACGATTTAGAAGTCTTCACCACGTGGATGTATTTACAGTCACGGGAGGGGTGATACTTGGAAGAGGATACAAGTTCCGAGCAGGAGAGGGCCTTGGTCCCCAGGGCTGTCCACACTCAATAGTGGAAAAGGGCAGGACAGTGTGAAGAAGGAGCCATCATTAGGAATAACAGCAATGGGTCTCCAAAGGTCTACCCGGCCCAACACTTTGACGCAGAAAGTGAGATGAGAACTGAAAACTGCTATAGGAGGAAAAGATCAATGGTTAGGGTTAGGGTTAAGCCCCCAGAGTGGTGGGGACAGAAACTGGAGTCGTTTTTAACAAGAAGATGGGAGTTGTGGGAATAGAAACATCTAGAAGAGAAAACCGATGGAGGGGGTTTCTTGAAGCTGAGCAAACAATGGAGCAACTAGACAAAGTCAAGGAAGAGCCTTGCTCTGTTTTTTGTTTGTGTTTTTTAATGACAATGACATCATGTTTTATACTAATGAAATTGGTCCAGCTGAGAGAGAAAAATGGTGATTTATGATGAGGTGACTGTAGGAGCAAAGGCCTTGACAACTGACAGGGAACAGGCTCTGGAGCAGAGGTGGAAAGCCGAGGCTGAGCCATGGACTTAATTGGTTGGAGGAGTTCATGTGGTGTCTACTTTTTCATTTTTAAATATAGTTCTTCTTTGGGTGCTGGTGAACACACATCTTTATGCACATATGTGACTCTACCTGAAGAATAAATTCTAAGCAGTGCTTCTCAGTCAAAAGGTATGAACTGTTTAAATATTATTAGATATTGGAAAATTACCTTCCAAAATATTCTACATTTTTATTCTTGAATTTGGAAATATTAGTTCTGATCATCTCATCTATCGTCTTTTTAGTCTCTCATGGGTCCCATTTGAGATGTTGGTGGTTTCATCTCTTTAATTTCTTTCCCTCCCTCTTTATTCCTTCCTCTCTCTGTGTTTTTCTGCTTTGACGTCCATCTTAATACTCTTTGCCCAGAATCGGGGCTTGGAGGAGTGGGACCCCAGAGGGTTTACATGGTAAACAAACAAGAGGCCTCCTCCCAGTGCTCGCGTCTGTGCCTCAGCCTTCCGTGAAAACAGGCTCCCGAGGCCCCTCTCCCAAGAACTTCCTCTGGGGAAACCTGGCAAACTCCAGGGTTAATTCTCCTCAGGGCCATCAGTCCCACAGTGAGGACAGCATATTTGATTGGCTGGAAAAATCTTGCTTATTGAACGTTCCATGATTGTGCGTTTCTATCAAATGGCTTGTCCTGACCCCAGGCCTACAGCTGGAGTTCAGGCAAATTACCAAGACTCTGCCTGAGACAGGGTGGTGACAGGCGGGCAGGGCTGCTTTGTGGTGGCCTGGACCTTGACCCTCATCAGGAGGCAGGACTGGAAAACCTTCTCAGAGACTCTGAAAGGAGGCGTCACAGAAGTTTGGCAGCCAAAGTATTCGCACCCCTTCTAAACCCACTGTCCTACCCTCTTGTCACCACAATGACTCCCCTCCTTACATGTCACAGGAGGAGTTGCCAGCTCTTTCCTCATCTTGGGGACCAGAGAGAAGCTGGCCAGTGTGAACGCTCTCGCTCAAAGACTCTTTCCATCGGGGAGATTCTGTGTCTGGCTATTAAGAATGGCCTAGCGGGCGAGTGTTAAGGAGGAGAGATCCCCCCACCCCCTCGCTTTCTAAACATTAGTGATGGTTGAACTCTGAACCAGAGGGACATGGCTGAGGCTGGGCTGTGAACACTGCTTGGCCGTCCTTTAAGGAAATGTGATGATCTCCAGGGTAAATGAAGTTTCTGAAAACAGGTTTAAACACATTTTAAAATCTAGACCTCAGTGAATGTCCCCGATTTTTTGTAATTGTCCCTCCACAAATAATCCCCTGGGCTCCTTACGCCCCGAACGGGTTAACTTCAGGAATGGAACTCCTCTGCCCTGGGGTTACTGAGTGGTTGGAACCAGCCTGAACTCCTGAGACGGCTCTCTTGGCAATTGTTGTGGAGTGAATGCAAGTGACCAGTTGCAAATGACCACGGAGGCTGCTAAGTTGGTAATAAGTAAGCAAGGATTTATTGAGCAGGCCAGTGACTGCTCTGCCTTTCTCCATGCAGGGAGTCCAGAGAGCAGCAGCAACCCTTTGTGTAGGACTACTTTTAAGCACATTTACCACATTCTGTTTTTGCAGAGCGAACAACCCAAGACAAAACAGTTTTTCCCAAGCAACGTCAGAGTTGAGACCACGTTATTTACAGGATCATCTTGTTCTTCAGAAAGCCGACAGTGTTCTATGAAAGAAGGCCTATGTGTGGGGAAGGGGCCATGAGACCACATCTCAAGGCCTGGCCTGATGTCAGCACTGACAACTCTATCTGGGGGATAGTCCACAGCCTCTCTGGTATGGGGCATGCTCAAAAAATTCCCATTCTCTAATACAGTGAGCAGCATTGTGTGTTTCTACACATGCTATTACATGCGTGCCAACATGTGGAAAAGCTTAGCATGTTCTGCCTTTAAGAATTCTTCAGCTTTTCTGCAGGTTGCTGCCCCATGGTGCCCATGGAATACCCAGCAAAGTTGCTCTGGCTTGTCCCACAGCGTGCCTTCTCAGCACAGTGGGGCTCTCCAGTTGTAAGGCTGACTGGCAGCCACATCTGTTTGCTACTCTCTGGTGATTCCTTGAGACCTGTCCCATCTAATTTGCAGCCTCACCAAACCTGTTTGCAGTTGTGTTTCCATGTGAATGGCCTGTCTTTGCTCAGGCTTCAGACTTCTAAAATCTCTCAAACAAGCTGCAGCTGGTGACAGCATGCCCTAAGGCTATTGATAAAAGACCCAAGACCAGCCCTAGCTCCAGGTTGCTTTGCTTCACAGGTGGGCCTCACTTGGGCACCTCCAAGCCCAACACAAATACTCTGCAAGGTGTCCCCAGGCAGTGGCTGAGTTTGTACCTCCCGGGAGTCCCTAGAGCCAGTGCACCTGGTGGGCAGCTTCAGATCATAGCAGATTACAACTCTACACATCCACAAGTGACACACTCAAGATGCAGACTCAGTGAGCACCAAAGCCCCACTAAAGCAAGTCCTGCTCCATAAGGGTGTTTTCTGCATAGCAGCTCTCCCACTATAGTGTCAGCTGGTCATCACAGCCAGTTGACCTGGAGGTCAATTCCTCCCAGAGATGCCAAAGACAATTAAGGCTCAACTATAAGTCTGTGCATGTAGCCCATACAGGGGCACACATAGGTACCCAGCTCAGGTGACTGGGGATGCTGAGCCACTGGGCCCTACAAGACATCTACTACACTAGGCCACTCTACCAGGAGACATAGAAGCTGTACCTAATACATAAAAATGAACACAGGGAAGCAGCCAACATGCAGAAACAAAGAAACATGTCACAAATGAAAGAAATGGAAGCAAGCAAACTACTGGACATAAAGTTCAAAAATATGACTATAAGATTACTCAAGGATCTTCATGAGAGCTTCAAGGAATTTAGTGAGACTTTCAAGCAGCATAGTGAGAATGTCAAAGACATGAAAAAGGACCAGTCAGAAATACATTAACTGAAATAAAGAATAATTTACAGGGATTCAATAGTAGAGTAGAGAATGCCAAGAATCAAATCAATGATTTAAAATATGAGGGAGCAAAAAACACCCAATCAGAAGAATAAAAAGAAGAAATATTCCAAAAATATGAAGATAGTGCAAGGAGCCTCCCAAGACAACTTTAAGCATACCAACATCCAAATTATGGGTGTGACAGAAGGAGAAGAGAGAGAACAAGATATTGAAAACATATTTGAAGAAATAATAATAGAAAACTTCCTCTACCTATTGAAAGAAATAGACTTACAAGTCCAGGAAGGAAAGAGAGCCCCAAACAAGAGGAATCTAAAGACACCTACACTAAGACACATCATAATTAAAATGCCAAGGGTTAAAGACAAAGAAGATTTTACAAGCAGCAAGAGAAAAGCAATTAGTTATCTAGAAGGGAGTGTCCATATGACTGTCAGCTGATTTCTCAATAGAAACTTTGCAGGCCAGAAGGGAGTGGCAAGAAATATCCAAAGTGATGAAAAGGAAGGACTTACAACCAACATTACTGGTCGTAAGTCCTCTCATTTAGAAGCTCTCATTTAGAATTGAAAGTCAGCAAAGCTCTAATTTAGAATTGAAAGTCAGTCAAACCTGTATTACATGAAATGTTGAAGGGTATCTTTAAGAAGAGGAGGAGGCCCTGATCGATTTGACTCAATGGATAGAACATCGGCCTACGGATTGAAAGGTCCCAGGTTCGATTCTGGTCAAGGGCATGTACCCTGGTTGAGAGCACTTCCTCAGTAGGAGGTGTGCAGGAGGCACCTGAATTATGTTTCTCTCTCATTGATGTTTCTAATTCTCTATCCTTCTCCCTTTCTCTCTGTAAAAAAATCAATAAAATATTTTTTTTCAAAAAAAGAGAAGGAGGAGGAGGAAGAGGAAAATGAGGAAGAGGGGAAAGAAGAAAAAAGAAGAAGAAGAAGAAGAAGAAGAAGAAGAAGAAGAAGAAGAAGAAGAAGAAGGAGGAGGAGAAAGAGGAGGAGGAGGAGGAAGACGAAGAGGGGGAGGAGAAAAATGAACAAAAATGGCAATAAATACATATCTATCAACAACTGAATCTAAAAATCAAAATAAACAAACAAGAAATCTAATGAACAAAATAAATTGGAGAATAAAATAGAATTGGAGGCATGGAAACAGAAAGACTGACAAATCTCAGAGGGATGAGTGGGTGGGTAGTGGGAAGAGATTAACCAAAGATCTTACCTGTAGACACAGACAATAAGGTGGTGAAGGCCTGGGATGGGGTTTGAACCAGGTGTAGGGGACAATGGAAGGGAAAAGGGGGACAACTATAAAGATTTTTTTTTAATGCTACTGAGAAAAATAAAGTAGAAGAGAGAAATAAGGCAGGCGTGTGTCTGTGTGCACACACATGATGTGGGACACGGTTATAATACTTTTCCTTGGGTCACAGAAAACCTTAATATGTTAAAACTAGTGAGCCAGACTCCATTAGGCAATCACAGCTTTGCCGACAGCATTCAAAGCATCATGGTGGACTATCATCTGGGACGCCTGCTATTTCCCCAGGGTGTTGACCTTGGCCACATCAGGGTTTGCACAGCTTCTTCACAGTTCACCCCTTCCTTGACAACCACACTGAGCACGTATATTGTTGCTTTCCATTTGTTCATGGCCCACCTGGAAGTCATGGGCAACCTGAGGGCAGCACAGAGGTCAAACTTAGTCCTCGTGGGATCATTCTTCTGGAGATACATGGCCTGCCTTCTGAGTTTCGGTGTCCTGACCACCGAAAGGTGAGAGAGGGGTGGCTCTTTTTCTCCTTTTAGCTGTCGACTTCTCTCGGCATGATTTCTCAGCTTTGAATAAAGCCTTCTCTTTTGCTTCAATTTTGGGAATCTTTCTTTTCTTTTTATTTTATTACTAGAGGCCCAGTGCACGGAATTGGTGCATGGGGCAGGGGGAGATGTCTTGCAGTCCAACCTGCTCCCTCTCCAATCTGGGACCCTCTCATAATCCAGGACTTCTGGCTCCCAACTGCTCACCTGCCTGCCTTCCTGATTGCCCTACTGATTCTGCCTGCCAGCCTAATCCCCCTAACCACTCCCCTGCCAGCCTGTTTGCTCCTAATTTCCCTCCCCTGCAAGCCTGGTCACCCCCAACTTCCCTCCTCTACCAGTCTGGTCACCCCTAACTACCCCCCCTGCAGGCTTGATCACCCACAACTGCCCTCCCTTGCAGGCCTGATCCCTGCCAATTGCTCTCTCCTGCTGGCCATCTTGTGATAGTCATCTTGTGTCCACATGGGGGCAGTCATCTTGTGTGTTGGAATGATGGTCAATCTGAATATTACTCTTTTATTAGATAGGATAGAGGCCTGGTTCATGGGTGGGGGCTAGCTAGTTTGCCCTGAAGGGATCCCAGATCAGGATGGGGGTTCCCTTGGGGCATAGGGCAGCCTGGGTGAGGGGCTGGTGGTGGTTTGCAAGCCGGCCACACCACCCTCCCGACCCAAATGGAGGCCTGTGGGAACCTCTTTCCACGTCCCGCATGGTTCAGGGTTCCCAGGTCAGGGTTCGGTTCTGAAGGAGGCCGCACGCAAACGAAATGAGAGACTAGAAAGCATTAATTTGGCAATATTGGGGGGCCAGGCGAGAGCCTTCCTCTAGTGGAAAGGACAGCCGCTTGCTCTGGCCTTTTTCTCCCTTTTATTAAGGCTTTGGGACACACCCCTAGCCTTTAGGCAGGAAATAACAAAAACAGAAATTAACATGAAACAAACAGGTACAGGTTGCTTCAGCCAACAATGTTTCAACTAAACAGTGAGTAATTAGCTCTGACCTTTCAGAGCAGTTAAGGTTGACCAGCCTTCTGGCCTCCTATTTACATCCATTTAGTGAGAACAATATTTGGTTTCCGACAGAGGCCTTGGTATCTGAGATTTATTTATCTTCTACAATTGAAGCTTTGTAGCCTGGAGTGGAGCCAAGCCTTCTGCTCACTCCTTGGTGGCAGCCATTTCTATTGGAATTTATTTATCTTCTATAATTGAAACTTTGTAGCCTTAAGTGGAGGCCTGGGCTGGCCAAGGTGTGTGGAAAACTTATCTTCCTCCATCATCAGGGCAACCCAAGCCTCCCTCCTGCTCTCTCTGTGGCTGTAGCCATCTTGGTTGTGTTAATTGCATACTCGCTCCTGATTGGCTGGTGGACGTGGCTGGTGGGCATGGCTTGTGGATGTAGCGGCAGAGGTATGGTCAATTTGCATATTACTCTCTTATTAGATAAGATTTCCTTTCATTTTATTTTATTATTTATATTAATTTCCTCAAGTGTTTTCTTAGAAAAGGGCCTTGTAATGTCAGATAAGGCAGTCAAGGAAGGCCTTTAGAGAATATCCTATGTAAAGAGAGACTTGAAGGAAGGGAGAGAGATAGACCTGAAGATCTGTGGGGCAAGTGCAAAGGCCCTGGGGTAGGAGTCCACCTGGTGTGTTAAAGGCAGGTGGGACAAACATAAAAACAGACTTGTGATAAATAGTACTTGTGGTAAAGAAAATACTACCACGAAAGGAACGCTTAGATTTGGCTTCATGTGAGTGACCTATTAGTTTTACTTTAAGGATCTCAACTACATTTGTACTCCGTGACTAACCAATATGATAGCAAGGCAGACATGCTTGATATGTCCGTTTTATGCATCTGAAAACAGAAGAAGGTATAGGAGAGGTGCACTTAGGCAATAGGAACGAGGCTGTGGGCATGGAAGCAGCTTTGCACTGGGTAAGTTACCCAACTTCTCTTTGCCTCTTTAAAATTGAGATAATAATATCTTGGTTTGGGGATGATTATAGGGATTTAATAAGTTCATACATAGCAGAAAAGTACCTCTGAAACATTAATGTGCATCCAAATCTTTCTAAAATGCAGATTCTGAATCCGTGGGTCTCGGGTGCCCCTGAGATTCTGCATTTAACAGAAATTCCAGGGAGCAGATGCTGTTACATCAAAGCTGGAAAGAATTTAGCACAGTGCCTGGAACGCGCAGGCGCTTAATAAATCCAGCTATATTATGCTCTCACGCAGTGGAGTTGGCAGGAAAACTAGATTAAAAAGCCAACAATTACCACCCCGCCCTTTTCTTTTAGTCCCTGACCGTACTGCATCCTGGAGTCCCATTCCCCAGCATGCTGCATTCAAGTGATGCGTGTGCGTGCGGATGACGTGGTTTTCATTTTTAAGATCCATCGATAGCACGCGCGTTGGAATGACGGCTTTAAGCTATACCAGAACACCTACTCAATGCCTGTGCAAAAAACATGTTCATTCCTCAAATACACATCTGATGAAAGAAATGTCCAAACTGTCTACTATCACCCCTCTAGGAATGAACTGTTGGAGTTTGGTTTTATTTTCATACAGTGGAACGTGTGCCAAATCATTATTTCAAGATGTGCCAAGTCATTATTTCAAGATGTGACGATTGTGTTCCAAATTTAAAGCCTGTTATTCTTGGCTGATTGCTTAGATGCAATCTCGCATCGCCTACGCATCCAACCACTTCCTGCTGGGCTCCTCCTCCCAGACTTCACATGCTAACAGCGCCCTCTGCTGTTCGCCACCAAGTCCGTGCTCCCAAGTCCCACAGCCGCCAAGGGGAATTACACTGGGTGGATGACTCTAGGCCGGGAGGTGGCTTCTGCCTTAAAGGAGGGAGGGTTGGCTGTCCAGTGGCTGCCGGAGAGACGGGAGGGCCTGGGCTCCAGGTCAGCCGCTGGCTGCTCCCCGGTGAAGCTAACCGGGATCCCGGGAGAGGAGAACAAAGCACTGACTTTCTCTGCTAACCTTCTTTCCACACTATCCCAATCTTTCTCTTCATCCTCCTGCTCCTCAAGGTTAGTTAGCTCAGTTCTTCTCACCCACCCCTATTCCTCCTCTGGAGAAATCCAGGAAAGCAAGCCGGTTCCCCCAATCCCCACCCCTTTTAAAGCCCCCTGCCCACTAAGCATGAGTTTAGGTCCACGTGATTAGGCCCCTTAACTTTTTCCGGTGCTTTTCAGCCTTTGCACTGAGCTGTGCAACCATCACCATAAACTAATTTTAGGACATTCTCATCATCTCAGAAAGAAAAGTCTTAACCATCAATCAGCATTCACTCCTGATTTCCCTGCCCCCACAGCCCAGGCAGCCATTAATCCATTAACTGTCTATAAATCTATTCTAGATATTTCATAGAAAGGGAATCATTCAATATGGGACCTTTTGTGAATGACAGGTTTTGTTAACATGCTTTCAATTTGTAAACTATATCACTACTCTGTTCCTTTTTATTGCTGGACAATATTTCATTGTACGGATATACAACATTTACTTACCAAGTTACCAGTGTATGGATATTGGGGTTGATTCCACTTTTTTGGCTATTATAAAAAATGCTACTTATCAGAGAAAGACAAGTATCACATGATCTCAGTCTTACATAGAATCTAATGAACAAAATTAACTGATGAGCAAAATAAATCCAGAAACATAAAAGCATGGAACAGACTGTTGAGTCTTAGAGGGAAGGTGGGAGTGGGTGGGTGTTAAGAGATCAAGCAAAGAACTTGTATGCATCTATGCATAACCCATGGACACAGACAATAATGTGGTGAAGGCCTGGGGTGGGGGAGGGAGGGCAGGTGCAAACTAGAAGGAGTCAATGGGGAAAAAAGGGACATCAGTAATATTTTCAATAATAAAGATTTTATATATATTATATGTATAATATATATCCTATCTAATAAAAGAGCAATATGCAAATTGACTGCACCTCTGCTACACCCACCAGCCATGCCCACTAGCCAATCAGAGGGAGTATGCAAATTAACCCAACCAAGATGTATAACACCACAGAGAGAGCAGGAGGGAGGCTTGGGTTGCACCTGGCCATGGAGGAAGCCAAGCTTTCTGAAAACCCTGTCAGGCCAAGGCTACTGCTTAAGGCAACAAAGTTTCAATGGCTGTGGGAGCAGAAGGCTTGGCTCCACTCCAGGCTACAAAGTTTCAATTGTAAAAGATAAATAAATCCCAGATACCAGGGCTTCCACTTGGGTCTCTGGGGGGCATGGCCAGCCTGCAAACCACCATAGGACCCTCACCCAAGCCACCCCATACCCCAAGGGAACACCTACCCTGATCCAGGACACCCTTCAGGGCAAACCAGCTGGCCCCCACCCATGCATCAGTCCTCTATCCTATCTAATAAAAGAGTAATACACAGATTGTCCATTACTCCAACACATAAGATGACTGCTCCAATATGGTCAAAAGATCCTGCCCCCATGTGGACACAAGATAGAGGGACCAGGCCTGCAAGGGAGGGCAGTTGTGGGCAATCAGGCCAGCAGGGGAGGGCAGTTGGGAGGGACCAGGCCTGCAGAGAGGGGCAGTTGGGGGTGACCAGGCACAAAGGGGAGAGCAGTTAGGGGCAAACAGACTGGCAGGGGAGTATTTAGGCATCAATCAGGCTGGCAAGGGAGTGGTTAGGAGTTGATAAGGCTGACAGGCAGAAGCAGTTGAGGGCAATCAGGAAGGCAGGCAGGTGAGCAGTTGGGAGCCAGCAGTCCTGGATTTTGAGAGGGATATCCACCTGCTCATTTAGGCCCTATCAGACATCCCTCAATGGGTCCCAGATTGGAGAGGGAGCAGGCTGGACTGATGACACCCCCCCACCCCGTCCTGGTGCATGAATTTTGTGCACCAGGCCTCTAGTATAATATATATATGGCTATAAATATTTGTAGAAAAGCCCTGGCTGGTATGGATCCATTGGTTGAATATACTCCAGTACCCCTAAGGATTTCCAGTTTGATTCCTGGTCAGGGCACAGGCCTTGCGGTGCAAGCTTGATCCCCAATAGGGGATGCACAGGAGGCAGTCATAGATTTTCACTTTCTCTGATGCTTCTCTCTCTCTCTTTCTCTCCTCACTCCCTCTCTCTCTAAAAATAAATAGAAAAAAATATTTTAAAAAAATAAATATTTATAGACAAGTTTTTGTGTAGATGTGTGGTTCCATCTCACTTGCATGGGTTTCTAGGAATGGGATTTCTGGTCATGCACTAACTTCAGGCTGAGCAGGTCCCTCACCTTTGAGTGGAACTTCAGCACCACCCCCACCTGAGAATGGAGAGAGAGCGATAAGGGGCAAGTACTGCTATCCTGATGACTAAGTAGAATGTTCCCAGAATGGTGACTGGCAGGTTTCTAACATACCAATGAGTCAGCCTTGATTTCTCAAGAGCAGAAGCCCAGGTCTGGCCCACAGGCGCTGTTCCTGGGTGTTATTCACCTCTTCAGAATCTCCGGTCTTCCCTTTCTCGTCAGCTCTGTACATGGCCAGCAGCATGAATGCCGTACCATTTTTTAGAGCCTAGTTTTCTGACTCACTACTTTGCCAACTTCATTCATGTCTGAATTTTCACACAGTGTTGGTTATTATGATATGCTGCCATTGAAGAAAAGGAACATACAGGATATAAATTATTTTCCCTGATGTGTTTTTCCTGAGCTCCTTACTCTTACAGCCAGAAAACAAGATGCCCAGCTTAGTTTTGATGCCATTTAAAAGCGAGCTGGTCCCCTCCCTGGCTGTCTTGTGTCATGTGGATGTGACGTCACTCCTGTCCATATCACTTCATAATTTATGATAAAAAAAAAGGAAAGGAAGCATCTCCATTCCTAAGGGGCTAGAGTTAACTGTGTGCCTGAGCTGAGTTAACATCACTTCAGTAGAAAAACCCAGTGAAATGCAAGAGTGAAGACAGGGTTTCACAGCATGCCTTGTGCACGCACATGCAGACAGCCCGGCGGTGGTGGAGGGAGAGCACTGTTCGGGGGAATGACTCACCCCACCCCTGGGCCCTCTGGCTCAGGGCTGCTGCCCTCGCTGGGGGCGTGGACAACGGCAATTCTCACAGACCAGTGTCATTTGTTTTCTCCAATTAACAGCTAATTAAATGCCTACTTCACTGCACATCTGAATTTTCCCAAATCCACACAGCTGTTTGTTGCAAAGAAACCTAAGTATCTACAAATAGACATACATACTCCCATGCTTCACTTGTCCTGTACCTTAGGATGGAAGGATGATGTTGAAAAGGACCTTGTATTCATTTACGAATGTGAGGATGTATGGAGGCTGTCAAAGAGGCACAAAGTATCATATAAATCTTCCCACATGGCGTCATCACATCCCAGGGGGACAGGCATATTATTTTTTCATCAAAAGCAGAGCGTAAAAGGTATGACTACTGATCATAAGGGGCAGGAAGACGCTTGGGAGCAGATAAAGCTAATAGTATAGATTGTGTCAATGACTTCCCAGCACACTGTCATCCAGTCCACCGAGTTGCCTAGATTAATTACACACAGCTTTTTGTATGCCAAAAGAGTCAGTTTAAAAATTATAAAAATTTAAAAATGATTTTTGCCCTCCCAAAAAGGTAGAGGAGTGTGGGGTGGGGTTGGGGTGGGTGTGTGGGTCTAACATTTCAAGGTGGATGAGGCCGCCTAAGACAACTTCCAGTCAGTAAGTACAGGAACCGGGTTCTGGAACTAGCGCGAGTGGCCTATGTCTCAGGTCCCCGCCACGTATTGCGCCCCTCAGCGCCCGCCCCCATGCCTGCCCCCTACCTCAGCTTGAGTTTCTGCAAACCCGCCTGCCTCTAGGGCTGCCTCACTATCTTCGCCCCACGCGCTCACTGGCCACTTGGCCGGGCTTGTAACCCCTGCCGGCTCAGACCTGCCAGCTCTCCACAGCCTGCCGTCTGGACAGTGTCCTGGAGGAAGGGTCATTGTCAGAGTCCACACGCAGCTCTAGACGAAGATAAGGTCACCCAGGTCCACATGAAAGAGCCATGATAATAAAATAGAGGCTAGAGTCACGCGGGAACGTGCCAAGTGTTGGGACAGGTCGGGGTCTTCCAGAAAGGTGACTTGCCCCCTCATCAGGGCTCCCTCCAGGGCATCCGGGCTGCTTGCTGTATGTACCTCACCGAGCCTAGGAGGGAGAAGTGACAGTGGGAACTCTGTCTTGGGCTTAAGGCTCAAGAGGTGAGAGGGGAGGAGTGGAAAGCACCGCCCAAGCTCGGCCGGGAAGGTCCCCTCAGGGGCCCACCGTGGGGAACATTCAGGGAAGATTCGCAGGGATGCGGGCACGGGGGAGTGCTGGCATTATCAGTCCTGCTGGACATCATTTTAAAAGCCTTGAGCACCGGCCCTGGCTGCGTTATGCCTCCTGATGGGCTATTTCTTCAAAGTGCTGGTGGCTGGTTAATGTTCAGTGAGCACTCAGGACACAGAGCCTTGCTTTTTGAAAGGAGTGCAGGCTCTGGGTGGTGAGGGAGGGTCTGAGCTGGTCACTCTGGCGTCCAAGGACAGTGGGCTTTGTACCTCGGCTGGCAGTGGACTCTGCAGACTCAGCCTTCCTGTCTGGGTAAGCTCGGCTGCAAGGCACACCCACCCTGTGCTTGGAAACCACCATAAATTCTCAGCCCTCATCCAACTGGAGGGTCTTCTTGCCCTGCTCACCCGCGTCCATGACCCCAGCCTAGCCCCGAGCGGGAGAGGAAACACATGTCCCTTCCGGCTTCCGCGTAGCCCGAGGGGAGCTGGGACAACGTGGAGACCCTGCCTGGGACACAGAGGTGTTGGGACACCTTTCCAGCTCACACACAAAAGGAGCCCTTCCTCGAGGGACCCCAGGCGACTGGGCAGATACCTCGTGGCCCAGCACCCTGGGAAAGGGCAGTTATGGGGCAGCAGGAGGAAGCCCACGTGTCCTCCAATATGGGGCTCATGTGATGAAAACATCACACCAGTTTCTGTAGGTAGAGAGTGGTGGAACCCTCCTGGGCCCAGGCACTGCCCATGTGGCTTGTGTTTGCTTGGCAGCCACTGGCAGGGAGCCCGCTGTGGCCCCGGAGGCAAGGAATGAAACCCCACCAGCCAGGCCTCGCTCCCTCGCTCCCTCTCCACGGTACTCACTTGACCTTTGGGGCCTGCAGAAAGCGAGTAATACCATCTTATGAGACCATTGGTAGTTCCTAATGATACTCCACGCTAACCCGATTTTCTGGTTTTATTGTCATTCGGTCTGAAATTACTGCTTGTTCATTTTCCATCAGGGCCTCCCTCCCCCTGGCGGCAGGCACCGGGACTCCGCCTGTCCAAAGGGCTGCTCTCTCATTGTCGGGGTGTGCTTGGCAGCTAGTAATGGCTCAGTCATTATGGACTGAATGAATGGCGATGCAGTGTGCGCCTCCATAAGCACAATTCAGACCCCGAGGGGTTTCTTCCTCCCCAGAGCTCTTCGTCCTCCGCTGAGTGGAGTGTGACAATGGCCTGGATGGAAGCCCCGCCCAGGTCAGGCCTCAGAAGTCAACAGAGTCCTCAGGGCTGGGACAAGCAGGGCTTGACCTTCAACCTCTTCCCAAGACAGCTTCCTAAGCTACTTGCTTCCTCGGGGCCTGGATAAGAATGTGGCTTTCAGCTCAAGACCCTTCGCAGGTGGAATGGCTTCCTGGCCTTCGTTGGGCCCCTTTCTGGAGCCCATCCTCTTTCCTCCCTCCTCCTGCTGTGCGTCCTGGTGAACTTCTCCCGCGTTTGATGGCCTCGCAGTAGGTGGCGCTCTCTCCCACCACATGGTGCTTCCTCAGGGCCCTGAGGGGTTCTGATTAATCCTCAGACTACAGTTAGCTGAACCTCGGAGGCAGCTACAAGATGGTCAAGCTGACTCTTTTGCAATGTGTCTTCCCTCCCACAGGCCACACCCACTCCCTGCTCTTGCTTTCTCAGTTCCTTGAGAATGTAACAGTGTCCTACAACCTTGAACTTACAGAAGACACGCTGTCCCTTTTCCTGAGGGGAGCAGGGACAGGCGGAGACACTCAGGCTAAGTTCTATGCTGGCAGCCTGGCTTTGATTGTTCTTTCCATTCATTCACTCATTTGTTCATTCATCCAGCGTTGACTGTGGGCCCACACACACCCTGGTGCTGAGAAGAACGGACTGGGGTGTGCTTGGTAGGCGGCCAGGTTGGCAGTTTGCATCTCCACTGATTAACTTTGGGGACGTTTCTTAACCTCTCAGTGGCTCCATTTCTTGGTCTGTAAAATAGGTGACAACAATACTGATAGGATTGCTTCAAGTATTAAATAAATTATTATTTACAAAGGACCAGGAGCACTAGACAAGGGCTTGTTAAATAAACAGGAGATCTGACACTTGGCTGGTGATAGCTAATCTTTCACGTGGACTCGGTAGTGCCTGTTTCTGTTGACGATGCTGCATTTCTGCCCCCCTGTCTCCATCTGGGAAATCAGAATGAGACGTAATGTGACAACCGTTTCTCTCCAGAGTGATCTACAAAACAGTTATTCATCTTAAAATTGACGGCATATTGTGTTTGGCAAAATATGGCATTTACAAGTAGCCTCTCCTTTTCTGCTGGTCCTTTCCATCCGTGTTGTAGGTGTGCTCCAGTTTTCCATCTGAAAAAGAGAGAGGCAGAGAGAGCCCCTGACCTTGCCCCTCTTCACAAAGCACCCTTTTGTCCACAGAGCACAGCTTGCAGGGGCTTGAGGGAAAGGACCCCTTCGCTTGGTGACTGTGCGTGGAAGTAGAGGCCTAGGGACAAGTCAAGATGCCCTGATGATCCCTTTGACCTCGAGTCCTCCCAGGACACCCTACATGATTGATCCTGCTGATACCCTCCCTCAGTTCATTTAATCACTCTTTTTATCCTGAAATGCTCTCCCAACTTCTTGCCCACGGAGAGTCTGCTAAGCTCTTCCCCCTCCAGCTGTTCCTCCTGGGTGTGCTCACCGTGCCCTCCCAGCCATGCAGGCACCTACGCAAGCATGCCCACCTCCATCCAGGCATGTTCAGGTATGGTCTCCGTTCACAACTGACTTCTCACACGTTGCCTGATTTAAGCTGAGACCAACCAGCCATTGAGATGGGCATCTGCTGTTCATATTTTACAGACAAGAAACAGGGGAGGCGGGATTAAATGACATCCTCAAGGCCAGGGCAAAGCTAGGATAGTTCCCAGAGAAGTAAACTAGATCTGATGTTCGCTCTCAGAGACCCTGTCCTCACCACTCGGAACTCAGAATTCTCCTCCAGGTTATGGCCTTGGTCCACCCTCCACTACAGCAGCCTTGGCTAAATTTAAAATCCTCCCGAGCACACACCCACCAGCACCCCAGCCTCATCCCCACTCAGCAGACTCAGGGTTTGCTTCCTTTCCAATTTGTTTTTTGCCCCAGGTGTGGGACTGGAGGGTCAGCCAACCAGGCAATAAATACTGCTGAGCAGCAAACACCCATTAGGCTCTGGGAATTCACCTTGAGTTCACCTTGCCGCCAAGTGGGGAGGATGTTAATACCAAAAATTCTCTGAGCAAGAAATTATAATAGCGCCGTTCTATCATGTGCTCATGTGTTTGAAAGAACAAAAGTAGTGTGTTTATTCGGTTTTCTATTTGTAATTGTTACATTTTTATATGAGGGCTGTCCAAGCTGAGGTCTGGGTGGAAGGCCTTTGAAACTAGGAAGGTAAGAGGCCACACATCTGAGGCTTCGTCCATTGTGGGGCGGGGGGGACCAGGGCTTCCAACAAAGCCCAGCCCCACTGCTCGCCTCACACCCCCCAGGCGCCTGCTAAATCATGGCCCACCCCACCATTCCACTATGTGCCCTCCACAGCCTCAGGCGCCTGCTGAGTCATGGCCCACCCCCCGGCCACGGTGGGAAGGTGCTCCTTAAAGTGACTGCTGTTGCACTCCAGTTCCTGACGAAGTTGATTCTAGAGGAAGAAGGGGACCCGGGAGCGAGTCATGATCTGAAAATCTGTTATCCTTACTTGGTTTGGAAATCTCGAGTAGGAGACGACGTGGACTCTGTTGTGTTGTACAATGGGGGCGGGGCTTCTCCTTCTGTGGGTCAGGTGAGTGGTGCTGGTGATGGCCCAGTGGTCACCATGCTGGTGCCCTGCTGCTTGCGTCTGTAATAAGCACACGTGCCCTCCTGGGTACGTGGTTGAGCCCGCCGGCCCTGCTTTCTTCCTAAGATGAGGAGACACCCTGCCCGTGCGGAGGGGCGACTGCCGGTGGAATGAAGTGACACACCTCTTAGTAAACTGCAAGGTTCTAACAAAGGTTAATTGTTCCGACTCTTTATTCATTCTCTTGTGTGTAGTTGGAAGGCATCTGCTCCACATCTCTGTCCCAACATGGTGTGTGAGACGGCTCAGTGTGGGGCCACGTAGGACGTGACAAATGAAGGCCGTGCCCCAGCCGTGACGCTGGCCATTCACATTCCATCCAGGGAAGGACGCTGCACCTGGTGCAGAGAAATGCCCTCCACAAGGGAGGAAGACAGGCGTTTCCCCCCCACCCCCTACCCTGCCCAAGGGGCTCCCTCATTCTCAGCCTTGCTCAGAGCTCCCTCGATGGCCTGACTCCAATCCCATCGAGAACCTTCAGCTCTGGAGATAAACATGCTGGGAAGCAGGCCGAGATGGAAAAGGCTGATAAAACCGAGCAGATTCAGCCTCGGAGAGATCACCTGGTGTGACACTGTGTCACTCCGAGGCCTGGGGCCCTGCTTCCCTCCTCGGTAACTCCCACAGGAGCAGAGGCTGGAGTTGGAGTCCCGGGCGAGAGAGTGGGTGGCTGGGTGGGCAGCTCTGCCCCAGGAGGAGTCTCACCCACCAGCCTCCATGGAGACAAAGCCATGCTCAGGGCTCTGCCTCCGTCC
The DNA here is from genome assembly GCA_011751065.1 of Lasiurus cinereus. Taxonomy (NCBI): domain Eukaryota; kingdom Metazoa; phylum Chordata; class Mammalia; order Chiroptera; family Vespertilionidae; genus Lasiurus; species Lasiurus cinereus. Next base: position 23,518,859 of record JAAGEH010000040.1, read on the forward strand.
CTTCATCCCCCTTAAACAACAAGAAATTGCTTTCAAGTATGCACAATAAAATAGTTCAGTTCCAAGAACTCTTCTCCTCCTCCCCACACCCAACTGCCCCAATGAAAAACAACTCAACAAATCGCTGAGCCTTTGCTCACTGTGATTCACCCTGAAGGGCCGCCCTCCCCTCGGCTCCCTGTCCGCCACCACACAACCTCCTGAGACCTGTCCTGTCTCCCAACGCCACTTCCACCTCCCCGTCTGCCTCCCTCTGGACCAGAGCCTCTTTGAAGATGGGCAGGCTTCGGGTCCCAGGCCCTTGGCACATACTGGCATGTCCTGGGTGCTGAATGCTGTGTGAGGAAGATGGGATGGCAACAAATAGCAACTCTTAGTCTAATGCTGAGAAAGTCTGCCCAGCAGGGGGGATTCAGTGGTTGAGTGTCAACCTATGAAGTAGGTCACCGTTCAATCCCAGGTCAGGGCATATGCCTGGAGTGGGGTTCGCTCCCAGTAAGATGCATACAGGGGCACCAATCGATGTTTCTCTCTCTCTCTCTCCCTCTCCCTTCCTCTCTGAAACCAATAAAAACGCATTTAAAAAAATACTGAGGTGGCCTGTACGGAAAGCCCTTTAGAAACTAAAATATGTGTGTGAATATGTCCTCCTGCAGGTTGGAAGGAAAACACCATCTCTAACTATAAGAAGCCATAGCATTTCCCTCCCACAGACCCAGCAGATCCACACAGTCCTGTCCCAGGGCTGCCTCTGGGTTTGGGGGTACATCCTCCACCAGGCAGTGGCCCTCTCCCGACCGTCTGCCCATCTCAGTCCCCAGGCCTCACCCTCCCCCTTCTCCCCTTTGGATCTGAGCACAGCAACTCCTTCATTAGCTCAGGGACCAGCCTGTGGGAAACTACACCTGGCTCCTCAGAGGGATGGGGACCTGGTGGCAGAGGGTCTGCACGTCTGTGTGGCTGTGTGTTTGAGGGGAACAGACAAGGAGATGCAGAGGAAAGGATGGCTAAGAACCGGGCTGGGGCTCCTGCCTCTGCCTCCCTGTTGTTCCATGGCAGCCCGTGTCCTCACGCTTAGGAGAGCCGCATTGGGAAGGCAGCACAGTGCCTGGCAGTCCTCCCTGGTGCCAGGTCGGGTGAGGCGGGGCAGGTGGCCTGGAAAGGTCCAGCTCACAAACCATCCCGCACCCCTGCCCGACTGGGCTGACGAATTCATCCCTCTTCACTCAACAAAGATGTATCTCGTGCTCCCCAGATGGACTCTCCCCCTCACACAGAAATGGGGGCTTTCCTCAGGCCGATCATGAAGGAGCCAAACATTGTGCCACTGGCAAAGCGAGGCCCCTCCAGTGGTGGGGGGGGGACCTGGGTTGTTGACTTGGCCGCCCTGTCCTGCCGTCCCACCTGTGATGGCCAGCAGCGGTGACTCAGCCTGCTGGAACCTGCTCCCTCCTGTGATCGCGATGACGAGGGTGACAGCTCACCCCGCGGTGAGCATTCTCAGGACACGTGGGACACCCGAGGAGGACCATCACTTCGGCAAGATGTGAACGGTGTCACGCACAGGCAGAGGCAGCAGCATCACATTCCAGAGGCTGAGGAAGGTCTTCAAGGGAAGGTGGCAGCTGATGGGGGTCTGCAGGACGAGGAGGTGTCTGCTGGGCAGAAAAGGCAGGTGGCAGACCCCGGCCACGGGACCAGAGTCCGGGAACCACTGAGGCCAGACCTGGCTTAACGTCTGAGAACTTGAGAGGTCCAGTCTGGGCCGACAGGGAGTGTCAGAGGGTGGGGGCTGGGGGCCCTGCTGCTGCTCCCTTTCCCCACACGGCCTCTTGCTCACCCCTCACTTCTCACAGTCCTTGCTCAGAGGATACCCTGACCTTCCTGTACTCAAGGGCAGGGCCCCTCCCCCACCCACCTGGCCCCCTCCGCTGCTCTGAGTACCTGTGGTCAGAGCCAGTACAAGGATGGTACTGGTTTTTATAGTCCGTCTCCCTCCCCCCCGCCCCACAGAACAGGCCCCCCTCATCTGGCGCAGGACAAGGTGGACGGGAAGCCATATTGTCCACTCCATGCATGTCTGCTTGCTGCCTATACAGCATGGCAGGGGGCTTGCTGTGAGGCCTGTGGGAGACCTTCCCACCAACTTGGTTCCCGTGGCCTTTCTTTGCACCCTTCCTTGCCGACTTTCTGGGTGCAAACCCTTCCGGGGTTGCGTCCACTCTCAGTAACATTTGCGAGCAGGGCGTGCGTCTGGTGCTGGGAGAGGTGACTTAGGGAATCCGAGGAGAATGCCAGGTGCCTGGGGGAGGAGATGTTGAAAGGCCAGCGTGGGGGTTCAGGAATGGAGGCGCTCAGAGACATGTAGCCTCTTTCACAATCCTGCCCGGGGCTGTCCTTGGGATTGGGTGTCTTAGCCAAGAATGTCCCCAGAATTCCAGGTCATTTTGAGATATGGCTTTCGTGTCCTGTGTCCCGGAGCCCTCCATGAAGTCAGAGGGCCGGTGGCGTTAGCTCTTCCAGATCTGGAGGGTCACACTTCTCCTTAGTGTTCTCCATTGTTGTTTTAGAAAACAGCACAACACATGGGAAAGAATAACTATAACCAAAAGTCTAACAAACACTCTATTTACCAGTCCAGTGCCCATTTACCTCATTTGCTTTTTTCCCTAAAGCTACCAATGGCCTTCAGTTGCCTTTTTAAAAAACGTTTAAAGCCAGAAATAATTATACAACCAAACAACAAGTAACACCAGGAAAAAAATTAGAAGACAGTCCACAAACTATAACCTTGTAACTACCCAGGATGCACAAACAGTTCCACAAATGGTAAGCAAAAGAGGACCCTTCTGGTTACCTTGACAACATCAAACCTCCCCCCCTGCCACTGTTTCTTCTGTTTCTCACAGGCTCAGGGCAGGGGATCTTGAAGAGAAACTACCCTGGCCCTGCACCTCCTCCTGGTAGCAGGACCCAAACAAGACAAGTTGCTATGGAGATCTTAAATGCCTTTTCTCTTTCCTTTCTACCTTCTCCTAACAGGGAAAAAGAATCCTGGCTCAATGCCAACTGTCACTGAGAAATAAGAATTATTTTTAAAAATAAAAAAATTAAAGAAGAATGTTGGTTTGTTCCTTATGTGACCATGTGAAATATGTATTGCAGAAATCTTTTGTAACTTCTCAATAACTGCAAGGCAGGTGTCGTATTTCTGTTGTACCAGTGAAAACCTGAGCCCAGATGGTCAAGTCCCTTCTGATCTCACGCAGGGAGGACTAGAACCCAGGACCTAGGACTCCAAAGCGCAAGCTCCTCCCTTTACACAAGGACGCTTCTAAGAGCATCACTATCACATCTTGACTTCAAGAAGTTAATGTGTCTGGCCCAGCTGGCCTGGCCCAGTGGTTGAGTGTCGATCTATGAACCAGGAGGTCACGGTTCAATCCCGGTCAGGGCACAAGCCCAGGTTGCAGGCTCCATCCCCATTGTGGGGTGTGCAGGAGGCAGCCAATCAGTGATTGTCTTGTCGTTGATGTTTCTCTCTCTCTCTCTCTCTCTCTCTCTCTCTCTCTCTCTCTCTCTCTCTCTCTCTCCCTGCCTCTCTGAAATTAATTTTTAACAAAGGAAGTGAATGTGTCTGACACTGAGATAAGGTCCTGTGGCAAGTGGTGGGAGCAAGGACAAGGCTGGACCCAGGAGGGGCAAACCAGTGGCTTCTCCCTTGAGCCAGCTGTGGGCAATGGGCACTGGAAGTGACTGGTCCTAATTGCTTTCCCCTACTGATCACTATCCCAGGGAGTGGCGCCAGAGACCCACGTGGTGGGGGCAGCCTGGGATTCGATCCCTGCTCTGCTTCTTGCCAGCTGTGTGATGTCTCGAAGCCTCTAAGTCTCATGTTGTTATTTGCAAGGTAGGACTAATAGCTCCGTGTGGGGGGTGGTTGAAGCATGAAAGGAAGTGAGCCTGGGCCTGTTTGGCTGCAAGCCCTCAATAAAGCGCAGCCACGTCTGTTTTATCATCAGGGTCATCTCTCGGCAGACCTGGTTTAGGAGAGGCAGGCCTTCCCTCGTTTATCCCACAGCCCGTGTTTGAACACTGTGGTGGCGTGGGCACCCTTTGGTGAGCACCGGTGACCCACACAGACTGAGTGCCTGCTTGCCCCGAGCCACAGGCTGGGTGTGGACACCGACAATGAACAGAACAAATGAGTGAACTATCTGCTGTACTGAAGGGTGCTATACTGGGGGAATACAACCCGAGGTGAGGTGACGACCCCACTCGGACACTCACAGGCTCTGACTGTCGTCAGTGAGGGCTGACGTTGGCTGTGGACGTGCCTGGAGAGCATGCTGGTCTTGGAGTCTGACGTTTTTTATGGTACGCTGTACATTGTGTTCTTCCTAGTCATCCCAGTGTCCCAGATACAACAACTTCCTTACCCGCTGACATGAAAGCTCCCTTGAAAATTCTAGATGCTGATTCCAGATAAATGGTTTCTTTGCAATGGTTGTTTTGTTGGCAACAAGAGTAGCATCTGGTGGCCAAGTCTCTGGCTCCATTATTAAAAAACGAAAGCAAAAATCCAAAGTTACAGGTATCACTGATGGTATTGGTTGTGTGGATGGTTAAGGAGAAAAGCATCTCATGACTTGAAAAAAATCCTCTAAAAAAGAATGAGCCTTATAAACTACAGTTGGAAGGGACCTCTGAGGTTAGGCTCTTATTCCAAAGAGGGAAATGGTTTAGATATGACTGGTTAGACTCGACCTGTGGTGGACTGGAGCTCTGGTCCTGGATATTACAGGTTGATGGACACTGGTAGTCAGGAAAAGGAAGATATGGTTATCAATAGATTTTCTTGAGAACAGTTGCCACAAGGGAAAGGAGATGTTCCTTCCTCAAGATGCTACTAAGAAGACGCTTGGTGAAACATGGTGGTTATCTTCTTCTTTCAAATACCCCAAGGCTAGCAGAGCTGGGAGAGATGCTATGAGGACCAGGGCTGGCCAGCCTGGAAAGGCAGACCTCAGTCTCAATAATTAGATTGTAGTTGATTATAAAAAGTTTCAAACACACAGAGAAATCCAGAGACTACTGTTACAGAATAGCTACTCCAAAGCCAACTTTACACATTTCACCTACTTCTCTTACCCATATAAGGTCTCTATTTAATATGGATGGGTAGTAAATAGACTCATGTCATTGATGCCCCTGCCCTACTATTTCTCAGCCTCACTCCTCCCTTTCCCCAGAAGCAACTGTCACCCTGAGCATATACTTCCTGACCATACATCTATATGTTTATTAATATACTAGAGGCCTGGTGCATGGATTCATGCACCAGTGGGGTCCCTCAGCCTGGCCTGCACCCTCTTGCAATCCAGGACCCCTCAGGGGATGTCAGACTGCCAGTTTCAGCCTGATCCTCACAAGGCTGAGGAACCCCACCGCTGCATGAATTCATGCACCGGGCTCTCATATGCATATAAGATCTTCGGTTAATATCTTCATACCCTCCTTTCCTCCCTTTCCTCTGAGATTCATCAGTCTGTTCCATGTTTCCATGCCTGTGCATCAAGTGTCTGACCCCTGGTGGTCAGTGCGCATCATAGTTACTGGTCCAATAGCTGAATGGGTGAATGGCTTTTATGTACATAGATATGGTTCTGCCATCGAAATACAGCATCATATGCATGCTTTTAAATTTTGCAGAAATGGTCTAACATGGTCTGTGTTCTATCTTTCAGAATCTCTCTGAGATCTGTCCATGTTATTAGTTACACATCTAGGAGTCTTCCTGAAAGAGAGAGTGATGGGATTCTGACCCCTGGGGCACATTTGAAAGGGTAGCAACATGTATTATTCTAGAGTATCTCTCTGACAGATTCTGCAGCTCATTCATCCAATGGTCACTTTTCTGAGACCAAAATGCCAGGACAGGAGGTACAAACTGCTACTTGAGCAATCTGGCTGAACAGCAAACCAAGCCACTTTCTGTGCTCTGTGCCAGCATCATGCTTCTGAGATACCTATAGCTCATTCTGTACAATAGAATGTTTTATGAATACACCATAGTCTTGATCTTTTTATCCATTGTCTTATTTATGGCCACCGGGTGATGTCTAGTTTTTGGCCATTATGAATAATTCATGGTCATGTGTTTATGTGGACATACGTTTTGGTGGAGGCTTACCTAAATCATTTTCCTCCCACCTTGCAAGTCCTTCTAGATGGGCTAATAATCAAATTAACAGAGACAGATCCACAGGAGAAAAAGTCCAAGACTGATGATTATACATGACTCAGGAGGGTGGAGAGTGTCATCAAACCGAGACCCAAAATGCATTGGGCAGTTGGGGCCCATATGCCACTTTTGACAACGAAGGTGAACAGGGGTCTGGAGTTTCAAAGGGGAAATAGGCAATTCACAGGTAGCTGAACAAGAACAGAATACAGTACTTTTGGCAATCCAGAAACAATGGGCCCCATGGAGAATGCAGCTAATAGGCCGAGCTTGCATGTTTCCCATCTGCCTTACTCAATTCACATTGGAGAAAGCAAACTCCTTACGTGAATAAGCAGAGCCTCTTCCAATGACCAGGTCAGGAAAGGGGAAGGGTCAAAGTTTTCTGAATCTTCTGTTCTGTTTTGTTTTTCAAATGTATTTTATAGATTTCAGAGTGGAAGAGAGATAGAAACATCAATGTTGAGAGAGAATCATTGATCGGCTGCCTCCTGCACATCCCAACTGGGGATCGAGCTTGCAACCGAGGGTGTGCTCTTTTAACTGGAATTGAACCTGGGGCCCTTCTGTCTGCAGGCCAATGCTCTATCCACTGAGCCAAACCAGCTAGGGCTGAGTCTTGTTTTTAATAGCCAGGTTATAATGAATATCCCAAAGGCATTTTTGGGGATGGCAAAACTTCAGTCCCCTTCGTTTTCATTTCACTTGGGTAATGAATTAATTACCTAGACACAGGATTGCGAGGTCATATGCTAACCATATCTTTAACTTTATTGGGCACTGCAATGCTATTCTTCAAACTGCTGTGCCTTTAGTGTGTCCACCGGCAATGAATGAGTCCCAAGGGCTCCATGTCCTCACCAACATTTGTCAGTCTTTTTAACTTTTAGCCATTCTTGTGGACATCTATTGATATTTTCACTAAATATTTCTATTAGTTAAAACTAATTTTAAAATCATAAACAAGTTTATATGTAGCAAACATAATCTAAATGTAATTGTATATTCTTAAAGATATCTTAAAATCTAATAAATATTATTCTGAAAATATGTTTACAACATTGTATACAATTACTCAAAATTAAAGAATTATGCCATTACATATATCAATTCTAAGCTTTTACGTATCTAATAATATAGCTTCAAAATAGCTCCTTGTGGTTTTAATTTGCTTTTCTCTTATGACTAGTGCTGTTGAACATCTTTTCTTGTTTTTATTTATTATTCACATATTTTCTTTTATGAAGTATTTCAATCTTTTGCCCCCCCTTTTAATCTATTGCATACCTTTTATTGGATTGCTCATATTATTACTGAGTTGTAAGTGTCCTTTATAAATTGAGTCAGATATATGTTTTGCAAAAATATATCTAGTTTTGTGGCTTACCTTTAAGAACACTAATTTTTAACCTTGATGAAGTCAATTTATCATTTTTTTATTCATAGTTTGTGTTCTTGTATCCTGCTTACATTGTCATTTCTCAGTCTAGTATTACAACAAATTTCTTCTAAAAGTTTAACTAGTTTTAGCTCTTACATTTAGGTCTATGAATCCATTTTAAGTTCATCTTTGAAAGGTGTGAAGTGAGGGTCAAGGTTAATTTTTTCCATATAGAATATTCAGTGGTTCTAGTATCTATTGTTAACAAGACTATTTTTCTCCATTGTATTATCTAACTTGGCAACTTTGTTAAAAATTAAGTGACCATGTAAGTGTGGTCTATTTTTGGAAATAGACACACATTTATATGGGTCTGTTCCAAATAAAAGTCATTTTCTTTTTCCTCTTCTTGCCAGCATTTTGAAATTACACTATTTAACGGGCTTTGTGTTCATATTTGTTCTTGCATCTCTGATAAACATCCCCTCACCTTGTTACCATCTATGGCAGTGGTGGTGGCGGGGGGGTTAGGCATTTGGTCTTCTCAACTAGGCATCCCTCCTTTCTCCGGCCTCTACCAACACCTCGGCACAGACGTCAGCTGCCAAGGCTTTAAACTGATTACAAATGGACAGGCCTGAGGTTCTCATCTTTAGTGGATAACGAAGAATGAATGGATAGTCCCAGACACTGGCGCTGGTCAGCGAAATTCCTAACACTGCCAGCCTGTGTTGAGGAGCTGGGGCTGGGAAGGCCACCAGGAGCGAAGGGCCTGACCCTTATTCATGTTCTTTCTCAGCTAGATCATCAGTTTTTACAAATCGTGGCCCTTCTTGAATAATCACACACAAAATGGTCCGTGAGCAGATTTCATAAATTCACACAGAAGAAGAGGCTTTAATGGACAGGGAGAGAGCCTCCTTAGAGACTGATATAATACACCCGTTGTCTTATCCATGCATCCCTCACCAACTGTCACTGGCTGTCTACAGTGTACTCTGGTAGGCTGCATTTAGAGTCTGGAGATATAAATATGAAGGTTATTGGTGATTCTAAAACTCTTGGCTGGATAGCTCAGTTGGTTAAAGTGTTGTCCCCATATATCAAAGTTTTTGGTTTTATCCTTCGTCAGAGCACATATAAGAATTAACCAATAAATGCATAAATAAATGGGACAACAAATGATATTTCTCTCTCTCTCTCTCAAGTCAATAAATAAAATAAAATAAAATAAAAACTCTTGAAGGGCCCTAACCAGTTTTGTTCAATGGATAGAGCATTCGCCTGTGGATTGAAGGTCCAAAGTTCAATTCTAGTCAAGGGCATGTAACTCGGTTGCAGGCTGCTTCCCTAGTTTGAGCCCTGGTCAGGGCACGTGCAGAAGGCAACCAGTCAATGTGTTTCTCTCACATCAATGTTTCTCTCTGTCTTTTCCTCTGTTGTTCACTCTCTTTAAAAATCAATGGAAAAATAATGTCAGGTGAGTATTAAAAACAAACAAAAATTGAATTAAATTAGATAAACACTAAGGATTAAAAAAAAACCCACCTCTTGGAGGGGCTGGAGGAGGTAGTTAAACTGGCTGGTAAAGCCTACATAAGGGAGTGGAGGAAGCCCGTCTTGGGGGACTGATGGACAGCGGGGCTAAATGCCCCCCAAGCCTCTTGCTGAAAGACTCTGTTCTAATCATTAAAGAATTTACTAAGTAGTGGGGGAAATAGAAATGGAAACCAAAGATGACAGGAAAATGTGACAGCTGTGTGAAGGAGACATGCAAGAGTGATATGAATACATACAAAACATCAATGCCAGTTGAGACAGTACCAGGCAGGGAGAGACAAGGAACTGCACACATAGACTAGCAGACTACGCATTTAGTGCTTCTCTGGATCTCTCTCTCTCTTTCTCTCTCTCTCTCTCTCTCTCTCTCTCTCTCTCTCTCCCACTTCGCATGACACTTTATAGTTAAAAAGTACTTCCACATTCTAGGACAAAGAAGTTGTGGTACATATATCAATGGAATATTCTTCAGCCATAAAAAAGAATGAAGTCTTGTCATTTGTGACAACATGGATGGACCTGGAGTATATGTTGAGTGAAATAAGTCAGAGGACGACAAATGTCACACGATCCTACTTATGTGTGGATTCTAAGCAACAACATAAATGAACAAACAAAAAAGACCCATGGATACAGAGAACAAGCTGATGGTTGCCAAAGGGGAGGGGTAGGAGGGTGAGGGAAAATGAAAAGACGCTCAATAAAATATTGCTATTCTTAGAATTTTTTTAAAGTACTTTCCTACTCTGCTTTATTTGATTTAATGAAAGTAAGAATGGAAAATGAAATAATTCTCAATGTACAAATGATAAAATCAGCAGAGAGAAGTTACCCAAGTCACACGATATGTAAAAAACTGGGAATTACAACATAGTTTTCTGACTCTCAGTGAAAGGTGCTTTTCCAGTACGAACTGTTATCAATCTGATAGGAACGTTATCGGACAGCTCCGACCCTCTGTCTCATGTCACTATTTTCTGCGGCCCATTTTCCATCTAGCACACAAGGAGGGTTTGGAGTCCTGTGCCACTGGATGTGAACAAGTAAGAACATGAGTTCTATTCTGGGACCCAAAGGCCTCAGAGTTTCAGTGGCTGTAATGACAGGCCAGCTACATTCTTAGGACAGAATCTTGCAGTTTCGGCAACTGTTGAATGAAGGGCTTGGGCTACAGGTGCTGATGTTTGAGGATTAGTTCTTATATCAAATACATATTTTATTTTTAAATTTATTTTTGACAGTATTGCTGATGCCCCCGTTTCTCCCCCATTGAGCCCCTCCACTCCATAAAATGAGTATGATTTTATTTTTAATTTATCTTTATTGTTGAAAGTATTTCAGGTGTCCCCCTTACACACACACATACACACACACACACATCCTGAGCCCCTTCGCCCGGTAAAATGAATATGATTTTAAAGTACAGGTACCCTACAGGTGTCCAAGGTAATCCCTTCTCTGCTTCATGCCATTACGAAAGGTTTTATAGTAACTCAAATACATATCAGAGAAACTTGTGTTCATTAAGAGGGGACACACACATACACACACACATAAGAAGTATAGACAAATACATGCCAAACTGTTAATAATCGCTATCACTGGGTAGTTGGATCACAATTTATTTTTTCCCCTTCTTTTTGCTTATGCGTGTACCTTTTTATCCCAGGTAAGCATGAGAGCTTATATAGGTAATAGCTACAGAATTCTACTTAGTACTAAACAGCCAAAAACGTTGTCAGCGGTTGGCAAAAGGTAGCAGACTTACTGAGTAGTTTCAACAAGTGCATGCTAGCGATTTCAAGCTCATTACTGAGACTAAATAGCACCAATTTTTGACAACTGTATGTTCACTCTGTACATTCGATATGCAGCTGAAGAGAATGGCTGAGAAGAGAGTGTTGGCTGGTGACACACTCGTCTGTGTGTCACGCCCTGTTCTGGGACACAGACCACGCCGAGGTGTAAAAGATGTGGCTTTGCTTCGAGGTGTCCTTAATGTAGTGGAGTGTAATTTGATGGGGAAGGTAGTAGTTAGGATCTGAAAATAAAAATTGTATGAAGTCACAACACCACCTAAAAATATTTAAAAATCATCTTCAAAATACAGTATTCACAGATGTGCCATATAATTGCATTTGTGTAGAGTGAGAGCCTGCTAACGCTGAATTGGTTTTCTGATTTTCTCAGCTAATTCTTCAGTTTCTTGGCGATGCCACCACTGGCTCTCCGATCCTCCAGGTGGTCCATCCCCACTCAGGTCGTCCTTGCCGTGCCTGGCTCACTTCATGCTCTGGAGCATCACGGCTCACTAGCGTGTCCCACTTCCACTCTTTCTCCTTATGTAATACCTAACCCCCACACGCGCACACTGCATGTGCCCGGTGCCAGTGAAGAGGTGACATTTATTCACACATGACCATGGAACAAGACTGATTGAGTTGTGTTCCAGGAGACCAGCAGCTGAGGTCTGTTAAGAAAAATGGGAAAGGTGACATGTCATCTGGGCTTGTACTCTCTGAAGTGTATTCTTTTATCGCCCATCACGCATGTAAGGTCCCATGCTGGAGGCCTTCCAACAGCGCCCCCAAGGGATGGTGCCCTCCTGGAACATGGGAGACAGCTGTCCATTTGACAATCATTCAAACACCCAGAAAATGGTCAGCGTGGAAGGACGTGCAGGAGATGTGTGTGGTGGGGAGGGGGGGAAAGGGTATGGACTTCAGCAAATGGGCCAACGCAGGAAAGTGCTGGTAAATTTAAGACGTCATTCAATGGCTAGATCCAATATAGGCCCACTGGGCGAACACAGCCCTTTCATTTTCTGCTGGGCTGTCTGAATGAGCCCTCACGCCATCACAGGGACCTTCAGGCGCAGGGGCGAGCTTGGCAGGTCTCGCCACTCTGTTGAAAGGAAGAATAGGCTCTGAGAGGTGATTTGAATGAGCCTGGAGAGAACCCCTACTACAGGCCCAGGCTGCAGGATTTGGGTTGGTGAGATGAGAGTTGGGGAGTTGAGAAGGCTTCTGGCAGGGTGGTGGCCAGATGGAAAGGGCACGGGAAGGTAGACTGAGGCAGGAAAGGGGAGACCTGGCTAACTCATTAGGAAGCCGCCTCCACGCTAGCGGGCAGCACTGCCTCTGAGGAAAAGCGTGGGGTAAGAAGGTCACAAGAATATTTTATTTTTTACATTCCCAGTGCACAGAATAATGTAAGATAGTAACATATGTCATTTTGCTTCATTTTACCGCTAAATTTTGTAGTTTATAAAGTCAAAATGTTGGAAATTCTACTATCGAAGACAGAATTCAAGTCAGGTATGGATAAAAGATAGAAAGGGCATAGAACAGGCCACAGTGATTGTGTATGTACTTGTAAAACACGGTTAATCGATTGCTGGTGTTTAAGGAATTTAATTCCTCCATCTTACACATGATAGTCTTTGCTTTCAAGTCGGTCTTTATCGTACCTTCAACGTTGGGCTGCCCTACACCGGCCTTTCCTCTCTACCCGTGACCCTGAGGGTACTCAGGGGGAAAGCCAGGCAGCAGGGGTGTGTGGGGGACCTTACCCCTTGAGACCCCCTTCCATAGTCTGCCTCGTGCTGCACCCCTACCCCCCGGGGGCTCCGGCAGCGAGGCCCTGGAATGTGGGTGCGTGGGCCTCAGGCGCAGGGACAGGAATGTGGGTGCGTGGCTCTGGGGTGCAGGAGCGGGAATGTGGGTGGTGGGCTCAGCCCTGCACCCGCCTGAGGGCCCCAGGCCCAAGAGCTGGTCCAGCCTCCCAGGTGTGCGCAGTTTCTGGTGAAAGTGTTGAATGTCCTGTCCAGGCCCCCAGCCCAAAGCCTCCGGCCTCGGCAAACACCAGGCTCAGGTTTGCGGGAAACCGCCTCACCAGGGTTTGCCCTTCCTGGGGGCTCCTCCACCAGCCGCCCGAGTGCCCCTTCCCCAGCCATTGGGCCAGGCAGCCTCCAGGCCCCGCCCTGAGCCTCCCACTCAGAATCTGCACTGTCATCCAGACCCCCGGGGTCCCTGCACCAGGGAGGGGCGGGAAGGTGGGGGAAGAACCCCGGACCCCCATAAAAAGTGCATCAGAATGTCAAAGGGTGGATTCTGGCCACCTGGTTACATTTCCAAAAAACATCCCAGTGAACAAAGGAGGGTGTATATCTTAAAAGCATGTTATCTGCTGTATTTACAACAAAACAAGACTCAAGGTGCAGTGACACCCCCTCCCCCGATCCCGCCCGCAGGAAGGCTGGACCTCGAAACTTCTCTGCCCCTGGGGAACCCAGGGAAAGAATGTGGGAGCAACTCTGAAGTTCCCGGAACTCTGAGAGACAAGTGCTTTCCGAGAATCTGCTAAAACTCCTGTTGGAGACCAAAAGGGGAGCCCCCGTGGGGGATGTGGACTGGGTGAGGGTAAGGTGAGGGTGAGGGTGAGGCTGGGCAGATTGCCAGGCCCTGACCGCGCACAGCTCTCTGCCAGGCAAGTGTGGCAGTCACAAGAGGCCCTGCCCGGCCTCTGCTCAGGTGACTGGGCAGGAGTCACTCCTGTCGTGGAGACCCTGGTTTCCAGGAGAGGAGCCACCCTCCTTGGGGCCGGAGCCCTGGCCTGCATTTCCCCTCAGCACCCACACCCGGACTTGCTGTTTGCTGGGTGACACGGTCACCCTCGGAGACCCTGCCCTGGCAGTGTTGGCACCAGAGGCCTCACTCTCGCCACATCTTCCCCAGGGCCCAGAGCAGACCCCTCTCACCAGCCTGCTCAAAAGGCCTTGGTTGCGTGGATGAGTGAGTGAATGAGTGAGTCAAGGACTGTGAGACACTTGAAGCTTGAAGCCCAGGGACATGGTGGGGTTATGGCCTTTGTTTGAGGTGTGTGTGTGTGTGTGTGTGTGTGTGTGTGTGGAGAGGAGCCTGGAGAGGTCCTTCCCAGGCTCCCCCCACCCCTGGTGCCTCTAACATGCCCTGAGGGTCCCCTCTTCAGCTTCCCCCGCCCCTGGTGCCTCTAACATGTCCCCAGAGGCCCTCCTGCTCCTTAAGGAAAAAGCCTGTTCTTTTGTGACTCATCATGCCTAGTACCACACCAGGAAGGGTGCAATAGATGCTCAACGTTAACATCCGGTGGATGAACAGCTGTCAACATGTATTTGTTATGTTTCTAGTTAATACTAATAGAGTTATTGGGGCCTGTCTTTGGAAAACACAGGAGCTTTAGTTAAGGCAAGCTGTTTCCACGTTGTGTTTTGGAGTCTCTTTAAAGTAGGGTCTGGGGATGGCATGTAAGGTGTACTTTGGAAAGCATTCAGGGGGCAGGTAGGGATTGCAGCAGGACCCCAGGGAGCAAAGGCCAAGGCTGTGCCTGCTGCTTATTGGGAGAGGACCGGAGAGAGAGCAGGTCTGCAGAGAGGGACACCTGGGGTGCCCCGGGGAGGGAGCCCAGCACCCCACCCTGCTCCTGGAGTGTTGGGTAACAAGCCCAGCAGCCTGGGATGTGTTCTTGGGGAGGGGCTGGAGTCTGAAGTGCAGAGATAGGTGAGGGTGGGGAGAGAGGGAGAGAAACCCCCAGGGAGAACAGGGAGGTTTCCCGAAGAAAGCAGCCCGCTTGCTCAGGTGACCCTAAGAATGCACCAGCCTTTCAGGAAGCCCCACCTGCAGGCCAATTGTTCTGCAATCTCCCAGGTGGTTTGGCTTCAGGCTTATCTAAATCCAGGCCTGGGGGTGGGGGTGCAGGGAAGTGGGAGGACAAAGCTCACATAACAAAAGCTTTCTTTTTTTAATGACTGAAATGTAAATGCTTCAAAAATATAAACTGCCCACAGAAGAGAAGTTTGACTTTGCTTTGAACCAGTTCCCCTGCCCCATCCCAGCAGGTACAGGATGGGGCTCCTTTAAACCTCTTGAGAGCATAAAAGAGAATTATGCTCTTCCATTCCTGACCCGTTGGGAGGAGGCGTTTTCCAACATGCGGACTGTGTGCCAGACACAGAGACTGGACAGTTTAATGGGATGGAGGGAGTTGGATTCTGGCTAAAGTACGACAAAAAGAAACATATTTTCCATGTTGAGTGTCTTAGGACACGTCCTCTGTGCTCCAGTTTCCTCTTTTGGAAAAGGAGAGTCCTAGCTCCTAACTCTGCTCCTCTGCGAGGATGAAATGAGATGCAATGCATGGTAGAAGGACCTGGGCAGTGGGGGCTGGAGTACTGCAAAGCGCCTGCAGTCATGCCCATTCCCCGGGCAGCACATTGGGCAATGGGCTCCATGGGGTAGAAACTGACCCAGCTTTGAGGAACTGGGCCTTGAGGAGCTGGGCCATGAGGAGCTGGGCCTTGAGGTGAAGACAGACCATGACAATCCTGTTTTGTGCTGTGGGACCTGGTGGGGAGTGTCTGGCTTTACCGGTGTCTCTGACTGTGGCCAGTGAAAGGGGCCACCTCGAGACTGTTTGTCCCACACCTAGCACAGTGGAACTAATGTAGACCTCTACTCTATTAGTTTCAAAAAAACAAAAAAACTTTTGGTGTAACATGAAGCTGAGCAGAGGCAGGGAAAGCGAGGCGGGGAAAGACACCGCTGTCTTGGTGGGGCCAACCTGTCCTTGAATGGAGGCAGTGGGCAAAAGGACAGGAAAGGGGTCTTAGAGCCCAGAGGAGAGAGAAGGGATGGCCACACCCGGTCGGGGAGGGTGTGAGCTGGGAGGCAGGGGAACTGAGGGCTCTTGGAGAGCCCGAGGGAGAGCTGGAAAAGGTGGGCCAGGGCCCCCTGACGAGCTAGGTTCTTCAGGTGTGTGTTGGAGGGGCAGCGGAAGGGAGGGGGGGAGGCTGCAGCAGCTGTCACAGCAGGGTCATCTCAAAGCTGGATTGGGTTTTATTTCAGTTCCTCTCAAACCTCATTGGGCCTGCTTTACTCTCCCCTCCTCACCAGCTTAGAGTGGAAGTTAGGGGCACACACCCTGGAGTCATTGGTGCTCACCCCAGTCCCAGTAACTCTGTGTCCTTGGAAAGTTACTATCCTTCCTGTGCCTCGGTTTCCCCAACTGTGCCAGAGGTGATTACTGTGAGACCTGAGTTAATTCATGTAAAGGGAGCAAAGCCCAGCAAGCAGTGAGTACTGATTACACTCTGGCTGTTAACCTGCCACCTGGACAGCGGGTCCTCATCCTGGAAGTGAGGTGCCCAGGCCGAAACCACACTCCTGGCTGCAGGAAGCAGGGTGTGTGTGAGGCAGATGCCTCGGGTCATGTTTGCATTTTAGAGAGAGGAGGATTGAAAGGAGGGGACAAGCCTTGTGGAGGTCTGGAGCCAGGGAGTAGGGGGCTGTGGCAGACAGAGTCTGCGTGTGTGACAGGAGGCCCTGAACCCAATAGCTGAGAGTGAGGAGTAGAAAGAAATGGCAAGGATCCTGAGGGGTACAGGTGGGCAGTGAAGGTGGTGCCCCAGTTGGGGTGGGGGACCAGAGGTGAGATGGAGAATGTAGGAGTGGCCGGCTTGGGATGGGACCATAATGATGACTCCATGTTTCAAGGGGGGACATCTGCTCCACACCAATTTCCTGCTCAAAACTCTCCAAGGAGCAACGTAGTGTTAGATAAATGGAGTTGAGTAGTGCTCACCTCCTAGGAGGGGTGTAGAGATTTGTTCATGCAAATCAAACGCTGAAGACCTGGTCAGTGCACAGAGTAAGTGCCCTGTGAGTGTTACTGTCATAAGTAATTATGATCCTGTAAGTAACTCACACACCTTCCAGGGCCCATGCCTGTCTGCGGTCTGTGTCCGGACTCACCTGGCCTCACTCTTGCTTCCAGTCCACAGAGAACACCTCCTCTCTCCCTCCAGACTTGAGAGCGCTCCTCCCTCCCCTTGTTTTTACCCTCCTTCATGTCTCAGCTGTCACTTCCTCTACAAAGTGTTCCTGACCTCCTGGCGCCTGGGCTGGGGGCAGGGAAGAGAAGGCCCTTCTAGGTGTTATAGTCTTTATGATCCTGTCTGTAAAATCTTTGGGTGTTTGGAGCTCCTCGGGGGCAAGACTACGGGGTCTGGTGGAACAAGTACAGTGTCAGCCCAGGGGTGAGTCTATACGTTCTATTTAGATGCATGAGCGAATGGGGTGAGGCGATGTCTGGATGGGAGATACAGAGTAGGATCACCAGCATGTGGGTGACTGATTTTAGATCACACAAGAGAGATGAAATTATTGACAGGAGCATCCTTCATGCTTGATCTCTCACCTCTGACCCCAGGTATTTTTCTGGAAACTGAGGGCTCCATGACATCATTCTGTTCTATTTGTGCCTCTGCTTGCACGATGGACCTCCTCAATGTCTCTTGTCATGTCTTTCACTCTGGCCTGTATTTCAGCTCTTTGTAAATACTTCAACTGCATCTTTCTTTCACAGCGAGCCAAAGGGAGCAGGGGACCTCCAGCCCAACACCACCCTCCCCCCACTCCCGCTCCCACCACCAAACTGAGTTTTATAGTCTCCAAACTCAGTCTTAGAGTTTCAGTTCCTCCTCTCTCCCCTCACATCCTTCCTATTCTATCTTGCCAGTTCTGATTCTGGAATTCTGGGATTGACTTCTCATTTCATTTTCACTGTCACCATTCTATCTCTGACTTTCATGATCAGTTGCCTAGGCTATAGGGTGTCCCAACAAATGCACACACACTTTGAATAATTATAAAGGTAATGTTTATTAAAATACATTCATTTTCAAAATTGAGCTACCAGCTAATACAGTATGTATACATTTTAGGGGGATGCCTTGTATTATAATAGCTTCTTAATGGGCCTGCTTATCTCCAGGAAACCTTCTAAAACACACGTCTGATCAGGCCTCTCTCCCACTCAACGACATTCAAAGGCTACACAGCTGTGAAGTGAAGTCCAAGCCCCTGACCATGGCATTCAATGTCACCACAGTCAAGCCCAGCATTTTCCCAAGCTCATCTCTCACCCGCCCCTACCCCTGAGCTCTCCAACTTTCCATGTTGTACTGGAATCTGCTGCTAAACTCCTCTCTATAGTCTCACTCCACGTGTCAGGACCAGCCCTATGACCTCGGTGTCTGAAGCATCTAGACTACAGGTTGAGAACCACTGGCAGGGTTGCCTAAGAATATCAAAACCACAGATATTTACATTATGATTCATAACAATAGCAAAATTACAGTTATGAGGTAGCAACGCAAATAATTTTATGGTTGGGGGTCACCACAACAGGAGGAACTGTATTAAAGAGTTGCAGCATTAGAAAGGTTGAGAACCACTGATCTAGATGAATGCCTGAAGAATGAGCATTTTCTGAATAATGGGCATCACCATTCTGGAGAGGGCATCTTCCCTAATCCTCCTAACCCAAAGTCTGGCTCAGTGTCCAATACAGAACGTATTCAATAAGGATTGGGGGAACTGCTGACTTATTATGGAATGTAAATCCCATGAGGACAGGAACTTTATTTTTTAAATGAAATATGTTTGACATATCACATTGTATAAATTTAAGGTGGATATATTAACCTGGTATTTTTATATAGTGTTATGTGATTGCCATTGTAGCAATAATTAGCAATAGGAACTTTATTCACTTTAATATCTCTTATCTAACAGTATCTGATGTAATAGGTATTCAATAAAAACTTGTTGAACAAAGGCATGAATGAACGAAACCATCATTTGGACCCCTTTTCCTATGGCATTGCCATCTTGGGCTTTCTTTCCAGGAATGTGAAGGTAGTTGAACTACAAATGTGTCACACTGCTGCTCTTGTTTGCTGAATGTCTGAATCTTGTTGTTAACATAAAAAAACATTCAAACATGTAAAGAATTTTTGTGAGTTTATTTGAGCCAAACGATATTACCAGGGAGCAAAATCTTAATGTATTTGAATAATGCTCCAGAGAATCATGAGTTTTTACCTTGTTTTTATAAATTAAGGAGAAGATGTAAGTGGATTACATGAAATCCATTGGTAGAAGATTTAAATATAAGCAGCATAGGTAAATGCCTGTATTCTCTGCCTTCCACAACCACATCAAAATTACAGCTAAAATACAGAACAACCATCATCCAGAACCACTGGAAAGCTGGCTGAATGGAAGCCCTACAACTAGAGAAGTAAAGAAGAAAGCACATTGAAACTGGTAGGAGGTGTGGAGGTGTGGGACCCACATGGATCCCTTTTTCAATTGGGAGGAAGGTCATCTCTGTGGAGGCTGCCTAAAGGAGAAAGGGGTTCCAGTCCCATACTAGACCTCCTGCCTAGGGCTACAGAGCTGGGAAGAGAAGTCCCTCTGGCAGTAAGAACTACAGGTTGTAAGAACCACTGCAGATTGGGGCTCAGAGACACAGAGACTGCTGGAGACCCAGCTGTTCCTCTTAAAAGGCTGGCACCATAAATTGAACTTATAAGATCTTGCTTCCTCTGAGCTCCAGGACCAGGGCAAAGCTCTATGAAATACAGACACATATGAGGAGGAACTGAATTGTCTGGCATCTAGACAGGAACTTGGGGGCAGCTTTCTCCCAGACGAAGGTACTCACAGGGATCATTGTTTCTATGCTGGGACCTCCTCGGTTGCAGGGCGACTGGCAGCCATTTCTGTTTGCTCCATTCTGGTGATTCCCTAAAACACCACTTCCTGCAGCAGCTTTAGCATATGAAAGGCCTGTCCTTGCTTAATCTAAAATCTCTCAAACAAACTATAGCTGGGTCAGGGAACCTCAAACTTATCAATAAAAGGCCCAAGACCTGACACTAGCACCAGCCTGCCTTGCTTTATAGCTGGGCCTCATCTGGGCTCTTTAAAGCCTGGTATAAAGAGGAGGAATCTGCAATCACTATGTAGATTCTGCTGGGTAGCCCTAGCAGTGGCTGACTTTGTACCTCTCTGGAGACCCAAGAGCCAGTGTACCCAGTGATCAGTGTCAGACCATACTAGGTTATAACTCTTCACATCCATAAGTGACATACTCAAGGGGCAGACTCAGTGAGTACCAAAGCCCCACTAAAGTAAGTCCTGTGCCATAGTGGTGTCTCCTGCATAGCAGCTCTCCCACTGTAGTTGTAACTGGTCCTCATAGCCAGTTGGCCTGGAGATCAATTCCTCCCAGTGATTCTAATAGAAATCAAGTCTCAACTACAACAAAACTGTGCACACAGCCCACAAAGAGATGCACCTAGAGCTCGCAGCTCAGGTGACTGGAGAAGCTGAGCCACTGGGCCCTATAGGACACCTACTTTACAAGGCTCCTCTACCAACTCAAGGAGACATAACAGCTCTACCCAACACACAGAACCAAACACAGGAAAGCAGCCAACATGCAGAGACAATGAAACATGTCACAAATGAAAGAAATAGAAAAAAAGCAAACTATTGGATATAAAGTTCAAAACAGTGGTTATAAGGTAACTTAAGGATCTTCTAGAAACCTCCAAAAAAGAGGAAAAGGACCAGTCAGAAATGAAGCATACACCAACTAAAATAAAGAATAATACACAGGGATTCAACAGTAGAGTAAAATCAAATAAACAATTTAAAATATGAGAACGCGAAAGCACCCAACCAAAAGAGCAAAATGAAAAAAGAATACAAAAATATGAAGATAGTGTAAGGAACTTCTGGGACAACTTCAAGTGTACCAACATTGCATTATAGGGGTGCCTAAAGAAGAGAGAGAGCAAGATATTAAAAAGCTATTTTTGAAGAAATAGTGACAGAAAACTTCCCCTACCCGATGAAAGAAATAGACTTACAAGTCTAGGAAGCACAGAGAATCCCAAATAAGAGAAATACACCAAGACACATCATAATTAAAATGCCAAGGGCTAAAGACAAAGAAACAATCTTAAAAGCAGTAAGAGAAAAGCAGTTAGTTACCTACTAGTACAAGGGTATGCTCATAAAACTATCAGCTGATTCCTCAACAGAAACTATGCAGGCCAGAAGGGAGTGGCAAGAAATATTCAAAGTGATGAATAGCAAGGTCCTACAACCAAGATTAATCTATCCAGCAAAGCTATCATTTAGAATTGAAGGTCAGATAAAGAACTTCACAGACAAGAAAAAGCAAAAGGAGTTCATCACCACTAAACCAGTATTATATGAAATGTAATGAAGGGTATTCTTTAAGAAGAGGAAAAAAGAAAAAGATTAAAAAAATATGAAAGAGAATGGCAACAAATACATATCTATCAACAATTGAATCTAAAAATAAAAATAAATAAGAAATCTAATGAACAGAATAAACTGGTGAGTAAAATAGAATTAGAGGTATGGAAATGGAACAGACTGATGATTCTCAGAGAGAATTAAACAAAGACCCTATATGGATATATGCATTATTCATAGACAGACAATAGGGTGGTGAAGATCTGGGATAGGGCATAAACTGGGTGGAGGTGGGTGAGGAGGGGGAAAAGAGGGTATCTGTAATAATCTCAACAATAAAGATTTTTAAAAAAAAAATCCATTGGTGATTAATTAGGAAGGTGGGAGAAAGCAAAGTGGGGGGAATCTCTGGGATTGGATCAAAAGTAAAATGATGGACACATGCTTCTTTTAGATAGGTGGATACAGGATAGTTAACAGTCAACAATTAACACTATAACAATAACAATGAGGGAATTTGGGGTTTGCCCTGGCGTCATTTGTTGGGCCCTGAAGGGCCTTGAAAAAGAGAAGTTCCAAGTTACCCAGACATTTCACAGGTGTTATCTTAGATGCAAAAGACAATAGGCTTGGTAAAGTTCAGAACTTGATCTTTGTCAGGGAAGATATTGGCCTAGGCAGTGACTACCTACTATAAACTGCTTTTAGTTAAATTTTTAATTTCAGACCATCCTTTGTGGTTACTTTAGGTCTTTGAGTTTGCAAAACCACCATGCAGGCCTTCCCTGAACTAGTCAGGTTAGTATGTGGCCTTTTTTTCCGTCCATACAGTACACAAACAAAATTATTCTTCCCACGCCCCTACAGAAGAGTCCATTGCGCACCGATGTGGCTTAGCTTGAATTTAATTTTATTAATTTAATTAGTTCCTTCTAGCTCAATCTTTGGGCAATAAAAGATAATTTTCTGTCTCCCATGTGATAAGATCAAGAGTAAAAATACAAAGAAGAAATTTGTTGTCAAATGAACTTACAGGAAACCTTTAGTTTCAGGTAGCGGGCTACAAACTTATAAAACGAGAGGCATTGGTCCTTCTCGGAGTGGATCCAGGCACACTCATGAGTGGATTTCCAGCCCCACCTGATTCCCGGGGCGGACCTAGGCATCTGCATTTTCAGCAGGATGCACTCCTCCTGGACATTCTCCAGGCCTCTGAGACAGCACTGTGTACTTCTTCTAGTGTGTGGGTGATAGAGCCTTTCTATTCTCTCTCTCTCTCTCTCTCTCTCTCTCTCTCTCTCTCTCTTTTCTTTCTTCCTTTTTAAATTTATTTTTTATTTTCTAATCTCTTTTATCGGCTACTTTTTCTTAATGGCTTTGGAGTCTCTCTAATCCCTCCCTGAAGTCAACTATCACGTACACTGACTGCTCTCCCCAACTCTAGTGTCTCCAGTGTCCACTGGGGGTCCTGTGGGTGCCAGCAAAGCCCTCAGTGGCTCATCTGTGCTCTGAACTTCAAGAGCAGCTTACCAGATACTTTTTTTCTTTTTTTGGTTCTACTTTTTTTCTTTTCACCCAAATCCCAACTGATTCAAAAGGAAAACTGAGTGAGTACCGAACAAGGAGCATACATTACCCATCCTGATCAGTTTAGTAGCAGCTGTTACTTCAACGGCTGCACAGCAACAGCTATGAAGTCTGATCATATTTATTAACCCCGTTAATAAATATGAAACACGATGCATATTCAATGATAGGTATCCTTTTTTCATACATGTTTCCCATTGATTGTGTATCTCCCAGAGCACAGACCCAGCCGAGGCTCAGGTCGGCCTGGGTAGTGCCTGGAAAGTGAGGCTGTAGCGAGGTCAACAGGTAAAAAGGAACGAAAAGGAAACGAAGGACCAAAGCCAGGCCAATTTTCTCAAGTCATGGGGGGAGGTGCTGGCCAGTGATGCCCTGTTAGTTACATGGGAGAATTACCCGGGCAGCTTCCCCTGATCTCACCCCACGGGCACCAGAAACTGAGTTTGCAAACCACTAAGGTTGGCTGAACGAGGGCCTCAGCTGACAGAGCAGGAGGAGCTCTCAGAGAGACTAGCCCAGATCAGACGCCCACCAGAAGTTTACGCCCTGGAGCAGCCGGCGCCAACTATTTGCACCCTTCAGAGAGGCAGTGATGGAGATGCTGATTGTATAGAGAAGAAAAGCGGCAAAAAACAACCAAATGTTTTCTGAAGGATTGATCCTAAATGTATACCATTGAATCATTTAATCTCACGGAGGCCCCCATTCTGCAGGTGAGAAAACAACCTCCCAGCGGTTAGGTTACTTCCTCTAGGTAGCTCAGCTGGTTGGAAAAGAGCAGTCAAGATTCAGGGCCTCATCTCCAGCTCTGAACCCTATATTCTTTCCACTCTATTTTGTTGTCTTTCATGTCAAAAGAGAAAGAAATAAACCCATTTTGCCTGCATTCTTAGAGTGTTCTGTGTGTGTAGGGAGGGAAAGTGTGGCTATGGAGACAAAGGATCAGGTGAAGTGTCTAAGAGGGTGGGTAGAGAAAGAGGGAGGTGGGAAACCATTGTCTGCTGAAGGTGGCTCTGCCAGAAGCTTCCTGGGGAGGGCAGGGAAGGCTTCAGAGCAGGTGAAAGCCAGCTGAGGGAGATGCTTGACCTTTCTGCCGAGTAAGGCAGGGGAAGGCAGGCCTGCAGGGAAGGGAGGGAGTGAGCCTGGAGACTCAGATTTGGGAAGGACCCCAGACAGAACAGCTGTGTTTACCTCAGGCAGGAAGCAGAGGAGCTGGCTTTGAGTGTGTGAAGCTCAAGGTGAGGTGGGGAGGTGAAGAGGCACATGAGGTGGATGACAACTCAGAAAGCATCAGCTCAGAGGGGATCTGACCAAGTCCTGGCCTCCTGGTTGGATTCAGTAGTGTCTCCTTGGGTGCGAGGCTGGAGCCTAAACTGTCCCACGTGGGTGGGTCCCTATTAAATGCAAATTGCATCAACACCACTAGGTTGGTATTGTGTGTGTGTGTTTTCAAAAGGTTGTATCAGAAAACATCGACTAAAAAGAGTTTTGGAGTCACATCTGGTTAAATAAAGCACCAAGATTCCTAGCTGGTAAATAACTAAAAAGCTATTACACATTACTAAAAAGTTACTTAAAACTCAGTTTTGAAATGCAGACTTTGAGATTTTTTTCTATAGACGGGAGGGATCATAATTACACTCAATTGCAGCCATGTTAGACTTCCTTCCTGGCATGCATTTTTCTCCTAGTTACATTTCATACAACTAATAGGCCTAATCACTCGGGATCTGTGTAATTACCACCCATGGCTGGAAGCTCTGTCTTAGGGAATGTTCTTTCCACACAGGCCCGTGGAAGTGAAGGAAATCTATGATTATTCATGAAAGTCCTTCTATGGGCTGTAAAAAAAATCATCAGGCTTTAAGATAAATTTATTATTTAGTTGTGTTGCTATTTGCAGCTAGAAAAAAATGATACAAATAATGTAGTACCCTTAAAAAGTTCCAACAGTCCCCATCTCACAAAGAGCTGTGCTTTTCTCCAATTTGAAAATGAAAATTAACATCAGTGTGTTTCTTTCTATTTTCTTGAAATGCTTGGTATATAGGCCTCCTGTTCTCCCCCTTAGGTATGAAAGTACTTTAGTGAAAGTTTCATCCAACTTGGTCACTTATTAATCCTGTTTCTTTGAAAAGTCTGACAATGTTAGAGTAACAATAACAGGCTGCAAACCACGCCCTCTAATTGTGCAAGGGCTTCCCTCTTCCCCTGCCCAGTCAGGATGAACTGGAATGAAGTCACATTCCAGCACTTTCCATTGGCCAGGAGAACCTCCTACCCTCTCCACCCCTCGCCCCTAGGACTCCAGAGGGAGTGGAGGAGAACCCTTCTGCAGCAGAAGGGAGGATGGAAGGGGTTGGAGGACAGTAGAGAATGAGGTGGGGCAGGAAAACGAAGGGTAAACCAAACCAAGAAAGTAAAGCAAGAGAGGGGCCAATTCCAGTGAGGGAGGGTGGAGGGCAGAGCGGGCACCCACCCTAAGGCCAGAAGGTGTGACCCAGGTAGAAGGAGAGGAGCCCACTACAGAAGCCC
Source organism: Lasiurus cinereus (assembly GCA_011751065.1). NCBI lineage: Eukaryota > Metazoa > Chordata > Mammalia > Chiroptera > Vespertilionidae > Lasiurus > Lasiurus cinereus. The sequence continues at coordinate 23,544,279 of JAAGEH010000040.1, forward strand.
AACCAGTTCACTCACCAGGGCTCTCCTCTCTCTCCACCACGAAAATAGAGCCGCAAATCCAGTGAAGCGTTCTTCATTTACCTAGTGAATGACTGGAGAAAACTTCAAAATGAATTTTTTAAAGATCTTTAAAACAAAGACAGAATTTTATAACAAATCAAAAGACTTTTTCCTAAGAACTTTTCACTTTGAAATTGTTTATGTTTTAATTTGCTCTTGAGCGATGGGATTTGTTTTGACAGTGAACTTACTATGCTATCTCACTCCAAAGTCCATACAACCTTTTTCTTAATAATGTTATTGGTTTAAATGTCCAATGCGGAGAGAAACCAAGATGGCAGCATAGGTGAACACCTAAACTGCTGCCTCACACAACAATTTCAAAACTACAACTAAAAGACAGAATGGACATCATCCAGAACCACAGGAAAGCTGTTTGAGTGGAAATTCTACAACTAGAAGGAAAGAGTGGGGCTAGAGGTGATTCAGAGGAGCTGCAAAAAGGTGAGGTACAGTGGAGAGGATAGGCGGAAGAGTGCCTGGCTGGCTTCCTCTAGCAGGAGGGAGATGGAAACTTCCTACTGCATTGAACCCTGGTTCCCACTGCATTGAACCCCAGTTCTGGGCGAGACTCATATGGAGGGAGTCTGGACTGTTGTGAAAAAGGAGGAGTGCACAGATACTTAGGGGAGCCGCGCAAGGCAGAGGTCTGGAGGTGCACACAAGTGCATGCAAAGAAGACTGACTGCTGATTGTGCCGCTGGCTTTCTCTAGTGGGAAGAAGACAGAACCTCCCAACTGCACTGAAATCCAGTTCCGACTGCATTGAACTCCAGTTTCGTGCGATACGTTAGGGACCCAGATTCATATGGGTCTCTGGAACACATGGAAACTCAGGGGAGCCACGAAAGGCAGAGTCTGGAGGTGCATGAGCATGAGTGCACATAGAGAGGGCTGCAGCAATTACCGAGGAATACTGAAACCCAGGGGCCGCGCAGGGCAAGGCTGACAGGAAGCCAAGGCTGTCTGCTCAGCCCTGAGACTCTGCCCCATCCACTGAACACAAAGGCTTTTGCAGTTTTGCAAGTTTTGTATCATAATGCTGACTCTAGCACAGAAGTTCTCCCCGTGTAGAAACAGCTGATCCTCACAACCAATTGGCTTCGAGGTCAATTCCTCCCCAGTGATACCAACAATAATCAAGACTTAACTACAACAAGGCTGTACACACAGTACACAAAGGGGTGCACCAAGAGAGTCTACCTCAGGTAACTGGAGAGGCGGAGCTACTGGGCCATATAGGACAAAGCTAGTCTACCAACTCAGGGAAGCAGTGAAAATGAGGAGACAAAGGAACAGATCACAAATGAAAGAAATGGAGGAAACCGAACAAGTGGATATAGAGTTCAAAACCACGGTTATAAGGTTTTTCAAGAATTTCCTAGGAAAGATGGATAAATTTAGTGAGACCAAAGAGGAGATGAAAAAGGACCAACTAGAAATTAAGCATACACTGACTAAAATAAAATAAAAAAATTATACAGAGACCTAACAGTAGACTAGAGGAATGCAAGAATCAAGTCAAAGATTTGAACTACAAAGAAGCAGAAAACACTCATGTGGAAAAGCAAAAAGAAAAAGAATCCAAAAATGTGAAGATAGTTTAAGGAGCTTCAGGGACAACTCAGCACACCAACATCTGAATTATGGGGGTGCCAGAAGAAGAGAGAGAGCAAGATACTGAAAACCTATTTGAAGAAATAATGACTGAAAATTTCCCCACCTTGTGAAAGTCCAGGAAGCACACAGAACCCCAAACAAAAGGAATCAAAGGGGACCACACCAAGACACCTCATAATTAAAATGCCAAGAGCAAAAGGCAAAGAGAGAATATTAAAAGCAGCCAGAGAAAAACAATTAATTACCTACAAGGGAGCACCCATACAATTGTCAGCTGTTTTCTCAACCGAAACTATGCAGGCCAGAAATATTCAAAGTGATGAATAGCAAAAACCTACAACCAAGTTTACTCTACCACCAAACAAGTATTATATGAAATGCCGAAAGGAACTCTTTAAGAAAAGGAAGAAGAAGAAAAGATAAAAATTATGAACAACAAATACATATCTATCAACAAGTGAAACTAAAAATCAAGTGAATAAAAAAATCTAATGAATAGAATAAATTGGTGAATATAATAGAATCAGAGGCATAGAAAAGGAGTGGACTGACAGTTCTCAGGGGAAAGAGGTGAGGGGGGTGCAGGGAGAGAGTGGACAAAAATTATATACCTATGGATGAGGACAATGTTGGGGGAGGTAAGGGCAGAGGGAGGGGTGGGAGCCGGGTGTAGGAAAGCTATTGGGGGGAGAGGGGGAAAGGAACAATTGTAATAATCTGAACAATAGAGATTTATTACATAAATAAATAAATAAAAAACACAAACACAAACAAAAAATAAATGTACATTGCATGAATTGTTTTTGATTAATTTGTACAACCATGGCCATAATCCGGTTTTAGAATTTTGCCATCACCCCGTGAAGACCTCACTGCCCATCTGCCATTAATTTCCATTCCTACCTCAAGTCCCAGGTAGCCATGGGTCTACTTCCTATTTCTGAAAATGAGACCATTCTGGATATTTCATATAAATGGAATTATACAATCTTTGGTCTTTTGTGACTGGCTTCTTGCACTTTGCAATGTTTTTGAGGTTCATCCGTATTGTACAAGTCACTGTTTCATTCTTTGACTGCTGAGTAGGATTATATGCCTGTCCCACACTTTGTTCACTTAATCAGCAGCTGACAGACATTTGGAACTGTTTCTACTTTTTGGTTATTATGAATAATGCTGCTGAGAACATCCCAAGTGCCAGTCTTCCTGTAGTCTATGCTTTCATTTCTCGGGGTTAGATGCCTAGGAATAGAATTGCTGGATCGTATGGTAATGTTTAACATTTTAAGAAACTGCCATGATTTTCAAAATGGTTGCACCATTTTTCATTCTCACCAATAAGACATGAAGGCACTAGAATATATGTGCCTATCTTTATATTCTGGCCAACTTATGTCATTGTCTGTCTTTATGTGATTGTGTGTGTGTGTGTGTGTGTGTGTGTGTGTGTGTGTGTGTGAGAGAGAGAGAGAGAGAGAGAGAGAGAGAGAGATATGTCACATTTTCTTTATCCATTCATCTGTTGACAACACATAGGCTGTTTCCATATCTTGGCTATTGTAAATAATGCTGCAGTGAACAGAGGAATGCATCTATCTTTTTGAATTAGTGTTTTGGGTTTCGTTGAATAAATACCCAGAAGTGGAATTGCTGGGTCAAAAGTCCTCTTTTTTATTTTTAAAGGAAACTCCACACTGTTCTCCACAGTGGCTGCACCAGTCTGCATTCCCACCAGCAGTGCCTGGGTTCCCTTGCCAGCACTTGTTGTTTGTTGATTTACTGATAATAGCCATTCTGACAGGTGTGAGGGGTTATCTCATTGTGATTTTAATTTGAACATCTTTTCATATGTCTATTGGTCATCTGTATGTCTTCTTTTGAGAAATGTCTATTCAGAGCCTCTGCCCGGTTTTTTAAAATTCACATTTCTCTGATGATTACTGATATTGAACACTTTTAAAATAACAATGTCTTCTTTGCAAAACTGTCTATTCTGGTCCTCTGTCCATTTTTAAAATTGGATTATTTGGAGGAGGGTTGGTTTTTACTATTTGTTTGTTTTGTTTTGTTTTTTGAGCGAGTGGAAGAAAGAGGAAAAGACAGAGAGAAACACACCCATTGGTTGCTTCCTGCATGTACCCTGACCAGGGCCTGGGCCAAGGAGGAGCCTGCAACGAAGGTACACATGCCCTTGACCGCAATGGAACTGGGACCCTTCTATCTGCAGGCCGACGCTCTATCTACTGAGCCAAACGGGTAGGGCGGGGGTTTGTTTTTTGTTTTTCTGTTTTATTGGTATCGAGTTGTATGAGTTCTTTATATATTTTGGATATTAACCCATCATCATAGATATGATTTGCTAATATTTTCTCCCATTCCATAGGTGGCTTTTTCATTTTGCTGATTGTTTCCTTTTCTGCATTGAACTAGAACCGTTTCAGTTAATGTCATCTCATTTGTCTATTTTAATCCTGTTGCCTTTGCTCTTTGTATCAAACCCAAAAAAGTTGCTTCCAAGACTGATATCAAGAAGCTTGCTGCCTATGTTTCCCTTCCTGCTGCGGGTTTTATGTCTTTAGGTCTTGCATTCAAGTCTTGAACCCTTTTTGAGTTAGTTTTTGTTTATGGTGTAAGATAGTGGTCCAGTTTCATTCTTTTGCTCATGACTGTCCAATTTTCCAAACACCATTATTGAAGAAACTGTCCTTTTCCCATCCTATATTCCTGGTTCCTTTTTTATAAATTAATTGGCTATATATGTGCCATTGATCTATGTAAATACCATACTGTTTTGATTACTATATTCTTGCAGTATAGTTTGAAATCAAGGAGAGTGATGCCTCAGATTATTTTGGCTATTCAGGGTATAAGTAATTTTTTTTAAGGGAGATTAAAAATCAAGTAAAAATAGGATGCTATTGCTTTTTGCCCTATGGTTTTGGCCTACACTTTGTTACTTTTTACAGTGAAACCAATGTGTTTTTTCAGTGAGTGAGATGATCCCCTTGATTAACAACTGAATTTGTTCATTTAGTGTATGCTCACTGTACTTTCTGGAAACAATATTAAATAATCAGACAAAATCCTCCTTCAAAAGTCATGGTGTACCTTAATTGGTGTGGCTCAACCTATGAACCAGGAGGTCATGGTTTAATTTGTGGTCAGGGCACATGCCTGTGTTATGGGCTCAATCCCAGTGGAGTGTGCAGGAGACAGCCAATCAATGATTCTTTCCATCATTGATGTTTTTATGTCTCTCCCTCTATCTCCATTTCTGAAATCAATAAAAAAATATATTTTTAAAAATTATGATGTGGAACCATTTCTGAATTTGTCATTTTACTTGTCAAAATAGTTCTAAAAAGAATAAATGTATCTGATCATTATGGTCAGAAAAGATATGATTTAAATATTCTTCAATTTATTAAGAATTGTTTTGTGGCTAACATAGGATCTACCCTGGAGAATGTTTCATGTGTTCTTGAGAAGAACATGTGTTCTGCTGCTGTTGCATGGAATGTCCTATAAATATCTGTTAAGTCTACCTGACCTTACATATAGTTTAAGTTCAAAGTTTCCTTATTTAATTTTGTCTGAATGATGTTTTCATGGTTGAAAGTGGGTTATGAGAGTTCCCTACTATTATTATGTGGCTGTTTCTCCCTTTAGGTTTCTTAATATTTGCCTTGATATAGATCGGTGCTCCTAAGTTGGGTGCATAAATATTTACAAATATATCCTCTTGTTGGACTGAACCCTTTATAATTCTGTAATGACCTTCTTTGCCTCTTATTACAGCCTTTGGCGTAAAGCTTATTTTGTCTGACATTAGTATAGCTGCCCCAGCTTTCTTCTGGTTTCCATTTGTATGTAATATCTTTTTCCATCCTTTTGCTTTCAGTCTGTGTGCACCCTTAAAACTGATATGAGTGGCTCATAGGCAGCATATACTTGGTTCTTGTTTATTTATTTATGTATTTAATATCCATTCTGTCACTCTATGTCTTTTGATTGGAAAATTTAGTCCACTTACACTTAAAGTAATAATTGATAGGGATGGACTTACTATTGTGATTATATTCATTGCTTTCTGGCTGTTTTATAGTTCTTTTGTTTCTGTCTTGCTCAATTACTTTGTTATTTAATATTTTTCTGTAGTGGTATACATAAATCCCTTTATCTTTTGTGTACCTACTATAAATTTTTGCTTTGTGGTTAACAGGAGGCTTACACAAAGCATCTTATAGAGAGAATCCAAGATGGTGGCATAGGTAAACACCTACACTGCTGCCTCGCACAACAATTTCAAAACTACAACTATGAGACAGAACGGACATAATCCAGAACCACAGGAAGGCTGGCTGAGTGGAAGTTCTACAACTAGAGAGAAAGAGAGGGGCTCACAGAGACCCAGAGAAGCTGCAAAAAGCTGAAGTACAGAGACACGCGCATGGAAAGAGCGGGTGCCGGAGAACCTGGCTGGCTTTCTCTGGCAGGAGGGAAATGGAGACTCCCAACGGCATTGAAACCCTTATCTTACGACACTAAACCCCAGATCCAGCTGAAACTCATACGTGGGGAGTTTGGACTGTGAAAAGGGAGAAGTGCATGGAAATTTAGGGGAGTCGCAAAAGATCAAAGGCCTGGTGGCGCGCACGGCACTGGGCACAGGACAGATTGCTGATTGTGCCGCTGGCTTTTGCGACTGGGCGGGAGACAGACCCTCCCAACTGTGCCACTTCTGACTCCACTATAAGCCCCTGTTTTGGGCGAAACCCTGGGGACCTAGTCTCGTGTGGTCCTGGTGCGCAGGGGAGCTGGAAAGGCAGCGGTCTAGAGGCACTGTGGGTGCTCAGGCACAAGGATCACTCCAGCGATTACCCAGTCACGTAAGACTCAGGGGCCGTGGAGGGCGGGGCCGACTGGAAGGCAAGGCGGTCCCTTAAGCCCTGAGACTCCACCCATCCCAAGCTCAACAGAGGCTTCTGCGGCTTTGCATGTCTGGTATCATAGAGCTGAATTCAACACAGAAGTTTCCCTGGCTTAGTGAAAATGCCGAGACAAGGGAAGGGATTACAAACAAAAGAAATGGAGGGGAAAAAATGACTGGATATAGAGTTCAAAACCACACTTATAAGGTTTTTCAAGAATATGCTAGAAAAGTTGGATAAATTTAGTGAGACCCAAGAGGAGATGAAAAAGGACATACTAGAGACAATGACTGAAATAAAAAATATTATACAGAGTCCTAACAGCAGACTAGAGGATGGCAAGAATCAAGTCAAAAATTTGAAATATAAAGAATCAGAAAACACTCAACTGGAAAAGCAAGAAGAGAAAAGAATCCAAAAATGTGAAGATAATGTAAGGAGCCTCTGGGACAGCTTCAAGCGTACCAACATCAGAATAGTGGGGGTGCCAGAAGAAGAGAGAGAGCAAGATACTGAAAACCTACTTAAAGAAATAATGACTGAAAACTTCCCACATCTGGTAAAAGAAATAGACTTACAAGTCCAGGAAGCACACAAAACCCCAAATAAAAGGAATCCCAAGAGGACTACACCAAGACACATCATCATTAAAATACCAAGAGCAAAAGACAAAGAGAGAATATTAAAAGCAGCAAGAGAAAAGCAGTTCATTACCTACAAGGGAGTACCCATTCGACTGTCAGCTGATTTCTCAACAGAAACGATGCAGGCCAGATGGGAGTGGCAAGAAATATTCAACGTGCTGAATAGCAAGAACCTACAACCAAGAATAATCTATCCAGCAAAGCTATCATTCAGAATTGAAGGTCAGATAAAGAGCTTCACAGAGAAGAAAAAGCTAAAGGAGTTCATCAACTCCAAACCAGTATTATATGAAATGCTGAAAAGTACTCTTTTAGAAGAGGAAGAAGAAAAAGGTAAAAGCCAAAAAATTATGAACAACAAATACATATCTATCAACAAGTGAATCTAAAAATTAAGTGAATTAAAAATTCGATCAACAGAATAAACTGGTGAATATAATAGAATCAGGAGCACAGAAAGGGAGTAGACTGATAATTTTCAGGGGGACAAAAATCATAAAGCATCAAACAGACTGTAAAATTACAGCAGAAAGATTAAAGTTAGGTGAGGTAGATAAGTGGTCAATCAAAGGACTTGTATGCATGCATATAAGCATAACCAATGATCACAGACACTGAGGGGTTGGGATATGCCTGGGAGGGAGGGGGTGCAATGGGGAGATATGTATAAAAAATTAATAAAAATTAATAAAAAGAAAAAAAGCATCTTATATGTGTAACAGTCTATTTTAAACTTAAAGCTGACCACATACTAGAGCTCTACATTTTTATTCTCCCCCCATTTTATGATTTTGATGTCCCAATTTATCTCTTTTTACTTTATGTATCCATTAATAAATTAATGTAGTTATAATTATATTTAATGCTTCGTTATTTAAACTCCATACTAAATTTGTAAGTGATTTACTCACCACCACTACAACATCAGAGTATTCCAAATTTAATAAATATTTACCTTTACCAATGGGACTTACAATTTCATCTGTTTTCCTGTTATTAATTAGCATCCTTTTGTTTCAGCTTGGAGAAATCCCTTTAATATTTCTTTTAAGGAATTGAACACTTTTAAAATGAAATTTAGTGGTGCTGAATTTCTTCAGCTTTTGCTTGTCTGGAAAACTTATCTCTCCATTTCTGAAGGACAATTTTGCCAGGTAGAGTATTCTTAGTTGGCAGTTTGGTTTTTTTCTTTCAGCACTTTGAGTATGGCATTCCACTCCCTCCTGGCCTGCAAAGTTTCTGCTGAAAAATCTGCTGATGGCCCTCACTGGTGTTGCTCTGTGGTTTGAGCACTAGCCCACATACCAAAGGGTCACAGTTTTGATTACTGGTCAAGGGCATGTTACAGGTTGGCTCCCTATTCCCCATCAGAGCATGTGCAGGAGGCAACCAGGCAATGTGTCTCTCACACATTGATGTTTCCCTCTTTCTCTTTCTCTGCCCCCAACTCCCTTCCACTCTCTCTAAAAAACAATGGAAAAAAATATCCTCAGGTCAGAATTAACAACAGAAATCTGCTGATGGTCTTAAGGGGATTCCCTTACACACACATGTTATTTTTCTCTTGCTGCTTTCAAGATTCTCTCTTTGCCTTTAACTTTGACAATTTAATTATGTGTCTCAGAATGGGTATCTGTCTTTTAAATTATAGCCTTTCTAGTGGTATTACAAGTGATTTGCATTTTCCTAATGACTAATGATGATAAGCTTTCATGAACTTATTAGCTATTCATGTATCTTCTTTAGGGAAACATACATTCAAATCTTTTGCCCATTTAAAAATTGATTTTTTTTCTTACTATTGAACTGTAAGAGTTTCTTTTATGTTGTGGATAAAAATATTTTTTGAGAAATATGATTTGCAAGTATTTTCTCACAGTCTTCAACTTATCTTTTAATTTTCTTAATGGTGTATTTTAAAACACAAAAGTTTTAAATTTCGATGAAGTCCAATTTATCAATTTTTTTCTTTAATGTATTTGCATTTGGTATTGTATTTAAGAGATCTTTGCCTAAGTCAAATTCACAAAGATTGTTTTTCTATGTTGTCCACTAAAAGTTTTATAGGTTTCACCTTTACATTTTGGTCTCTGATCCACTTTATGTTAATGTTTTATGGAGTGAGGTAAGGGTCTAAATACATCTTTGTATCCAATAACTTTAAGAAAGAATTTAGAAAAATAAATATTACGTTTTTCATAATAATAATCAGGATTTGTGGCAAAATGTTTTTCTTTAAAATACTTAAACTACTTGATATATTCTCATTTATTAATTTTTATTCCTCTTTTGTCTGTTGCCTCTTTTAGGACAGATACTAAAGGTAAGAAGTAGCCATACCTATGTTTTCCACTGCTATTTCTTCGATGCTTTGGAGGTGGTAGGTACTCACTCACTGTAAGTACTTAATGAATGAATGACTGAATGGACTGCTAGGGTCGCAAACTAGTAAGGAAAAACAAAAATGTCTTTTATGCTCCCAGGAGGTGAAGGGTGAGGATGGAGTGCGGGTTCCCGAGCTTGGGAACTTGCAGGCAGTACAGTGCTCAGAGAGGAGTGCTCACCATAGGTTTTAGGGCTCCTTCCATGCCTCTCAGATCCAGCACCTGAGCTTGCCCCTGCCAATGTGTGACACAGTGCCTTTGTCTACCCTCAGTAAAGCTTCCAAGGGGAGTTGATGTAGTAGTTAAGGGCAGAGGGCTACATTAGACATTACTCATGTAATCCATAAACATGTTTGTGTCCTTCCATCACACCAGGGACTTGGCTAAGATTTGGGGATTCGGTGGTAGCGAGGTGGACAATTACCCTGCTTCTTGAAAGGGTCGGCTCTCGTGCTCTTGCTAACTATGAGCTGTAACCTCTCTAAGCCTGTTCCTCATTCATAAACTAGGGGTTCAAAGTAGCTAGTTCCCTTGATGGTGATAAGTATTACGTAGTTATCTAAAGCAGAGACAACTGTTAGGACATTTGGTAAGTGTTCAAAATGGTATTATTATAAGTTGCTCAATCTATCAGTTAACAGAGAATTTTCTGTATTATTCAGCCTCAATTCCATTTAGATTGTACCGATGTTCTTGGAAAATCACCAAGGGACAGAAACTTATTTCTCTTTAAAAAGTTATAAAATTCTTATATTATTATGCTCTTATTATTACAGCAATTCATGCACTAGAGTAAAAAATTTAAACAGTACAGAAATGTACAACAAAAAGCTGGCCTTCCCACATTCTTTCCTCATAGGTAATCACTGTACACAATTCTTGTTTCTCTCCCAGAAAACCCTCATGCACATCAAAGAACAAAGAGCCAATGGGACCAGATACTCTTAGTGGGCATCACTAGCATGTTCCTTCCTAGTTATACTGGTGGGTTTTCCAGAGCATCAGATACTCCTCTTACTCAGAATGAGTATTTCTTAGTATTCTCAGGATAACTTTTTTAAAGCTCTTTCCCTGTCTGCCCCTGGAACTCCTCAGACTCAGCCCCCACAGTGCCAGCAGAGACTGCTCCTCCCACCCACGTTTTCTTGGCCTGCAGTGGTGGCCAAACCAGTAGCAGATTCAGGATGGGGGTGGGGCTGGGGCTGTGGTGGCAAAGAAGGAGGAGAAAACCAATTTTCCATGAGATGTCAAGAAAGAGCAGCAGGAGTAAAATCAAACTGACAAAAGGCACCAGCATCCCAAAGTGTGTTATTGCATGTATTTAAAGAAAAGGTATCAGGAAGCATCTGTAAAATTGAAAAGGTGCCTGTGAAAGTATGACCTGTGGAAGAGGTATGAGAGAGGGGGCCAAGGCCAAGAGAGGGGGGAGGGGGGAAGAAATGACGGGGAGGGGCGGGGGCAGAGCCTCTTCTGGAAGTCAAGTCAAAGGACAGCCAGGTTGGGCTCAGAGCCAGGAAGGGGGCTCTGCCCTTCCCCACTAACCAGACTGCACTTCGTCCTTTTCCACCTGCTGTCTATTCCCACCTCCACCCTTAACCTTAGCAGGTCACTTGACTCACTGCTGTGCAGGGATTTGCCAGCTCAGCTCCAGCTGACACTGGCTGGTGGATGTCTTCCTTCCACAACCACCACAAATAGTTCTGAGTGGTTCCCTCCGAAGCCATCAAATCTCATAAAAATTCGGTGCCCCTGGTCTCTGCCTCTTTCTATTTGTTGACTCATTGATCTCCATCCTCTGGATTGTCCTGCCTCCACCCAGGCCAGAAAAGAAGATTCTAGAAGGGCTTCTAAGTTAGGCTGCTAGAGGGACCAGAGCCAGAGCCCATGGGCTTGGCCTGAGTCCAAACCCAGAAAGCAAAAATCTCTTCTTGGATGGGGCTCTCCTAGACAGAAAGCTCTTACTGTGCCTCCAAGCAGAGAGCTAGAGCCAAGATTATATTGGGCAGGTAATAAAATTAAGGGCAATAAAACCAGATAAATCACCTCATTACCAGCAGTTTACTGGTAAAGTCATGTCAAGAGGAGAGGTAAGATGGAGGACTCAGCACCGCTGATCACTCTGCATGGGGAACGTCGTTGGCTAGAGCCTGGGCTCCCTGGAGAGGGAACTGGGCATTTAGCTAACACTCTTGAAGAGAAGCAGCTGCTCAGAGGGTGTCTCTGGAATTTGGACTCTGGCTCTAGTGCTAGGTAGAATCAAGAGGGTAGAGGCTTGGCCAGGGAGGTCACGGTTCAATTTCCAGTGAGGGCATAGCCCCAGGTTGTGGGCTTGATCCCCCATGTGGGGGGGTGCAGGAGGCAGCCAATCAATGGTTCTCTCCCATCATTGATGTTTCTCTCTCCCTCTCCCTTCCTCTTTGAATCAATAAAAATCTAAAAAAAAAAAGAAGAGTGTGGAGGTCCAGCTCAGTTTGTCAGACTCAGCTCATGGTTCAGCATGGATTCACACATTAGCAACTACACCTATTTTGTGCCGAAGGTGTCATCTTCTTCACCACACACATCATGGTGATATTGTGTTGCTTTTAATGGATTAAGAAGGAAAAGCATGAAAGGTAAATCAGATTCCCTAAATGCCACACCTATACACACATACCTACATATACACACTTACATGCACATATATCTACACACACGTACAGGTAAAGAAGTAAATTACAACATACCTCTCAATCACTTTTCTTAAGCATTAGCAATTTTTTTCTATAAATCAATACTTGCCCTTTTCAACTTTGTTTCTACACTAAAGGCACAGTACACAAAATTCATGCACGGGGACGAGGGGTGTCCCTCAGCCAGGCCTGCACCCTCTCCCAATCCGGGACCCTCTGGTAGGGTTCCTAGACCTGGCCAGTGATCAGGGCCTATTGAGGCTTTCTTTCCCCTGGCTGCCAGCAGCTGGCCCCAGCCCCACTGCTGCCATGGCTTGCCATCTTTGTGGCACTGCAACCCCCCCACCCCCACCACACCCCCTGCCTCGGCTCGCCTCCCTCTGTGAGTGACAAGCATAAGGTGTGATTGCTTGGCTGGCTTGGGCCTCCCTCTGTGGGGTGATCAATTGCAGGGCCCCCAGATTGATCACCCAGCAGAGAAGGCCCTGCCCACCTGGCTGGGGCTCTGTGATCTATCGTTGTGTATATCACTTGGTGATTGGGTTTCTTAATATAAAATAAAATTTCTTCCAAACTGTATTTTCAAGCTATGAAGAGGCATGACAGATTCTGTGACTGTGCTACCCCTGGTGGCAGTGTGGATGCCCAGGCTCTTAGGACATGGCAGGCACAGAATCAATGATTCACAAAACCCCACAGGATGGCCTTTGTCCAGAGCCCAACGTCTCCCAACTGGCTCAGCCTCCTAACGCCCTTTCACTCTACTGTCTTTCTCCCAAACCAAACTGGCTATGTGACTACAAAATCTCTCCAAGTGGGTTACATCCGCCCACTTTTATCCCCCTGCCATCCAGGCCCCACACTGAGGCCAGGGAGTAGGAAAAGCCCACACAGACCTGGGCCACGTTTCACCTACAAACAGACTCCAGGAGCTTCTGTTTGCTCTGAGGCTGAAGATCAGAATCTACCTGCAGCCTGCAGGCCATGAGTGAACTGGTTCCTGCTCACCAGGCCTCTCCCATACCTGCTCCATTTCCCCATTCTCTGCACTGTGGTGACTTCCTGGGCTCCACACAGCTGGAGGGTTGGGGGCAGGGAGGTTCCAGGTCCCTGAATTTCCCTTGGGCTCTAGAGGTGGCTAGATCCCCTGCTGTGGCTGAAAGCAGCTGTGGCCATGGAAAGGCGCCAAGGTTCCTGTGAGTTGTCAGCCCCAGTGTGGACTTGTTATCTGGAGCTGGGACACACTCAGAATTGGGCCCGGGCAGATTGTCCGGACCAGGTAGTCACCAATAGGGCTTAAAGAGTGACTTACATGCAACCCCTGGGAAGGTGCTTTTTTGCTTTCTAGAAAATAAAAAATTAGCTAAAATACACAATTCTCAGGCTGCGGACCCACTCACAAAGCTGGGAGACATCTTTCTGCACCACCAGCACGTGGCCAGCTCACTGTCCCGGGAACAGCACTTGTGCCTGGACACAACAACTTGAAGAGTAACTGTATTGAATATGAGAACTAAAGGGGATATTGGGGATGATCAAATTTGAACATTTTATGTTGTAGGTGTGGGAAACCAAGGCCTAGAATCTAAAAGGTTTGTCTGAGGGTGGTGACTCAGGTGGTGATAGAACCAGAGTTAGAATCTGCATCTCCTGATTCTTATTCTAGAGAGAAAAAGGGGAACAGAACCTGTAATGACTGTTTATTCTGTGCTGTCCTTAGGGGAACTTGCTGCTTCGTGAAACTGAACATTTAGCTTATTAACTTGGTAATAGCTTTTAATCTGACTATATTTCCTCAACTGAAAAGTTAGATGAATAAATATACTTCCCTTACAAGGTTGTAGAAGGATTATATGATTTATCCTAAGGTTCCTATAACTATTATTTAAACATCTCTACAGTAAAAGTCGTTTTGTAATATAATCTCCCCTGTAGATGATTTTGTCAATGAGCAGGAGTTGGATTTTAATATCAGCTTTTGTTAAAGGAAGCCCACCTGCTTCTTTATTACCCTTTATAGCCTCTCCTGGCCTAATCCTTTACATTCACAAGGGAGAGGGAGCCCTGGTTTTTGCCCATTTTTTCAGTGATTATGAACATTCCACCCATGTATATGTATCTTCATGAATTTTGCCAAATCTGCATACCATCTTTGTTACTATTGCTTTATCTGAATCAACTAAATTTTAGTTTAATAATTTTTGTAAAATTATGTTTAAGTACAGAGCTTCCTAAAAGAAACAATGATTCTTCACACACCACTAAGAAGCACTCATATAGGGAGAAACCAAGATGGCAGCATAGGTAAACACTTAAACTGCTGCCTTGCACAAAAATTTCAAAACAACAATTAAAAGACAAAATGGACATCATCCAGAACCATAGGAAGGCTGGCTGAGTGGAAATTCTACAACTGGAAGTAAAGAAAAAAGCACACTGAGACTCAGAGAAGTTGCAGAAGGCAGAGGTACTGAGACGTGAATGGAGAGGGCTGGCAAATGAGTATGCAGCTGGCTTTCTCAATCAGGAGGGATACAAAAGCTCCCGACAGCTCTGAACTCCAGTTCTGGACGAGACTCTGTGGACCCAGACTCATTCGGGGAGAAACTGGACTATCTGGCAGCAGGCGAAACTCGAGGGCAGCTTTCTTTCAGAGGTGTTTGCAGGGATTACCACTGGACACAGAGACCCAGAAGCCTCTTAGGGCAGGGCTGATGGGAAGCCATTGCTGTCTGTTCTGCCCTGAGATTCCACCCCGTCCAAGCTAAGCACAGAGGCTTTTGCAAGACTTGTCTCATAAGGGTGTTTCCAGCACAGAAGTTCTCTCAGTGTAGACACAGCTGATCCTCACAGCCAATTGGCCTAGAGGTCAAATCTTCCCAGTGATACCAACAACAATCAAGGCTTAACTACAACAAGTCTGTGCACACAGCCCACAAAGGGGGGCACCAAGGGTGACCACCTCAGGTAACAGGAGGCTGAGCCACTGGGCCTTATAGGACATCTAGCATATAAAGTCACTCTATCAACCCAGGAAAGCAGCCAAAATGTGGAGACAAGGAAACAGGTCACAAATTAAAGTAATGGAGGAAAGAAAATGACTGGATATAGAGTTTAAAACCACGGTTATAAGGTTTTGCAAGAATTTCCTAGAAAAGGCCAATAAATTTAAAGAGACCCTCAAGGATATGAAAAAGGACCAACTAGAAATTTAGCATACTCTTACTGAAATAAAAAAAATAATATAGCAGACTAAAGGATCACAATAATCAAGTCAAAGAATTGAAAAAAAAAAAAAGGAGCAAAAAATACCCAATGGGAAAAGCAAAAAGAAAAAAGAATCCAAAAGTGTGATTATAGTGTAAGGAGCCTCTGGGACAACTTCAAGCATACCAACATCAGAATTATGGGGGTGCTGGAAGAAGAGAGAGAGCAAGATACTGAAAACCTATTTGAAGAAATAATGAAGAGAACCAAAATGGCAGCGTAAGGTATACACCTATACATGCTGCCTCTCACAACCACACCAAAACTACAACTAAAAGACAAAACAACTATACCCCAGAACCATGGGAAAGCTGGTGGAGTGGAAGTTCTACAGCTAGAAGGAAAGATAAAAGTACATTGAGACCTGGTAGGACATGCAGAGGCTCAGAAAGACAGAGGTACGGAGATGTGTGCAAATCAGGCTGGCTTGTGCTGTTTTTCTTCAATTGGGAGAGAGTTACAAGTTCCCAACTGCTCTGAACTACAGTTTCCAGCGAGATTCTGGGGACCCAGACTCATATGGAGAGAAATTGGACTGTTGGCCATCAGGTCAGAAAGAGAGGGTGGCTCTCTTGCAGAGATGCACACAGGAATCATTGTTTATTACGCTGGGACACAGGATGCAGGACACAGACAGAACATGGCAGAGAGGGCTGACTGGCAGCCATCACTGTTTGCCACACCCTAGCCTAGTGATTCTATGAGACCCTGCCCTGCTCAATTTACAAACCCACCAAGCTGTGAGCAGCGGCTTTTGCATATGAATGCTCTGCCCTCTAGGAGCATAACCCAACAAATTGCAACTAGATCAAACAACTCCAAAACTTCCAAACTCCAAGCAAAGAGGAGAAATCTGCAAAGCTTCCTGTAGCTCCTGCTGGGTGGCCTGACACTAGCTGACTTGCACCTCCTTGGAGATCCAGGAACCAGTGTACCTAGAGGTCAGTGTGAGACTACACCAGATTTCAACTCCTCACATACATAAGTGACACACTCAAGAGGCAGAGTCGGGGAGCACCAAAGCCCCACAGAAGCAAGTCCTGCCCCATAGGTGTATCTCCAGCACAGCAGTTCTTCCATTAATAGACACAGCTAATCCTCACAGGTCACTTCCTCCCAATGTACCAATAGCAACCAAGTCTTAAGTACAAGATTGTGTACCCAGCCCACAAAGAGGTGCACCAAGAGTGTCCACCTCAGGTGACTGGGGAGGCAGAGCTACTGAGCCATAAAGGACAACTAGCACACAAAGCCACTCCGTCAGCACAGAGAAGCAGTCAAAATGTGGAGACAAGAAGCATATCATGAATGAAAGAAATGTAGGAAAACAAACAACTGGACACAGAGTTCAAAACCACATTCATAAGGTCACTCAAGAATCTTCTACAAACCATTGAAAACTTAGTGAGACGTTCAAGGATCTTAATGAGAATACAAAAAAAAAAAAAAAAGGAAAAGGACCAGTAAGAAATTAAGCATACACTGTCTGAAATAAAGAATATACAAAAATCCAATAGCAGACTAGAGGACCCTAAGAATCAAACCAAAGATCTGAAATATGAGCAAGCAAAAAACACCCAACCAGAAAAACAAAAAGAAAAAAGAGTCCAAAAATGTGAAGAGAGTGTAAGGAGCTTCTGGGACAACTTTAAGCATACCAACATCAGAATTATGGGAGTGCCAGAAGAAGAGAGAGAGCAAGATACTGAAAACCTATTTGAAGAAATAATGACTGAAAACTTTCCCTATCTGGTGAAAGAAATGGACTTACAAGTCCAAGAAGCACACAAAACCCCAAACAAAACGAATCCAAAGAGAACCACACCAAGACACATCATAATTAAAATGCCAAGAGCAAAAGACAAAGAGAAGATCTTGAAAGCAGCAAGAGAAAAACAGTTACCTACAAGGGAGTACCCCTATGACTGTCAGCTGATTTCTCAACAGAAACTATGCAGGCCAGAAGGGAGTGATAGGAAATATTCAAACTGATGAAGAACAAGAACCTACAACCAAGAGTGTTTTCCCAGCAAAGCTATCATTCAGATAAGAAAGAGCTAAAGGAGTTCATCACCACCAAACCAGGATTATATGAAATGCTGAAGGGTATTCTTTAAGAAGAGGAAAAAGAAGAAAACGGTAAAGATAAAAATTATGAATAACAAAGTGATAACAAATCCATACTTATCAACAAGTGAATTTAAAAATCAAGTGAATAAAATAATTCGAGGAACAGAATAAACTGGTGAATATAATAGAATCAGGGGCATAGAAAGGGAGTGGACTGACAATTCTGGGGGGGAGGGGGAGAGGGGTGTGAGGGGTGTGGGAAGAGAATGGACAAAAATCTTACACCTATGGATGAGGACAGTGACGGGGGGTAAGGGCATGGGGTGGGGTGTGCGGAATCAGATGGAGGGTAGCTATTGGGGGAGGGGAGAAGAGGAACATTTGTAATAAACTGAACAATAAAGATCTATAAAACAAAACCAAAAAAAAAAATGACTAAAAACTTCCCCCACCTGGTAAAAGAAATTGACTTACAAGTGCAGGAAGTGCACAGAACCCCAAACAAAAGGAATCTGAAGAGGACCACACCAAGACACATCATAATTAAAATGCCAAGAGCAAAAGACAAAGAGAGAATATTAAAAGCAGCAAGAGAAAAGAAGTTAGTTACCTACAAAGGAGCACCCATATGATTGTAATTTCTCAACAGAAACTACACAGGCCAGACAGAGTGGTAAGAAATATTCAAAGTGAATTAAAAATCTGATGAACAGAATAAACTAATGAATATGATAGAATCAGGGGCATAGAAAGGGAGTAGACTGACAATTCTCAGCAGGAAAGGGGTGCAGGGGGTGTGGGAAGATATTGGCCAAAAATTGTACACCTCTGGATGAGGACGTGGTGGTGGTGGGGGAGGTAAGGGCAGAGGGTGGTGGGAACCAGGTGGAGGGGAGCTATGATGGAGTGGGGGGGAGGAGAAGAGGAACAATTGTAATAATTTGAACAATAAAAATTTATTTAAAGAAAAGAAAAAAAATGGAAGCACTCTTATAGTGAAATGCATTTGAGTTGAAGGATCTGAAGACAGGGGTCCGATCCCCGTTTTGTTCTTCGCTAGTTGTGTAATTTTGAGCAATTTGTCTCAGTTTCTTTATAGAATGATGAGCATCACTGATCATTCGTAGTGTTCTGGTGATAAATAGGGCAATGTAAGATTCAATGTGCATTACTAGCTCTAGTTGTTAAATAAAGGGAACGTTAATTAGCATATTGGGAGAAGAATGTGGTATTGTTTTAGCCGTGAGGTTTATTCAGCAGGGTCTGGAAAACATTCTTCTTTTACAGAATAGATGTATAACAACGCACTATTAGATGGGTTAGAAGATGATAGAAAAAGTGGATAAAATACAGCAAAAGGATGGGCAGTCAGACCTACTTAAATTTACTTTGATTAAAAAGAACGTAATTATTATGGGCCTGACATAATGGAGCATGGAGCAAGTTTATATGATATTTTAAAAATATGCATTTTTAAGTGTTAAGCATAATCCTATATAATAAATCAAAAGCTACCTTCATAATAAGTAATATTTATATACTCCATTGCAATCACTAATTTTTTCCTGAGACTAATAGAATTTTCTTACTCGATTTCTAGAGCCTAGAGGCTAATGCTAGCTGTGTCCAGGGTCCTGAACACTGCTGAACTGCAAAGTGGAGCAATACTCAAGACTCTGAGCTCCTCGGGCCTCAACCACACTTACTTCAGGAAGAAGCTCTTCGAAGCATATTCCAAATCTTTTCCACACTCCTCATTCCTTGACTGTCTGCTGTGCCCTTATTCTCGCTGGCAACCTCACCTTTAACTTCCAAGAGAAGACAGAGTGATCCCCTGGAACCCTAGTCACCTTCCTGCCCCACCCTCACGGTCCCACTGCCTCCCCTTCTCCCTGGACTTTGAACTCCCCCAGTGACTTACCTTGTCCTCTCTGCAGCCCTTTCCCATCAGCATTCAACACTTTCACATCTTCCCCTGAGCACAGGTTCTTAGGGAGCACTGCTTGGACTGTCCTTTATAGTCAAGCAACCACGTCCAAAGAACTTTTTTCCCAGTGCCCCATTCTTCCTTCTCTGCACTCCTCACCTTCCAATTCAGCTTCCATACTTTCTTTAAATTCTAAGAATTATCCCTCAAAGTATAACACCCGGGAAGCTTTGTGCGCCATTATACAAGTACTAGAATACAAGAAAAAGAAAATTTGCCCGTGGAGCCATTCCTGAAGTCTGCCTGCCGTCCTCACCTTCATGGCCTCTTGTAGTCACAGTGCCACACCTGCTTTTCCCTCCACGCGGGGAGAGCACAGCTTCGTGGGCAGCAGCTGGCCTGGGAGCAGAGGCCTGAAAGGTGGTCTGGTTGAATGGTCGCCTCCGCTCATCTGTGGCTGTCCAACAGGCTGAGAAGCAGCTCTGTGACACGGATGTCGCCAAAGTCAACACCTGGTCAGGCCCAATGGAGAGAAGGCATATGTTTGAGTGGCTCCTGACGATGACACTTTGGATGTTGCCTACAAAATCGGGATCATAAACGGAGGCCAGCTGGCTAATTCTAAATATAAAAATTTTACACTATAAACAAAAAGAAAGAAAAATATTTTCCAAAATGAGAAAAGCTTTCACAAAATGAGAAAATTAGTGATTGCAAACTGATTCATTGGTTCATTCGTTAATGCCAATAGCTGCCATTTATTAGGCATTTGCCTTTTTCCTGGGATAAAGAGTGTGTTAGTAAATGTAAAACAACCTCACGAGGGGCTGCTATTTTTAGCCTGGCATCAGCATGCTGGTAGAGCACGGGGTCTGCCCACCTGTCTCCCGCACACCCTTAATTAGGTCATGTTTTACAGTGAGACTGGGTGCTGACAGTGACGGGAACCTTGGCTGGCCAGCTCGAAGTGATCTCGGGACGGTTGCCCGTCATGTTTTGCTCTTGCCTCACAGCTTCTTCTCCCGGGAGTTGGCTCTGTCTTGCTTCATTACTGCCAGAGGAATCCATCCAGTCATGCACTGCCCTTGGGCCACGGCGGCCAGTCCTTGGGAGTTTTCATGGGCTCCGCGGCTCCAAAGCCACATTCAGGAAAGAGCACTCTGCAAGGGACCACACCTGTCCCAAGAGTCCTCAGGACACAGCATGGGGAGCAGTGTTGGCATAAGGGGAAAGGGAGAGGACGAGCCCACATTGACCCGGTTGGGTCCCATACCCATCTAGCCTGGCGATTCTCAGCTATGGGTGCTTTTGCCCCTCAGGGGTATTTGGCCATGTCTGGGGAGGTTTCCTGTTGTCATATGTGTGGGGATGGAGCCTGTCCACCGTGTCTTGTGGGTAAAGGCTGAAATGCTGCTCAGCAGCCTCCATGTCCAGGACAGCGCCCACAGCGAAGAGCCCATGTCCTGGGGCACCAGGTCAGGTCACTGTGCCCAGGGAGGGTCAGCAGGCCCAGTGGTTTTCTAATGGAAGAGAGAAAGACACTGGAAGGGTGAGTAGGAGTTAGTCAGCAAAGGGGCAGAGAGCCTGGCCCCGGGGAAAGAGCCAGGACTGCACAGAGGATGTGAGACGTTCAGTACTGTACACGGATCACTTTCCGCAGATTAAATGTTCGGTGCAACTGCAGTCACAATCCAGCGCACTCCTGGGAGAGCTGGCAGTGATTCTAAAGGACGCTGACCATGGCAGGTCCCCAGGGAGGGGCTTTCCTGCTGGGAATCAGACGATTTCAAGAAACTGAGTTTCAGTTTATATCTCACATACCATGAACCCCGTTCATTTCCCTGGATGCTCAGTAAAATCTGCTAAATATAGACATGCCTTTTGTGGCGGTTTCAGGGGAGAAAAATCAAACCTTTAGATTTGGGGAATAGAGAAAAAAGGACAGTTTGACAAGGTGAATTTGTACTCAATTCAGTGAAACCAGAAGTGGAACCAGAAATGACTGTGAACCCCCAGGGTTTTGAAATGAACTTAGAGGATGACTTCACCTCCAGGAGCTTCACGTGGGAGCCTGAGCCAGTCTACTGCCTATCGCAGGCCCAGGGTCATCTCAGTTGTCATCTGAGTCACGTACGAGAAATTTTAACCTTTCTAGAAATTCCTAGGTAAAGGACAGACTATTATGAGTGCTTATCTTTGCAGTACTGAATCACAAATGATTTTTATTTGTCCTATTTTCCCGAGTTTTCCATAACGAGCATACATTATTGTTATAAGAACAGCTCGCCACTGGAAAGATACAGAATTGGGAAGAATGCTGGGGTGGAAAGCAAGGTCAAGCCAAATCTTTCAAGTTCACTTGCTCGGCAGTTTCTAAAAGGACCACAGCCTATGGGCCTCCGTGTCCCTGCTTCAGCCGTAGTGATTGACCACAGTTCTCACTTTAAGCTTTTGTCATCATTTTAGAACCAAACTGATCTCCACCCAGTGATACCTCCCCACTCCCGATTTCCCACACAAACAACACCCATTTCTTGAGTTGCTGTCTACTGGTCTCATGTGCTTAAATGTTAACGTGTTAAGGAGGATTGAAACTTGTCATGTTTTGTATTTCTGCTAATTCTCCAGTTGGTACTAAGAGGTGACTATACAGTGATTTTTGAGAAAAATTGAAGGACCTGTAATAATTCCTAAAGACCAACTTCACATAGACGATGAAGAAATATTATAAGTTTTTCATTTTTCAAAAGATTTTCCTGGTGAGGCAGCCTGGGAAAGTGCCTGCTCCAGTTGCTATGTTTGATGGTCCTGGTGGGCGGCTGTTTGTTAGTGTCATCTGGATACAGCAAGGTTGGGGGTTCGATCCTTGATGAGGGCACATACAAGAATCAACCATTCTTTTCAGGGAAGGCCTTTGCTCAGTGTACCTGGCTTTTGCCTTCAGTCAAGATTCCAAATAACTTGATTTGGGAAAGAAGAGGAGCTGCCTTATTTTTTTGGCAGCTGACCATGCTTTTGGGGTCCTCTAAAGTGATAGCTATTTTTGGAAGATAAGTAACTGCTCTTTGGAGTAAAAAAGAGAACAGGATAGAAATGTAAATTATCAGTCAAAGCTTGAGGTCTGTGATAACTTGTAGACTAATAGAATGTTCCATTGGCCAGCTGGCCTGTTGGCATAATCACAGAAGGCACTGAGTGTGGGTAGGTCTATTGAGACAGTATGGACCTTGGACCTAGAAGGCCCAGATTAAAAAAAGAAACTAAAATGATATTCAGCCTTTTTCATCCTCAAAGTTGGCTTTCTAATTACATAGCTCAGTGGTTGGCAAACTCATTAGTCAACAGAGCCAAATATCAATAGTACAACGATTGAAATGTCTTTTGAAAGCCAAATTTTTTAAACTTAAACTTCTTTGAACTTAAACCACTTCTTCAAAATAGACTCGCCTAGGCCATGGCATTTTGTGGAAGTCACACTCAAGGGGCCAAAGAGCCACATGTGGCTCGAGAGCCGCAGTTTGCCGACAATGGACATAGCTGAATGAATAGAAAGCAAAAGCCCATGAGAACCTAAATGTTGTTTTAAAAATTTATTTCTAATGTATTTATGAATTATAATAAAGATGACTGCATGCAAAAAAGTCAACCATTGCATGTATCAAAAGTGAATAATAAACTGATTTTTCTCTTTCTCTCACTTCCTCCCTTTCTTTAAAATCCTATATAATAAAAGCCCAGTGATCAAAATGGCAGAATGACCAGAATGACTAGAGACCAGAATGACTATGACCCCTCGCCCCAGCTGGCTCCGCCCCCCAGTGGGGATCCTCATTCTGATTAGGGGCGAGGCCAACCTGCAAACCACCTGTGGCCCCTCACCCTGGCCAGTCCCACCCCCCAAGAGGACCCCCACCCTGATCTGGGGCTCCCCTTAGGGCAGGCTGGCCAGCCCCACCCATGCACTAGGCCTCTATCTTATATAATAAAAGGGTAATATGTAAATTGACCCTAATGGTGGAAGGACCAGAATGACCACTCAATCAGTCACTATGAGGCACACTGACCACCTCTTGGTCCCTTTCCCCAGCCGACAGGCTCTGATCCTCTGAGGACAATCAGGGAACCGGGGTGGATGGCAGGGGACATGGGTAGCGCCCACCCCACCAGAGGGCTACCTGAGGCAGCTGGTGATCAGGCAGGAACGGCCAAACTCTCAGTCTCTTCCTCCTGGCTGTCAGGGTCCATCAGGCTCTGGGATGGATGGCCTCGGGGGGCGAGGCTAGCTGTGGATAGCCAGAGAAGATGGCCCTGATTGCAGGCCATGCTGAGGGACCATACCCACACACAAATTTCATGCGCTGGGCCTCTAGTCAATAAATAAATATTTTTAAGTTATGCTTGATGACTTGAGGGGAGGCTGATATGCATTTCTTATTGCTATAGAGCCACATAAGTGTAATTAGATTTGCACCTGCATTTAGAGCTGCAGAACTGTTTCCTTACCCAGTGCACTGCCTGTGGAGGCTCCATGGAGGTGCTCACACTGAGTGTCTGCATTATTGGAAGGCTCTGCCCAGAGCAGGAACTCAATCAGTAAACGAAGCCCGTGGTCCCCCTAGGCTTCCATGTGATATAGCGAGAGAGCAAATGCAGTGAATAATGATGGAAATAGAATAACAAGAATGACTAATGTTGATTGAGGATATCCTGTATGCTAGGATTTATGTTACACTTTTCACATAAAGCACTTCATTTATTCCTTAGAATAACCCCAAAAGGCAGGTGCCATGAATATGGGCAAGTCTTAGGAAGGTTAAGCATTTGGCCAGTGTCTCTGGAAGAAGTCACAGCGCTGAGAGAAGAACTGAGGTCTTCTGATGATAATTTCAGGGCTCTTTCTGTTCCAACTGCGCCTTTCATTAAACCGAATTGCATATAAATGCTTGAAACCCTCTTCTTGCCTATTGGAAACAAGAGTCTGAGCTCTTTAAAATATAACCTAACAGGTTTAAAATCTGTAACAAAATACTCTGCAAGGCATCAAGGGATTCACCATTTAGTATCAAATCAGCAAATCCAGAACACAAAGATTTTAGGCCCATAGAATATTAGTTTAAGAGATGGACATTCTAGATCATGATATCTAGGGAAAAGGGTTTGATCCAGTTTGAATTGGTTTATGTAGAAAATACTTGGCCTATCTAACCCCACAGCTCATCTTTACAAATTTAATCAAATTTGTCTCAATATTTATAGTAATGAAGGCCATATTTGTTAAGTTTGTTTGATAGAAAGCAGTCTGGGCAACTCTACACCCATAGAGTGAATTAAACCTTTGTTCCCTGGACTTTCTGGTTCCTGGGAGCACATTCATTACTCTGAGCAGAGATTTGGGTTGAGTGTAGAAACAAGTGTGTATCTTCATTTAAAAGCCTTCCCAGGTTGATATCATCTCTCGGCTTGGCTTTTTACAGCTCTCAAGGTGGGCATGGAGCAAAGGCAGGTCAGCTGGGCCATCAGCCAGCGGCTCTGCTGTATGCATTTGGGGGACAGTGGACTGGAGCGCTACTTGGCTGGGATGACAGACCCTTTCAGGATGAGGCAGGTTAGAGATCAGAACTGCCTGTGGCCTAAAGACGGCAGGTAAGAGGAGTGGGCACACAGGTGAGAGGCAGTGGGTATACCCAAGCAGAGAGAGGACAGAGGCCTAGAGGTGGATTTATCAATATCCAGCTTAACTCCCTGAAGCCCTGGGGTGACAAGGGCAGCCTGACCAGCCCCTTTATACACATGCCTGCCACTTCTTACGCTGGCACCTGGGTACAGATTATTACTGCTCAGAACCTTTCAGCCCCTAAAAGCAGCAGCAACAATGGAAACATAAGGAATAAGTTATAAAATAATGATTTAGAAATTATATAATTAAGGAATTTTATAATACAGTTTATTTCTCTAGGACCCAAAGCCCCCATAGAACATGCGTATTAACTTCCTGTTGCTACTATAACCAATGACCATGCATGTAACAGCTAAAACATAACAAATGTATTAGCTGATGGTTCTGGAGGTCAGACGTCTAAAGCAGTTCTGCTGGGCTGTCCTCCTCCTAGGCATTCCGTTCCAGGGCCTTCCCCGCTGCTGGGGTTCCTTCCTCCTCGACCTAAGCCAGCAGCCTAGCACCTCCTTTCCTCCTGATGTCCTGCTTCCTTCCCACATGGACAGACGTACGCCGTGAGAACATTGGGTCTATCTGGGTAACCAAGGCAAACCTCGCAGCTCCAGGAATTCATTAGCTGCAGAATTCTTTAAGCACATCAGGTAATGTTTGCTCCTTCTGGGGATGAGATGTGGACATCTTTGGGGGCCACTATTCAGCCTATCACAGCATGCAAATCTGATTACTCATTTTCACACACCTGATCTTCTAAAAATTTCACAGAAATGTCTATAAAGTAGAGAGGTACCTGCTGTGAGGTAGTAAGAGATTTCATTAGAAAATAAAACATAGCCTATCATTATATTAAGAGATTAGAGGTCCGGTGCACAAAATTTGTGCATGGGGTGGGGGTGTCCCTCAGCTCAGCCTGTACCCTCTCCAATCTAGGATCCCTCAAGGGATGTTCAACTGCCCATTTATAGGGATTGGGCCATGGGGGTGCCCATTTATAGGAGCTGAGGGCTATTTGCAGGCTAGCTATGGCCTCTTCAGAGTGGGGGTTCTCACTGGAGTGCCTGGCCAGCCTGGATGAGGGGCTGATGGCTGTTTACAAACTGGTCACAGTCTCTTCAGGGTGGGGGTCCCTGCTGGGGTGCCTGGCCAGCTGGGTGAGAGGCTGATGGTTGTTTGCAGGCTGGCCATGGCCCCCTGGCAACCCAAGTTCCCAGCCTCTCCTCTTTCTTTTCTTTTTTTCAGCATCTCCTGAAAGCAGAAATCTGGGATTTATTTATCTTCTATAATTGAAACTTTGTAGCCTTGAGCAGAGGCCAGGGCCAGCCAGGGCAGGCAGGAAGCTTGGCTTCCTCCATCACTGGGAGCAACCCAGGCCTTCTGCTAACTCTAGCTCTGTGGCCACTGCAATCTTGGTTGGGTTAATTTGCATACTCACTCTGATTGGCTGGTGGTTGTAGGGGAGGTACAGTTAATTTGCATGTTTCTCTTTCATTAGATAGGATACTACATTGTTTCTTTTTAATTTAATAAATCTTTATTGTTCAGATTATTACAATTGTTCCTCTTCCTCCCCCATACACCTCTTTCACCCAGTTTCCCTTTGCCCTTACCTCCCCACCCCATTGTCCTCATCCATAGGTGTACAATTTTTGTCTAGTCTCTCCCTGCACCTCCTTCACCCCTTTCCCTGAGAATTGTCAGTCTACTCCCTTTCTATGCCCTGATTCTATTATATTCACCAGTTTATTCTGTTCATCAGATTTTTAATTCACTTGATTTTTAAATTCACTTGTTGATAGATATGTACTTGTTGTTCCTAATTTTTATCTTTACCTTTTTCTTCTTCTTCCTCTTCTTAAAGAGTACCTTTTAGCATTTCATATAATACTGGTTTGGTGGTGATGAACTCCTTTAGCTTTTTCTTATCTGTGAAGCTCTTTATCTGCCCTTCAATTCTGAATGATAGCTTTGCTGGGTAGAGTAATCTTGGTTGTAGGTTTTTGATATTCATCACTTTGAATATTTCTTGCCACTCCCATCTAGCCTGCATAGTTTCTGTTGAGAAATCAGCTGACAATCATATGGGTGCTTCCTTGTAGGTTAATTAACTGTTTTCCTCTTGCTGCTTTTAATATTCTCGCTTTGTCTTTTGCTCTTGGCATTTTAATTATGAGGTGTCTTAGTGTGGTCCTCTTTGGATTCCTTTTGTTTGGGGTTCTGTGTGCTTCCTGGACTTATAAGTCTATTTCTTTCACCAGGTGGGGGAGTTTTCAGTCATTATTTCTTCAAATAGGTTTTCAGTATCTTGCTCTCTCTCTTCTTCTGGCACTCCCATAATTCTGATGTTGGTACGCTTGAACTTGTCTCAGAGGCTCCTTACACTATCTTCACATTTTTGGATTCTTTTTTCTTTTTGCTTTTCCAGTTGAGTGTTTTCTGCTTTTTTGTAGTTCAAATCTTTGACTTGATCTTGCATTCCTCTAGTCTGCTGTTAGGTCTTTGTATAATATGTTTTGTTTTGTTTTTATTTTAGTCAGTGTATGTTTAATTTCTAGTTGGTCCTTTTTCATCTCCTCTTGGGTCTCGCTAAATTTATCCATCTTTTCTAGGAAATTCTTGAAAAACCTTATAACCGTGGTTTTGAACTCTATATCCAATCATTTGTTTTCCTCTATTTCTTTCATTTATGATCTGTTCCTTTGTCTCTGCATTTTTGCTGCTTCCCTGAGTTGGTAGACTAGCTTTGTTTGCTAGGTGTCCTATAGGGCCCATTTCCCCAGTTACCTGAGGTGGACTCTCTTGGTGCACCCCTTTGTGTACTGTGTGTACAGCCTTGTTGTAGTTAAGTCTTGATTGTTGTTGGTATCACTGCGGGGACTGACCTCCAAGCCAATTGGTTGTGAAGATCAGCTGTGTCTACATTGGGAGAACTTCTGTGCTGGAGTCAGCCTTATGAAATAAGACTTGCGAAATTGCAAAAGCCTCTGTGTTCAGCTTGGATGGGGCAGAGTTTCAGGGCTGAGCAGACACCCTTGGCTTCCTATCAGCCCTATTCTCTGCAGCCCTTGGGTCTCATTGTCCCTCAGTAATCGCTACTCATGCTTGCGTGCCTCCAGACCTCTGCCTTTTGCAGCTCCCCTGAGTTTCTATGTGCTCCGGGGGCCCATATGAGTCTGGGTTCTTAGGGTCTCACCCCAAACTGGGGTTCAGTGCAGTCAGAACTGGATTTCAGCGCAGTTGGGAGGTTCTCTCTTCCTCCTGCTAGAGAAAGCTAGCAGCACAATCAGCAGTCAGTCCTCTCTGTGTGCACTTGCGCATGCCTCCAGACCTCTGTCTTTTGTGGTTCCTCTAAGTTTCCATGCACTCCTCCCTTTTCATGACAGTCCAGACTCGCCCTGTATGAGTCTCACCCAGAACTGGGGTTCAGTGTAGTCGGGAGTTTCTGTCTCACCTTTTCCCCCCAACCCTCCATCCACCCCCCCAGCTAGAGGAAGCCAGCCAGGCACTCGGTCACCTGTCCTCTCCACATGGATGTTGCCATACCTCAGCTTTTTGCAGCTCCTCTGAGTCTCCATAAGCTCCTCTCTTTCCTTCTAGTTGTAGAATTTCCACTCAGCCAGCTTTTCTGTGATTCAGGATGATGTCCCTTTTGTCTTTTAGCTACAGTTTTGAAATTGTTGTGCTAGGCAGCAGTTTAGGTGTTCACCTATGCCACCATCTTGGTTTCACTCTACCTTGGTGTTTTTGTTTGATTGTTCTTTTGTTTGCTTTTAAATTTTTAAAAATTAATGTTTAGAGAGAGAGGAACATTGATGTGAGAGAAAGAAACATTGATGAGTTGCCTACCATACACACCCTCACTAGAGATTGATCCACAACCTTTCAGGGTACAGGGCAATGCTCCAAATAACTGAACCAACTGACCCACACTGGCCAAGGCTGTTTTTTTTTTGTTTATCTTAGAGAGAAGAAAAGGGGAGAGAGAGAGAGACATCAATGTGAGAAACATTGGTTGGTTGCCTTCCATATACCCCCAAGTCAGGATCAAACCCAAAACCCAGGTATGTGGCCTGACTAGGAATTAAACCAACAACCTTTCAGTGCACAGGATGATACTCAAACACCTGACCCACTCCAGCCCAGTGAATCTCTCCTTTTTTAAAAAATAGAATGAGGAATCAGAAAACCGAAGAGCAGAGACAATGCTGGAAAAGACAAAACCAACTTAGTCTGAGGGCAGAGAGTTCACCCTTCCACTATAATAGAAATGTCAACAATAAAAAAACATATTCATGATCCATAATGACAGATCAAAACACATGTGTGAAAACTGGCACCAGCGAGAACTTTTATGCATCATGCATGAGTCAACGTTTATTTGTAAATTTCCAGTGCGCATCATATGTACAATCCAGTTGGTCGGTCAATCAGAAGGATGGATGGTCGTCACTTAGTCTTTATATATAGAAATTTTGTTTTACCATTATTACTTAGCATTTATACCTGGAGGCTTTATTGTGTAGCTACATCATTTACTGGAGGAAATAGAAGACCCCGTGTGGGAGAGAGAGCTGCCTGCCTGTCTGTAGTCCCTCTGTGGCATTACTGGTACTATGCAGCATCTTGGGCACCAAGGTCAAGTTCATAGGAGTAGAGAAAGGCCCCTGCAAGCTTGAATGGATAAAGTGATAATACCTGTCAGATTTCACCCTGCAGCTAGGAATGCAAAGGAATTCTCAATCCCATTTTGGGATAGGTTGAATGTGCAGAATCCTTGAGACAGAAAGTATATTCACCTTAGGGAAAAATCTTTAAAGGGAACCATGATCATACACATATGAATCCTAGGCCTTTGCACCTTCACCAGCTCCTCCCCACACCCCGCTTCATTAATCTAAATATTAATGATATTTATGTCTCTACAGAGTTTCTTCTGTGTAGGACAATGCTCTGAGCATTCGACATGCAATATTTCATTTGATCCTCACAATTACCCTGTAAAGTGGGTGCTACCCTGACCCTCCTGGTAGAGATGAGGCAACCAAATTTGGGTTCTTTCTCCAAGGTCACAGGACAAGGAGGGGACAGAGCCAGCTCAAGCCAAATTCCACACCCCTGACCACTGCACTCACATGTTGCATCTTTTACTGGGATGCAATTTCTAAATCCCAGGTGGACTTTCTGCATCCTCGACATGAGCTATGACTGTTAAGGCCCTGGAATTCCTGGTTAAGCTGTTTCCCATTCCCTGTCCGGGCGGGAGGTCGCTTCCCTGGGCTCCAGGCGCAGTGTCTCCAGCGGGTGATCCATCACATCCATCACCTGCGGTTTCCCTGGGCTCCCACAGACAGAGGCCCCTTTTCACTGGGTGAGCTCCCGGCATATCAGCTGGAGGGTAAGTAGCGTAACTGTTACTGAAGTAACGGAATAATGTTACACTCTCTTTCCAAAGCAAACACACCCGGAGGGCGCCCGGAGCGCGCGGTGGGCGCCGCTGTGAACGTGGACCTTGTTTGGGGAGGCGCTGCCTGGGAGTTCACCGTCTGTGCTGCCTTTGATCCCCTTTTCCGGTGCCCAGGTTCCCGAAACCCCCTCTGCTTCCTAGTCGGATGGTGAAAGTCTCCAGCAATCGGATGCTCAGTTCGGGTTCCAGGGCGCCTCCAGGGCCCGGGGACCAGGGCTGCACCCGGGGCTGAACTGTGGATGGGGTTCCTGCGGGGTCTCAGCCAGTCGCCCCGGATGGTTTTGTAGAAATACAACCAGGTAAGATGAATCCGCAGACTCTCGGATGCGCAAGGGGCGGGACGAGAGGACCCCCCCGGAGCTCCTGATGGAAGAGCGAAGCGGGACTGCCCGGCACCAGCACCCCGCCTGCCTCCTGAGGTCGCAGCCCAAGTCCCTGGTCTCAGGGTCTTCGGCCCAGGAAGTTTCCAGAATTCAGCACAGATGGGAGTGCGCCAACCCAGGTCCGAAAGGTGGAAAAGGAAAGAAAAACCCCAAACCCGATGGGCTCTCAGCGGGCCACCAGGACCAGCAAGACACTTTCCCTCTTCCCGCCTTCTCTTAAACTGTCCAAGATCCGGGCAGCGACTGTGGGCGACAGGGAGCGAGAGCTGGGGTGCGGCTGTGGTCAAACAACCAGGAAAACGCGCCATCCTCCGCGAATTTCGCAGCGAGGGCGGCGGGAAGCTCTGACCTGGTGCCGCGGGAGCGTCTGCTTCGCGCATAGTGACCTGTGTGCCCGCAGCCGAAGGTGCCAGCTCCCCGCCTGCGTGGGTCGTGTGACGGCCGGTGGGCGTTCCGCCATGGACATGCCCACGGGGGAGAAAGAGCGTCCCAGCTGAGAGCCAGATGCGCTTCGGTCCACAGCCACTTCCCCGCCCGCGCCTACGGAACACACCGGCGCGGCTCCGGGTGTAGTTAGCGCTTATAAATGCTAATGACTAATTACCTAGGCCTGTGCGAACCCAGGAGCGTCAACGTGCACAGTTGTCCAGAGATATAAACAGTCAACTCCATTTTAATAGCTTTCAATAACAACTCCTGGGTTGGGGGCAGGGGAGAAAGGGAGGGAATTGAGGGGAGGAAAGGCATGTGAATAAATCGGTTATTTACATTTCAGGAGAAAGAAGGGGTCCTTCTTAGCCTCTGTATGCTAATGTCAGAAAATAGATTCAATTCACAGAGGCAGATGAAGCCTTTGTACACAGTTGCTTGGAGGTCTGTTTTTCCTCTGGACTCTGTTGTCGGGGTGTGATGCCTAAAACTTACTGCAGGGACACCTGGTGTCCTTAATAGAACACGTCAGCTTCTGGGAGGCATATGTGGCCATAAGAAGAAAGAAATAATTCACTTTTCTGGAAGAAGTACCAAGGTCAAAGAGCAGACTCTTTAAAACAAGGTGTTAATGAGGTGTCAGACCCTGCGGCCTACGCCCCCTCCCCCACTGTGTGCTGGAGGAGCCTGAGACTTCAGAGTTTCTGGGAGGAGGGGGTAGAGACAAGGACAGGCAGGGGCTCGCCAAAGAGACACTGTTTTGTTTTGAGGTTGTGTTGGCCAAATAAACCCAGTTTAACCCGTGGGTTTGTTTGGTTTTGATAAATGACTTTGGGGAGTGGGGGGGGAGTCCTAGAGAGCCCAGCCCCCCACCCTCCAGCACCCTGCAGGCTGGGGGGTGGGGGGGAGAGGGGATGGAGAGGGAGTCTTTGAATGTTTTATTCTTCCTGGTTTTTCTCACCTGGCTGATGTGATTGATTTTTCTCAGAAAAACCAGGAAGAGGATTCAATCAGTGAATCCCAGCAATATCTAAATGCCTGCATCCAAACCCTGTTGACTTTTGTATATAGCTGAAATGCACATCTTTGCGTTTGTGCTATTTTCAGTCTTTTAAAAAAGTTAAAATGGTTGTTTGAGGGATGGATACACACACACACACACACACACACACACACACACACGGCCTGGTGCATGAAATTCATGAAGGGGAGGGAGTGTCCCTCAGCCCAGCCTGCACCCTCTCCAATCTGGGACCCATCGAGGGATGTCCGACTGCCTGTTTAGACCCTATCCCAGTGGTATTGGGCCTAAACGGGCAGTCGGACATTGCTCTCTCAATACAGGACTGCTGGCTCTCAACTGCTCGCCTGCCTGACTTCCTGATTGCCTCTAACACTTCTGCCTGCCAGCCTGATCACCCTCTAACCACTTCCCTGCAGGCCTGGTCCCTCCCAACTGCCTGGCCATCTTGTGGTGGCCATCTTGTGTCCACATGGGGGCAGGATTTTTGACCACATGGAGGCAGCCATCTTGTGTGTTGGAGTGATGGTCAATCTGCATATTATTTTTTTATTAGATAGGATAGAGGCCTGGTGCATTGGTGGGGGCCAGCTGGTTTGCCCTGAAGGGTGTCCCAGGTCAGGGTGGAAGTTCCCTTGGGGTTTGAGGTGGCCTGGGCAAGGGGCCTGTCTTGGTATGCAGGCCAGCCACTCCTCCAGGTTACCCAAGCAAAGGCCGTGGTATCTGAGATTTATTTATCTTCTACAATTGAAACTTTGTAGCCTTTAGTGAGCCAAGCCTTGGGCTTACTCCATGGTGGCAGCTATTTCTGTTGGGATTTATTTATCTTCTATAATTGAAACTTTGTAGCCTTAAGTGAAGGGCAAGACAGTCCAGAGCTGCAGAAGCCTGGCTTCCTCTATCACTGGGGCAACCCTAGCCTCCTGCTCTCTCAAGCTCTGTGGCTGCCACCATTTTTGTTGGGATTTATTTATTTATCTTCTATAATTGAAACTTTGTAGCCTTGAGTGGAGGCCTGGGCCTGCCAGGGTATGTGGAAGCTTGGCTTCCTCCATCCCTGGGGAAGCCTAAGCCTTCCTCCTACTCTCTCAGTGGCTGCAGCTATATTGGCTGGTGTTAATTTGCATACTAACTCCTGATTGGCTGGTGGGCGTGGCTTATGGATGCAACAGAGTGGTGGTTAATTTGCATATTACTCTTTTATTAGATAGGATCACCTTTTTCACATCCATCCAAGTACCAAAACACTAACTACACCCCTTTTACTAATTCACAGTCTTCTCATACTACAGTGGTACCTCGAGATACGAGTTTAATTTGTTCCGTAACCTTGCTCATATATCAAGTTGCTCGTATCTCAAAGCAAATTTACCCATTGAAATCAATTGAAATGCCGTTAATCCATTCCAGCCCCCAAAATGCCACCCCAGTTATTCTTGTTATGTGTTTTTGAATAAGGAAAATGTATTTATAAATGAAAAATATTGTATAAAAACATAATAAAAGAGAATGTAAAGGAATAAACTGGTTTTATAAAGTGTATTTACCTACTCGTTATACTCTTAATGCTACACTTTAATTCCTAAACTGAACTAATCTTCACTGAACTTAATTGCTACAGGTCTTCGCATTTTTGGCCGATTTAAAAAAAAAAAAAACCTGTCCAAGGAGGTTTGCCTCTTCCTCCCTTTCAGAATGTTTCTGAAATGGGTGAGGCAAGTTTCATTGAACAGCTCTGATGCTCAACTGACCAGTAGCAACTTTTTTGGGGTGTTTCTTTTACATGAAGTGTGACACCCTCTCCCACATTCCTAAGATCTCCTTTATCTCACTTGTAGAGATCTCCTCCACCTCTGGCTCCTCCTCAAAACCAATTTCTTGGAGAACCTCTGCATGTTGCTGAGACTGCAACTCTTGTAACTCCTCCGTGGTGAGTTCCAGAGAGTGGTCCTGGACGAGCTCATTCACGTCTCTCTCATCCACCTCCAGGCCCATAGATTTTCCCAGAGACACTATCTCCTCCTACACTGGCACCTCGGGTTCAAATCCTTCGAAGGTCCTTTCGGCTATGACCTCAGGCCACAGCTTCTTCCATGTAGAGGTCAAAGTCCTCGTTGTAACACCCAGCCAGGTCTGATCAATAATTCTGAGGCATATCACGATGTTAAATTGGTTCTTCCAGAACTCTCGAAGGGTAAGGTTTGTGTTCTCCATTATCTCAAAGCAGCACCAGAACAGGTGCTTGATGTACAGCTTTTTAAAATTAGAAATCACCTCCTGATCCATGGACTGCAGGATAGGAGTGGTGTTGGGAGGTAGGTAGACAACCTTTATAAACTTGAACTCTTCGAGGAGTTCATCTTCGAGGTTCAGTGGGTGAGCAGGAGCATTGTCGAGGACAAGGAGGGCTTGCATGGTTAGGTTGTTTTCCTGTAGATATTTCTTAACAGAAGGGCCGAAAACCAGGTTTACCCACTCCACAAAGAACTGTCTGGTGACCCATGCCTTCGGGTTTGCCCTCCACATAACTTGCAGTTTATCTTGTAAAATCTTATGTGGCCGAGACCGGTTTGGCTCAGTGGATAGAGTGTCGGCTTGCGGACTGAAGGGTCCCAGGTTCAATTCCGGTCGGGGGCATGTACCTTGCATGCGGGCATATCTCCACTGTGGGGCATGCAGGAGGCGGCTGATCGATGTCTCTCTCTCATCAATGTTTCTGACTTTCTATCCCTCTCCCTTCCTCTCTGTAAAAAAAATCAATAAAATATATTTAAAAAAAAACTTATGTGACTTAAAGACTCTGGGGTTTTCCAAATGGTATACGAGCAGAGGCTTGATCTTGTAGTCACCACTTGCATTGGCGCACAGTGCGAGAGTTAGCCTATCCTTCATGGGTTTGTGGCCTGGCATAGCCTTCTCCTTCTCCTCTGTCGTTCTATAAGTCCTATTTGGCATCTTCTTTCAGAAAAGCCCTGTCTCGTCACAGTTGAAGACTTGCTGGGGGGATATATCCTTTGGCTTCTATCAGTTCAGAAAAAGTTTTGAGGTAATCCTCAGCTCCCTTCACATCCGAACTTGCTGCCTCACCATGCCTGACGATGGAGTGAATGCCGGACCTTTTCCTGAAGTTATCAAACCAGCCTCTACTGGCTTTAAATGAGTCTTTCAATGCTTCATCCGTGGAAGTATGTGGGGTCTGCTCCAGCAAATCACTGTAAATCGCTCGCTCCTTCTCGCATATGATGCCCTGTGTTAATGTATCTCCTTTAAGCTGCTTCTCCGTCACCCACACCATCAGTAGATTCTCCATCTTTTTATGGAGAGAGCTACGGAGCTTAGAAATTATTGTAACGCCCTTAGCTGGCATTATACCCTTTATCGACTCCTTCTGGTTAAGCACAGTGCATATCGTTGAAGTACTACGCCCGTATTGCCTCGCCAAGTCAGCCACTCGCACACCTTGCTCATATTTTTCTATGATTTCACGCTTTAATTCAATAGACATCATCCTCTTCTGAGCATTGACCTTTCCACTCGCTTTCTTGGGATCCATGGTTATAAAAAGAAATGTGATAAAGTATGTAAATGCACAAAAGATGCTTTGAGAACAAGGTAAACAAGCACACTGACTGAGGCGTGGGAAACTATGAGATACTGGAGTCGAGGTAAACTGGTGGGTCGTGTGCAGCCGGACGATCCATGCGATTATTCGTATCTCAAATGTTGCTCATATTTCAAAGCAAAAAATCGCTCGCTCAACGGCTCATATCTCAAAAAATCTCGTATGTTAGGGCACTCGTATCTGGAGGTACCACTGTATTTTGACTACAGAATAAGAAGGGGGCAGGATCTTACACCTAAATACGAAATTCCAAATCCAACTCAGCAGCAGGCTCATTATAGAGTTTACACTCTTTTTTAAAATTTTTTATTTTATTGATTTTTCACATAGAGGAAGGAAGAGGGATAGAGAGCTAGAAACATCAATGAGAGAGAAACATCGTTCAGTTGCCTCCTGCATGCCCCCGACTGGGGATGTGCCCGCAACCAAGGTACATGCCCTTGACCGGAATCGAACCTGGGATCTTTCAGTCCACAGGCCAATGCTCTATCCACTGAGCCAAACCAGTTTCAGTGTACACTCTTTATATATAGTAAAGCCACGGTGGGGTTTGCTCTGATTTGTTTCAAAGCCAACATGTTTATGTTTCCTGTAAGAAGTTGTGCTATTGCACGTAAACACTGTAATGCTAAGGCTCAGGATCTGCTTATTTGAAATGCAGTTTCATTCTGATGTATCACCAAGCAACTTGTCGCTCCTGAGAACCTGGTTCTAATAAAACAAAGGGGATCTGTTGGTAGTGTTAGGCTCCTAGAAGTCGGAGATCACTTCAAAACCCTAACAGAGTTTAGACACATGACCCTGGACATCACTGCAAAGTAATCTCTTAACACATACACACACACAACACGCACCAAGGCCAGCCTGGGACTGGATGACAGGGTATCACCTTCAAAAGGACACTGAGGATCTGAGGAAGAGCAGGGTGAGAGGCAGAAGAGGAGGCTCACACTTACTGCTGCGACCAGCCTGCCTCTGCTTGCTGGATGCTGGCAGCAGCCTGTGCTCCAGGCCCCACAGTGACAACCCTCAGTGGCTCCAAATATGGCCAAATGTCCACTGAGGGGCAAGACCGTTCTCCACTCCCACACCCACACCCACACCCACACCCACACCCACTGAGAGCTGTCCATCTAGGATCAACTTTAACTGTCATCTTAGATGGTGATTTCGGACCAAGATGATGGTAGACGCTGCCCAGCCACTGTGGTTGACAGTGTTTAAGCATCTTGTTTCTCTAGATACTGCCCAGACGATCCACCATTTAGTGAGCAGGGCTCTGAAAAGATGGAATTATTCCTCGGAACACCTCCACTCTGGAGACGCAGCCGTTGTCAGTAAAATAAAAGGAGTAACACTGCCCTTCCTGCGGCTCTGAGAAGCCCACCGCCTCTCCTCATGCTCAAGAACTCTCATGAGATTTCTATTTTTTAAAATGTCAAATGATAGTAAACTCCAAGTCCAAAATACCTTGGTTTACCTTTTTATCTTCAGAGAGAAAGTTTGGGAAGTATAATTGGATCCTTTACAATCTTTTCCAAAGTTCCTCAATCTTTAAAATGGCAAATATCTGCCCAGATGGCATAGCACAGTGGTTGAGCGTCGACCCATGAACTCAGCGGGCACCAGTTCAATTCCGGGCTGTGCTCAATCCTCAATGTGGGGCATGCAGGAGGCAGGTGATTCATGTTTCTCTCTCAATGATGCTTCTATCACTCTGTTCCTCTTTCTAAAATCAATAAAAACACATTTTAAAAAGTTAAAATGGAAAATGACTGAAATGAAAGTCTTGGTGTCTCTGTCTATACTCAGCCCTTGTATAGAAGGACAGACATTTACCTCCAGCTTCCTGAAATGTGTGAGAAGCAAGATCAGCCTACACTGCTTCTGCTAGGAGTTAGTGGTCATCAAATGTGATTTCGGACCCTGTGAGAACATGCCTTCCCCCACCACTGAAACAGCCTGTCTATAAAGGAGAACTTTACTCAAAGCCATTCTAACTGAAGCAGTGACATCATGGCTTTTTGTAGTGAACGAGGCTATCTGTCTAATAGTTTTAATAGTGTCTCAGAGTCTGAAGGGCAAAGGCAGGGTACTTACGATGTTTAGGGGGTGCAGTTATAGGTGGGTCTTTTAAGGTGGGGACCTAACTGGAATTAGGCAATATTCATGGCGTAATAGTTTAAGATTGGAGAACACAGCAAGGAAGAGTTTCAAAGTAAATCTTGAAGAATAGTCACTGATGAAATATCGATTGCCCAACAAGGGGCTGTTTACTGAGGGTTAGCTGATAGTCTATGGTTCAGATAGACAAAGTTGAGGAAGTCCCTGTATCAATAAAGCAATTTTCAACCTCATTTTCACCAGCAAGAGTTTCTTGGAATTGTCAAAATTTAGTAATGCAAATCAAGTCATGTAACGCAGCTGCAAACTCTATGGGTATAGATGGCTTGGGTCTCAATACCAAACTACAAAATGTATAAGAATAAGACACTATGAGATCATCATCCTCTCCACACCCCAAATGTATTCCTTTTCTTATATTTTTTGGTCTCACATAATGATATTTCCATCCATCCTGACACTCAGGCTAGACCAGTCTCTCCCCTGGCTCATCACTGACATTTAACCAGTTCTGCCTCTTGAAAGTGCTCAATGAAGCCCGAGTGCAGCCCTCATCCTCCCTCACCTGGATGCTGGTTTCCCATCTCGAGCCAGGTCAATGCCACTGTTGCACATATTCTTTCACTTAGAACATTGCAGTTGGAGGTGTCTGACTCAGTTTTAAAGGAATAATTGTTTATCATGACCAGTTAATGGTGCTCTGGCTGTCCTCACCTCACCCCTGATTATGCCTTGTCTTTTATCCCTTCCCTATTTAGCCCAAGGATGTCAAGGATTTCACCACTCATTTAGAAGTAAAATGGCAGTCAGGGAGGGGGTAAGATTTATTTAACTAATTTCGAAAAATGTTTTTAAGTCCCACTTTATTCCTGTTAGTGCCCTGTGGGTGCTGTTGGTGTCCTGCATACATTGCTTCCACCCCTCCTGGCTCTACCATCCCCTCCCAGCCCCTCCAGCTGTGCTGGTCCCAGCAGGTCAGTGAGGCGCCTGCCCACAGGGAGAACAGGACCTGCCCCAAAGGCTTCATTGCCCGTGGCCCATAGCCGAGCATAAAGCCAGCCTTGCCTCCAGTGGGATGACTCAGGTGGGGCAGGCAGAGGCCCCTCTTCACCAGAAACCTCTCCTTTGCTTGGCTTCTGACTTCCTCTCTCCTGCTCCTCCCACTTTCTCACACGTTTCTTCTGGGGTCATTTCTTAACAGAATCACTTGAAATCAAGTCCTTGATTCAGGTTCTGTTTCTGAGAGAACCCAACTTCTACTTAGCCACAACTCCTTCACCAGAAACTCGTGGAAGGTAAAAATGTGGCCATGTCCCTTTCCAGTGGAGCCTTCAATGGGCTCTTGCCTGCTCCCTGCCTCCGGGTGGCCTTCACGACTGGCCGCCACGGCCCACATTTCCAGCTTCAAGGGTCACCCACCCCACTTTCTTCTCTGCAGTGCAGCAATGTCCCCATGCTTCTCCTTGTCACCTGCTTGGTGTCTGGTGGCCCTGCGGTCTATGAAACTTCTAGCAGCCTCTCAGCAGGTCCTTCAGCTGGTTCTGCTTCCTTGTCTGTGTTCTAATTACCTTTGCAGTCCCCTCCATTGCAATTGCCATGTTACACTGCCACTCTCTCCTTGTCTGTCTCCCCTACTGCAGGGAGCCCGCCCTTCTCACCTTGAATCCCCACTGACCGGCACAGTGCCTGGTGCATACAAGCCATCATTAGGTTTTTGAATGATTCATATAAGCGTTAGTAACCAGAGATATCACGGTAACTATAGCTGTCTGCATGTCAATTCTATCACATGGAAACTGGAAATACACTCTCAGAAGAATAAAAATCGCAGACTTTCAAAATATGTATGCTCCTCCATGGAGTCCAGAGAGTGTCTTCAATAAATGGTGCTGGGAAAACTGAACAGAAACATACAAAAAAAATGAAACTAGACAAAAGAATAAACTCAAAATGGATAAAAGACTTAAATGTAAGTCATGAAACCATAAAAATCCTAGAAGAAACCATAGGCAGCAAAATCTCAGACATCTCTCATAGCAATATGTTTACAGATACAGCCCCTAGGGCAAAGGAAGCTAAGGAGAAAATAAACAAATGGGACTACATTAAAATAAAAAGCTCCTGCACAGCAAAAGAAACCATCAACAAAATGAAAAGGGAGCCCACTGCATGGGAGAACATATTTGGCAATGATACATCTGATAAAAGTTTAATATCCAAAGTATGTAATGAAATCATACAACTTAACAAAAGGAAGACAAACAATTCAATTAATAAATGGGCAAAGGACCTAAATAGACACTTCTCCAAAGAGGACTTACAGATGGCCAAAAGACATACGAAAAAATGCTCTAAGTCACTGTTCAGGAGAGAGATGCAAATTAAAACCACAATTAAGTATCACCTCACACCTGTCAGAATGGCTACCATCAATAAATCAACAAATGACAAGTGCTGGTAAGGATGTGGAGAAAAGGGAACCCTAATACACTGCTGGTGGGAATGCAGATTGATACAGCCATTATAGAAAATAGTATGGATTTTCCTCAAAAATTAAATATGGAACTGCCATTTGACCCAGTGATCCCACTTTTAGGAATATATCCTAAGAAACCTGAAGCACCAATCAGAAAGAATGTATGTACCCCTATATTCATAGCAGCACAATTTACAATAGCTAAGATCAGGAAACAGCCCAAGTGCCCATCAGTAAGTATATGAGTGGATAAAAAAGCCATGGTACATTTACACCATGGAATACTATGCAGCAGTAAAAAAGAAGAATCTTTTAGAGACAGCATGGAGGGACCTGGAGAGTATCATGCTAAGTGAAAAAAGTCAGTCATAAAAAGACAAATATTACATGATCACACAAATATGTGGAAACTAAGTAACAAAATAAACTGATGAGCGAAGTGGATCCAGAGACTTGGAAGCATGGAACAGTGTAAGAAATCTCGGAGAGAAGGCGGGGAGGATGGTGGGTGGGAGGTAATCAACCAAAGACCTTGTATGCATATATGCATAACCCAAGGACACAGACAATAGAATGCTGAAGGCCTGGGTGGGAAGTGGGGGAGTAAGGAGGAGCTGGAGGGGGTCAATCGGGGAAAAAGAGAACACATGTCATACTTTGAATAATAAATTATTAAAAATGTATATGCATGCTCCTGGCAGTCAGGGCCAGCCACAGTGGTTACAACAGTGGCCTGGGTTAGGGCTTCATCCTGCAGCCCTGGACACCTGGGAGTTTTCTGCTCAATCCTTTCCTTTTGAACCCAATGACATAATTGGAGGTCAGTGCCTGGTGCAACACTTGCTGCTTTTCCAGTGTCTTTGTTTACAAAAATTTTTAACTTGGTGGTTTTGGTGGACTTCACAGGGCTGCTCCCTGGCCTGTGTCCTGGTAAGGGACACGCCCACCAGCACCAGCCAATCCGGAAGCCTCAACCTAAGCTGGGTTGGCTAGTGAGGACCCTGCAGGAAAATAGCAGCTAAAAGTAAGTTCACATGGAGTCATCTGCCAGAGATCAGTGGGGAGAAGAACTCAACAAATGCGAAAACACCAAAACTGGGAGAAAAAAAGTGTATCTGCTGCTTTTAAGGAAAAGCCACATCCCCTACGTTGGAGGAGGTGTCTGCAACATTCAGACGCTTATTGGTAGAGCTTGTGCTGGGCAGTCAAGATCACAGTGAGGGAAGAGGTCAAGCAAACATGGTCCCCGGATGTTCAGGGAGGTTTTTCTTTATCTACAACGGTCTGCAGTGGGAAGGTATGTAGCCAGAGCTGCACCAGGAACCCCAGGCAATCACAACGTACGTGTCACTGGATGGTCCTCCGTGTCTGCGTCTCTCCCATCCCGATGTGCCTGCTCCTCAGGTACACCAGTGTCGCACCCCTCGCCGCATGCAAGACACTGTTCTCTTCTCTTCCCCATCGTTCACCTCTCCTCTCTACTGAATCCTTGTTACCGCTCTGTCTCCTGAGCTCCTTCGTCGCCCCAGTCCTGATGGCTTGGTGCCATTTCAGGTCGCCCATGATCACAGAACCCGAGAGAAGCTTTCTACCCCACTGTCTCTAGTAACTCCCTCCCATTCTCAGCGAACCTCTGTAACTAGGCTTCTGCCCTGGTCCCTCCAAACTGCTGTTGACAAGGCTACCACTGACTATCACATTGTTGCATCCCACGGCCAGCTCTCGGTCCTTGGTTTCCTGGCTCTGTCGTGGCATTTAGCACCGCTGTTGCCTTCTTTACAAACCCTCTTTCCCCCCTTTTCAGGCCTCCAGGAAGTACCGGCTCCTGCTTTCCTCAACGCTGGGCAGTCAAGGTCACAGTGAGGGGAGAGGTCAAGCAACCATGGTCCCCTCAGCCCAGATTTCTCTCCATCCCTTGGCTTCTTGACTCTGAGGCTCTGTGCTTGGAAGCCCTTTCTCTCCTCTCTTCACCCCCTTGGTGAGCTCATCCCCACCTTGCTTAAAAAACCAAGACTTGCCAACTCCTGTTTCCAGTGTAGAACACTCCACTGAACTCTAGGCTCATAGCCACCTACTCCACCTCTCTCCTTGATGGGCAGCGTTCAGCTCAAACTTGGCGGGTCCCGGAGGAATCCTGGTCTTTCCCAGACAGCTTCTCAGGAAAATTTCCCACCTCAGCACCATCTCTCAGCTGCTCAGACTTCACATCTTGGATTCATGCTCCTCACACTTCGGACGGCCCTCTTTTACCCACACCCCAAAGGGTTCATGAGCACATCCTGCTGCCTCTACCTTCAGGGTCTGACCACTCCTTGCCATCCCACTGCTGCCACCATTGCCATCTTTAAGTCACAGTTGCCTCTCTCCTGGATTATTGTAAGATGCCCAGTCGGTCGCTCTACCTCAGCCTCTTAAAAATTACACCCAAACCACCTGTTCAGCCCCTCTGTGACAGTGCCAGACATGAACCTGCCAGACCTGACAGCAGCCTGGCCAGTATCCAGGAACTCCTTTCCCCCAGGAGCCCCCCCAGGTCTCTAGAGGCAGAGAATAGCAGCCCCGACTCAGCAAAGCAGCTGGTGCACTACACAGCACAGCCCCTACTCCTGAGGGAGCCCAGCCCCAGGGACATGGGGAGCAGTAACCTGCCTGTGCTCTTCGAGCTTGGGGATGGCTTCTACTTCTCAGAGGGGGATGACTATGCAGACGACCCCACCATCTCCCTGCTGACAGGCTCCGAGCCCCCCAAAGCCAAGGACCCCACTGTCTCCTAGCGGTTCAGGAGGCTCAGCCCCACATGCCTTGGCTTGCTTGGGCCTTCACAGCCATGCCGCACTGACCAATACTGTGGCTTTCACAAAGTGTATTTTGGTTTTAACATGAGTCCCCCTTCATAGAAATAAACATACAAGTATATATGTAAAAAAAAAAAATGACATCCAAACCACATCCCCAAGCACTGGATCCTCTTCCTGGCCTTGTTTTTCTCTGTACCATTTATACCATTTATATACATACATAAAGCTATAAATATAACTACATATGCAGGGTGGGGCGGATGTAGGGTTACAGTCATTCCTTTGGAAAACAACACAATCATTAAGAATTAATAATAACTCTGTCCAGTTTGGTTCAGTGGATGGAGTGTCGGCCTGCGAACTGAGGGTCCTGGGTTCAATTCCAGTCAAGGGCATGTGCCTGGGTTGCAAGCTCAATCTCCAGTAGGAAGTGTGCAGGAGGCAACTGATCAGTGATTCTCTCTCATCCTTGGTGTTTCTATCTCTCTCTCCTTCCTTCCTCTCTGAAATCAATAAAAATATATTTTAAAAAAAGAAGTAATAATATAAGAATAAACTATGTTTAATGTAGTCAAACTGTAACCCCACTTTTTCCCCACCCTGTATATAAATGGTATCTTTTAAAACTTTTATTTATTTATTTTTTATTTTAGAGAAGAGGAGGAAAACAGAATGATTTGTTGTTCTACTTATGATGCATTTGTTGGTTGCTTCATGTATGTGCCCTGACTGGGAATCAAATTCAAAACCTTGGTGTATTGGGACAATGCTCTAACCAACTGAGCTACCTGGCCAGAGCTTAATGGTATCTTTGGAAGAGAATACATTTACAAACTGCATAATATATATATATATATATATATATATATATATATATATATATATATATGTGTGTGTGTGTATGACAGCCTATCTAATAAAAGAGCAATATGCAAATTAACCAACACTGTGCTACACCCACCAGCCAATCAGGAGCAGGTATGCAAATTAACCCCAACCAAGTTGGCTGCGGCCATGGAGAGAGCAGGAGGGAGGCTTGGGTTTCTCCAGTGATGGAGGAAGCCAAGCTTTCCACACACCCTGGCAGGCCCAGGCCTCCATTCAAGGCTACAAAGTTTCAATTATAGAAGATAAG
The DNA here is from genome assembly GCA_011751065.1 of Lasiurus cinereus. Taxonomy (NCBI): domain Eukaryota; kingdom Metazoa; phylum Chordata; class Mammalia; order Chiroptera; family Vespertilionidae; genus Lasiurus; species Lasiurus cinereus. The sequence continues at coordinate 23,588,977 of JAAGEH010000040.1, forward strand.
TAAGTCCCAACAAAAATGGCAGCAGCCACAAAGCTGGAGAGAGCAGGAGGCTAGGGTTCCCCCCAGCAATGGAGGAAGCCAAGCTTCTGCAGCCCTGGCCTATCTTGGCCTCTACTTAAGGCTACAAAATTTCAATTATAGAAGATAAATAAATTCCAACAGAAATGGCTTCCACCATGGAGTAAGTCAAAGGCTTGGCTCACTAAAGGCTACAAAGTTTCAACTGTAGAAGATAAATAAATCCCAGATACCAGGGCCTCCACTTGGGTCACTGGGAGGCATGGCCAGCCAGCAAACCACCACAGGCCCCTCACCCAGGCCACTCCACACCTCAAGGGAACCCCCACTCTGATCTGGGACACCCTTCAGGGAAAACCAGCTGCCCCCACCCATGTACTAGGCCTCTATCTTATCTAATAAAAGAGTAATATGCAGATTAACTATCTCCCCAACATACAAGATGGCTGCCCCCATGTGATCAAAAATCCTGCCCATGTGGACACAAGATGGCCACCACAAGATGGTCAGCAGGGGAGGACAGTTGGGAGGGACCAGGCCTGCAAGAGAGAGCAGTTGTGGGTGATCAGGCTAAAGGGGAGTGCAGTTTGGGAGCAACCAGGCTTGCAAGGGAGGGCAGTTAGGGGTGACCAGGCTGGCAGAGGAGGGAAGTTGGGGGCAACTGGGCCTGCAGGGAAGGGCAGTTGTGGGGGACCCAGGTCTGAAGGGGAGAGCAGTTGAGGGGGGGG
>JAAGEH010000040.1:23591175-23611204 GCA_011751065.1 Lasiurus cinereus
CACACACACACACACACACACACACACACACACACACACACACACACTGAGTGGCCAGATTATTATGCATTCAGAGATCATAATAATCTGGCCACTCAGTGTATGCAATAAGTATTTATCTTTTTAACAAACTGCCAAACAGTTTGCAAAGCTATTGCTCCATTCTCTGTTACTAGTAGTAACATGCCTGAGCTCCAGTTGTCCTCTGTCCCTGGTCTCACTTGCTCTTCTCAGTCTCTTTGTCTGGACGCTGCAGGTGGGTGGGCAGTGGCAGCTCCTGGGGCTTCATGTGCACTGCTCTCCACGTATCGCAGCTCAGCGTCTTCTCTTTTGCTCATCAGCCTCCATAGCTTCTTCGGTAGGGTGTCGGTCCAAACCACTGGCCCATGCTTTTAACTGGGTTACTGTTTTCTTACTGAGTTGTTAGAGTTTTCTCTAGATACACAAATTGTTTTTTATTTTCTTAATGGTTCCTTTTGAAGAGAAGACATTTAGAATTTTTTAATGAAGTTCAACTTACCAATTTAGGATTATTTGAGCTTGTGTCCTGAAGAACTTTGCTGGCCTCAAAGTTGTAAAGCTTCTCTCCTGTATCAAAATGTATATTTTGATGATTTTATTCTGCCTCCCATAAAGTAAAGTAAAATAAAGTAAAGTAAAATGTTTCTGAGTGCTACAAAGTGCTAGAGAGATATTTGAATACAACCCAACTGCATATGTCTGTACTCTCTTATTATAGCACCAGCAGACGCCCTTGTCTTTGTCAACCAACGAGTCTTCATCGGGAGACAAGGCAGCATGGTGGTGAAATAGACAGACCTGGATGTGAGACCTGCAGCCTCCGCACAGCCGCTTTCCGTGTAGGCGAAATGAAGATAATGATAATCTTATGCGAGAATACATGGGCCACGGGTACAATCCTTAGCACATGGATGGGGCTTTGTGAGTTTGCGATGTCATCGTGACCACCATTGAGGTGAACTTGACGGCTGCAGGGCTCGCTTAGCCCACAGGCCAGGTAAACAGTGTTTCTAAAACAGTCTGAAGCCAGGCGGGTCCCTGCACTTGTTATTCCACTGCTGAGGGGGGTTCCCAGCAGCCACGAGCCGCCATCTCAGGGGACAACGTGTTTTCCTAACAAAAATTCTGGGGCATTTGTAATTTGTTAGAGCCACATGTCAACAGATTCTTTCCAAACTCCTAAGAATAGAATAACCTCCAATTATTTTTACCACAAAAGGGCCATCTAAAAACGTCCTGGCTGGTGCTGCCGCTGGTTCACCAAGTCGGGACTAGAAGAATTTCTGCTCGTTTAACGTGTTCCTAGGATTGCTTGTTTGTTCTCGTCCTTGACCGTGGCCACCATTCCTCAGTCACATGCCAGCTCTTAAGACAGAATATAGATTTACAGTCATATATAGATTTACAGTCACGCTGCCTTCCTACCCTCCTTCTCTGATGACAGGTTACAGACAGAGCTTTGGGGCAAGTTAGAAGCATAGCTCAGTGTCCTCCATTGTCTCATAGGTCACTGATAAGTAAGTTAGCTTGTCACATTCGGAATCTTGGACTACAATTCACTGAGCAATCGAGGCTCAAACATGGGTTGATTTCATTCATAAACATTTGATGCAGCCAATCACAAAGCACACCTTTTTGGTTTCCCCTGGTGACGGCTAAGCCACAGGCCCCAGCCTTGCTGTGCTCCCGTGGTGAGTTTCCTGGAGGATGCGGCACAGGGAGGCGGCCCTGATAGGAACAGGCGCTGGGTGGTGTGAAGCTTGCCCACCGCTCGGGCAGCGCTGCCAGCGCACAGTTCAGAGAGCAGGAAATGACTCAGCCCTGCACTCTCACTCGTTTACAGCTTCGGTTCAAACCACACAAGACACGCAGCTTGGTTTTGATTCTCCGTCATACAGTGAAGCAGGATTTCGCTGCATGTCTATTTGCTTCCTTATTTTACTCCTGAATTGTAACTTATCTCCCTGCTTGCTCAGGTCATGCGTTCCTTTCTCAGGGAAAGAAAGCTGGGTGCTGGCATAGCAGGATTAGTCTGCCTTCTGGTCACTTGTCAAGCAGCAGACTTCCCTGGGTGTCCCGGTACGCTTCTCTTCTGCCTCTCTGCTTCTTTGGGGTTTTGCATGAGGCTGCTCCCAGGGGGCCTGGCTGCACACGCTGTGCCAAGTGGAGCGCTGGGCATAATGACCAGCGGGCAAAGGAAGTAGGCGCCTTCTGGGGACGACCATGTGTCCTAAACACGGGGTAGTGAAGGAGGTGGCACTAAGGCCCAGCCAGAGCCTGGGGTCCTTGGGGAGTTAAAGCTCATTCCCTGGGCTTTGTCCTATAGTAACAGGAGTCATACATCTAGGCCCCTGAGAGCGTGATCATTCTAGGTTTCATACATTTCCATGTAAATGGACTCCTCATCATTTCCCAGGAGCTGATGCCCACAGGAGAGGTTGCCTGGGAGGGACCCCAAGGAGGGCTAGTGAGGGACGGGAAGGAAAATGGTGTCAGCCTCAAACCTCCATACTCCCCCATTTCTCTGCATGATTGTGGCCCTGAGCTGGGCCACCCTCACGCCCTGCCAGGCTGAGTTCATTAGCCTGGGTAGCCCGGGAGTCAGTATTTTATAAACTCCCAAGTGCAGCCTGGGCCAAGAACCCCAGCCTAACAGAACCGTCAGGAGTCCCCGTGCCCGGGGATCCCCACACTGGTGCCTCCTCCTCCAGAGCCTGGGGAAGTCCTGAGGACTATTCGCAATGGAGAAATCCCCACTTGTCTCATGGGAAGAGGACAGGCCTGTCACCACCCTGGAAACTCCCTGGGCCTTGATGCTCCCTGCCTTGCATGGACACTGGCCACAGGACGCTCTCCCCGAGGGCGTGGCTGTTTATACCCACCGTTTCACATTCCTTCAGGACCAAATTCCTTTGGAAATATTTACAATTAACCTTTTCTCAAGTTAGATTTCAGACAAGCAAGTACGGTCATAACACGATTTTCCAGTTTGGCCTGGATTGAACCAACTTCCCCAGCAGCAAGAAGGACCTTGGGGCTTCAGGGCTCATTTCTAAAGCACAACCATCCACAGTTTCTAAAGCACAACCATCCACAGGTGTGGACACGATGTGGACTAGTGTAACCCAGTTTAAAATCGGACTAACGATTCTAAACTTCTAGATTAGAACTAAAAACAAACAAGCACATCTTGTTCAAAGATCCTGGTAAGCACGGTACACGTGGAACAATTAAGAAACTGTTTCGGCCTTATGAAAAGTCATACTTGGTCTCAGTTTTCACATCTGAAAAATGGGATTGCACTTACCTGCCTTTCCTGTTAAAGATGAAATTAGATAATTTAGGTGAGCATACTTTAGAAAATATACATTACTCTTCAGAGGTGAAATACTGGTATACTGCCTGGACTGACAAATATTTTTCAATTTAAAATTGATTGCATTGAGAAAATCACCTTAGCCATTTCTAATATCAGAAAGGCACAAAAAAGCCCTGGCTTGCTGGCTCTGTTACTTCGATTCTTGGTCAGGGCACATACATAGGTGATGGATTCGATCCCCAATCAGGGCTTGTACAAGAGGCAGCTGATTGCTATTTCTCTCTCTCTCTAAAATAAATAAAAACATATCCTCTGGTGAGGAGTAAAAAAAAAAAAAGGAAAACATGGGAGATGCCTATATTAGCTCACACATATGTCAATCGAGTTTTGCTACAAAAAATCATGCATTAGTAAAGATATTAAAGATTTTCTTTTTAACCTTTCAGAGGTTTTTAACCTTTGAGAGGTTTTGTTCATTTTATCTGATTTTATTCTTACAGTGACAATAGTAATAAATCCAAACTTGACTAATTTTCTATGCATGGGGCATTTCATTTTAATAGACCTGCACTGTCACTCCCCAGGTTATTTTGAAAAGCAATCCCAAATGTTTCTTTCTTTTCTTCTTAACCATTTCACTCATAAATATTTCAATATTTAAACCACTTCTGAGAGAAGTGACAGTGGTTTTGTGGAAGCTGAGCCACCTCAGCCCCTTGTCCAAGGTCAGGTGACTTGGTAGTAGAACCAGGACTTGAAATAAGCTCTTTAGATTTTATTGGAAAGAGGAAATGCTTTTTTAAAAAAAACTCATTAAGACATGTATTATGTCTCATAGATAAATGTGTTTTCTTAGAACATCCCAAATATATGTGGTTGGAGTTGTCTCTCACAGATTAAGGAATAAGTAAGTTGTGAATGAAGATTACAAAGAACCAGATGAGGCTTGATTGTTTTTTTTTTCGACCTTTTCATTTTATTTTACTTTCACCATTGCTATTATTTTTTAAATTAAATATTTATTATTCAGATTATTACATTTGTTTCTCTTTTTTCCCCTCCATAGCTCCCTTCCACCCGGCTCCCAATCCTCCCTCTACCCTTACCTCCCTCCCATTGACCTCATCCATAGGTGTATGATTTTTGTCCAGTATCTCCCTGTACACCCCTCACTCCTTTCCCCCTAAGAATTGTCAGTCCACTCCCTTTCTGTGCTCCTGATTATATTATATTCACCAGTTTATTCTGTTGATCAAATTTTTAATTCACTTAATTTTTAGCTTCACTTGTTGATAGATATGTATTTGTTGTTCATAATTTTTTGTCTTTTATCTTTTTCTTCTTCCTCTTCTAAAAGAGTACCTTTCAGCATTTCATATAATACTGGTTTGGAGTTGATGAACTCTTTTAGCTTTTTCTTATCTGTGAAGCTCTTTATCTGCCCTTCAATTCTGAATGTTAGCTTTGCTGGATAGATTATTCTTGGTTGTAGGTTCTTGCTATTCAGCACGTTGAATATTTCTTGCCACTCCCGTCTGGCCTGCATCATCTCTGTTGAGAAATCAGCTGATAGTCGTATGGGTGCTCCCTTGTAGGTAATGAACTGCTTTTCTCTTACTGCTTTTAATATTCTCTCTTTGTCTTTTGCTCTTGGTATTTTAATGATGATGTGTCTTGGTGTAGTCCTCTTGGGATTCCTTTTATTTGGGGTTTTGTGTGCATCCTGGACTTGTAAGTCTATTTCTTTTACCAGATGTGGGAAGTTTTCAGTCATAATTTATTTAAGTAGGTTTTCGGTATCTTGCTCTTTCTTTTCCTCTGGCACCCCCACAATTCTGATGTTGGTATGCTTGAAACTGTCCCAGAGGCTCCTTACATTATGTTCACATTTTTGGATTCTTTTCTCTTCTTGCTTTTCCAGTTGAGTGTTTTCTGATTCTTTATATTTCAAATTTTTGACTTGATTCTTGCCTTTCTCTAGCCTGCTGTTAGGACTCTGTATAATATTTTTTATTTCAGTCAGTGTATGTTTAATTTCTAGTTGGTCATTTTTCGTCTCTAGTTGGACCTTTTCCATCTCTAGTTGGTCCTTTTCCATCTCTAGTTGGATCTTTTCCATCTCTAGTTGGTTCTTTTTCATCTCCTCTTGGGTCTCACTAACTTTATCCAACTTTTCTAGGATATTCTTGAAAAACCTTATAAGCATGGTTTTGAACTCTATATCCAGTCGTTTGTTTTCCTCCATTTCTTTTGTTTGTGATCCCTTCCCTTGTCTTGGCATTTTCACTATGCCGGGAGAACTTCTGTGTTGGATTCAGCCTTATGATACCAGACTTGCAAAACTGCAGAAGCCTCTCTGTTGAGCTTGGGATGGGTGGAATCTCAGAGCTTAAGGGACCACCTTTCCTTCCAGTTGGCCCTGCCCTCCATGGCCGCTGAATCTCACTTGACTGGGTAATCGCTGGAGCGGTCCTTGTGCTCTCTTGTGCAATGCCTCTACACCGCTGACTTTCTGGCTCCCCTCTGCTCCAGGACCACAGGATCCTGGGTCCCCAGGGTTTCACCCAAAACTGGGGCTTAGTCGGGTCAGAAGTGGCACAGTTGGGAGGGTCTGTCTCCCACCCCACTCGCGAAAGCCAGCGGCACAATCAGCAGTGCTGTGTGCACCACCAGACCTCTGATCTTTTGCGACACCCCTAAATTTCTGTGCCCCTCTCCCTTTTCACAGTGCAAACTACCCCCTGTATGAGTTTCAGCTGGATCTGGGGTTTAGTGTCGTAGGATAAGGGGTTCAATGCCTTTGAGAGTCTCCGTTTCCCTCCTGCCAGAGAAAGCCAGCCAGGTTCGCCGGCACCCGCTCTCTCCACGCGCTTGTCTCTGTACCTCAGGTCTTTACAGCTCCTCTGGGTCTCTGTGAACCCCTCTCTTTCCCTCTAGTTGTAGAATTTCCACTCAGCCAGCTTTCCTGTGGTTCTGGATGATGTCCGTTCTGTCTTTTAGTTGTAGTTTTGAAATTGTTGTGCAAGGCAGCAGTGTAGGTGTTTACCTATGCTGTCATCTTGGATTCTCCTGTTACTATTTTTTAATCCTCATTCAGAGATATGTGTTGGTTATTTTTTTAGTTTAATTATTATTATTGTTATTATTATTATTATTGATTTTAACGAGAAAAGGAGTGAGGGGAAAACACAGAGAGAAATATTGATGTGAGAGAGAAAAATATCCATCAGTTGACTCCCATCTCCAACCGGGGATTGAACCAGCAACCTGAGCCTGTGCCATTACTGAGAATTGAATCAGCTGCCCTTCCGTGTAAGGATGATGCTCCAACCAACAGAGCCACACCAGACATGATTTCAACCGTTCATTTTAAAAATGAGGATATTGAGACCATGGAGTTTAAGAGACTTTTTCTTTTTTTTAATACTGAAAAGTCTGGATGCTCTGTCTGGAATTGTATAAAGATAATTCATTAGTTGACATTTTGTAGGCATGAAGCAAAATATTTCAATGGTATAGGAACTAAGCATTTGCCTTAAAAGAGCTGAGAATTTAAACAAGTTCTACAAAGATTTATTTTATATTTTCTCAACATTGGGTCACAGTGACACTGATTATGGTGATTCAAAGGTGAGAAAGTGATGGCAATGGCCACGTGTCCAGAGAGGCAACACTCATTTTGGAGCCAGTACAGTAGAGAACAAGATCTCCAAGAAGTGATGGTTCTGGGCCGAACAAATGTGACAAAATAGAATTGTGTACAGAAGACATCGATTCAAAAGATCAGACTGTAGGAAAGAAAAGTTTGTGTTTGGGGAGAATACCAACCCAATAGAACCTGTAAGTCATGAACACAGGACCATGGACATGAGGCACACCAGTGGGATGGGTGCTGGTGTAGCGTTCCTGGTGGGTGTCAGAGATCAACGGGGAAGCTCCCTATACGCCATCCGAGTCCTCAGCGTTAGGGACCGGGGCACCGTCTGAAAACAGAGGAGAAACATTTCTGTAGGCAAAACTGAGAAGACTCCGCCAGCCTTGGGGGCGTCGTCAGGTCAGGTCACACAGCACTGAGCTGCCTGAGCAGAGCAGGTCACCAGGAGCGAGCCTGTCCCCTCAGGGCCACAGCCTGGTCCCACGGTTCCTCGAGGCTGGACACCAACAGAAACAACGTCTCCACTTCAGAACGAGAGCCAAGGGCGCAGGTCACTTCCCTGAATCTGCAGGATGAAGCAACGTCCTCGCTCTCCCCCGAGGCAGGAAGCGGGGCTTTAAAACATTTCCTATGACTAGATGTGTTTCTTATTACAACAGTGACGTCAACTTTGTACGGTGGACAACAACTTATATAGCCAATTATTTTTCTCTATAATACATGGTTTTAAATATTTTCTTTTCCTTATTTTTGCATTTAAAAAGTACTCCATAAAAAGAGAGAGAAAAAAATATTTAAAAAATAAAGTACTACATGCATCATCAAGAAAGCTCATCTAGCCCAGTGGTTTAGTATCCAACTGTGAACTAGGAGGTCATGGTTTAATTCCTGGTCAGGGCACATGCCCAGGTTGTGGGCTCGATTCCCCCTGGGGGAATGGGAAAGACATGCAGGAGGCATCTGACCAATGATTCTCTCTCATCAGTGATGTTTCTCTTTCTCTCTCTCTCTTTTTGAAATCCATAAAAATGTTTTTAAAAAATAAAAGTGCTCCATTCTCACTACCATTTTTCCTACCCTCATTCTCATATTGCCCCTCAGCTGGAATGTTCCACCTTCTTCCCTTTGTCCACTGACTGCCAGTTTTTCATGACCTGGTTCTAATCAGTTCCTTCCTGGTATGTTCCTGATTATCCAAATCCACCTTGACTTATGGTTTCTTAGACCTATCACACCAGTCATAATTTACCATTTCTTCCTTACTGCCTTGCACTAATCACTGTTTTACTTTTCTTATCTGTTTCTCCTCAACTTGATTGCAAGCCCATGAGAAATCTACAGTATATGTAATGGGCTGAATTATGCTCTCTCTTCCTCCATGAAATCCATATGTTGAAGTCCTAATCCTAGTAAATCAAGATGTGACCCTATTTGGAGACGAAGTCTTTGGAGAGATGATTATGTTCAAGTAAGGCCAATAGGATCAGTCCTAATCCAATCTGGTTGCTGTCTTTCTAGAGGAGGAGGTTAGGACACAGACACACATAGACTATGGGATTCCTGTGTAAAGACGCAGAGAGAAGGCAGCCGGCTACCAGGCAAGGAGAGAGGACCCAGAAAAAAAAATCAAACCTGCCAACACCTTGATCTTGCACTTTTAGTCCCCAGAATTCTGAGAAATAAATTTCTGTTGTTTAAGTCACCCAGTCTGGTATTTATGGCAGCCTTAGCAGAGTGAAATAGTACCTAAAACAGGAAAGTGATATTTTCCATATAATCCCACATTCAGAATAAAGCAAAATACTTTGAAGAGTGTAGTATATCTTTCCTAGCATAAATGGGTTCATAGTGCACAGGAGGTTATATAACATTTATCACAGACATTTCCCCATGAAATTCATGCAAAATACACAATGCCCTTGTTTATAGGCCCATAATCTCCCATTGGCTTTCACCAGTCCTGACCAAGACACTAGTTCGAGTCACGGCATTCTGTTGTCTTGAACCCTTTTAACCAGAGGCTTGCTTGTCTGCTTGGACCTATTTATTCTTGTTCCTACAACCGCGTGCTCCTGACAGATGAAGGACATGATTAACATTTTTTCCTGGTTAGCTATTCATGGGCAAAAATCACAGAAATAAGCAAAATCCCAGAGAAAAATTGCACACACAAACTCAACATTCAGAGATACCCCACTCATAACGGAAGGACCCCTATACTTCCAAATTCTCTATCTATATGACTTAAAAGGGGTAGGGTTGGGGGGGGTGCAGGGACAGATTAACCAAAGAACTTACATGTATATATGCATAGCCTATGGGTACAGACAATAGTGCAATGAAGGCCTGGGGGGAGCATGTTTACAGGGAAGAGGTAACTAGTTGGTGCGGCGGGGGGGGGGGGACATATGTAATATTTTCAACAATAAAGATAGATATTTTTTTCAAAAAGAATACCTGTATATTCATGTGTTTCTCCATAGGACCAAATGGCCCCAAATTTCTTTTTTCCCATTGCACCCGATGATGTGATTATGAGCTCTCATTAAAACAAAAACAAAAGCAAAAATGTTTGCCTTGGAATATATACCTGTAGCTGAATATCTTAGCAAACTTGTGTGCAGTTGTGAACGTTGCTTTATCTGTTCCTTTAAAAACCTTGGAATTTGACCAGTTCTCAGTAATAAAAGCTCTTTGGATCTGGAGGCATAGCCACACAGTGTTGGTGAGGATGGTATTGGGTGGCCCAGAGGTGCCTGCCGGCTTCCTCCACCCCCCCCTACACACTTCCTGTGCAGAGGCAGGAGGGGCATCCTTGTCCTGGGGAGGAGGCCGTGCTGTGATTTCTAACCCTAGAACTCACTTTTCTCATTCCCCAGGGAAAGATGCTTTGAAATGAACTCAAACTTCCGGTTAAGTACAGACAGCACTTTGAAAGTCGGTAAATGATAAGAGTGCTTTGGGATAGGTGGCTTGTCTTAACCAACTTGTACGTATGAAATTTTCAGTTTACCAGGAAGTTCATCTTCGGTGAAGTGAGGAACGTGGGCCAGGTGACTTACGAAGTTCTTCCCAACTGCACGCTGCAAATGAGGGCCCTGAGTCGGATCCTTACCCATTTGAATGGGAGCATCACCGCTTGGTTTCCTGCCAGAGCAGGCTCTCTTGATCTGTGGCATTAAATTGAACAGGGACAGAAAATACTTCAGTGGAGATTAACTGCTTGGTTAAAAAAAAAAAAATGAGGCTCTGTATAGGTGACTGAAAATGCAAAGTCCACTGTGGCAAGATGTCTGGTAGTTATTTTGCTGTTAATTAGTTTTCAGTTGATGATTGCCCAAATGTTGGAAGGCAATAGAATTAGAGTCTCAAGTAGAATATAACCAGGAAATAAGTAGGAAGTGTGAATTCATTCTAACTGAACGCTAATTTAAAGTATGGCAAGGCAGGGAAGATCCATTGCAGATATTCAAGAAAGATGGAAGGCACCAGGTAGATGCCAAGGAAGGACCCCACGTTCACACGCATCTCACCTGCTTTCTCATCACAGCGCACCGGGATTCTCCTGCTCCCTCCTACCCACGGACATCTTGTTCTGCACTCTGCCTTTGATGACTTCTTACTCCAAGGCTGTTTGTCTAACCAGGTTTCCCCTTACTAATTGCCCTGGAGGTGGTCGTAGGGCAACCTGGACACATAATGGAATTTGTTCCCAGACACCCACACCTCAATTGACATGGAAGAACAGAAGGCCTGGTGCTAAATATCATGAATGAGCCCACTAGATGCTTAGCCACATAGACACCCAGGCTGATTCAAATGTCAATGTCCTTGCCCTTGCTGGTTTGGCTCAGTAGATAGAGGGTCTGCGAACTCAAGGGTCCCAGGTTCAAGTCCAGTAAAGGTCAAATGCCTGGGTTACAGGCTCAATCCCCAATGGGGGGCATGCAAGAGGCAGCTGATTAGTGATTCTCTCTCATTAATGTTTCTATCTCTCCCTTTCTCCTCCTCTCTGAAATCAATAGAAATATATATATATTTTTTAAAATGTCAGTGTTCTCAATGATACATTTCATAGTCATATTAAGGAAAATATGTAAGAGGAAAAACCAACTAGCTATGCAATCTGAGAAATTAGTCTCTAAACATGCTAGCTCGATTATCTGAACTTATTTTTTTCTTTTAAATTTAAGTGAAATTGGAGGATTCTCTCAGTACTTCACTTTCTACCACACCCCTGGTTCCATTCAGCCTGTCCAACTCAGCATCTTTAACACCCTTGGGACCTGTGACTTTAAGAACACGCATGCCAGTGTCTATTGTCAGGTCAGTTCAAAGTTTAAGACACAAACATCTTATCAAGTAATTACAGTGGGAGGTGGCCCAGGTGTGGTTAGTCTTTGACAAGGTTTGTGGTGATCTATAGGTAGGTGTGTGGGGGGGATTCACACAGATGAACATGTGAGACGAGCAGTCCTGGAAAGCATGCATCTCTTGTCTTTGTTCTAGAACACACCATAGCAAACAAACTGGTTCCCACCAGGATGCCTGCAGACACCCTCATGGAGAAAAACTGAGCACATTACACCCCTTGCCATGGAATGTTCTTCCTGCTGTGACAGGCTACTTGTAAAAAGTGAAATTATACTCAATTGGACTCATCGATCAAGTTGATATTATCAGTCCAATTAGCATAAAGTGTACTTGTGTTGCACAGTCTGACGTCAGTCACTAGAACAATTCCTGTAAATTGTATTTACTCTAACTCACCAAGAATCCCACCCCCTGGCTCCCATTGTAATCCTTCAGATGCCCAGACTGAGCCAGTGGGTCACTGGGGTCCATGTGCAGACTGCTCAGTCTTCCAGGCGCCCTCGCACAGGGCACTGCCTGCCTGTGAGGGCCTATGGAAGGCACAGTTGTGTTCACACCCTGGGAGGTCCCTTGCGAACAAGTTCATATGCCTACCATACTGTGAGAGTGTATGTGCAGGGACCATGGTCTCTGCCTCTTCGCCTGGTACTCACTTCCCCTCAACAAATGCGAGCTGAGTACATGATTATATCCACAAGCAAGAGTAATTAATTATCACATTTGTTAAAGTTCACCTATTCTTTTCCTCTCAAGCTTGAACGAGTATGGTCTGTGCTAGTAAGGGCAGTAATGTCTGAGATCAAGACTATTTTCCCTAAAGATAAAAGAATAAATGTTATTTCCCATTAGGGCTATTGTCTAGCACAGTACCTGACTCCAGAGAGCAGAAAGATCTGTTCAGGTGGTAATAGCTTTATCCTATTAAGTCCTCTCACACTGAAATTACAAAGGAAAAGAATTTGTAAGTGACATAATATCTAAAGTGCTTAGAAAGATGCTTGGCATCTGGTAAGTATTCAATATATATTATTTCCCTCACACATATTTTAAGAGAATAATGAAAACCCTAGCTCTAAAGCTTGGTGGAAAATATAAAATTGGTTTTAGAAGAGAACGAATGGCAAAAACCAAAGATCAGTATTATCTTTTGACCCAGCAAAGAGGTTTAACTGTCTCATCAGAGTTTTAAACTGTTATCCTGCTCTTCTCATAATTTTGGCATCATAGTGAAAAATGCATCTAAATTAAGCCTGTCAAATAAAATACACAACATCTAGTTAAATTTGAATTTTAAATAAACAACACATCATTTTTTAATATAAGTAATTCCATGTAATATTTGGAGACTCTATATTTCCATTTGCTAAATCTGTTTCCCTAAACTAATAGCAGTAAGGACTAGTAATATGAAAAAGTAATAACTAGACAAGGCCTTTACTTTTTTTAAAGAATATTTGATTGGCAGTCAAACAATTTCTTTTAAGTTTTTAAGCTCATTTTTTTCTCATCCTAAATGTATGGTTAATTTGCATAATGGCACTGTGATTTCCACCTGGCTTTAAAAATGCCCTAGAATCAACATGTCCACGTTTGACTGCATGGTCACTAGGCTCTGCCTCACAAAGGGAGCAGTTGCTGGGCCTGGCTGGGAGCCAGGCATTTGGTGGAGAATGATCAGTTGCTTCTTCTGCCAGCAGTTTCAGGGGAGTTTGCAGGGCAGGTTTTCCTCACTGGTCTGGACCAAGCAGCCAGGAGACCACGCCTGTGGGGCTCATGTTCACTGCCCAGCGGCCCCAAGCAGTCCCCCGCAGGGGGCCAGGGGGACTTTGACAGGCAGTGTGGAGGGGAAAGAGACCAGCTTGTGACCTCACCCAGGGAGCTCAGGGTCATAGAGCAGAGGAGCAGGAAGCCAAGTTTGGATGGAGGTCTTGGTGGGGCACCACCAACAAAAAAAGAAAAAACAGAAGTTTTGCTAAATTGGTCTTTTTATGGATATTTTATTTCTTCATTATTCATCCCTCTCAAGCAACCCTATTAATCATCTCATGCCTGAAATCTAAAATGCCAGAGAGTTGGTAGGTGAGCAGCTGTGGGAGGCCGAGGCCTCTTGCCAACAGAAAGCCCAGAGGACATTCCAGGTCCTCAGCCAGCTCCCAAAGCCCTCCGCCCTTTCTTCTCTGAGCACCAGGAGCTGGCCAGCCTGTCTCCTTCCCACTGTTAGCACCTGTTACGTCCTCCCTTGGTACAGTGAGAGGCGGAAGACCACTCACAACTGGCCCACCTGGTTCACACCAGCTGGCGTTACCCACTGCTCACCAGGTGTCAGGCACTCCACCACACACTTAATATATATTCTTTAGCTTTTACCACAGCCTGGAGCTAGGCATTGCTGTCTCCCACCCAGGAACTGAGGTTCTTAGAACTCAAAATGCCTACCGAGACCATAAGCAGAGAAGGTGTGTTTGCACGCACTCAAGTGTCTCGGTTCTTTCTGTTCCTGAGACAAGCAGTACCCCTTGCCTAAGTGACTACCTATAAAACCATAGAAGTGGGCTTTTCTTGATGCCACGCCAAGTCTTCTTATAGGAAAATACAGACCACAGTGGTGATAATAGTGATCTTTGAGGCTGAATGAGACTTTCTGAAGTGAGAGGGGGGAGGTAGATCACTTTTTGATTTATACAAGAATCTTCCAGGGGATTTGCTAAAACACAAAAGCAAAGATTTAAGTGTTAAAAAAAAGAAAGAGAGAACCATAAACTAGTAATCAGGGTGAATTCCTCTTCCTATATGACCTTAAATTGACTTAGCCATAATTTAATACACTTGATGGGATGGTAGTAATTTTATCCTGTTGAATGCTTTATAACTGAAATTATACAGCAAAACTACATTTTAGATCAGTGGTTCTCAATCTTTCTAATGCTGTGGCCTTTTAATACAGTTCCTCATGTTGTGGTGACCCCCAACCATAAAATTATTTTCGTTGCTACTTCATAACTGTAATGTTGCTACTGTTATGAATCATAATGTAAATATCTGTGTTTTCCGATGGTCTTAGGCTCTACAGCAGCGGTTCTCAACCGATGTCATGGCCCCAACCCTGGAGATGCTGATTCAGTGGGCATAGCTCAGAGAATGACATTTTTATAAGCTTCCCCTGGAGATCCCTCTGATAAAGACCACACTTGGAGAAGCATAGGTATGACCTACTGGCAGGCCAAAGTAGAGGTCAGAGAGCAGTGGAAGGGGAAAGAGGGTGTCCCAGAGGTTCTCACTTCCCTTCTCTGGAGCTCTCCCTTAACATTATCCTGCCTAATAGCTACATTGCCTGTCTAAGCATCTGGACAAGGTGAATAATTTTGACACTTGCAGGAAGCCCAGGTATAAGAAGGGGAGGAAGAAGAAATTCCAAGCTATGTGAGAAGGAGGAAAATAATTTCTAAGGCCACCTAACCATGCAGTTATTATTTCAGGGGAGTGCATGGAAATTGAAGCTTAATGAAATTGGGTCCATTTAATAAAATGTTTAACAATATGCATAATCTCCTTTATTTTTCTGTGATTCCAATTTATCCCTCCTACTACTCTTTTTTTATTTTTTTAAATAAATCTTTATTGTTCAATTTATTGCAGATGTTCTTCTTATTTTCCCCCCATAGCTCCCCTCCACCTGCTTCCACCCCCCTCCCAATCCCATGCCCTTACCCCCAACCACTGTCTTCATCCATAGGTGTAATATTTTTGTCCAATCTCTTCTGCACTCCTCACTCTTCCTTTCCTCCAAGAATTGTTAGTCCATTCCCTTTCTATGCCCCTAATTTTATTATATTCACCAGTTTATTCTGTTCCTCAAATTCTTTTATTCACTTGATTTTTAGATTCACTTGTTGATAGGTATGTATTTGTTATCACTTTGTTGTTCATAATTTTTATCTTTACCTTTTTATTCTTCTTCCTCTTCTTAAAGAAAACCCTTCAGCATTTCATATAATCCTGGTTTGGTGGTGATGAACTTCTTTAGCTTTTTCTTATCTGTGAAGCTCTTTATCTGACCTTCAATTCTGAATGATAGCTTTGCTGGGTAGAGCACTCTTGGTTGTAGGTTCTTGCTATTCATCTCCTTGAATATTTCCTGCCACTCCCTTCTGGCCTGCATCGTTTCTGTTGAGAAATCAGCTGACAGTCATATGGGTACTCCTTTGTAGGTAACTACCTGTTTTTCTCTTGCTGCTTTCAAAATTCTCTCTTAGTCTTTTGCCCTTGGCATTTTAATGTGTCTTGGTGTGGTCCTCTTTGGATTACTTTTGTTTGGGGTTCTGTGTGCTTCCTGGACTTGTAAGTCCATTTCTTTCACCAGGTAGGGAACGTTTTCAGTCACTATTTCTTCAAATAGGTTTTCAGTATTTTGCTCTCTCTCTTCTTCTGGCACTCCCGTAATTCTGATATTGGTATGCTTGAAGTTGTCCCAGAGGCTCCTTACACTATCTTCACATTTTTGGAATATTTTTTTCTTTTTGTTTTTTTGCTTCCTCATATTTCAAATCTTTGATTTGATTCTTGGGGTCCTCTAGTCTGCTGTTGGATTTCTGTATATTATTCTTTATTTCAGACAGTGCATGCTGAATTTCTGACTGGTCCTTTTCCACTTTTTTGGCATTCTCATTAAGATCTTTGAAGATCAATTTTTATAGAATCCAAGATGGCGGCATAGGTAAACATCTACATTGCTGCCTCGTACAACAATTTCAAACCTACAACTAAAAGAAAGAATGGACATCATCCAGAACCATAGGAAAGCTGGCGAAGTGGAAATTCTATAACTAGAGGGAAAGAGAGGGGCTCAGGGAGACCCAGAGGAGCTGCAAAAGCTGAGGTACTGAGACGCACTCGTGTGGAGAGAGCGAGTGATGGCGAACTTGGATGGCCTTCTCTGGCAGGAAGGAGGCAGAGACTCTCAAAGGCATTGAACTCCTTATCCTACGACACTAAACCTCTGACCCAGCCGAAATTCATTGCGGGGGG
Organism: Lasiurus cinereus; assembly: GCA_011751065.1. Classification (NCBI taxonomy): domain Eukaryota; kingdom Metazoa; phylum Chordata; class Mammalia; order Chiroptera; family Vespertilionidae; genus Lasiurus; species Lasiurus cinereus. The sequence continues at coordinate 23,607,570 of JAAGEH010000040.1, forward strand.
GCGGGGGGGAGTTTGGACTGTGAAGGGGGAGAAGTGCACGGAAATTTAGGAGTCGCAAAAGAGCAGAAGTCTGGTGGTGCGCATGGCACTGAGCCGCAGAGGACAGACTGCTGATTGTGCCACTGGCTTTCACGAGAGGGCGGGAGAGAGACCCTCCCAACTGTGCCACTTCTAACTTCACTAAACCCCAGTTTTGGGCAAAACTCTGGGGACCCAGACTCGTGTGGTCCCGTAGCACAGGGGAGTCGGAAAGGTAGCGGTCTAGAGGCACTGCGAGAGAGCACGGGTGCACAGGGACCGCTCCAGGGACTACCCAGTCACGTGAGACTCAGGGGCCATAAAGGGCAGGCTTGATTGGAAGGCAAAACTGTCCCTTAAGCCCTGAAACTCCACCTATCCCAAACTCAAGAGAGGCTTTTGCGGTTTTTCAAGTCTGGTATCATAAGGCTGAATCCAACACAGAAGTTCTCCCAGCATAGTGAAAATGCTGAGACAAGGGAAGGGATCACAAACAAAAGAAATGGAGGGGGAAAATGACTGGATATAGAGTTCAAAACCATGCTTATAAGGTTTTTCAAGAATATGCTAGAAAAGGAGAATCCAAGATGGTGGCATAGGTAAACACCTAGACTGCTGCCTCGCACAACAATTTCAAAACTACAACTAAAAGACAGAACGGACATCATCCAGAACCACAGGAAAGCTGGCTGAGTGGAAGTTCTACAACTAGAGGAAAAGAGAGGGGCTCACGGAAACCCAGAGGAGCTGCAAAAAACTGAGGCATGGAGACGCACGTGAGGAGAGAGCGGGTGCCGGAGTACCTGGCTGGCTTTCTCTGGTGGGAGGGAAACGGAGACTCACAAAGGCATTGAACCCCTTATCCTATGACACTAAACCCCAGATCCAGCCGAAACTCATACGGGGGGAGTTTGGACTGTGAAAAGGGAGAAGTGCACGGAAATTTAGGGGAGTCACAAAAGATCAAAGGCCTGGTGGCGCGCACGGCACTGCACACAGGACAGACTGCTGATTGTGCCACTGGCTTTCGCGAGTGGGGTGGGAGACAGACCCTCCCAACTGTGCCACTTCTAACTTCACTAAATCCCTGTTTCGGACAAAACCCTGGAGACCTAGACTCGTGTGGTCCTGGTGTGCAGGGGAGCTGGAAAGGCAGTGGTTAGAGGCACTGCGGGTGCTCACACAAGGACCGCTCCAGCAATTACCCAGTCACGTGAGACTCAGGGGCCGTGGAGGGTGGGGCCGACTGGAAGGCAAGGCAGTCCCTTAAGCCCTGAGATTCCACCCCTACCAAGCTCAACAGAGGCTTCTGCGGCTTTGCCTCTGGTATCATAGAGCTGAATTGAACACAGAAGTTTCCCTGGCTTAGTGAAAATGCCGAGACAAGGGAAGGGATTACAAACAAAAGAAATGGAGGGAAAAAAACGACTGGATATAGAGTTCAAAACCACGCTTATAAGGTTTCTCAAGAATATGCTAGAAAAGTTGGATAAATTTAGTGAGACCCAAGAGGAGATGGAAAAGGTCCAACTAAAGATGAAAAAAGACCAACTATAAATTAAACATACACTGACTGAAATAAAAACTATTATACAGAGTCCTAACAGCAGACTAGAGAAAGGCAAGGATCAAGTCAAAAATTTGAAATATAAAGAAGCAGAAAACATTCAACTGGAAAAGCAAGAAGAGAAAAGAATCCAGAAATGTGAAGATAATGTAAGGAGCCTCTGGGACACCTTCAAGCGTTCCAACATCAGAATTGTGGGGGTGCCAGAAGAAGAGAGAGAGCAAGATACTGAAAACCTACTTAAATAAATTATGACTGAAAACTTCCCACATCTGGTAAAAGAAATAGACTTACAAGTCCAGGATGCACACAAAACCCCAAATAAAAGGAATCCCAAGAGGACTACACCAAGACACATCATCATTAAAATACCAAGAGCAAAAGACAAAGAGAGAATATTAAAAGCAGCAAGAGAAAAGCAGTTCATACCTACAAGGGAGCACCCATACGACTGTCAGCTGATTTCTCAACAGAAATGATGCAGGCCAGATGGGATTGGCAAGAAATATTCAACGTGCTGAACAGCAAGAACCTACAACCAAGAATAATCTATCCAGCAAAGCTATCGTTCAGAATTGAAGGGCAGATAAAGACCTTCACAGAGAAGAAAAAGCTAAAGGAGTTCATCAACTCCAAACCAGTGTTGTATGAGATGCTGAAAGGTACTCTTTTGGAGGAGGAAGAAGAAAAAGGTAAAAGACAAAAAATTGTGAGCAATGAATACATATCTATCAACAAGTGAATCTAAAAATTAAGTGAATTAAAAATTTGATAAACAGAATAAACTGGTGAATATAATAGAATCAGGAGCACAGAAAAGGAGTGAACTGATAATTCTCAGGGGGACAAAAATCATAAAGCATCAAACAGACTGTGAAATTACAGCAGAAAGATTAAAGTTAGGTGAGGTAGATAAGTGATCAATCAAAGGACTTGTATGCATGCATATAAGCATAACCAATGATCACAGACACTGGGGGGTAGGGGTATGCCTGGGAGGGAGGGGGTGCAATGGGGAGATATGTATAAAAATTAATAAAAATTAATTTAAAAATTAAAAAAAAGAATATGCTAGAAAAGATGGATAAATTTATCAAGTCCCAAAAGGAGATGCAAAAGGACCAACTAGAGATGCAAAAGATCCAACTAGAGATGATGGATAAATTTAGTGAGTCCTAAGAGGAGATGAAAAAGGACCAACTAGAGACACTGACTGAAATAAAAAATATTATACAGAGTCCTAACAGCAGACTAGAGGAAGGCAAGAATCAAGTCAAAAATTTGAAATATAAAGAATCAGAAAACACTCAACTGGAAAAGCAAGAAGAGAAAAGAATCCAAAAATGTGAAGATAATGTAAGGAGCCTCTGGGACAGCTTCAAGCATACCAACATCAGAATTGTGGGGGTGCCAGAAGAGAGAGAGCAAGATTCTGAAAACGTATTTAAAGAAATAATGACTGAAAACTTCCCACATCTGGTAAAAGAAATAGATTTACAAGTCCAGGAAGCACACAGAATCCCATATAAAAGGAATCCAAAGAGGACTACACCAAGACACATCATCATTAAAATACCAAGAGCAAAAGACAAAGAGAAAATATTAAAAGCAGCAAGAGAAAAACAATTTATTACCTGCAAGGGAGCACCCATACGACTGTCAGCTGATTTTTCAACAGAAATGATGCAGACTAGACGGGAGTGGCAAAAAATATTCAATGTGATGAATAGCAAGAACCTACAACCAAGAATACTCTATCCAGCAAAGCTAACATTCAGAATTGAAGAGCAGATAAAGAGCTTCACAGATAAGAAAAAGCTATAGAAGTTCATCAACTCCAAACCAGTATTATATGAAATGCTGAAAAGTACTCTTTTAGAAGAGGAAGAAGAAAAAGGTAAAAGATAAAAAATTATGAACAACAAATACATATCTATCAATAAGTGAAGCTAAAAATTAAGTGAATTAAAAATTTGATCAACAGAATAAACTGGTGAATATACTAGAATCAGGAGCACAGAAAGGGAGTGGACTGATAATTCTCAGGGGG
>JAAGEH010000040.1:23620442-23686719 GCA_011751065.1 Lasiurus cinereus
CTCTCTCTCTCTCTCTCTCTCTCTCTCTCTCTCTCTCTCTCTCTCTCTTTCTTTCTCGCAGTGCCTCTATACTGCTGCCCCTCCGGCTTCTCTGTGCTCTGGAACCATATGAACCTGGGTCACTAGGGTTTCGCCCGAATCTGGGGTTTAGTGGAGTTAAAAGTGGGGCAGTTGGGATGCTTTGTCTCTTGCCCTCTTGTGAAAGCCAGTGGCACAATCAGCAATCGGTCTTCTGCGCGCAGTGCTGTGCATGCCGACCAACTTACTTCTGCCCTTTCATGACTCCCCTAAAGTTCCATGCACTTCTCCCTTTTCACAGACCAAACTCCCCCCATATGAGTTTCAGCTGGACCTGGGGTTTAGTGTTGTAGGATAAGGGGTTCAATGCCGTTGGGAGTCTCTGTCTCCCTCCTGCCAGAGAAAGCCAGCCAGGTACTCCAGCACCCGCTCTCTCCATGTGCATGCGCGTCTCCGTACCTCAGCTTTTTGTAGCACCTCTGGGTCTCCGTGAGCCCTTCTCTTTCCTTCTAGTTGTAGAATTTCCACTTAGGTAGCTTTACTGTGGTTCTGGATAATGTCCATTCTGTCTTTTAGTTGTAGTTTTGAAATTGTTGTTTGAGGCAGCAGTGCAGGTGTTTACCTATGCCACCATCTTGGTTCTCTAATTTTCCCTTTCTTGAGTCAGAATTCAGCAACACTCATTGTCTGAACCTAGGGGGTGTGGGTGGTGGCTGTGGTGGCAAGAAGTTCTATGAAAGATCCATGGAGCTGTCTTGTGTTCCACTGCCTTTCTTTCCGTCGATCCAGCCCTCCCTTTTTCTCTCCCCTAAATAGTTATTAGATCTGGGCTAGTTGCTGGCTACACAAACATAACAAGCAGTAAAACAAGACTCCACTTATGAAAGAGGTAAGTGGTGGAGTCACAAGTCAAAGCCAGCTTTGGCTTCCTGCAGTGTGGGAGGCAGAAACATAAAAACGGAATGCAAAGGCAGGTAGCCAAGGTTTGGGAAGTACTTTGCCCAGGCCACACAGGTGACAAAGGTAGAGGCACCGAGGCCAAAGCCTCATCTGGGTGAGTTGACATCGGATCTGGCTTCTTGAGGTACCACTTGACCTAACCTACCTTTAGTACTTTACCTAGAACGCAGCCTAGTCTCATTTCATGAGGATGCATGGTTGTTGTTTTTTTGTTGTTTTTGTTTTTGTTTTTTAACAAAACAAAAACCTGTTCTTTTTGGCCAGAAGAATCCTGCTTCTCCCATGGATTCTGAGGTCCTCTCTGCTCTCCTTGGCATAACAACGCTCTCAGGCTTCTTAATTTCCTGTTCTTCACTGTATTATATGTAAGATGTAAGATCTGTTGGAGGTCAAGAATTCGCTTCTTCCAACACAACAAAAGCTTAAAAATGGCTGTTCCCACACCTCAACAAGCTGCCACAAAACTGGTTTATAACCTAAGTAGGTTCTTAAAGAAATTTTTTTTCTAAATATTTTTAAAGAATTCCAATAAAATTAAATAATTTTGAAAGTTAGATATTATTCACAGAAATAGAAATGAGGGTCACAGTGGAATCTAGTAAGTATTAGGGACCATAAGGGCATAAGAAAATGGATGTCCATTTAGCAGCTGGATTCTATGTGGGTAGCGCATGTATCCTTACACTGGTTGAAATCATACATGTTCAGAGGAGGAAAGGGAGGAGGAACCCAGTATATTACCAGTCTTCTCTCTGCTCAGAATATTATTCTCTCTCTTATTAACTCAACTCTAACAATATATCCAGAATATATCAAGAACTACAAACTCAGTAATACAGAGACAAGCCAATGAATAAATGAGCATGACCTGAATAGGCACTTCACAAAAGATTACCAATGGTCAAAGTGCATGGAAAGGTACTCATCACTCGGTCATCAGAGAAATGCAAGGTACAACCATGGTGAGACTCCATTTCTACTAACTGAATAATAACATTTTAAAACTGACAACGCCAAGTGCAAGTAATCATGTGGAATAAACTGGAACGCATCGCTGATGGGCTGGTGCAATGGTGCAAATACTTTGGAAACCACTTGGCAATTCCTAATAAAAAACAAACAAACAGCCAACAATTCCGATTCTATATGTTTGTTTATCTAAAAGGAATAAAAGCAATGCCCACTAAAAGGCATGCATACGAATGTTCACCGTAGTTTGATCCATAATAGCCAAAACATGGAAACAATTTAAATGTCCCTGAAGCGAAGAACAGATAACAAATTTCAATGTATTTATGCCACAGGATACGCCTCAGAAATTGTAAGAAGTGAACACCTGACATACAGGAGGATGTGGGGCTGCCTGAGGAGTCCACTTGTATGGCTTCACCAACAGGAAGCTTGGGAAATGTGACACTCACTGTGGAGATAGAGTAGTGCCTGTGGCCTTCAAGGAGGGGATACAAAGAAAACTCACGGGTGACGGAATGTTCTACATCTTGGCAGGGAGGCTGGTTACACAAGTATATACATTTTTCAAAACTCACTGAATCGTACACATAAATGTTGTGCATTTCCTTGTGTATAAGCATTAGATTTGAGCAAAAAAAGTCAGAGCAGCAAAAATGAGTAAGGAAGAGGAGACAGGGCTGCGAGGAGGTTGGATTTAAGGAACAGGGAACTCGTGGTGGGCGACTGAAGGCCACAAGCAGGAGAGGGTGCGGGTCTGCGTCGTGGGAAGGTCACAAAGATGCTGCTACAAAGAGGGAAGTGATCTGGCTGTCCCCACATTAATTTTTATGGCGATATCATCAGCAGAAATGTTAGTCTGCTGGCTGTCGGGCTTAGCATAGCTCCTTCCCCTCTCCACCGCTCCATCCAGGAGACCTCACCTGTCTTGTAACATTCTTCATAGACATTACACATTACAATCCCTAGGTCAGAATTCTTTCTATAAGTAATTCTAGAGGCTGATATGGAAATCTAGCAAAAGACCCCAAATTTACTTTGTTTACAGAATGAAGTCGACTATGGACTTCAGAACACCAAAGCTTTGGCTTCAGAGAGAAGATTTTGTTACAATCTAGGAAGCTTTAGGGTGTTGAAACCGAAACCGAGTCAACATCACCAGCGTGAAGGTTTACACAAAGGCGCAGGTGAGGGGTGAGCTCTGGCAGCTCCCGGGACCCTGCCTCACTCCATCACCGGCCACACCTGGCACTCTCTGGCACTGAGTTTGGGGCTTTTTTTTTTGTTTTTTTAAGATTTTTAAACTGTTTTTTAGAGAGAAAGGAAAAGAGTTGGGGGAGGGTATGGAATCCATGTGAGAGTACAACCATGAGTGCCTCCTGCACACCCCCTACTGGGGATCGAGCCTGAAACCCTGAATGTGTCCTGACCTGAAATTGAACCGGGAACCTTTGGGCTCTGGATGATGCCCACCAATGGAGCTGCACCTGCCAGGGCATGGCCCTTGATGATTTTGCCAGTGCCATCTCCACCAAATCTTGGAAAGGAACCTTATTATTGTTAATGTTGGTGCTTTCATTCATAATTGCAGAGAATCTAAATTAGGATGAAAGATTTGAGGAAGGCCAGGGGTCCATATGTCTCACAGGAAACATTTTAGCTAAGCCTGCTTTGTTTTATAAATATGGAATTAAACTGTGTTTCTGAACTCACTGACGTGTTTCTTACAGAATTTTCTGGAACCACCCAAGAGGTATCCACCTTCTCCTCCAATAATTCTGCAGAAGCCAAGCCCAATGGGCTGCCGGTCCTCAATGGACTCACTGTTTCTCTGTGGTGAAGCCCACTTTCTGGCTAAAATGCTGCTGCCTGCCCACTCCACAGTATCACTTCAAAGAGGAAAACAAATGAAACACAGCTTCCTGCTATCTCCTGGCATTAAAGGGTAAGGAACTACAGTGGCTTTGCATTTTGACTAGAAGCAAAACTGCAGATGAATGAGTAAATCAAGAAGCCAAACAAACTGAAGTAGCCTCTTCATCAGCAAAAGTCAACCAGATAAAGAGTGAAACGACTCATACTGATACCTTTCCCCTCCATGAGGGTAAGAAAGGAGAGAAAGGAAGAGAAACTCTCTTCTGAACAATCTAAATATAACCTAATCAGAAGCCTGGTGCATGAAATTTGTGCACTGCTGGTGGGGGGTGGTGAGAGGTGTCCCTCAGCCCAGTCAGTATGCACCCTCTCCAATCTGGGATGTCTCTCATAATCTGGAACTGCTGGTTCCCAACCGCTCACCTGCTTGCCTTCCTGATTACCCCTAAACCACTTCTTCCTTCCAGCCTGATCACCCCTTAACCACTCCCCTGCCAGCCTGATCGATCCCTAACTGCTTCCCTGCTGACCCCATTGCCCCCAACTGCCCTCTCCTACAGGCCCAGTTGTCCTCAACTGCCCTCCCCTGCAAACCTAGTTGCCCCTAACTGCCCTCTCCTGCCTGGTTGTCCCCCACTGCCATCCCCTGCAGGCTTGGTCCCCCAACTGCCCTCCCCTGCCAGCCTGGTTATCCTCAACTGCCTTCCCCTGATGCCCATCTTGTGGTGGCCATCTTTGACCACATGGGGGTGGCCATCTTATGTGAGGGTCAATTTGCATATTACCTCTTTATTATATAGGATACTTTATCTAAATGACTGAAATCTGCACTATCTTCCAGCTATTTACAAGGGATAACAAAGAAGCTACTAAGATAATAGAATCATACTCCTTAACCATGTTTCTAAGAATGAGCTCACCCTCCTGCTCTCTAATAGACCTGAATGATGAGAGGCTGGGGTGGGATATTCGAGTACCCCGCACAGTCATCACACTGTCTGAACCTTCTTCATCCTGTCTTTGGGGAGGACTCACTGACTCACTCATTCATTTATTCACTGTGTAATTCATTCATTCATTCATTCATTGTCTACTCTCTGTCCACAAATATTGTTAGAAGAACACATAATTATTCACATACTACTATGGTTATTGCTTGTTGATGATGTTAACATTGAATTAAACTACTTTGCAGAGCAACAATGTGTGAATTCTTTCACAATTTTCCAACCCTGCCTCTTCCCTTACTGCAGGGTGGAAGCTTTTCCTACGAAGGCAACCACATTTGATCCTTGTTTTTTTCTGAATATAAGCAGAGGGATGTGAAGAATAGCGGTGGAAAAACTTTGATGACAGTTACATTAATTAGATTGCCAACAATCACAGACAAGTCACACTTTCTACCCTCCACATCCTTACCTATGGAGTTTGGAGTGATTTAGGGTTTTGCAATGTGTGATCTTTGGGCTCAGAATTACTTGGGATGCATATATCCTTTCTGGCTTATGTTTTAGGTTTCTTAGGATATATTCCCAGAAGTGGGATCTCTGGGTCAATTGGCAGTTCCATTTTTAAAACATAACGCTTTATTGTTGAAAGTATTACATATGTCCCCTTTCTTTCCTCCCCCATTAATCCTTTATCAGATGTATAATTGTCAAATATGTTCTCCCATGTAGTGGGCTCCCTTATCATGTTGAGGATAGTTTCTTTTGCTGTGTGGAAGCTTTATCGTTTGATGTAGTCCATTTGGTTATTTTTTCTTTTGTTTCTCTTGCCCTAGGAGATGTATTGGTGAAATTCTGCTGAGATGTCTAAGATTTTACTCCATATGTTGTTTTCTTCTAGGATTTTTATGATTTTGCAACTTGCTTTTTTTTTTTTTAATGTACATTCCTGGGATCTACTCCAGAGTGACTAAATTATAATCTCTGGGATTGAAGTCCCTAAATCTGCTTTTAAGACTCAAGGAATTGGGGGTGGTAAGAGAGCAACCAAAGGACTTATATGCATGCATATAAGCATAGCCCATAGACACAAACAGTAGGGGAGTAAAGACATGTGCTGGGGGGTGGGAACGGCTGGGGAGAGGTCAATGGGGGGAAAAGGAGACATATGTAATACTTTAAACAATAAAGAATAAATTTTTTTTAAAGACTCAAGAAGAGCCATGGCCAGTGTACTTCAGTTGGCTGAAATGTCACCTTGTACATCAAAAAGTGGAGGGTTCAATTTTATTTCAGAGCACATACCCGGTTCTGGGTTTGATCCCTGTGGATGCATGGGAGAGACAATTGACCTATGTTTCTCTTTCTCTCCCTTCTTTCTAAAATCAACCAATAAAATAAAAATAAAAAAGACTCAAGGAGTATTATGTGCCATTGAACTAATGATGCTCATGGCCCTGCCAGTTCTGAAGGTCATAGCCAGCAGTCTGCATAGAACAGAATGTCACACATAGCATTGAGATTTTTGACTGAGGTTGGGGAGAATGTTGGGTTAGGGAGACAATTTTGGAAAACAAAGGTTAGAAATTATACAGAGAAAAAATTATATAGACATAAGTGTGATGCTTACCCCTTGGAAGAGTGAAACACTATTATTTTGAGATGAATACTTCTAGTACGTTTTGTAAAGCACAAGCCCACTAGGGATAACCATCTTTAAAATGTGTGGTTGATAAATGAAGCTATAATTAGAAGGGGAATCAGAGAATAAATTCCAGATGCCTATATATCACACAGCAGCAGAGGACACTTACGCAACGGCTGGTCAAGTCAAGTTAGAGATGACACGTGCTTGCCACAAATGGGGTAAATATTTTTGGTAGAATGCCTTTAATCATCATTCTGGTGGCAGATTATACTTCACTTGTGATAGAAAGAAAACAAACGGAAGATCCTAGCACAACTGGGGAAACATAACATTTTGATTTATAGTGAACAGTGATTGTTTGGAAGCTCTCATCTATGCAGCTGTTTGGAGAGAATCACAGAAATAGGAAGCATATTTCTAGGTCATAAGAATCACAAAAGGAAAACATTTTAAAATCCAATCAATCCTCTCACTAAGTGAGTCAACCTCCCTCTGCTGGAAGTAGCCATATGCACCCATTGCGACTTAATGGTCTTGGCTGATGTCCTCTAAAGAGACAGAGAATTCTTGCCATATCAACACTGTAGGCCACACCCATGATCTTTCCCTCTGACATAAGAATTAATTTGGAAGACATGTGCTCTTACAAGTTTCCATATGATGGCTCTCTGGAAGGGGCCTAACCTTGTTAATTTTGAAGACGTAGGAGTCTCCTGGGGTTCCAAGTGCATTTGGACATATGTAGAGTTTATATAACGTTTGCTTACTGAGTTCTGTAGGCAAGCACTGTGTCATCTTGGTGTTGTAACAACTGTTAACTTGTGGAGTGTGTTGTGTTCTGTAAATAATGCTATGCAGTACAATTCATGTTGTCCAAAAAAACCATGTGCAGCCCTGAGTTCAATGGCTTTGTCCTATTGTCTGCTAAGAACATTTCTGCTGGTAGGTCCATTTCAATCTTTTTAAACATATATTTGGACAATTCCCTGTCCATCTCCCCTCTGTGTGGGTCTTACCCATGTTGGCACTCTCCCCAGTCCTTGCCTGCAGCCATTTTCTGAAAGTAAAAAAGAAAAAAAAGGAGGCCATTTTTAAAAATTCCTGGTCTACCTTTCTTTCTCTTGCTTGCAAACTAATGTACAGCCCAGTAGTATCCTTTCTCTTGTTCTCAGAACAGCAGGCTTTCCTCCTGCTGTTAAAGAGCATTGGAAATAATGTGTTTAAATTTTTATACAATAATATTATACACACAATCTAGCAAAATGAGAAAATCAGACATACTCGAGAAAGGACTTTTATTTTCTCACTCTACTCTGACTCTCCCACTTATTACTGATCACTTCCTGTTGTTGACTCCCAAATCCACACCCTCAACCAAACTCCTCTTCTGAGTTCCAGGCCTACATGTCCTCCTGGATGCAGGCTGTCCACACTTGGATGTCCACAGATACCTGATTCTCCACCTTCTTGACTGCAGGGTCTGTCTTTTCTCCAAAATCTTCTCTTCCTTCCACAGCCATGTCTGCACTGGGGTCATGATCAGAGTAGTCCCTGACCCCTCCTGTTCATCATGCCTTCATCTAATCAAGTATTTGGACCTGACAATTTTACGTAAATAATTTCCATCTCCTTCACCATCATTATTGCCATCTGGATGCAGACATTGAGCTCCCAGCTGGCCTTCTGGCATCCATCTGGCCCACCCTGCAGTCCACCCTCCATATTATTCTCCCAGACACACAGTTATGTTAGCATCCGACTCTCTCCAAGTTCTCTTCGGGGTCCCCATCCTGGTTCACAGCTTTGTGTCCAAATTCCTTAAAACAAAGTCCTTGCTGATCTAAACCCCTGCCTGTCTGTTCCCATCACTGTGCCCACCACCCATCCTTTCACTCAAACCATAGCTGAGCTTCAGTTCCCAGACCGTCTCCTTCTCATCTTTGGGCAGCACACATATTCCTTTCCTCTGTCAGACAGGCCTCACCTTTATTCTACAGGTGAGCACATGCTCATCCTTTGGTTCTGATTCCCGCCCCTTGGGCATCCTTTCCTGCCTCCTCTGTTTTTCCCCTTCCCAGGTTCTGTCCTGCCATGTCTGACTTTGGTCAGTTCCTTGGATACACCAAACTCTGTATCCTGGTACACTTTCCTCTACCTGGTACTTTCTACATTCCTCTGTCCTTTGGTGCCAGACTAAACATCACTTCCTTTAGGAGGCCTGCTTAATCCTACACCAGATTGAGTCCCCTTTTTTTAAGATCATTTGTGGTTCTGTATTCTTCCCTTATCACAATTCTGTATTGTTTCTACTTGGGGAATTGTTTCTCTTCCCCAATAGATGTACTCAGGTCAAGGATAGGCCTCTCTTCTTTCCTACTGTATGCAGGCACTAGCAGTGCCCTAGTATCTAACAGGAAGTAAATCCTGATTAAGTAACTAAATGGATTATACTACTTATCACATTGCTGTAATGATTTGTCTCTCTTGGTGAGAACTGTTCTGTTCGTAGTTGCATGCCCAGCACCTAATATAATGCCTGTACACAGTTGGCGGGTAATTATAGAAGTTGGATGAATGAGCTGCAAGCAGTAAATCAGAACAGCTGGGTCTTTGCCTCATTCACTTTATAGTCCTCAATCACCTACCTCAGAGCCGAGACCCACAAACAATATAGGCATGTTATTGCCACTATAAATATGTTTCTCTCCCCAGAAATATAAGCAAGAACCTAAATTACTTCCAGTGTGTTTCCTTTCTCTTATCCTTAAAGCATCATGAAATGATATTAAATTATAAGCTCGTCTCTGGGCAGAGAATATGCTATATATATATATATATATATATATATATATATATATATGAATATTTAAAGGAGAAGCAAGGAAGAGGAACTATAACCTATTATATTCACACAGTGAGCATGATTCCACCCAAAGAACTCCATGAGGCCCTGTGATTATGCTCATTTTCTAATATTAGAAAAATAATACTCAACTGATGGGAAATCTGATGGAAACAGGTTGGCCACTAATTCCCAAACTCTTCCCACTATAGATCATACTACATTGGCACCCAGAATGCCTTGTTGATTACCATTAAACTCTCTTTTGTGTTGTACACTTATAATTATTATCATTTAAACAAGCCAGCTAACATTTATTTTGAGCCCATTATGAGCCAAGTACGAAAGCTGGATCTTCAAAAATATTGCATAAGCTTAGGGTTGTTCCCATATTACAGATGTCAAAACTGAGTTCGTGAATGTCTTGGAATGCAGTTGCAAACAGTAAGTAACGGAACAGGAATTTGAGTCCTGGTTTGTGTGATTATAAACCCCTGGTCTTTTCACTTTGCAATGGTAAGCACTGTATTTCTGTTAGACTAAATAAGAATGAAAATTCAGATAATATACCCCAAATGTCTGGATCTTGCCCCTGGTCTTGGAAGGGAAAGGGAAAGTTCTGGAAGGGAAAAAACATTCCAATCCATCAAGCGCACACCTTTGACCTCTTCAATGTACCAATCGTGTCATAGAAATAAAACCTCAGTGGTAGGGTAGGAGAAAGATAAATGCAGAAATTCTGTGCAAATCAGCTTATTTAGAAATAAGCAAGAAAGTGAGTTAAGCTGCCTGGTGCTATGCACACGATGATGCAAAGTACTGTACTAGCAACAATGTTAGTGTTAGACAGCCATTGAAGAACATAATGGATGCTCTTCAAATGACACCAACATCATTTCTTGCAAAACATGTAATATTACCCATTTATCACAATGTTCCTAACAAGCCCTGAATTCTTTGGCAGGTTTAATGTAAATAGGGAAGTAGCCTTTCCTTAGGCTAAACTGTCTCTTTCCAAAATTAGTTCAAAAGCATGCAGGAATTTGGTGGAATTTTTCAATTTTTTTCATGACTTCCATTTCTAGAGAGGCTATCCAAAGGTTCACTTTTAATCCACATCAAGTCTTAGCAGTCTATGAACTTCGCATTAAAATTGTCATAAAAATGTTTACCTTTTTTGGTTTAAATGTTATTTTCAAGGTCATCTCCTGACCATTTGAATAAAATCTAGTCTAAATATCTTACTATTCCCAACAACAACAAAATTAACAACAGACAAAAATAATTCTATTGTTCCTGATTAGCAACTTTCTCATGGACACTCCAGAACTTCTTTCACTGTTTCTTTCAGATTCTAGGAAGTAGCAACAGGAATTGAGTTCACTAAAATGCTGCTTCTAAGATGTCATCAGAAACATTTCAGCATCTGACAATCATAAAATCTCCTACTTTCAACCCCACTGCAATGATAGGAGAATTGCTGCATCATTATGGCTCTATGCCAAGAACTGGTTGTTCAGACTGCTTTCTCATAATTTGTAAGAAAAGAATTTACTTGTCCTGGGACATTTCTTTTAATTCATATAATAAAAGAACTCTCTTCTGTGTTGTACACTTATTATTATTGTTTATCATTTAAACAAGACAGCTAATATTTATTCAAAGATGCTTTTTTTTTTTTTTGCCCTAGCTGGTTTGGCTCGGTGGATAGAGCATCGGCCTGCAGACCAAAAGGTCCCGGTTCAATTCTGGTCAAGGGCACATCCCTTGGTTGCAGGGTCCTCCTTGGCCTGGGCCCTGGTCAGGGCTAATGGATATCTCTCTCATAGTGATGTTTCTCTCCATCTTTCCCTAAAAATCAATGAAAAAATATCCTTAGGATTTAAAAAAAAAAGATGCTTTTTCTTATTCTGGAACTGTTAATTAACATGTACCTAACAACACAGAGAACCTTTAAAGGATATATTTTCCAAACCTGAATACATGGTGTGATAATAAGGAGATAATGAAGAGTAACAAAATAGAACCTTTGAAGTTGGGACTGTCCCAGTAAATCTTGGGCATGCAGTGACCATGACAATCATAGCATTTCCCTCTTTTTATTTCCCTTTAGACAAACACTCTGCAGTTCCTTACTGTGAGCAGTGCAGGGTTATGAATTCAAATTGATCGAATTAAGTTGTCAGAGTCTGTCCTTTGTGTCTGAAAAAAGATGAAATCCTGCAGAAAATGCCTCACGGTGTTTGTCCAGTGCTCAGAATACGCTCCTGCCCAGACAAACACCTTGGAGGAGAGAAAGTGACAGAGTCTTACTTGCTTCTCCGGAGAGTCATTGTGTGTGTCCTCTAGGATTAAGCTCATTTCCATGAGCAGTCAGTGATTCTGTTTCATTCACAGAACGTGAGAGCTAGAAAATAGAAAAGATGGAAAGCTGTGTGCTGCCACTATACTGGATAACCACTCTTCTTGCCTAAACAAATGGAGAAGGATTAATGACTTCATGGCAGTCAGACACATAAACCTTCAGATTTCTACAAAGGTCGGAAAAATGCTAGGGCCAAAATTAGTGAGAAAATTACTTCCCAAACCTGTTGCATGTCTTCTTGATAAAATATACACTCCCTCCTGCTCTTTTATCTTTATAATTACCCTGGAGAAAAAAATATAGTTTAGATCTAAAACAGAACCTCGGGAAGAGGAGAGAGGAAGGGTAGATGTCACAATGAGTGAGGCCGGCATTAAGAACGTTCATAGTGAACGCTAACCCACGGAGCGGTCCAGCAGCATAAAGTCATGGGATGGGGAGCTTTCTCAGAGTGAGTGGCTTCTGTAATCTCCAGAAAGGTTGGAATTGTTTTGGTAGAGTATACCCACTGGGCAGAGGAGTCTCCCCGAATATCCCCCATTCACATAGCACCAAGAACCATTAGAAAGGAGCCTTTGGATGCTGACACCAGAGGGCAAGGAGGTGGGAGAGATGGGGGAGGGTACATGGCGATGGAAGGAGACTTGACTTGGGGTGGTGAACACAATACAATATGCAGATGATGTGTTATAGAACTGTGCAGCTATAACTATATAATTTCATTAACCAATATCACTCTAGTACATTCAATGAAAAAGTAAATAAAAAAGAAAAAAAGAAGGCTTTGAACCCTGTCCTACAAGCAGGTGTCTAAGCCTCCTACTCCTACATTTTTTTTGCCCTTCATTGTGCCTCAGCTGATCCTGATGTTGGCACACTTAAGCTGGGGCATCCCCTCATCCACATATTTCCTTTGCTTGGGGGCGTCTGGGCTTGTGAAACCATGATGGCTTTTTGTGGATGTCTGCGTAAATTCAGTCGGAGTGCCTGCAGTTCTAATCCCAAATAAGGTCTTGTAGCAGCAGAAAAAAATTACATTAGCCCTGCCTGACCTTCCCACCATCACTAGAAGATAATTAACCATCGCAGAGGGTTGGAGCTAGCGCTCCCTTCCTCCCACAGAGTGCAGGCAGGTGCTTTTGGAGGTGAGAGTGGCAGTGAAAGAACTCTATGGAGCCCCTCAAGAGGGCTGAGCATCGCACATGCCATTGTAGTCACTCTGCCCAACCTCACAAGTAGGGAGAAGTGTTCTAGTTGACAGGTAAAGAATCCAATACTCTAAAAGGCGGAGCAACTTGTCAGGGCACACAGTGGGGACTCTTAGTGACTCTTAACCTCTGTGCCCAACCCCCCAACCTACCCTCAACCCGCCGCATCTCCAATGGACTTCAATAAGTATTAATATTCTTGGCATATTTAATGACACTTTAGCTACCATTTGTTAATACTATGATTAGTAACAATATTCTTCATTTATATATTTCAAATGACACACATAGACTAAGCACCTATACTTCCAGGCCAAATGTATTTTGGAGGATTCTGACTGTTAATAGGCTACCTCTGCCCTCATGATCCTCAAACTCAATCTATTCCAAGCACTGACCTTGCACTGACCCTCAAGAATGCTCCTCACTCTGCGGCCCCAGGCAGCAAGGGCAATGTCATCCCTTCTTGCCCAGCCAGAGACAGGGCTCCCTGGATTTCCTCTTCTCCTTCTCTCCCTGCATAAATCATTGTTGATGCAACCTCTGAGATATCCCTTAAACCAGTGGTTCTCAACCTGTGGGTCGCGACTCCTTTGGGGGTCGAACAACACTTTCACAGGGGTCGCCTAAGACCATTGGAAAACACAGATACGATTCATAACAGTTGCAAAATTACAGTTATGAAGTAGCAACAAAAATAATTTTATGGTTGGGGGTCACCACAACTTGAAGAACTGAATTAAAGGGTCGCGGCATTAGAAAGGTTGAGAACCACTGCCTTAAGCCCATTTAGTTCTTCCCACCACAGGCTGAATGTTGAGGCCACATGACCACCACACCAGGCTGATGCTACCTCCATGGTCATCTGAGGGGTCTCCCTCTTGCCACTCTGCACACTGCTCTTCACGCACACACTGTTCTGCCACAGAGCTGCTGCAAGTATAACGTCATTCCTCTCTTCCTTGCTTCAACCTCTTCACTGTCTGCTTTTCTCTCAGGATCAAGTCCCTTCTCATCACGACCTTCATGTGCTCTGGGTCCTGCTTTCGTCTCTGGCAGGGGAGACAGGGAGCAGATGTTCTCAGTTCCAGACCCTGGGATGGAGTTTGGATTCTACCACAAGAGAAAGACAACTCTTTGTCATTTAAACAGATATTTCTGTGTGCTCCGTGGAGGGCAGGGCATTGAGAATGGAAGCAAGAAAGTCAGCAGGCTAGACTTGGCAGCGGTCTAATCAGAGGAGATGCCCACATTAGAATGATGGCAAACAAGGCGGCTGCTCACAGACCAGGACTGCAGTTGACCATGGGGACTGGCATGACCTGCCAATGATTTTGATGCAGATGGTCTGGGGAGAAAAGAGCAAAGGCTGACTCCAGGTTCTCCACCAGAAGTCCTAAGGGGGCCATGTTCTAAAAGGGAAGCCTGTGGGGAGTGGACTTAGAATCAAGACTCTTCCTGGATATGCGACAGCAGTTGGAGGTGCTCATGAGACATCTATGTGGAAGTATCCAGGAGGCGGCTGGTTCACGCATGGAGTTAGAGCATGGGTCTGGGTCACACACTGAGTGTGGGAATGTGTGCGCACGCGGAAGCATCTACTGCTTCTGCTCTGGTCTAAAGGCCCCTGGAGAGGAGTGCTGCACCCTGACCCCCTTCGCTGTCCCGAGGCTGCCTCTCAAGCACACAGCGAGCCAGCGCTGGAGACTGTCTCTACTCACTCCCACATCCCCGACCTGATCATGTCCATGCTGGCCACCCACAAAGAGAGAAAGTGGACAACCAAAGGCAAGCTTCACCTGCTCCAACTGCTCAGTGCACCGTGTGGGGCACGAAGCCATTGGTTTAACGTCTCAAGAATGTGCCCGGAGCAGGGCCATCACCGCTACCCCTGTGTGGTCCAGGCTCTAGGCTGCCCTTTCTCTCACTTGGCTGAGTTGTGTGGGGACAAGAGATGTGAAGGGCCTGGCTCCACAGCACTGGAGGAGGGCAGGCAGGAGCCCTGATGTCCAGGGGCCAGCCTAACGTGCCAAATGGCAAATGTGTATTTTATTTAAGAAAATTGAACTTTGTTCCACTTTACCAAAGGAGAGCTCTGGTACAATTCTTGAAAAGTCCTGTGCAACTTCCCTGATGTCGCCATTCACGGAGAAGAGAGATGGCCTCTCTGCATGCTGGGGTAGCTCCCATTGTGAGCCTTTCCGCGCCTGTTCTTCTGACCCAGGTCGGCTAGTCTGTGGTTTTCTAAGACATTTATGTTCCAAGGTAGTGAGGCCCTGGCCAGTGTGGCCATCGGGTTGAGCATCCTTTTGTGCTGCCAGTTTGATTCTCAGTCAGGGCACATACCTAGGTTTTGGGTTTTGGTCCCTGGTCAGGGTATATGGTGGAGGCAGCTGATCTCTCTCTCTCTCTGTCTCATAAAAAAAAGGCCAGTAAAATTGTAGTGTTGACTCTATTCACAACAAGCTGTGCTCTTGTTTCTTACTGAACAGACATTAGAGCCCTCGAGTGACTAATTAATTGTGTTATCAGTTTACACTGAAATTAATACAGTCTTTCTGCTCCCAGATTTGTAGGACAAGGAAAAAGCTGCCATAAAGGAATGCTTGCCAACCTAACAATGAATACTTCCAGGTTTTAATTGCTAAATTACTTCTGTTAATTTACAATGGGCAGTAAACCGGTTCATTGCTGTTCTTATCAATATCTTTCTTTCCAGAGACTTTGCTGAGAAGCAGGAAGGCGCTGGTCGTGAGGTTTCTGTTTGCTCTGGGATTAGCAGGTAGAGAGTAAGGCAAGCTGTGGGATCTGTGATGTCACACAGTACCCCAACTTACTGTGAGATGAAGGCTCTGCTACGTCTTTTAAAAAGAAGTGGAAGAAGTCCCTTGATTAACTTTGGTCTTAAGAGCCTACTTTACAATATTGTACAATAAATTTACTATATTTTTTATTGAGGCAACAATGGAGACACAGGAGCTTCATTTAGAGGCTATACATCCAGACACGGTCATCTTCCTGGTTTCTCCAGAAAAGAGATTATCCAGATCTTTTGTTCTACATTTTCTCTGCCACATCATCCTCCCTGCGCCCTGCCCCTTCAATCCCCCACTCCCACCCCCCTGCCCGGCCCCAGTTCTCCTCATACTCGAGTTCCTTGTGCTTCCTGCACTTCAGGCCTGACCTGAGTGCCTCCCACTCAAGTGCCACATCCAGAACACTGTCACGGATGTGCCTTTCCACTGTTTCACAAGGGAGGCTGGGCTTGCCTCTTCCCGTTCGGCGATGGTTGGCCTTCTGTGGCAATCCCTACAGAGGTGGGCACTTGGCTCAGGGCAGCCAGGCCTATTGGGGACACAGTTATTCTACGGAGAAGACATCTTGAAACAGATTCTCATTTTCCTCCTGTCCTTTAAATGGCTGGTCTGGCTCCACCTGAGGGTCAGTGTCCTTATCTACAAACAGGAGGGACAGACAGGATACCCACAAGGCATGTTGTGCGAATTCGTGAGATCATGTAGCCCATCACCTGGTGAATAGTAAGCATTTAGTAGACCTTGGCAACTTACATAGTTGAACATAGGACCCCACTTTTATCAACATCAGGTGGAAAGAAGGGTCACCTCCTAACCCTGAATTCTGGCCCGGCCAGTGGCGCTCCAGCCCGCATCACTTCTCTAGTGCCCTCACCGTCCACACTGACTCACCGAGATCATCAAAGCTCCTCAGGCTCTTACACAAACTGTGCATTGACCACATCTTTTATCTGGTCCTAGAGTGTTTGTTTGGCTCACTGTTGTTTCCTGGTGTCCTGGTGTTTGCCCTGAGTGCGTCTGCATGCCAGGCCGCAGGTGACCTGCCCACAGCACTTGTCTGAGGCTATGTTCCTGGCCTCCCAGCTGTCAGGGTGGTTGCGAGGCCCAGTTGCTGTTTGCATCCCTACCCCTGAGCCTGTGCAGGGCACAGTGTGCTCTTTGCCAGAAGAATGGCTTCCTCACAGCTCTGTGCCCAGCTGGCCCAGCAGCTTCTAGTTCCCGGGAAGCTAAGGGCTCGCTGGGCACTCTTCGCATAGTTTGCCTCGTAAAACTGTGGGTGTGCCAATGCCAGTGAGCGCTCACACTGAGGTCACCGTATCCTGGGCTCATGGGACACGGGGATGGAACTGCTTGAGAGGGTGCCCACATGGTTCCTGCCACCCCACCCCAGGCCCCTCCAGACCCCAGCATTAAACTCCGACTTTCAAAACACATACTCGCTTTTTCCCTTTTGGCAAGACAAGATGCTTATAGGTCTACATTTCTGTCTGATTGGGTTATCTTGGGCAAGTGAGTGGATTTTTCTGGCCACAGCAAAGGGAAGGATTGGATGGAGATTACCTTCAGTTGCCCAAGAAGCAGAACTCGGGATTCACTTGCAGCTCTGCCTTCATACAAGCCAGCCTGGTGGGAGGGCAGTGCTGTTCGGCCAGAGCATGGGCCAGGGATGTTGAGTTCTGCGTGGCCTCTGTTCCAGCACCCTGGCAGCAGGCCTACGTGGAGCCTCAGCCCACAGCCCTCAGGTGAGGGAGCCACTGCCAGCAGCCATTTGCATGGGAAATTATTATTAGGTGCTTTGCAGTCTGAGTTCCACTGAGGTATGTGTCTAAGTTATTGGACTTCCCCACTGGCTGCCCCAAACACCTATCATATTTCTGCACGAAATGACACGTCTTCCCAATCTTCTGTCTTGGTGAACAGCAGTGCCAGAGTCCATGGGGTCAAACACAGTGTTGTCCCCTCATCCTGGCCTCCAGCTCACTGCCCTCCCTGCCCTCTGTCCCTCCATCATTTGGTCAAAAGCACTGTTGACACCGGTGACTGTGTCAGTCACCACTGCCCGCTCCTCCTCTCTCCCGCCACCCCCGGAGGTCAGGCCTCTCTCTGCTTAGTCCAGGCCCACTGTTCTCCATGGTGCTGCCAACACCATCTATCACACACATCACTCGGATCACGAGGCTCCCACACCTTTGTCGCTCCCTCGGAGATTAGCTCGTCAGCCCACTTGAGCACAGCCACTCCCCCACCCGCCACTTCCAACCCCTGGCTGCCCAGAGCTCGCCACTTTCCTGTGAGGCTTCCTGGCTGAGCGTGTATCCACACTCAGCCCTGTGTTCCTCTTTGGAGAATCCTCTGTCTATAACTCCCATGTGACCAGTTGCTACAGGTAACGTCTGCCTCGTTCCAGAAGAATATTTGATTAGCTGTGCCCAAGTCTGCCTTATTGGCTTTTCCCTTCTTTAAAATTCCTTATAGAACACCTCCCCCAATTCTTAATTAACATTAAATTCTTAATTTCCTGTCTTCATAGGGTGTAACACAATTGATTAGGTAATGACTTTCTAGAGTCTTCTGCCCTGGTTGCCTCTGGATAAAATCCTGCTGCTCCCTAAACCACTCAGCTAGTTTTATACTCACAGATTATCTCTTAGGGTAGATTAATCCTATCACCCACCTGATCCTGACCATTCCCAGTTTAGTGTTCAGAGGTCACCTGTCTGTTGTCCCTAGGCATTGACTGCCATGGTCAGTCACAGCATGTGATTGAGCCTTAAAACTAAGCCCAGCCCTAACCGGTTTGGCTCAGTGGATAGAGTGTCGGCCTTCAGACTGAAGGGTCCCAGGTTCGATTCTGGTCAAGGGCATATACCTTGGTTGTGGGCACATCCCCAGTGGGGGGTGTGAGCAGGAGGCAGCTGATCGATGTTTCTCTTTCATCAATGTTTTTAGCTCTCTGTCCTCTCCCTTCCTCTCTGTAAAGAATCAGTGAAATATATTTAAAAAACACACAACTAAGTCCAATTTGAGATTAACCAGTGACTTAAAATCTTACAGAAAGCAAACACATCGAAGGCTCCTTCCTCCCTTTTCTCTTTCTCCTGGGGAAAGCTTCTGCAGTCTCAAATCTAGAAGAGACAGTCTATTATGCAGGCAGCAACAGCAGAACATCCATCATGAAGTGGGAGAAACGTCCCATACTTTCTTCAAATGCAAGGTCAGACGGCAGGGACTAGTTTCACATTGTCTTGGATCCAGGGCACACATGGAGGTGCACAGAGAGTAACAGGAAGCTGACCTTCAGACGGCTTAACTCTAATTCAAAAGTAAAGCATACAAACGCAACACAGTTTTGGACAGTGATTTTTAAATTGTCAATAATTATAAACAATTATTGGAGATGAGCCAAAGAGGGGGAAAGCTTGAAATCAATCAGCCAAAATAGCAATGACAACAGCTGCTGATTAGTGAAGGCCTACTATGCCCTACACCCCTAGGGGAGTACTCTTAGTATCTACGGGGTTACAGACAAGGTCACTAAGGCTCAGCCAGGCCTAGCTAAGACCACATGACTGGTAGGAAGGAGAGCTATGAGTCAAAGCTTCACTCTCCAGGGGCTGGGCGTGGTTTGGGGAAATGCAAGGTGAAGGGAATGAAGAGCACAAGGCATCCAGGACACCAGGTTCCCTAATCTTCTCAGCTTTATATTCACAGATTATCTCTTAGGGAGGGATAATGCTATCGCCCTCCCTAAAGTGGAGCTTGCGGAGGAAGGAGATGGACCAGTTCACACTGAGAGTTCAAGGGTTGAGGGGCTCCCCAAACATGCAAAAATCAACCCGGGGAGATGGTTTGATTGTGACACAGTGTTTTGTGAGAATCTAATGACCTGGGCAAAATGGAAGAGTCTTTGCCACCAGTGGCATCACTGAAGAAGAGTCTACATTGATAGAGATTTACCCATCGTCCAGGAGGTGCCTGGACAAACCATAAGCAGAGCTATGAGCAGGAGAGGAACAGTTTGGCATTAGTGCTAGGAATGCAACTCCCAGGTGACCCTGGAGTGACTTGGGTAGGGACCAACTTTAGACAGGAGACCACACACCACTCAGCAAATACGACAAATAGTAAATGCTATTGGATCTCAGTAATCTTTTCTGATGAAGCACGTGCAGTGAAATATATGTATATTTCAAAGTTATACAAAACGACAGTGGTGTCTCATGGTTTCATAATGGGGCTTCCTCTTGTAAAACCAGCTATCCAAAGGTTTCTTTGAAGAAAAAAGAATACAGACTGAATTCAAAGTCCGTGATTTCTTAGGGAAGTTTCCAATGAGAAGGACACATTTGGAACACATCTTGAAAGACTTTGAGATAGTGGTGTTGTAAGGCAATGTCTTCATTTCAAAATACAAATGTACAGTCTGGAAACGGCCGGCATCCCCTGCAGAATAGTGAGTGAAGGTTCTGCTGTCAAAGAATGACCCATCCCAGTGGGGCTGAGTTCACAGTAATCCCAGGAAACGAGTGTCTCCCCAGCGTGCCTGAAGGACACAGGTTTCCTAAAAGCAGCAGCGGTCCCAGTCCTGGCAGTCGAGGGGAAATCCCATCACACTCATGGATAATATCACCAATCACAACAACAGAAAACAGTCATTGGATGCAGAGGCAGCTTAAGCTTCAGACCCATCCCCCACCGTCAGGTTCACACGGCCCTTTCCAAGGTCCTCTGAGAGGTCCCAGTAATGTATCCTCAAGTCGTATGCTTTTGAGCAACTTGGATTCTCCATCCTAAAGAGGTCTCCAGCACTGATTAGACTCCTCCTGAGTGAAGGCCTGCCCTCTTCTGCCCGGGACACTCGGGGAACTGAGTGTCCCGGGAGGAACACTGAGACGCTGAGAGGAACCACCTGGGAAAGGCAAGGTGGAGGAGAGAAAGAGCAGAAACAATGACCCAGGCCCCTGCATGATTGGGGACCAGTGGGACCAAGGGTTGCTTTGTGGTTGTTATTAATCTACTCAATAAAATTGTTAATTCCCTGGATTTCTTTTTCTAAATGATGAGTGCCCGTTGAACAAGTCCAACTATATGGGAATGTGGATGATGTAGAATGGCCTCTGTGCAAATCCTTCTTAGCCTCCAGACCCTATGAAATGGCACATGTTATGAAGCCTGAGAGTCTTTGAATGCTGACAACACTTAGCAGCACTCCTGTGATACTTACAGAAACAGGAGCTTGGGACCAGTCAGGGGACCTGACAGCATCGAAGGCAGGCAGGTGGTGCATGTGTTCCATGAGGTCTTGCAGAAGAACAGCAGAGGAAAAAACAAAACCTGGGCCAGGAGCCTGGGCACAGATCCCAGTCAGAGATTGGACTTCCTCTGGGTAGGTTTCAGCAGCATCCATGTAAACAGCTCTGATTTAGCTTGGCAGGTGTGCGTGAAGGTGAAGCTGGTGGAGTGGAAATTGGAAGGTCTGGGAAGGGAGGTCCTGGTAGCCGGTGTCCTGGTCCAGAAGTAGCAGTGAATGGAAAGGAGTGGGTGTGGGGGACACAGAGATGGAACAGAAAAGTTCAAAATCAATCTAGATGGGATGGTGGGAGAGGTAAGGAGGAGCTGCATTTTTCCGTGTGGCGGGTGGAGAACTCATGGCGGCAGAGTGCACTCAGAGCTCCAGGGGAGACAGTCTGCTTGGGAGAGAGATGGTGAGCATGAGCTTGGTTCCCTGTGCCTGAGAGTCTAGTAGGTCAAGAAGGTGAACGTGCCTCGTTCTTGGCTATTCAGAGTAGGAGTGGTCCCTGGACCAGCCCCACCGGAACCGCCTCAGAACTTACTGAAAACACGGGCTCGGAGAAGACCTGAGCACCATCCTGCACCACTCGCAGCACCTGTGAAGTCTCTGACCTGGCGCCATACTGCTGGGAAATCACCAGCTCCCTCTCCGCGGGAGGCTCAACATCTAGGAGTTTGGGCCTGTTCTGTAGATGTGGGTCCTGTAAACAGGCTCGATCGGTGCCGCTGTGTGGACCCTTTAAAAGTGTCTGCCTATACCACACTGAGGCCAGACGCACACCTGTGGCCATGTGCACAGCTGCACAACTATCGGCCGGCTGGCTCATCTGGGCCCTGGGTTCCATCACACATTTTCCCTTGTACTTCAGAGCAGCACTAATAACATCAAAGGGAAAGTGACTTACAGGGTCTCAACGAACTCACTCAATAGTAAGAACTGAAGTAGTGACAATAGTGAGAATTTGAGTATAGCACTATAATTGTAAAGTCTTGATCACGTGCCCTAGCTGGTTTGGCTCAATGGATAGAGCATCGGCCTGTGGACTGAAGGGTCCCAGGTTCAATTCCGGTCAAGGGCACATGCCCAGGTTGCAGGCTCAATCCCCAGTGGGGAGCATGCAGGAGGCAGCCGATCAATTATTCTCTTTCATCATTGGTGTTTCTCTCCTTCTCCCTCTCCCTCTCCCTCTCCCTCTCCTTCTCCTTCTCCCTCTTCCTCTCCCTCTCCTTCTCCTTCTTCCTCTCTCTCTCTCCCTTACTCTCTCAAATCAATAGTATATATATCAACAATTAAAAATTAAATCTGTATCTTGGTCTTCAAAACTTTCCAAGTTTGTAAGTACCATATGTCCTTGTTAATCACTTAAGTCCATTCACCACCAGACAGACACCTGTGTGTAAGCAACCACTTTCCAGTCTCACTAGAAATCATCATAGCGATGACATTTTCTAATATCCATTTCATACAAGTGCATTGAAAATTCTTTCCTTGTTTTCAACTTCTCTGTTCACTCTCTTCTCTGTGGCAAGAGTATTTAGAACCTCATGCAATACTACCTTGAAAACACATGCAATGCACTTGGACAAGTCACTGAATGTGCCGGGAATGGGTTTTTATGTGATTTGAGTCTAAGCAAGATGATGTGTTTCAACGACGATGACGAAGTTCCCCATGAAGGCTTTGTCACGGTATGTTACTATTGTGATCAGAGTTTCTCACGCTGCTGACTTCTGGGAGAGCACTTACTATGCTCCAGGAAATTGACCACATAAATCCCTTCAAGTCTCAGTTTTTTGCAGACTTCTTGGATGTTCACATGAAATGTGCACCTGAAATCCTCAACAGAAGGGGAAAGTCAGAAGTGGCCTTCATTTGTAGAATGTGGAAAAGATGTGTCCACGGAGGTGAGTTTGAAGAGGCTGTAACTGAACGTCGGTGCTACAGGGTGGCTTCCTGGGACCAGGACTAATCAGATGAACTAGGGAAAGGCTGTCTCCTATCAACCTGGCATCTGACCATTAACTACTGGCCAGATATTGGCAGTTGTACATGGTTCAGCCTGTGCTGTAATCGGGCCATTGCTTCTGGGCCCACCAATGCCCTAACCAGCCATAGAACAAGAACAGAGTGGCTGTGGATGGAAGTCTTTTCCTTCCACGTGGCTCGTGCTGCTGCTATGCAGACTATTTCATGACAACACTGGGCCTCAACTGCATGAAGAACCTGCTTTGTATTAGCTGCTGGTTCGTGTTCCCTTGTCTGAGACTTGCTCCCATCCTCAGAAAAGCTGGCAGGTAGTGGGACAGGGTGAAACTCACCCCTGGGAGGGACCTTTCTTGCCTGTGTTATTAGCTGGTGAGTTTCAGGGCACTGATTATACCCTCCATGAATGGAAACTCTAAAAAACTGAATGCACTCTAACTGGTTTAGCTCAGTGGACAGAGCATCAGCCTGCAGACTAAAGGGTCCCAGGTTCGATTCCCATCAAGGGCACATGCCTGGGTTGTAGGCTTGATCCCCAGTGGGGGGCATTTAGGAAACAGCCAATTAATGATTCTTTCTCATCATTGATGTTTCTATCTCTCTCTCCCTCTCCCTTCCTCTCTGAAATCAATAAAAATATATTTTAAATAAATAAATAAATAACAAATAAAAAACTGAAATGCAAAGACCTCGAGGTAAATGTTACCTCATTATTTAAAATCTGCTGCCAAAAAAGCTGACCTGTTATAAATAAGATGCTAACTCTGTTTATGTTCCAGATGTCTTATTTCATGCAAGCACACTGAATGTGTGGCCAACCCTGCCTCCAACCTAAAGGGCTAATTTCCCATCAGGGCAGGATAATGGGATGAACACATTCTCCAACAGCTATAGAAAAACGCATTGTTATCTAGGATATAATATATACATTTTAAGTGATCTTATAAAACCTTAAATGGTCACACCAGGTCCAGCAGAGTCACATAAAATTTAACTCATTCATTACAAAATCCTCCAAAGTGGATGAGTTCTGATTTTTAAAAAGACCTGAAGGAATGAACAAGAAATTAAAAACAGGTGACATGGACTATATGAGTACAAGACTATAAATAAATACAGTGGTGAACATCTACTACACATTTGACCACTTTAACCATCACTAACATCTCCACCGCTGGCACTGTTGGTACTGAACATGCAGAATTGTCTTTGAAGTATGGCTGCTATTTTCATGTCTAAGATGCTGATTCAGTTTCAGATCTCTTCGGTCAGGTTGGGAGAATACAGGTGCTTTTTTCTGCAATAAGTTGTAAAATTAAGTAGGCATGCTACACATCCCCTCACATGTATCAGATCCTGCAGGCACCATGCCCACAGAACTGGAGCCGTTGGAATCTGGAAGCCTGGCTGCAAGTGTGGGCTCTGTCACTAATGTTAACCAGGAAGCGGCTCCAAGTCCACGAGCCTCTGTCTTTCTCCGTAAACCAGGGGAGCCTGTAGCAATGAGAATAGCTGAGAGTCAGAGGAAATGCTTTCTTCAAGCCAGGGACTTTTCTAGGAAGTTTGCACACATTAACTCAAAATCAACATTTTATCAGTGTGCAGCATTCACTTAGCAAAAGGGGCAGTGAGCTGGGGGCTTCTTCCACCTTCAGCCAGGATGTCCTGGATCCCTGACTTTCATTTCAGATGTGGGAGGTGTCAGCAAGAGATACAGAGTGTAGGAGGAGAGCGAGGCCGGGCATTCCTGCCACTTCCTCTTGACTGAGCAGTCGTCTTGACATATGTGCTGGGGGTGCTCCCTCTACACTATCTCCTGCCTCTTTCTGGGGCTCCCCTTCTCACTGGCCCAGTCAGCACCGCAGCTGGCTGGCTCAGCCTCCAGCCTCCTTGGGTCAGGGCAAGGGTGGCAATGCCTCCTGCTGTTGATGGTCTCCTGGACAACACGCCTCTCTTGTTCCCTTAGCTGCCCCCCAATCTCTTCACCGCAGTGTCTTAATTTGAACGTGGGGAGTGGGATGCTTCTTGCTGGAACCTACACTCTGAGGAGCTTTACAGCCTTAATATTTCAGTCAACTGCTTGTTACTGAGCTTTGTTGTTTTTTTTTTAAATAAATTAATGTGTTAGGAAATATAATCTTGCCTTTTAAAAAACAAAAGGTTTGTTTCTAATTTGTACTAGTTCTCTCTCTTTTCCTAACAAACAAAACAATCTTTTTCGTTTGGCTCACACTTCAGGGAAAGGGTGTTTGGGGCTTGATTAGGTTGTGGGCTTCACCAAATGAGCCTGGTCCATCCCCGTCACATGGTTCGCCATTCGCTTGGGCTTGGGTTCAAGCATAAGCTCTGGACTCCTGGGAAGGGAGGGTGGACTAGCTACTCTGCACACTCTAATTACAGGGATACATTCTTAGAACGAATGGTCAAGGTCATCCTGGTAGGAAAACCAAAAAAGCGATTTTCGCTTAAATGGATGGCTCGTCAGCTCCTGATTCCCCAATGGCCACAGCTTAGCATCTCACGGTCCTGAAATGTGCTGTTACATTTCTCCAACTGCTGTTACGTTTCTCTGTCTCTTTTTTCCTAAACGAATCTCCTTTCTACTCTCTCAAAGTATCACCTAAAATTGTTCAGAGTGCACACTGTCCTGGTGCATACCCTCTATGTTAAATGGGAAGTTCTGGGTGGGAGCCAAGCCATCTGGGCGAAACCATCCTGCTGGGCCTGGGCTCTCCTTGGAGATCATGCCGGTGTTATTAGTTCCATGTGTGGGTCTGCGACAAGATAATAGGAACAACTGACGGAGTGGCCAGAGACAGAAGTGACAACTGGGCCAGTGCTTGAAATCGACACTCCAACTGTGGAGTAAGCTCCTGACTGCCATGCCAGGGTGCCTGCCCAGGGCCACGCAGAGCTGGGCACAAAGGCCAGAGGAAACCCTATGCAGCACAAGTTGAGAAATAATATTCGCATGCATTTGTTAACCCTCAAACGTTCCTAAAATAACTATTTAGAGTAACATGCACTTACTTCATTATTTTTATCTGATAGAAAAAAATCACGATGAATCTAGCCCATATACATCTTGATTGTCAGGTGCAAGCTTCTGATGGTGCTGTAACGAAGTACGTTTTTACATTTTTGCTATTGAAAGCCCTTTTCTTTGCTTAATGATAACCAGGCTAAACTGCACACTCGGCGGG
This sequence comes from Lasiurus cinereus, assembly GCA_011751065.1. Taxonomy (NCBI): domain Eukaryota; kingdom Metazoa; phylum Chordata; class Mammalia; order Chiroptera; family Vespertilionidae; genus Lasiurus; species Lasiurus cinereus. Next base: position 23,646,570 of record JAAGEH010000040.1, read on the forward strand.
CACAGCTGCTGTTGGTGAGACAGCATGGATCTTGGCCCTGAGCATCCCATGCGTGCTGAATTCTCTTTCCCGGCTCCCAATGTTTTCTCTGGGACACAGGGTCTGTATATGTTATTTGGTTGGAGCCACACATCACAGCTTCCTGAGCATAGCCCAAAAGGGACCGGAATAGCAGGGGTGAGGTGAGCAGGGGGTGATTTCCAACTGAGTGGTTCCCTTAGTTGGAAACTGAGATGTTCCGTGATGCAGGCGCATCTTTACTCTCACGATGAATAATGTATACACGGTGGTTTAGAGAGACATATAATAAGAACTCCTGTGTTCCAAAGCCAGCAGTTTGGGATTTATGCTAATCCTCACACTCTCGCTTCCAAGCACAAGCCCATCACCAAGCCCTGCTGACTCTAGCCATGTCCTCACTCTGGCGTTTCCTTCCCTACCTCAGAAGAGGGCCTCAATTTAGGACCTAGACTCCCTGATTGTCCTTTCTCCCCCTTATTGTCATGACAACTGCTTTTCTTAATATCATTCTGTTTCCCTATTTTTTTAAAAAATATATTTTTATTGATTTTTTACAGAGAGGAAAGGAGAGAGATAGAAAGTCAGAAACATTGATGAGAGAGAGACATCGATCAGCCACCTCCTGCACGCCAGTGGAGATGTGCCCGAAAGCAAGGTACATGCCCCCAACCGGAATCGAACCCGGGACCTTTCAGTCTGCAGGCCGATGCTCTATCCACTGAGCCAGACCTGTCTCGGCTGTTTCCCTATTTTAAATGTTACCAACCACCTCCCAGCCCACTCCTGATGAAGTCCCACCTTTTCTTATGGCTCCACAATATTCCAGCAACTCGCTGTGCAGGCCGATCTACTCATACCTCCCAGGCTTTGCTCCCAGCCACCTCCTCTGCCTGGAATCCCCCTTCTCCTCCTCGGCCAGAAGGAAATACATTGCATTTCTTTCCAAACCTAGTTCAAAGGCAGTCTTCCTGGCCGGGGAGCATGGCCTGGGGATCTCTCTGAGCTTTGCCATCATAGTGCCTTGGACGTGACCTCACAACCCATCACTGATCATTGTGGTCACTTGTCTGTAGGCTTTGTTCCGTTTGATTTCCAGACATTGCCCACCCGGCCTGGCCCAAAAGGGCACGCATACTTTAAAGAATGATCGCACTCATCCATGCTGTAGAAATGGGCTTTGGCTGAGTTCAACAATATTCGGCGCGGACACTCTCGAACGTTGCTTAGAGCTCAGACCAATGCTTCTGAAAGCGATGCTGAGAGTCCAAACTGCCTCATCCTCCAGAGCCCTCTGCCCCCTGGAGCATCCACTCTCTGTCTCACATGCAGAAATGGCTTCATCTGCCACTCGGCCTTCTTCCTGCTGGGGAAGTTGTCTCGAAGTGGTGTGAAGGTCACTCTGCAGGGCCAACTGCACCCACTTTCTGTTTGGGACTGGGCTTGCCCACTCCCACCGCTTGGGGGCTTGCCTCCTGTTTTGCTTTGTTTGGACACTGTTAGCAGTGACCCCGTATTCTTGACTCGTCTGTGGCCTTTCACCTGGTCTGGCCTGGTGATCCTAGTCACTTCCTCTTAGTCACCTTCCAGGTAGGCCAGGCAGTGAGGCCATCACCGGATGCGATATGGATGGCCACAGTTATGTCAGCACGCAGTGACCGTCTGTCTTGTCTGGAGCAGACACGGCTCACCTCCAGTTCTGATTTTATTCTGGAGAAGAGCATTCTGGAAGTGCCTCGCCACAGTTCCCAGATACCAACTGCACTTGACACATGGCGGTCTTGGCACAAGTTCCTGAAGAAGAAGAGGTAAACTTAAACATGAAGAGCTGACTTTTTCTCATACTGACCCTTCTAAACACTTCCCTTTCTGCCGACACTCAAAAAGCAGAATGTGGGAGGTGACCTTCACAATGGCATTGGGTAGAGAGTTCTTGGCTGCAGCAGCCACTAGCGCCCGCCCACGCGTCTCCCTCTGTGGTTCCCATGGCCACAGAGGCTCAGAGCCGGGTGCACACAGGTTTCTCTCTGTGGCTGACAAGCTGGCTGCGTTTATTTTTTAATTCCACTCTTGAGATGCCCGACTTCTTGCTCAACATTGGCCACGATTATTTAGCCTCGAAGGGCATAATGTGGGCATTGTCTGCATTCTCTCACACCTCAGAAGATGCCAAACAAATTACTTGGTTCTGTCCTAGCCGGTTTGGCTCAGCCCACAGATTGAAGGGTCCCGGGTTCAAGGGTATGAACCTTGGTTGCAGGCTTGAAGCAATTGATGTGTCTCTCTCATTGATGTTCCTCTCTGTCTCTGCCCCTCCTTTCTACTCTCTCTAAAAATCCAAGGAAAAATACCACGGTATCCTTGGGAGAGGATTAACAAAACCCCACGAATCACACTAGTCTTGGTCCACTATACAATGTCAGCTCCTGTGGAAAAGCACTTGGGTCAATGTATTATTTCCTTCAGGCTTTCACCCTGGATGCAGCCTTTGGGACCCTGTTCTGACATGTGGTTCTAGTAATGTACATTGTCGTTACCATATCACTCTGAGCCTCTTTCAGTGAGTGACTCACAACTTTCTTGCATCCACATAGATTTTAAAATCATTTTCACGAAACACGAGCCTGTTTGGGTGTATAACTACATGCCAGCCGACCCTTGGACATGGTTACACTAGTGTTGTTCCTGGGAGAATCTTTATTTTGTGGATTCTTTCCAATAGATTTACTCACACTTGTCCCCCAACCTTGATTCCTGATCCTTCCTTCTCCTCATACACACTCAGGAGGACTGTCTATCCATCGGTGCGAGGGGCCACACGGAGACTACCACAGGAAGCTCTCTTACGACCTAGTCACCAATCAGCTTACAGTTTCCGGAGTACACTGCTGTGGGACATATGAGCAGCAAAGTAGGGAGAATAAGTCACTACAGAGTCAGCAAATTAGACTCAGAATCTCTGTGTTAAGGAGAAGAGTATTTAGGGGCCATAAAAGTAGATGCGCAGGTAATACTGACTTACATGACAGGGATGGGTGGTCTTTGAATCCAGGGGTGAAGACGTGGGCATCTCAGCCAGACAGGCCTGGGCTCCTGCTGAGTTCCCCCACTTATTTGCCATGCGGCTAACTTATGTGACTGCATCCTTTGGACCTTTAGCATTGAAGTGATCTAAGCTTCTGTTTGCTCTTAGTAAAATGGGGTTAATAATATCTTCTTGTTTATTGATTAAATATATAACCATACACAACACTGAGCACAGGGCCTGAACATAGTGAGGACTTAACAAACAGCTGTTTCAGAATTACAGAGCTTTGAATTCATTCAGAGAGTTATCAGATACAGCATCTTTCTTAAATGGACCCCAATTTGGGAGAGAAGATGAGATATGCATATAACTCTTGCGTTTCTCACCTGCCCCAACACACATACCTTCCAGTTAGATGAGGAAACAGGAACAGAGAAAACAGAAGTGACCTCTCGGGGGAGGCTAGCACCAGCACAAAATACAGAAACTGGTCTAGGGCTCTCTTCCTCTGTCTCATGGAATAGGAGGCACAGTCAACGGCCATCTTGGGTCCAGACAAGGGGCGCCCTGCAAGCAGTGACTGTTCCCTGGCAGCCTCAGAAGCCTTTGCAGCAAGCAGAGAAGGCCTCGGACAGAGGTGGGGAAGGTGGCTTGCGGCTGAGATGAAGAACTGGGGTAAGCTCCCTGGGAGTGGGGAGTGGTGAGAGGGGCATACTAAGAGTAGGTCCTACGCCTGAGGAATTTTAATCAAATGTGCCTGAGAAGGGTAGAGATATACCCATTTCTCCTGTAAATTGAGGATCTTATCCTCTCACGTAACTGCAATAAATATTAACATGGTGTGGGGGTGCGGAGTGGAAAAGATCAGGAGAATATAGTCAGGAATACTGCAATAGGTTTGCCCAGTGAGAGATGATTACTCAGCTTGGTGTGGCAATCACACAAAAAGGTATATATGTGTCGAATCACTGTATTGTACACTTGAAACTAGTATATTGTATGTTATATTTTTTAAATGACTATCTTGGATAAAATGCATAAAGAAATTTCTACATGGAGCTGTAACAGAACCTGAGGCTCTGGAAATGAGAAAATAGGGGAAAACTAGACACCTCTGTTCTTTCTCCCTTCAATGTACCTTGCCCCAAACTGGGCAGGACACTTCCTCCTGTTAGAGCACCTGGTCTCCATCAGATGGGGTTCTAGGCAGCCACGCTAGTATGCTCACAGTTCTTCAGTTTCCTTCCCAGCCAGCCATGTTCAAGCCAATCTGATTGCTTTCCTAGCTTCGGAAGGACACCAAAAAACACAGGTGAGCTTGGGCCAAGAGAAGGGGCAGGTAATTGAAGGGTAACGAGCAATTTGGGGAGGATGCAGTATTGGATCCAATCAACTAGTTGGTGCCCAAGTGACCGGAGAGCACAGGGTTCATATAGAACCCAAAACTGCCATATGGAGAAACAATTTTCCAGCGCTGTGCCTAGATCCAGAGAAAGCATGGAACTGCTTTTCTTTTCACATTCCTCTTGCAGAAGGGGGCTCTGATTGACACATCCTATGACCGTACCTTCTGGTACCTTCCACTATTATTTGACTGTGCACTGGTTAAGTAGATAGTATGGGCTGGCTTGGGATGCAGAAAAGGATTCCTGAGTTGTAAGTAAACAGTGCACAAATGAAACTTGTGAACTTTGGGCAGTGCTTGTGCTTATATTGTACATATTGATATAGCAGGCTTTATATAGCATGTCTTTAAATAAGAAACAGGCAGCTAGAACACCATTATTCCTGAACTGCCCCCAAACAAGAGTACGGGTCTGCATTTTCTACTGTCATTGGCCAGTTTTTCTTGTATGTCTTTCAAAATGTAATGAAGCCCTGGCCGTGTAGCTCAGCTGGTTTGAGCACAGTCCTGATAGGCTAAGACTGGTAGCTTGAGCTCTGGGCAGGGCATATACAAGAAACAACCAATGAATGCATAAATAAGTGGAACAACAAATCAATGTCTCTCTCTCTCTCTCTCTCTCTCTCTCTCTCTCTCTCTTTCTCTCTCTCTCAATCTCTCTCTGCCAAGTCAATAAATATAAATTTAAAAATTAATTTAAAAAGAAATAAAATGAAAAAGCAGTAGAAATTGATATGTCTTATATTTTTTAAGGATAGTTCCAGTTGTTATTGCATCAAAATGGTTTAGAGGAGTTGTTTAAAGTCAAATGACCATGCCCTAGCTGGTTTGGCTCAGTGGATAGAGCATTGGCCTGAGGACTGAAGGGTCTCAGGTTCAATTCTGGTCAAGGGCAGGTGCCCCAGTTGTGGGCTTGATCCTCAGTAGTGGGCATGCAGAAGGCAGCTGATCTATGATTCTCTCTCAACATTGATGTTTCTATCTCTCTCTCCCTCCAACTTCCTCTCTGAAATCAATAAAAATATACTAAAAAAATAAAATAAAATAAAGTCAAGTGACCAATACCTGAAAAGATCTGACGCAATGCCCCACAAAATAGATTGTTGAATAAATTCATGTGTTATAGAGCTGGACAGCAACATCTATTGGAAATCCTTGCTAGTTATATAGCTATCCTAAAGATACTTGATTTCTTTCTTCTAAGTACACTATTATTTCTCCTGAACTTATTTGGGACCCTGAGTGAAAATCCCCAAATATGTCTGACCCCAAATCCAGTACAAAAATTTTCAGAAAAAAATGACATTTATTTGGCATGACCTTAATCCTGGCTGATCCCTTCATTTTTTTACTGAATTCAAATCAAGGTTACCCAATGTATTAGTCTGAGTCAGTCTAAAGTGTGCATTACCATGGGAGACACCTGAACACTAGGATTTAGACTAATACCTCACCCTCTCCTTGGAGGCCAGGTTACCATGATCTCACCTGGCATTTTACAGCAGCTTCTGAAATTAGTTTCTTTGCTTCTGCAATCAAGTCTCCACACAATGGTCAAAGTGACATTTTAAATAAACTAGATTGCACTGAAAATAAAATTCAAACTCCTCCCATGACCAATGGGAGCCCCATGACCTAGTTTAGCTCTTTCCTTGTCCTCCTTCACTCATTTCCATACGCAACCCCACAGGCCTGTCTGTTTCTCAGGAAGCCTAGTGTGTGCCTTCTGTCAGGAACGCCTGCCTGGCTCCCAGGCCTCACAAATCTGGACTCTTCTCTGTCTTCAGGTCTCAGCCATGCCCTGCTCATCTCTGACGTTACCGCTGGACCATCTAATCCCTCTGAGGACTGTGTCCCCATCTTGTTTCCTTCGTAGCTCTTGCTCCTAACTATAGTTATTTCATGTGTAGCTGTCTCTCTGTCTTCCCTGCCCACTAGAATTTCAACTCAACTGGGACCTTGTTTTGTCCTTAGACACCATCCCTGAGCACTGTTTCTGGCGCAGAGGGAGTTAATAGCAGTTGAATTCATGACATTTTTTAATTGAGGGTTTTTTGTGTTGTTTGTTTTGTTTTGTTTTCAGAGAGAGGAAGGAAAAGAGAAACATTGATCAGTTGCTTCGTGCATGTGCCCTGACCAAGATCAAACCCAAAACCTTTTGGTGAATGGGATGATGCTTCAACCACCAGCTAGGGCTGAATTCATTACATTTTAACTCTTATAAATTACTAGTGGCCCAGTGCACAAAATTTGTGCACTGGAGGTGGAGGAGTGTCCCTCAGCCTGGCCTGCACCCTCTCACAGTCCGGGAGCCCTTGGGGGATGTCCAACTGATGGTTTAGACCCACTCCGGCAGTCAGACATTCTTAGTGCTGCCGCAGAGGTGGGAGAGGTTCCTGCCACCACTGCTGCACTTGCCAGCCATAAGCCTGGCTTCTGGCTGAGTGGCGCTCCCCCTAAAGGAGTGCACCGACCACCAGGAAACAGCTTCTGCATTGAGCATCTGCCCCCTGGTAGTCAGTGCCACTTGGTCGATTTGCATATTAGCCTTTTATTATAAATTATCTTTTAGAAGAGAAAGAGGCCTTAAATACTATCCTATATAATAAAGAGATAATAGCAAATTGACCATCATACTCTCACAAGATGTCTGTCTACGACCAGGCTGGCAGGGGGTTAGTGAGGGATGACCAAACAATTGAACAGCAGGCTGCATAGGGTGACCAGGCTGGCAGGGGCGGGGCAGTTGGGAGCAGTTGGGTGCAATTAGGCTGGCAGAGGGGCCAGTAAGGGGTGATTAGGCCAGGAGGGGGCAGTTAGGGGCAACCAGGCTGATGGAGAGGGGCAGTTAGGTATGACAAGGCTGGGGGGGGGCGGTTAGGGATGATCAGGCTGGCAGTCAGGTGAGCGATTAGGAGCCAGCAGTCTAGGATTGTGAGAGGGATATCCATGAGGGGTCCTGGACATCCCCTGAGGAGTCCTAGGTTAGAGATGGTGCAGGCTGGGCTGAGGGGATCCCTGCCCCCTTGTGCATGACTTTTGTGCACCAGGCCTCTAGTAAAGTATAATTTTCCATGTTGTGGTAATAAAATTAGAGTGCAGTAGAGATTAAAACACAGATTTGTAAGTGCCAAGGCCAGCACTAGAATCCCATTCCACACAAAACCCTCAGTTTCCCCTAATTCTCCAGCTGGCTTGTTCATTTCTCCTTTTCCTTCCTTGTACATTTTTTTTCTAAGCTATTGTTTTGTTCAGTCATCAACACTAACATAATTCATTTGTTTCTGGGTATGGCTTTATCATGAACTCTATGAAAAGATTTGTGGTGCGAGTTGTGAGGAACACCTTATGAAAACAAACCATCGCCTGTGAGAACAGCACAATCTGCAGCAGCGCTCATACTGGCTGCAGCACAAGCGGGGCTGTGTGCGGGGAGAACCGGGAATTAGTAACACATTTCTGAAGGTCTCTCTTGCATAATTTTTGTGTCCAGATGTCTATGACATTCGGGTTCTAAAATAGAGTTCCAAATACCACACATTCATGCACATTTTCCAAGAATAATTGGATGGTTTTTGCGTCTCTCTACTTAATAAACATCAGGACTAAAGATGGCTCATCCACAGGATCAGACTTATTCATTTAAACACCCATTCTGATGTGGAATAAACACAATTAAAAGGGGGCCAGATTGGGAGCCTTTGAAGTGCTTCTTTTAGAGACATATCTTCCAAATGGGAATAGCGTAAAAATGGAAAGTCATTTCCATAAACTTCTTCAGCTCACATGTTCTTGGAGATTAACCATTAACAACAGTTCCCACAAAACCCTCTGGTGGGTCTCCAAGGCCAAGGATAAAGTCCAAGCTCTCGTGAGGCACACTCTCCCTGCCGCCTCGCCCTGCTCCCTCTCTGGCGCCCACTGTTTGCAGTCCTCAGAGCTGAAGCTCTAGAAACACCAATGGGTTGTAATTCCTGGAACACAGTACAATGCTTCTTGTTTTGATATTTTGTGCACACCATGCCCTAACCCCCCTCTAACCCCCAACCCCGGCCCTGCACTACCTTCCAGTTAGGTGCCACTTCCTGTAGGAAACATCAGAAGCCCTCTGTTGCTGAGGTCATGCTGGGGGCATAACCTCCTCCCTGGACCATGCTGACTAGAACTGTTCATGCTGGTCCCCATTGGGCCCTGGACTACTAGACAGAGCTCATCTTTGTCTCCATAGTATCTGGTAGAAGTTCAATAAAGGTTAAATCAAGAAATAAGGCATTTGCATAAGAAAATGGAATTACAGAAAAGCAAAGGTTAAACTTCAATGACTGTTACATGCAAGTAAACCTCAATCAATGAGAACCAACTAACTCTGAATTTGCTAGAATTTATGGAGAAAGAAGAGTTACACTGCTTATGCTTAAAAAAAAAATCTCAGGAAGTAAGAAAATATTTTTACCAAGGAGCTCTTATAATGAATGAAAGAATGAAAAGGCAACTTCTAGAATGTCATTCCATAAGCAAGATTCCACACAATCTTCCAAACCTTCTACATCACTTCCACCAATCCTCAGAGAGATGGGGTTCCTAAAAGTTATTTAAAGTTACCCTGGCCAGTGCGGCCAGTTGGTTGAGTCATATGCACCAAAACAGTGGTTCTCAACCTGTGGGTCGCGACCCCTTTGGGGGGTCGAACAACACTTTCACAGGCGTCGCCTAAGACCATTGGAAAACACAGATACTATTCATAACAGTTGCAATATTACAGTTATGAAGTAGCAACAAAAATAATTTTATGGTTGGGGGGTCACCACAACAGAAGGAACTGTATTAAAGGGTCGTGGCATTAGAAAGGTTGAGAACCAGTGCACCAAAAGGTTGCGGTTCGATTCCTGCCTGGGTTTGGGCTTAATCCTCAGTTAGGGCCTGCAAGAGGCAGCCCATCAATGTTCTGTCACTCTCTCCCTCCCCCTTCCTCCTGAACCGTGGATGAACAGATTACTCAGATACAGTTTGACTGTGAAAGAGAGGGCTAAGGGGCTTGCCTGGCTCTGGTGGCCAGAGCAGCCTCAATTACCTGCCTCCTTAGGCCTTTTATTGGAATTTTTGTCTTTAGATACAATCAGTAGGATGAGTAATCTTGGGAGAACACGTGTTTACATTGTCCTCTAGACAAGGGCATCCAGGGAGTAAGCATAAGGATTCCAGTAAACACCTAGGGGTCTGCATATGCATAGACTTGTTTAGAAAGGTCAGGGAATAATTAGGGGTGCTGCCTTCAACACTCCCCTAAGTCAGAATTCTGATAAACAGGGCAGGCAGCCTTCCACACACTTCTCTTTTGCCAGAATGTTCTCCTTATAACTTTCCAACCAAGTCTCATGTGCTCCTCAACACTCCTGGTTCATAGGTCGATGCTCAACAACTGAGTCATGCTGGCCAGGCAATAAAAACACATTTTTTAAAAACTATTGAAATTTATCTTTAACCTTCTACTGTAGCCTATCTATGTATTTCTAATTCAATAACAATACTATATTAATATTTTAATGTACATTGATATCTGAGATTAATAAAATATCCACTTAGAGCAATGCTTAATGCACAGAACTGATGTCATTATATATTTTTTCAATACACATATTCAGACATTCATTCAACAAATATATATCGAGAGCCTCATATGTACCAGGCCCTGGCATGTACCAGGGAATTCAGTGAACAGCTGAGATGCAGCTCCTGCCCTCGAGGTGTTTACAGTCCGGTAGGAAAGACCCAACAAACAAATAACAACAAGTGGGTGAGCCCTGAGGAAAGGAAAACAGAGCTATGCTAGAAAACAGCAGCAGAGAAGGAAACAGAGATAAACAAGGCTTTTCCAGGAAAGTGACTTTCAGACTAAGCTCTAAGGTCTAAGAAGCAGCCGGCATGAAAAGAGGTGGGGAACAGCATTCCAGAGACAGGGACTGCCAATGCAAAAGTCCAGGAAAGAAGCTATGTGTGTGAGGACCTGAAGAAAGACAGTGTGAAGGCAGCAAACTGGGCAAGGAGGGAGGTGCAGATCCAGATCCCTCACTGTGGGACTTTAGGAATTTCCTTCTAATCACAGTAGGAGAACGTGGTGAGGGGTAGACTACTGTCCATCTAAACTACTTAATACTGGGCTAACTGTAGACAAGGGCATCCAGGGAGTGCTCATAGCTGCATGCAAATGAGTACTTGTGTTTCTCATATACATACTCAAGCAATAGTTATAAAAATATTAACCTTTCAGAATACAGAAAGAAACTGCCTACTGAACATTTCCCCAAAACATGAAGTTTATTGTAATACTCGAGGCCCAGTGCACTGGAAGGGGTCCCTCAGCCCAGCCTGCCCCCTCTCACAGTCTGCCCTTAGGGGTGATCAGGGTAAGACGACTCCCCATCACACTTCTACTGCTGCCACTGCCAACAGCGCAAGCCTTGGCTAGCCCTGGTTATATGAGCCTCAGGTGGTCCTAGACAGCTGGGAAGCTGAGGGAACTGGGTACTACCATCTTGTGGCTGTGGGTGATACTATCTTTGAGGGCAGAAATGTCAATTAGCATATTCTCTCCTTATTGGTTGTGGGTGCCACCATCTTTGCAACAGTCTGAGGATCAATTAGCATATTCCCTCTTTATTAGATAGGACTAGAGGCCAGGTGCACAAAGTTCATGCACAGGGGTGTGTGTCCCTCAGCCCAGCCTGCACCCTCTCCAATCTGGAACTCTTAGAGGGATGTCCAACTCCCCGTTTAGGCCTGATCCTATGGACCTCCCTTTCACAATCCAGGACTGCTGGCTCCCAAATGCTTGCCTGCCTGCCTTTCTGATTGACCCTAACTCACTCCCCTGCCAGCTGATCACCCCCTAACCACTCCCCTGCCAGCCTGTTTGCCCCTAACTTCCCTCCCCTGCAGGCCTGGTCACCCCCAACTGCCCTCCCCTGCAGGCCTGGTCACCCCCAACTGCTCTCCCCTGTAGGTCTGGTCTCCCCCAACTGCTCTCCCCTGCAGGCTTGATTGCCCCCAAATGCCCTCTCTTGAAGACCTGGTCCCTCTCAACTGCCCTCCCCTGCAGGCCATCTTGTGGTGGCCATCTTGTGTCCACATGGGGGCAGCCATCTTTGACCACATGGGGACAGCCATCTTGTTTGGTGGAGTGATAGTCAATTTGCATATTACTCTTTTATTAGATAGGCTAGAGGCCTGGTGCATGGGTGGGAGCTGGATGGTTTGCCCTGAAGGTTTCCTGGATCAGGATGGGGGTTCCCCTGGGGTGTGGGGTGGCCTGGGCAAGGGGCCTGTTATGGTTTGCAGGAGGCCATGCCCCAAGGCAACCTAAGCAGAGGCCCTGGTATCTATGATTTATTTATCTTCTACAATTGAAACTTTGTAGCCTTGAGCAGAGCCAAGCCTCCTGCTTGCTCGGTGGCTGCAGCCATTTTTGTTGGGATTTATTTATCTTCTATAATTGAAACTTTGTAGCCTTGATTGGAGGCTTTGGCCAGCCAGAGTGTGCGGAAGGCTTGGCTTCCTCCATCGCCAGGGGCAACCCAAGCCTCCTGCTCGTTCCATGGCTGCAGCCATCTTGGTTGGGTTAATTTGCATACTGACTCCTAATTGGCTGATGGGCGTGGCTTGTGAGTGTAGCAGAGTGGTGGTTAATTTGCATATTACTCTCTTATTAGATAGGATATCTTGTCTACAGTGTATGGATAGAAGCTTATACCTTTATGGCACCCTTCTATATCTACAAAGAAACTGGGGCAATTGAGTTAGGACTCAAAGGCAATGCTGTTTCTTTTTAGCTGGAGGGCACCAAGGGCAAACAGCAACATTTGTCACGCTGGCTGTTGTGGCCATACAACTTCCAGGGGTCTGACCTGAGACGTGGAGCACAAGACCACAGTGCTGTGTGCTCCAAGTTTATTCTCATTGTTTGTTCTCACATCAGCCGAATTTTTGGCATTCTCCCACCAAAGGGAGGCATGCTTCCATGTCTTCTGCTCTTGGACAGCTCAAACTTGAAATGAGAATGTGGTGATTTGCATGGACCTTAATGAACATCTATAGGGTATTTTATGATTTTGAAGCACCTTCACCCACTGGTAGAGCATGAGTCCTGCAGCTAGAAGCCTTTGCCCTCCATGATCCATGAGGAGAGATTGAGAAATAGGCTGTCAGCAATGTATTGGGGGTCTCTGAAGCTTTGGTGATATTAGCACTTTTTCACCAGGTTAAATTTAGGAGGGAAGAAAAATCTGCTGAGTTTGTGTTTTTCATGGCAATAAGCCAATTTCCCTTTCCTTGCATCATTTGCCCTGGGGCACTTGTGCGGGCATGGGAATTACCTTCCCTGAAGGAAAAGCCTTGGAGCCTGTCGGGTGATGAGTGAGGCAGGTGCTAAGATTAGCCTTCACCCTATATGCAGAGAGATATAAAATTTGGGACTGGAGATGTGGGGATGAGGAACTTCCACCAGGTCAGGCTGGCTTCTTTGTGAAAGCAAGGGTATTCTCCGGAATTATGCAAAACAGGTTTCTGGAAGGTCCAGGCCAGGACCCTTTGAAGTGCAGGCCCTCCCTGGGCTCAGCTCCCAGGACTTCACACTGAGGAGGGACTAGGGTTTGGGAAGGGCTTTGAGGAGAGAAGCAGAGATTACTATGATAGCACACTGGGAAGACTGGGGGCCTAGGGAGGGTATGCTTCCTGGGGGGAAGTCCTCTCAACTGATATCTACACATTAGGATTTCAGGCACAGGAGTTGGATGGGATAGGCTAGAATGGAGAGCAAGGAGAAAGAAGGGATGATATAAAATAGTGAATGGGTGGTGCATCCAGGAACTTTGATGATTCAACATGTGTCCTGTCTCCACAAGGTCTCGGTGCTGTATCCTCTAAGTTTATTCTCATTGCTTGTTCTCAGGTCAGTGCCCCAAGGTATTCTCCCCAACAAGGGGAGGCATGCTTTCTCATTGGCAGTGGATAGGCTGGGCCATGGAAGAGAGAAGGCTAGAGGTGGGTAGCCAATAAGTCAGGGCTTTACCACACAAGCACAAGGTTAATCTGAGGACAACAAGGATCCAATAACAATTTTAAGAAGGAGGATGATTACCCTAGCTGGTATGGATAGAGTGTTGGCTCAGTGGATAGTGTTGGCCTGCAGACTGAAGGGTCCCAGATTTGATTCCAGTCAAGGGCATGTATCTTGTTGCGGGCACATCCAGTAGGGTGTGTACAGGAGGCAACTGATTAATGTTTTTTTCTCTCATCAATATTTCTAACTCTCTATCCCTCTCCCTTCCTCTCTGTAAAAAATCAATAAAATATAATTTAAAAAAAAGAAGAAGAATTAGAAGGAGAATGATCAATAGGGAGAGAATAGGCACCAATGTGAAGATCAGGGGATAGGTACAGGGAAGCCCATAGGAAACTGTTGCAATAACTCGGGGGACGGATAATGAGGACTTCCCCCCAGGAAGCATACCCTCCCTAGGCCCCCAGTCTTCCCTGTGTGCTATCATAGAATTAAGATAGATTGTGGAGAGGGGAGAAGTGGATAGGATTGGGCAGTGAGAATAATGAGACTTGATTATTGGTTGGTAGGAGGCTCAAGTGTCCTGATGGAAAGGGCTGGTGGATGGCAGGTGGGATCTCTGGGAGGGAGCCCAGGCGCTGGGCCAGGTCCCATAACCAGGCACGGTCCACCTCACTGCAGACAAGCTGTGGAGAAAGCGATCAGGGCAGCCAGACGCAGCTCTGACCCAGGTGCCATAGCCACAAATTCCCATATTCCTGCTTTATGTCTGTGCTCCTGATGTCTCATCTGGTCCAGCATTTTCCCAGAGAAGAGTGTCCTGGTCTGGACCATAAATCAGAGTCACCGTACTTCTGACCGACGGCCAGGAGGAACACGAGATAGAGCTTTTCTGGACACACTTTCCCAAGGTGCTGTCCTAAGCTGGGGTAAGAGGGATGGGATACTAAGTAGGAAACAATTCATTATTCATTCATCTGAGTGAAATTACCATGGGAGAAATTCTAAATTTTACCAGGAAAAAGTCCCAGTCCTTGTTGAATGGGTTCACCCAACCTGCAGCTTGGATTTTAAGTTATGAGCACCAGGGCCTCTAAATACTCCATGGCGGCTGGATACACTGTGGGCCTGGCTCCAGGTGACAAAGCTTCCAGACTATTTTTCCACCTGGATGTGCTTTTCCTAGATGAGATTATGCTTAGGGACATATTCAAGGAAGTCCCTTGTTCCCTAAAGTGAATGGTTGACTTTAGGGCTGTGGGGAAGGTTTCCAGGGGTCTGGATACGGTAAGCCTAGTCTATAGCTGTCCTAAAATTCGGAAAGTTATGTGAATGCTCTTGTCAGGCTGGCTGTTGTGACCATGAGACACACCTCAGGTATGCAGGTACAGTGTCCAGGACAGTTCCGCAGGACAGCCCCACATGAAACAGCTTCCATCCAAGCTGCTGTGCTTCCACTGCATATGCTCTTAGAAAAGGTAACTTACAGGCTGGCTGGTCATCTCACCTTCAGAAAGAGTGCATTTCAAAACTGCATTTGAGGGCTGGCTCTCCAGAATGGGAATACACTTCCTTTCCTGAAACACTGATGTTGGGTTCCCAGGAGGTGCACAGAAGCCTGCATGACTGTGAGTGTACACTGCTTACTTGAATTCATGGACCCTACAAGCATCACTGAGGAGAGTGAAAGACAGAGAGCCCCGAACTCACCCACCCACCCCATTTTCTACATAAAGAAGAAAATTCTAGAAAATGTGAAATCTCTCTTATTGCCACCTTCTTCTCTGTCTCTCTCCAGTCGCTGTTTCCCCAGGGCCCTGTGCTGTACCATGTCCTCCCTGCTTCCACCCACATGTGCCTGTGCCAGCCACTCCATCATGGCCTGTTTCCTAACCATGGCTTCTCTCTTTCCTAATAAACTCTGTGCCCTCAATGCAGGCAGTGGAACTTCCCGTTAAGCATTCTAATTGAACACCCATATACGAATGCCTAGTGCCATGGTCAGCAAACTTCGGCTCAATAGCCACATGTGGCTCTTTGGCCCCTTGAGTGTGGCTCTTCCACAAAATACCACGGCCTAGATGAGTCTATTTTGAAGAAGTGGCATTAGAAGAAGTTTAAGTTTAAAAAATTTGGCTCTCAAAAGAAATTTCAATCGTACTGTTGATATTTGGCTCTGACTAATGAGTCTGCCGACCACTGGCCTAGGGGTTGAGAACATTTGCAGAGCATGTCTTTCAAACGACCCAGCATATCTGTTATTTCAAACATTTATGTTTTTTAGAGGAAGAGCATAATGAAACTTAACAATAGGGAGGGGGTGGTTTCAGGTGAGGGTGAGGTATTTTTGGACCAGGGCCTCCAAAGTTTAATTCTTTAAATTCCTACTTTTTATTTTATTTTTTAAAGAAAGCTCATTTTATTTATTTATTTATTTATTTATTTGTTAATCCTCACATGAGGATATTTTTCCCATTGATTTTTTAGAGAGAGAGGATGGGAGAGAGGGAGAGAGGAGACACATACACACACACACACACACACACACACACACACACACACACGTGGGAGAGACAGACAGTTTGGCTGCCTCCTGCACGTACCTTGTTGGGGTCAGGATAGGATCTAACCTGCAACCCAGGTATTTGCCCTTGACTTGTACTTGAACCTAAGGCCCTTTGGTGCTTGGGCCAACACTCTAACCACTGAGCACACCAACCAGGGCCCTACATTTATTGACAACATCTGCCTTTACTTTTCAATTACAGCAACAATTAGTATCAGTATCTCGCTTGATGAACTAATCTGATTTGAACCTGTAAGGTATTATTCCTACTTAACAGAGAGGACACCAAGGCTCAGAGAAGTGAAGTGTCTTGCTTAGAAGCATTAGCTTAGACTCGAAGGAACCCAGGGCCCGAGCCTGAATCTCTGGCCACTTAGGCTGTACTGGCTGCCTCTCCCACTCCCCAGGCTACCCACACTCTGCTGTTGGCACAAAGGCTCAGGGGAGGGCATGGAGCCAGGGTTTCAGTTTGGGACTGAAATCATCCCCAGAAAACCACTACTGTCAGAATGTAGAGCTACCACCTCCTGCAAGAAGTGGCTCCTCTACTAATAGCTGATGTTAAGTGAGATCTGGTCAGAGGGACAGAGCAAGGGAATCAGGAACAATGGGAAATTTGGCACAGTCAAGGAATATATGTATATGCTTTACAGATAGATATGAAATAATGACTACCTTGCTTATCAGAAACCATAGATCGAAATCTACCATAATTGTTTCCCAATTTCCCATTACGAAGGAGACAATGAAATTATGTAGCCTATTAATCTCTGTATTTGAGAAAACACTTGGAGATAGAGAACATACACTTGCCCAAACAGTCAAGCAATGTGGGGAAAGGAGGTCTAAGGCAGAGGCAATAATAGCAGAGTGTAATCAAAATTAAAATGAGGCCTGTCCAAATAAAAGCCTTTAAAAAGTGTGTGTCTTTGGAAGAAAGAAGTGTCTTGAAGGCAGCTCTGGTCATGGCATAGAAACTCTTTCTGTACCTGATAACATGCTGGGACCTGTAGGAGAGTTAGGGCAACTTCTTTGGGGGTTGGGAGGTTGGCGGGGGGGGGGCGTGCGGGGCCCAACCCAGGTAATGAGCACAGGAAAAGCTTACACAGGTCCTAGCCACAACTCTGGCGGCCTGAAGGCTGCAGGGAAGAAGCAGGAGCTACACATCAATTCTTGCCACATAAAAAAAGTTTAAAGAGATACCTGGGCTTAAAAACACTATTAGACACACATTTATGAAAAGCTTATCAACCGGAAAATACTTGGCAACTGTGTGATGAAAGGCAGGTACTATCGCCTGCATTTAAACACATCAGTCACCGAATCTTCTTGGGGAGAGAAAGGGGTTTTGGGAGGGGAGGGGAGGGAGGGTGAGGAGGGAAGACAAAGGGGGTTGTGGGAGTGGTTCTTTAAATTGCTGATAATCTATCAAACCTAGATTGCAGAAAATCTCAACAATGAAACTGTTAATCCGTATACTTTGTACAAAGGCTGGGACCTAAAGTAAGCAGATAGACTAGAACTGGCCATTATTAGGGAATGTTTGGATCTATCTGAATTCAGAACCTTCTCAGAGAATCTAAGGGTAAATAAGATTTATTTATTTATTTATTTTTTTTTTAGTTTTGTTTCAGTAGTAAGTATACCTGTTTGTATAGAAAGCATATTTGAGTTCACTAAGGTACAGGGAAATTCACTAAGATTAATCTCCTGTAGTATAATTTATTAATAAAAGAAATATTCTAAAATCAAAAGGTATTTTTCTATGCAATGGTGGCTCTTTTTTTTCTTAATCCTCACTCGAGGATATTTTTCCATTGATTTTTAGAGAGTAGAAGAGAGAGGGAAAGACAGAGAGAAACATCGATATGAGAGAGACACATTGGTTGGTTGCCTCCTGCATGCCCTGTCCAAGGCCTGGGCCAGGAAGGAGCCTGTAACTAAGGTACGTGCCTTTGACTGGAAATGAAACCGGACCCTTCGGTCTGCAGACTGATGCTCTATCTACTGAGCCAAACCGGCTAGGGCAGTGGTTGGCAAACTCATTAATCAACAGAATCAAATATCAACAGTACGATTGAAATTTCTTTTGAGAGCCAATTTTTTAAAATATATTTTATTGATTTTTTACAGAGAGGAAGAGAGAGGTATAGAGAGCTAGAAACATCGACGAGAGAGAGACTTCGATCAGCTGCTTCCTGCACATCCCCCACTGGGGATATGCCTGCAACCAAGGTACATGCCCTTGACCGGAATCGAACCTGGGACCTTTCAGTCCGCAGGCTGACGCTCTATCCACTGAGCCAAACTGGTTTTGGTGAGAACCAAATTTTTTAAACTTAAACTTCTTCTAATGCCACTTCAAAATAGACTCACCCAGGCCAGGGTATTTTGTGGAAGAGCCACACTCAAGGGGCCAAAGAGCCTCATGTGGCTCATGAGCCACAGTTTGTCAACCACCCGTCTAGACCTCCTCATTGCTGTCCTGGGTTGGCCTTGGCTTTTGTTTTATTCCATTATCTACACTTATGTAGAACAATTTAAATAAGATCATATCACTCCCTGGTTTAAATCCTCTGCTACCCCGTGAGCCTTAGACTAATATCCCTAAGTCTTACTATGGACTATAAGGCCCTACAGACCTGGCCCTGCCCACCTCCAGCATAATCACCCCTTCTCCTCCCTCATTCACTCCACTCTGACTTTGAATTCCTCCAACATTATAAAGGCTTCTGTACATGCTCCTTCCCTACCATCCCTAAGCTAGCTCCGTATCAGTGTTGGCCAGGATATTATCATACATATCCTTTCGTGAAGTTTCCTTGTTCTCTTATTCCCTTCATAACAATGGTCCCCATTTGAAACTGCTTTGCTTATTTTCAATTTACTTGGTCTTTCTGTCTTTCCCTGCAAGACCCATAACCACAGAGAGGATGCCCATCTTGTTCTGATGAACGTGTGGTACCTAGGGCAGAGCCTGGTGAGTAGTAAATAAGCAATGAAAACTCATTATGTGAGGATTCACAAATAGATAGACAATAACTCTATGAAGTCCCTGGCTTTTCAAAGAGGACATAGTGATTTACCGTGACCATATGCCTGTTTAGTGGTGAACCAAATAGATCTTGGTTGAGAAAAGTAATAATAAGAGGAAAGCTGAGAATAACCAGGGAATATGAAGGGCACAAATAATAAAACACCTTAAATCTTTCATTTCTAACGAAATGATAGAGCAGTCAAGTTAACCTTGTTAATCTTTCTAAGATTAACAGTCAATCAAGCAATGAAAATAAGAAAGGCTAACAAATTCTAAGCTCCCCCGAACTGAGAGGCTAATAGAAAGCTGACCACAGTCGCTTCCAATCTCAGGGACACTGGAATGAAAGTGCATGTTTATCTGTTATTTGCTAGTGACACACATTTGGACCTGTTTCGGCAGAAAGGGGGGCTGGTTAGGAGGATTCTGGTATTGAGACCTGAAGACACGTTGTGGGGCTGGGGAACTGGACCCAGAGACTGGAAACAGTCCCCTCAGCCTCAATTCTCTGTTCCTTTACACATCACCTTCCCTTCCTTTCCATTAATTTGTTTAATTTCAGGACTTAGGAAGTAGATACAACTGATTTTCTATTTTACAGAGGAGGAACAGTATCTTGCTCAGGGTCATAAGGTTAAAAAGGGCAGTGGCCACTCTGCCTCTGGGAGCACACCTCACCTTTCCTTCCTCCGCTCCCCCGGGTGCCTGGCCTTTGCCTTCCTCCCTCCTGAGCTCCAAAGGCCCTTCTTCTGCCTCGGTGACTATTTCCTGAGCCTATGCAGCCCACTGTCTCACTCCCACAACCTCTCTAACTTTCCAAAATAAACTTTCTCTTATAATAATAATTAGAAAAAGAAGGAACAGATACAACTAATATTTCCATTTTAAAACATATTTTTATTGATTCCAGAGAGGAAGAGAGAGGGAGAGAAAGATAGAAACATCAATGATTAGAGAGAATCATAGATCGGCTGAGTCCTGCATGTCACATATTGGAAACAGAATCCATAACCTGAGCTTATGCCCTGACTGAAAATTGAACCAGGTGGTCTCCTGGTTCATAGGTCAACACTCAACCACTCAGCTACGCTGGCTGGGCTAATATTTCCATTTTATGGATGAGGAAACTAAGGTTCACTTCTTTCCCATAACATTCTAGAGAGTCAAAGCAACCCCACCTCTCTCTTGTTGCTTCTTCCATCCAAGACCCTTCCTTTGTTTTAATGTCCCAGCTGTAAAACATGCTCTCAAAATAAAATTAAAAAGCGGGGAGGGTGAGGGAGGAACAGAACTAGAATTCAAAGCCAAGCAGTCTATTGCCAGAGCCCACACTCAGCTTTTGATTACAGAATATTGTAAATATATGCTGGGTGGAGAGCCTGGTGCAGTGAGGCTGCATGATCAACAGCCAGAGACCAAGTTCAGCCTTGGGCTCACTGTGGCTTCAGGCCCCTCCACTCCCATCCCCATCCCCACCAATTACTCCCCATTGGAACTGCATTATTTTGAAGCAACTCCCATACATAATTTCATTTCAGCCATACATTTTTCAGTGCATATCTCAAAAAATAATTTTTAAAAATATCTTTTTATTGATTTTAGAGAGGAAGGGGGGGAGAGAGAGAGAGAGAGAGGAACATCAATGATGAGAGAGAATCATTGATTGGTTGCCACTAACATGCCCCACACTGGGGATCGAAAGCCCAACCTGGGCATGTGCCCTGACCAACTGGGAATCTAACTGTGACCTCCTGGTTCATAGGTGGATGCTAACTATTTAGTGGCTCTAACACACAGTAAATTCAAGGAAGGCAAGATAAATCCTTGACACTTTTCAAATAATAATAATAATAATATTATGCTTTCATTTATAGCTTTAATTGTTAATCTGGAATATTGTGTTTTGCAAAAAGGACAAGATTCCATGTCATTTTCAAGTATTGCTAATTCTTAAACTTCTTGTTTTTCAGATATAAGGCAATTTGGTAAATTGTATATTTCTTTCCCTACCTGTCCCTCCAGTATTTGGCAATTCTTAATAAGTAGCAATACATTTCTTTGCATGAATTCGATAAGACCAATTGTAGCTATTTTAACCAAGATAAAATCTGAAATTGGGTCTGCTTATAGCAGCCTTGGTTTCACTGCCTTTTGCAGAACTTGGTTCATCCAGGATTTCACAGGAATCCCTTACAATCCACAAGGGCAGGCCATTGTTGAATGTGTCCATGCTACCCTGAAGGGCATGTAGTAAAACAAAGAAGGGGGAATATAAGACTCAAGGATCTTGCTACAATACTATCTAAAACACTCTTAACCCTTAATTTTTTGAATTTGAATGATCATTTTTAATCTCCCATAGAATGGGACTTTACTTCAATAACCCCATCTCAAAACCACAAGTCTTGTGGCAAGATGTGGACATTAATGACTGGATGGGACCCAATGAATTGTTAACATGGAGGAGAGGATATGCATGCATTTCTACACCCACAGCACTGCTGTGGATTCTAGCTGGCCAGATTAAACCTTATCATGTCATGGCACAGGACTAAACCTCTTCCAGAAATGAAGAATCTGGGCCTAGGGACTCCACAGCCCAGAACGATGTGCCTTCCCTGGACCCAGACAGCCCCCAGAATAACTTGTGGAATGATAAAGAAGCTGATGGCAGAGGCTGAGCAATTATTGGAGCACACTCACACTCTACGCATCCCAGATAACTAACCATTGCTCCTTTTGTTTCTCTTTTAGTCTGTAAAATTGGAGCAATAAACGCACTTCACGGAACCCTAACATGCTAAAGCAGAAAGTTCACCACCTCCCTATATGCTCTGCATTCAGCAAAACAAAAAAGAGGGAGATGTTGGGAAGCACAGGAGACTTGGTTGGAAAGTTGTAAGGAAGACATGCTGAGAAAAGGGAAGTGTGTGGAAAGCCACCTGCCCTATTTATCAGAATTTCGACTTAGGGGAGATTTAGGGAAATGTCGAAGGCAGTGCTCCTAATTATTCCCTGACCTTTCCAAACAAATCTGTGCACATGCATACCCCCTGGGTGTTTGCTGTAATCCTTATGCCTAATCTTTGGGTGCCCTTGCCTCAAGGAAAATGCAAACATGTGTGTCCTCCCAAGATTACTCACCCTACTGATTGTATCTAAAGATAAAAGCTATAATAAAGGCAGGCAATCAAGGTTGCTTATGTTCCCCTTTGGCCAGGCCATCCCTTAACCTCTTTTTCATAGTAAACGTTGTGTCAGAGTAATCCATTCATCCATGGTCAGGGGCTGCTAGTCAGCCCCAGCACCTCCTCTCTGAAATCAATAAAAATATATATATATAAATAAATCAATAAACATTTCCTTAGGTGAAGATAAAAAAAAAAATCATGTCAATGGTTCAGTAACTTAGAACATAGGGTAAGAATTTTCTCTCTCAACTTTCTTAGAGGGCTCATCCCCATCATTAATTGTGAGCTTTAAATGCAGTACCTCTCATAAGTGGGTCAACCTATTTGACTTGTCATTAATTTATCTTTGAGGCTGTTCTCCAAAGCTTGCACATGGAGGCTCACATTAAGTGAAGAAACACAGAACAACAAAAGTATCTACAATTGAAAGCATGTTCAGTTCTTCAGGACTATTTCTTAGATTCCAGGGGCTGAACCTTACCCCCAATATACTCATTCTTCAATTGGTTTTACTGCTTAGTTCAGCTTTTATACCAAACTCTACTTCTGCCAAGCAATATAGCATTTATTTTTTTAGTGATCCAATTATTTGACTATTAATATGTCATTTGACAATGTGCCCTCAGATAACAATTAGCAATAGCATCATAAGATAGGTCTCTTGGTGTGGGGGTAGGGAGGTAGGGGGGAGGGAACTGGGACTTTTAAAGTGGCAGGAGAATTCTTCAATTAATTTTTTTAAAGTCTCTTATTTTTGTTGACTTTTAAGTCAAATCAAAACTATTTTCTCTGAGAACCAAGATGGCGGCATAGGTAAACACCTAAACTGCTGCCTCGCACAACAATTTCAAAACTACAACTCCAAGACAAAACGGATAGCATCCAGAAGCATAGGAAACCTGGCTGAGTGGAAATTCTACAGCTAGAAAGAAAGAGAAAAGCACACTGAGACTCAGAGGAATTGCAGGAGGCAGAAATACTGAAACGCATGCAGAGAAGACTGGCAACTGAGTGCAAAGCTGCCTTTCTCAAACAGGAGGGAGGCAAAAGCTCCTGACTGCACTGAACTCCAGTTCCAGGTGAGACTCTGGAGACCCAGACTCATACAGGGAGAAACTGGACTGTCTGGTAGCGGGCAGAACTCGAGGATGGCTTTCTCTCAGAGGTGTTTGCAGCAATTACCACGGGACATTGAGACATAGGGGCCTATTAGGGCAGGGCTGACAGGAAATCAATGCTGTCTGCTCTTCCCTGAGACTCTGCCCCATCCAAACTGAGCACAGAGGTTTTTGCAAGTCTTGTCTCTTAAGGGTGTCTCCAACATAGAAGTTCTCCCAGTGTAGACACAGCTGATCCTCATAGCCAATTGGCCTGGAGGTCAATTCCTCCCAGTGATGCCAATAACAATCAAGGCTTAACTACAACAAGACTGTGCACACAGCCTACAAAGGGGTGCACCAAGAGTGTCCACCTCTGGTAACTGGGGAGGCCGAGCCACTGGGACCTATAGGACACCTAGCACACCAAGGCACTCTATCAACTCAAGGAAGCAGCCAAAATGTGGAAACAAAGAAAGAAATGGAGGAAAGCAAATGACTGAATATAGAGTTCAAAACCACAGTTATAAAGTTTTTCAAGAATTTTCTAGAAAAAGCTGATAAATTTAGTGAGATCCTTGAGGATATGAAAAAAGACCAACTAGAAATTAAGCATACACTGACTGAAATAAAAAAATACTATACAGATATCTAACAGCAGACTAGAGGATCACAAGAATCAAGTCAAAGATTTGAAATACAAAGAAGTAGAAAACACTCAACCGGAAAAGCAAAAAGAAAAAAGAATCCAAAATGAAGATAGTGTAAGGAGCCTTTGGAACAACTTCAAGGTGCCAGAAGAAGAGAGAGAGCAAGATACTGAAAACCTATTTGAAGAAATAATGACTGAAAACTTCCCCCACCTGGTGAAAGAAATAGACTTACAAGTCCAGGAAGCACACCGAACCCCAAATAAAAGGAATCCAAAGAGGACCACACTAAGAGACATCATAATTAAAATACCAAGAGCAAAAGACAAGGAGAGAATATTAAAAGCAGCAAGAGAAAAACAGTTACCTATAAGAGAGCACCCTTAGGACTGTCAGCTGATTTCTCATCAGAAACTATGCAGGCCTGATGAGAGTGGCAAGAAATACTCAAAGTGATGAATAGCAAGAACCTACAACCAAGATTATTCTACCCAGAAAAACTATCATTCAGAATTGATGTGCAGATGAAGAGCTTTACAGATAAGAAAAAGCTAAAGAAGTTCATCATCACCAAACCAGTATTATATGAAATGCTGAAAGGTATTCTTTAAGAAGAGGAAGGAGAAGAAAAAGGTAAAGATAAAAATTAGGAACCACAAATACATATGTATCAACAAGTGAATCTAAAAATGAAGTGAATAAAAAAATCTGATGAACAGAATAAATTGGTGAATGTAATAGAATTAAGGGCATAGAAAGGGAGTGGACTAACACTTTTTGGGGGTATAGGGGTATAGGGGTGTGGGAAGCGACTGGACAAAAATCGTACACCTAAGGATGAGGACAGTGGTGGGGGGTAAGGGCAGAGGGTGGAGTGAGAACTATGGGGAAAAAAAAAGAGGAACAATTATAATAATCTGAACAATAAAGATTTATTAAATGAAAAAAACAACAACATCTATTTTCTCAGCAGCTTCAAGGAAGGAACCACAAACCAATTCCAATGACATTTCAGAGCTGTGTGTGGCAACCATGCAGATCAGCACTCACACCATTTCCAAGAGGAACTAAAAATAGACTGTGGGCAATTGTGCAAAATGAGTGGGTAGAGAAAGATTTTTTTTAAGTAGGGTCATGACCTCTGAGGTTTTCTGTTGTCTTCACTGTGATCTATAAACTGAACAAAATGCTGTTTTCTGTCTTATGGGAGTTGTCCATTACTAGTCTGAGGCCAAGGCATTGCATTAGGAACTCCTGTTGTTTTCAGTGGCCGGTATGGGCACTGGCACCTCCTCGCCTATGTCCCATTTTTCATGGCAAACAATTTGCTGTAGCAATTCATAATTCTGATTCCCAACAATTCTAACTTGCACTAGCATTTTTTATGATGCAGGACTCTACTTCAGAATCCTTCTAATTACCTGGTCAGCAATCACTGAATTACTGCCAACCCCTCAGAATGCCACTGCTGGCCAAGACCTTCTTTGTCCACTCGACTTAAGGCAGCATCAAATAGTTTTCCTTAAATTAGATGTTTACAGTGGTGTAAGGGAGACAGACATGCGAGATACGTGAAATAAGGAAGGTTCCTTCATATTTACAGTTTAAACAAATTTTATAATGAAAACAAGAAAGGAGAGATGGAAAAAAATACTCTGAACCTCTGTCATCCTGTGCAAGTACACAGAGCACAAAGCTTTCACCTCCTTCTGAAGTCGATACTAGTGCAGCCAGGGGCAGATCACCTTATTTCACTCCATCTGAGAATTCTCTCTGAGATGATACTGAGCATTATCTCTGAAATGCCACATTCAACATTCATGTGAACAAAACAGACAAAAACTTAGCTGGTTTGACTTACATTGACAAAATAAACTGGTTTACTGAAAATCCTGTATTTAACGTGGAGCAAATCCAAGCCCAGCACTGGGATATGTAAAGCTGTCATATAAGACATTTAAGAAAATTGGTCCATGATACTCAAAAGTGAATCTCAAAAGTACAATGTTCAGAAACGGACTCTACAGCTTAAAGAGGGATGTGGGGAGAGTGGACAGGACAAAACAGGGAGTCACAGAGATGATTAAAGGGTTGGAAAAATAGGAGCCAGAAATTATTTAGACTAAGTTAGAGAAGACTACCAGGTTTCTTAATAACAGTATTCAAGCATGGGGAGGGTGGTTATATACAAGATGATGCACAGCTGCTTTCTCCCTCAGCTGGGGAGTGAACAGAGAAATTGACTTTGATTACCGCATGAAAGATCTAAGTTAGATGTAAAAAGGACTTTTGAGTATGAGGATTATCAGAGGAGAAACCTCATGTGCCTTCTTGCACCTGCTCATTAAATGACACTGTTACACGAACTTCTTGTTTATTTGTTTTAAAATTTTTTTATCCTCACCTGAGGATATTTTTTCCATAGATTTTTGTTTGTTTGTTTGTTTGTTTGTTTATAGTGGAAGGGAGGAGGGAGGGAGATACAGAAACTTTGATGTGAGACAGACACATGGAGTGGTTGACTCCCGCTTGCACCCCGCTCCTGGCCCCTGACTTATCCAACGTCATCTCCTGTCATACCCCAAATGCTGTGCTTTTCTCCTGCTTCTCCGGTGACACCTGCCCTCTCCCCTCCTACTACGACACACCTTCACAGCGCTCCATGCTCACCATCCTCTCCTGCGCCAGGACCTGCACTCTGGCCTTATCACTTCGGACCAGTGATCCTCACTAAAAGCTCACGAGTTTTCATGAAAATGTCCCTTGAAGGCTTTCATGGACTAGTTAGTATTGATAAGAGCCTTTCCCAGCCTCAGAGGCAGTAACTGACCATTTAGAAAATATCTGCGTTGAGGCGCGTCCTAACAGAATCTAGTGACTGAAAGTGGCAAATCTCAGGCTGGAATGGCACTGTGGCCCCTGCAGCCTTTCCTCCGAATCTGTCTGCCTCTTACTCATCACACCGACCCACGGCTTTCCCCGGCTCCCCCTGCACCTGCGTTCACACTTTGTGTACATAATCTCCAACCCCATTCTGACAACATTCCTTTGAAGTAGGAAAAAGTCACCACATATATGTAGACGATGTATGTGTGTGTGTGTACCCACATACAGTATATGCGTTCATTTATCATATATATGTGTGTGTGTGTATGTGTGTGTATATATATATATACATATATATACACAGATATACATACATATATATATACATATATATATGTATGTATATATCTTATGAGCTCTAGTGGACTTAACATGCCTCTTAAATACCTCAAAAGAACTTCAGAATCAAATTTCCAAAATTGAATTCATAATTTTATCCCCAAACTTTATTCTTCTGATGTCACCTGTCATAGTGAATGATGTCAAACACCTAAGAATCATCCTCAACACTTTCCTCTTTTTAATGCCCATAGCCAATCCATCACCAACTTCTGCAAATCTCCCCTCCCAACGTGTCTATCCTCTCCACCGGGGCCAGCGGCCACCCAGACCACACTCTCATCCCCTCTTGTGGCAGCCTCCATGTCCTCTGGTCCTCTTCTTAGCCATTTCCTACAATCAAGAGGATCCCAAAATGTGAATCCCTCATCTGGCCTCACTCAAAAGCCCTTCAGCAGCTTCCATGGTTCTTTTCAGAGACCAATTTAAAACTGTTATAGGGCCAGGCACACCACGTCATCTCATGTCCACCTCATTGCCCATCCTGCTCCCTCAGCCGCCCAGCCTCACACTTGCATGCCCCCCTCCCAGCCTGTGCTGAATCATTTCACTGCAGACCTCCCTGCGCACTGCCAGAAAGCTGTCTTCCTTCTCCAGGCCACCTACGTCACTCCACCATCCTCCAGAGGCCAGCTGAGCACTCTCCCGGAGTCCCCTCTGATCACCCTAGGGTTGCAGTCAAATCTTTCCATTGTAAGCTCCAAAGTGTCATGTCCTTCTTCTCCTCCCTCCCCTTCTTTTTACATTTGCTTCTGTGATTTTGGGCTCGGCACCCTCCTTCATTAGACTGCTGGCTTCCTGAGGGCAAGAAGCGTGTCTGCATCCTTGTCACCATTTGATCCTGGTACCAAGTCGGCCCCCAGGAGTGCAGTCAGTGTTTGGGAAGTTAAGTAAGTTAACCGGTTGGTTTATATTTGCCAGGCACTGAGCTAGCCAGTTATGCTTTACAAAGACCATCTCATTCATTTTCACAACAGACTTGTGAGGTTACTACCAATCTATGAGCAACTCCATTTTGCAAATGAGAAAACAGGGTCTAGAGATATTGGGCATTTTCCCAATCTCACAACATAAAAACTAAAGTCCTCTACAGTAAACTGAACGTAGGACTGCTGCCCCTGCGTTGTGGGTTTCCTTGGGGTAGTTAACATGTTAACTATAGTAACTGTAGTCACCTAAGAAGGAAGAAATCTCTGAATCACAAATTGATAATTTATCTATACCTTGTGAGTGAACCTGAAAATCCTGAAATATTTAAGCATCAACAACAGGCCTTGGCTGGGTATCTCCGGGGTCAGAGCGCTGTCCTGATAAACCAAGGTTGTGTTTTAATCCTCAATTAGGACACTTATGAGACTCAACCAATGAATGCGTGAATAGTGAAACAACAAACCTCCCTCTCTCTCCTCTCTCTTTAAAATCTATTTTAAAAAAAGAGTCAACAACAGGGTGCCACGGTTGTCAGGTTGGGTTGCTTAAACAGAAGAAACAAGTAGGCTGTACCTGAATTGTACTTGTTCAGTGAGCCTAACTGCTCCCCAGCCAGTGAGGCATAACAACCGCACAGCGTACTGCTGCCTGAGGCTGGCCTGGGGACATACCTCAGTGCAGTCAAGAAACTTCTCAAGGCAGAATTTATGACGTCTCTTTTCAGCAGCAGGAAAACAACATACTCCACTTTTGTTGACTCTCGGAATATGCAGAAGACTCTACTGAGCTACTGTGCATAAGCAGTATACTTATCCAAAGATACTCATGAAGTTTTCCTTCTCCACCCACACTGCCTGGTCCACTGCTTCTGAGAGCAGAGGCGTTAATGCGCAGCCATCTTTATGGCTCTTGTTGCAAGAGTAACACCTAAAAGTTTGAGGCAAATCTTATGCTGGCTCACCTGACCCTGACTTTTTAGAAGAGCCTCATCCTCATTTCAGGAAGCTGGTTTGCACTGAGAGTTTTCACCATCGTTTGTGAAATGATTGCACCATGACAGTGGAACTCTCAGTACCCCCAAGAAGTGTGGAGCTGACAGATAAGCCGCCTTCATTTGGTCGAAGCAACAGGAACACGTTGATATTAAACAGGACATAAACTTCTATTGGAAACACATTTCTTAATTAGTTGAGTTTTTCCCATATAATCAATGTGCAAGAATTTGTTTGCCTCAGTGAGAAAGGGATTGTCATACATTTCATTCCCCTTTTTATTCTTTTTGAATATGTGCTGAGAACATTTGGTCGTAAAAAATTACGGATGATGGGAATAGAGGGGGGTTTTGTGTCAGTTGTGCCGCATTCTTTAAACTCCTTCCAAGTTATGTGCAAAAACCCTCAGTGGTCTATTGTTGAAAATTACTTTTAATGATCAACTGACCCTTCAACTAGGTCCTTTATCAGTTTTGTTGAAGGAAAAGCTGGAAACTAATGATGAGAGGCAGAAGACCGCTAGTAGGTAGTGAAGGTGGCTCTGTCTCCTGGCCAGGCTGGGCAGTGCTACACATTAGGGAGGGGAGAAAGGCTACCTTCTTTTGGATGAAGTGAGAGAAGAGAGACTATGGGAGAGAAGCATTCACATCAGTTCAGTCTTGGGGTGAAGAGTGCACACGAAGTCGAAAGCCTGCCAATGAATTTGCCTAAGCAGTGAGCTGCCCACCCTCGGGAATTCTTTGTACTGCTCCAGGGCTGACCCCCTCCCCACTCCCCGCCACCCCCCTAGTCTGAAGAATACTGGACTGGCCTGAAAGTGTTCTTTTCTTTCAAGTTCTATCCCAATCTTGATGTGCCATCAGTTTTGAGCATATGGGAGAGTCACCCTAACTGTTTGGCATGGTGGATTTCTTTTGTAAAGGCCCATCTCATGACTTATACTGATACCATGACTTTAATTTCTGACCTCAACGTTCCCTCCAAATTCCGAGAAAGGGAGTTTCAGAAGGAAGAATTAGGGCCCTTGTGAGGTTCCTGCAGGAAGCTGCTAGGAAGCCCTGTGGGGTGTTTCTTCCCAGCCCTGGGCCCCTTCTCTCCCTGCCCCCCACTTGGTCCTGCTGAAGCTGGTGTGCACTGAGAGTATACAAAAGAGGTGGGTGAGGTCAAATCTGTGGCAATTGAACAGAGCCTCGGTAATGAACCAATCAGGGAAATAAATCTGTGAACCAACAGTACCTGCAAACTAAATAGCTAGGATGGATCTCCTACAGAAATCAGTAATGTATGTCTTTTCAATAAGAAATAAATATCGAACCCCTAACTTCACTGTTCTAATTCTTTGCAACCTATATAAAAATTCATTCTGCAAAAGGAATCTATTTTTGTATGACTCATATATACAAAGGAGCTATTTTACTTTTTACTTTATCTCTCTACAAATTCAGGGAGTGAACTCTTATTTGCAATTAACAGAATAGATAAAAATTGCACTCACAAAATGGTTAGCTATAGTTAAATTTAAAATTTGAAATAAAAAGCATATCTTCACAGATAAAGCAATGTTTATTTGTGTATATTTTAATGGCCTAGTAATTTTAATTGGGATTGTTTTTATTTAGTTTTAAAATTTTCAAAACAAACTTCCTACAACTGTACACTCCATAGAAATGTCTTACATGGAATAACATGCACACATTTATCAACAATTGAATTCTTCCACATTTCTGTTCTACTAGTTTATTCAGTAAAATTCTCATCTACGTTTTCATCTTTTGTTGAAAGGTCAAGGTGTGTGTCCCTCATGGTTGCAAATTTGCACATTCATTTACTAATTCACCGGACAAATCTTTACCGTCCGCTATCAGTCACTGTTACTAAATGCTGGAAACTCAATACTGACCAAAACCAGAAATGGCCCCTGCCCTCTTGAAGCTATCAGTTTATTGAGGGAATGTGCAATAATCAAGCCATTAACTACACATGTGTAGAAACTGTAACTGTG
Organism: Lasiurus cinereus; assembly: GCA_011751065.1. Classification (NCBI taxonomy): domain Eukaryota; kingdom Metazoa; phylum Chordata; class Mammalia; order Chiroptera; family Vespertilionidae; genus Lasiurus; species Lasiurus cinereus. The sequence goes on from JAAGEH010000040.1 coordinate 23,677,766, forward strand.
ACAAGTTCTGTGAAGGAGAGTTCAACATGCTAGGAGAATCTTCAGCAGGATGTTGGAGTGCTGGGGGAGGAGGAGTGACCAGGGAAAGCTGCCCTGAGGACGTGATCCAGGGATTAACCAGAGGGAGGGAAGAGCTTTACAGACCAGGAACAGCTTGTGCAAAGTGCAGACTGGGATCAAAGCAAAGGCAGAGGTAGAGGAGGAGTGTTGCGGAAGGAGAGAACCCATCCAATGAGGCTGGAGTGGTGGAAGACAGCCAGACCTGCTAGGCTCTGCAGGAAAGTGTTTTGATATGTAGACCAACAGGAAATAATTGAAACTTCTGTAGGGTTTTAAGTGTGGGTGGGGTGATGGGACCAGGTTTGCATTTTGAAAAAAATTACTGGCTTTGCCATAGGAGTGAATTAGAGGGCAGAGCCAGAATGTGAGGTTTATTGAGATAGATACTTCCTTGGACATATGCAAGTAAACATAAGCTTCTGAAAACAAACGTTTTAAAAGGACTGGAATTTTCTAAGAAAAGAAACAACTGGTATTTATCTTTTAAATCTTTTGTGTTTATTTGGGAGGGGTTAGGGCAAAACTGCTTCATAGTAAGCAGAGAAAAAGAATGCACTGTACTCCTTCCCAGAAGTCCTGGAAAAACATGTCATCAATGATCAAAGTTACATTTTCCCTCAAAAATGAAAATAGCTGTATTGGGTATTTTTTTATTATATTCAATATAAATTATATTATGAATGTCAGACAGTACAGAAAGTGTATTAATAAAATTTTCTAAAAACTGCAATTCTACTCCAGAGACCATGACTGTCTGCATTCTGAGGAATGTCGCTGGGAAGCACCTTCAGTGCTTGTATTCACATATGCACCTATGCACATGCTCTAGGGACCATAGCTGTTTTGTTCAGCAACCTATATACGCCCAGTGCTCAACGAAGTAGGTGCTCAATAAAATTAATTGTATGAATTCATTATTCCAATTATATATGTTAATATAATGTGCTTTTCACTCAACAGTTAAGTCTTAGACTGAGGTAATGTCACATCAACCTTTGTAATGACCAGTCAGTAATAATTTGTTATAGGCATGTGCCATGCATGTAAATAACTCCACACTGATGGGAACCCAAGTGTTTAGGTTTATAAAAAGTGCTACAGTGAACATCCTTGCACACCTGTATAGGATAAATTCCTAGAAGTGAATGAAATTGCTGGGAGAGTATATATATATACAGGGTATCCCCCCCAAATTGTATCGGTTAATAATGTGGACTTTGTAATCAAAGAAAACATGGTAATTTCAAGAGAAACATCAAAAGTGCTTTATTCAAAGTAATGTCCGTCGATAGCTACACATTTCCTCCATCTTTCAGGTAATTTATGGATACTGTCCCAATAGAACTTCTCTTGTTTTGAGGCAAACCATTCAGAGACCAAATTTTCCACTTCATACGTTTTGAAGTGCTGCTCAGAAAGTGTGTGTGCCATCAATCAGAAGAAGTGGTAATCTGAAGGAGCAAGGTCTGGTGAATACAGCAGATGGGTTAATACTTCCCAGGCAAGATCTTTTAACCTGTCTTCAACTGGTTTTGAAGTGTGTGATGTTGCATTATCATGAAGCAAAATTACTTTGCAGTGTCTTCTGGCCCATTCTGGTTGTTTTATGATCAAAGTATCATTCAAATTGATTATTTGTTGTCAGTAGCGATCAGTATTAACAGTTTCATCTGGTTTTAGAAGCTAATAATACACCACACCTTCCTGATCCTGCCAAATGCATTGTCTTCTTTCTGAAGCGATTTGACCTTGAAGTCGATGTTGATGGATGACTTGGATCAACCCATTATTTTGTGCATTTGGATTCTCAAAATAAATCCACTTTTCATCACCAGTCAAAATTCGATGCAAAAAAGATTTTCTTTCGTGCCATTGAAGCAACATTTTATTGATGATTTTTCGGTTTTCCATTTGTCTTTCGTTCCTTTAAATTCTTTCCCATTACTTGTTAACAATTGGAAATTGTTTCCTATGCAACGTTTAATCTTTCTGCAAGTTGTTTTAGAGTTTGACATTCATCTTTATCATTTATAAGCATTTATAATGCTTGTAATTGTTGGTCTTCTACAAATCATCACTTTTAAAACATTTAAACCAGCGTTCACAAGTATCTTGAGATGGAGCATGTTCACCATAAGCTTCCCAAAGTATACAATAACTTTCAGCAGCACTTTTCTTAAAAATAATGAATTAAAACTTCCTGCAAATGCTTTTTTTTTTGGCACGAAATTTGACATTTTTAAGCATAAAAATAACTATGATGTTAACACCTTTAGCAACTTTGACATATGAAGTTTTGAAGCTTGCTGTCAATACAATAGCATACATATCAAATTGCATACATATCAACATGTGTAACTCCAGCTATTGAAAAAAATCCACATTATTAACCAGTACACCTGGTATACACACTTTAATAGCAGATAGCTCAATTTTGAAAATGAAATGTATTTTAATAAACACTGCCTTTATAATTATTAAAAGTTTATATATACATTTTGGGGGAGTACACACACACACACACACACACACACACACGAGTCCTGATGCACGAAATTTGTGCAAGGGGCTTGGCCCTTGCAGCCTCAGTTTCGTCTGGAAGGTCGTCAGGCCATCCAGTATAATTAGCATATTATGCTTTTATTATATATATATATACATACATATATATATATATGTGTGTGTGTGTGTTTATACATATATATGTATATATAAAACTTCAAATTTTGATGCATATAGCCAGTCTTCCAGAAAAGTTATTCCTATCTGCATTCCCAACTATGTTCATTTTCATATGTTTGACAGTCACTTGTATTCTTCTCATGTGATTTTTCTAATGCATGTCCTTTATGTTTCTCTCCTACCAGGCATGTTTGTCTTGTAGATTTATAGGAGCCCTCTGTACACTGGTGATACTAAACATTGTCCATTCTATAGATCTGATTTCTTTCTCCTACTTCACTTTAAAAAAACCTTTGTTGCCATAGCTGGTTTGGCTCAGTGGATAGAGCATTGGGCTGCAGATTGAAGTGTTCAATTCTGGTCAAGAGCACAACCCTGGATTGCCAGCTCGATCCCCAGTAGGGAGCATGCAGGAAGCAGCCTATCAATAATTCTCTCTCATCATTGATGTTTCTATCTCTCTCTCCCTCTTCCTTCCTCTTTATGAAATCAATAAAAAGTTATTTTTAAAAACAACACTATTTTGTCGACACCGGTTTGGCTCAGTAGATAGAGCGTCGGCCTGCGGACTGGGGAGTCTCAGGTTCGATTCCGGTCAGGGGCATGTGTCTTGGTTGTGGGCGCATCCCCAGGGTGGGGGGCGGGGCATGCAGGAGGCAGCTGATTTCTCTCATTGATGTTTCTGGCTCTCTATCCCTCTCCCTTCCTCTCTATAAAAAATCAATAAAATGTATTTTTTAAAAAAACACTATTTCAAAAAATAAATCTTTGTTGATTCTGTCTTTGAAAAACAAAGTTTTATCATTTATATAATCAGTTCTGTTAACCTTCTCCTTTAAGGTTTCTGGCTTTTGTGTTCTCTGTGGAACTAGGTCTTTCTCTCTCTAGGATTGAAACACCTCCCCAGTAGTATTCTCTTTGGATAGCTTTGACACTTTTTACAAATTTTGCTGTTGTAGTTAATCCTCACCCAAGGATATTTTTCCATTGATTTTTAGAGAGAGTGGGAGAGGGAGAGGGAGAGGAAGAGGGAGAGGGAGAGGGAGAGGGAGAGGGAGGGGCATCAATGTGACAGACAACTTGATTGGTTGGGGACCAGGGATTGAACCTGCAACCAAGTTGTGTGCCCTTGACCAGAACTGAACCCAGACCCTTCAGCCTGCGGGACAATGCTCTATCCACTGAGCCAAACCAGCGAAGGTGCTTTGACATGTTTGAAAGTGTTTCTGGAGGGCGATCAGGAAAAATATTCTTTAAAAATATTCATTCCCTTTGCCAGAAATTCCCCTTTTAGAATTTATCCCAAGGAAATAATAGACAAAATTTTAGTTTCAAGAATATTCACTAAAGAGTTGTTTATAATGACAAAAAAAAAAAAATCTGCACACACAAAAAAAACCAATCAAACAACCAACTATTAACAATGAAAAATTCAAAATGGAATGAAAATTGGTTAAATCAATTATGGTATATTCATAGCCATTAACATACTAAAAAGATTTAATCATATTAAAACATTAATTACTAAAAACACAAATACGCTTTTAGCACAAATATTCAGAAGATCCAACTTATGAATAGCAAAAAATAATTTTAACTCGACACAGGAAGGAAAAACTGTATTTACTTAATAGTGGTTAGTTCTGGGCATTGGAAATAATGGGTGATCTTCTTTTCCTTTTCTTTTATGAACATGTTTGAATAATAAAACGTTTAAAATTTAGTGTAGCCCATAATTATACAGATATAACATTGTTAAGTGTATCACTCATGTTTTAGTAGCTAGGTTAGAGAGTATTACCTTTGTCTTCAACCTTATAACTTGTGCTTCATCCAATAACCAAGTCAGTTCATCCTTTTGTACGTGGCTTTCCTCATACGTTAAATGAAAATAATATCTACTTTGATTTCACTCACAGGAAGATTGTGTTAGTTTGTAACACACTGTAAGCTACATAGAAAATGTGCTAATAATATAGTATTTACACTCAACTATGACATCGTTTTTTTTGCTTAAACCCCTTTACTGAGTATGACCGACATACAAAAAGCTGTATGAATTTATTGTGTACAACCAGATGAGTTTGGAGATAAGCACACACCCATGAAACCATTGCTACAGTTTTGCCATAAACATACCCGTTAGCTTTCAAGGTTTCCTGCTGCCACTTTATTATTTTCTTTTTTGTGATAGACACTGAAGATCTACCCTCGTAGCAAAACCGAAGTACACAGCAGAGCACCGTTCGCTCCAGGCACTGTGCTTCGGCACAGACTCTAGGACTGTGTCTTGCTAACTGAAACTCTGTGCCTTTGACTAATGCCTCTGGCTTCCCTCTCCCCAGCCCCTGGCAACCACCATTCCTCTTCCTGCTTCTCTGAGTCTGACTAAATTCCTCATATAAGTGGTATCAGGGAGTCTTTTTCCTTTGGTGCTTACACTCCCTTCACTCAACACAATGTCCTCCAGGTGCTGCATGTTGTTACAAACGGCAGGATTTCCTTCTCTTTTTTTAGTTGCTTTCAATGTAAATGCAATGAAAACATTAGCTCAATACCTTAAAAAATATTTTTTAAATTAGCTAAGGAAAATTAAAAAAAGAAAAGTTGCCTACCAAAATAGATTGTAAGAGAAGAGAAAAATAGTCAGCAAGCGTTTACTAACTGCCTACTGTGTGCCAGGCTGGGGCTGGGATGCTGTAGGAATGAATAACACACAGTCTGTTCTCAGGTCCTTCACCGTAGAGATGGTACTGGCAGAAGCACAGGCCAGGCTCCCGAGATCCTCAAGAGGCAGAGAGCGAGCCTCTACCAAGGCAGTCAAGAACAGGCAAGTCTAACCACCAAGGCCAGGGAGCCAAATACGGGAGCTCAGCCTCACCACTGAGTGAAGGTGGGACAGTATCGAGGTGGCCTGCACTAGTTTTACAGCCTACAGTGAAATTAGGGGACAAACTGGTTGGGGATGCCCCATTCTTGAGGGATTACCCTGGTAAGGACAAGGGGGAATCCCCTGAATATGGTGTAACCCCAACAGTAAATATAGGGGCCAGAGCGGAGAACAGATCCCTGCTTGCTAGTAGAAGACTGGAAGGGATGGGGGAATTCTTAAAAACTCCATTTACAGAATAGGAGATCCCCTTCTGGTACTCAAAGTTCCCTCATGTGGGGTACTCTGAGACAGCTGTGGTTACTAGCCTTTTGAACTTTATTTCTGAGTCCATCTTCGTTCAGGGTTAGAGGAAGACATGTGAATATATAATATACCTAGAACAGTGGTTCTCAACCTTCCTAAGGCCGCGACCCTTGCATACAGTTCCTCATGTGGTGGTGACCCCCAACCATGAAATGTTGCTACTGTTATGCTTCGTGATGTAAATATCTGCATTTTCCAATGGTCTTAGGCGACCCCTGTGAAAGGGTCGTTCGACCCCCAAAGGGGTCGCGACCCACGGGTTGAGAACCGCTGATCTAGAACGCTAGAAGTAGAAATACACACCACATAAGCATACTGCTTGGCTGCTAGGAGTTCAGTAGTCCCAGAATTTAAGTCATTTATTTGTACCACTGGAATCGAATTGTTGTTCATTTAAAATATAATTCCAAACAGAAGACAATGTAAGGTAAGATATGTGAGTGAGAAAAATTCACTCCTGACACAAATGCCATTATGGATTCCAACATTTTGGGTGATTCTGGCATCAGCAGAAAACAAAAATAATATTAGCATAGACTTATTTAGTGTCCATTATGTACTAGACACAGATGAAAAGAAGCAGAGATATGGATTTAACAGTTTTGCAATGAAATGTAAAATTCTCAACTCCATTTTCATTTCCCATCACCTTAACCCCAGAGAAGCAATTAACTTCAGGAACTCTTCCTTCTTTATATGGGGGAGGCAGTGCTGGTTAAAATATAATAAACAATGCATTCATTTGCAGTGCCTGGAATTTTAAAAATGCATTAAGGACCAAGCACAGTATTATTATTACACTAGAGGCCCGATGCATGAAATTTGTGCAAGGGGCTTGGCCCCCACAGCCCTGGCTTCCTCAGGAAGGATTCCAGTATAATTAGCATATTATGCTTTCATTATTATATATTCTCCCACATATTCCATGGAAGCACATACTAAATGCATCCTGACAGGCGAAATTCTCTCATTTCTCCAAGGTACAAATTAGGTCAACGTCAGAGAATCTACTGTCCCAACTACTAACATAAAAGAGGACAAATCTTTTTTTAAACCCACAAGCTGCACCAAGCTGACCTATATTGGACTTTTGAGCTGGTGATCACTGGTGGCCAGGTGGCAATCTGAAAAAGGTGACAATATGATCATTTCGGAAAAATAACCCAAAGCCAAAACCTTTTTGTGGCAGGTTGGCAAGATCATTATTTACATTAAAATTACATTTTGTCTATTATATATATATATATATATATACACTAAAACTTCAGTGAATGAAGTAAAAGTTGCTTTGAGTAAATCTATACAATCAATAGTAGTCTGGCTATGTGTAGCCTGCATGTGTAGCTTGTTTAAAAACACTAAGATAAGTAGCATTTTTAATACCCATGTCCTCCCAAATATCTGTTTTTTAAAGTTAATTTAAAAAATATATACCATATTCCATATTATATATTCAAAGCTTTACCTACTGTTATGTTAAAAATAGAAACTTCTTAACAGAATCATAAAACTAGAGGGCCTAAATATTTTAACGCATGTTCTTTATAGAACATATGTAACTTTCCATTAATATATAATATAGAAGATTGAAACCTCTAACAGCCCACCTGGCATGGCTCAGTGGTTGAGCATCGTTGGATTTCTGGTCAGGGAACATGCTATGCTTGCCAGCTCCATCCCAGTGTGGGGCTTGCAGGAGGCAGCCAATAAATGATTCTCTTTCATCATTGATGTTTCTATCTCTTTCTCCCTCTCCTTTCCTCTCTGAAATCAATAAAAAATATATTAAAAACAAATCAATAAAACCTCTAACACTAGGTAAGCCATGACTGCAAATAGCCTTTATAGATGTCTAATTTGTTTCTGTGCACATCCTAATACACATATATTAATGTAACAAAGTACACCAACACCCATTTTCTACCCAATAATTACCTTGAATGTATTTTATGTTTGTAAACTTTTAATATATTTCTTAAGAGTAAAAAGTCCCTGTTCATAGTTTGAGAACATCATTTTACCTGAAAGAGGTTTGAATAAAAGTAATTTAAGATTTATTTCACATTTAAAATTACTAAAATGAGTCTATACACTTTAGAATTGGCTAAATTTAGCATACTAAAAATAAATCAGTATGAGGGCTTTAAGCTGGAATTTTTTTTCCCTAAATAACTCGACTAAGATTATGAGTTTCATTTCCAGCGCTTTCTTTTCTTCTGATCATTCTAAATTCCATAGGCAATGTAAACAGTTCAAAAAGCAGTCTTAGAAATGGAGTCTTGTGTCTGAACAGACAGTGTCGGGAGCCGCACAGGACGCCCGTGCGAGCAGGCTCCTCCCCGCTCCTGGGGAAAACCCTGCCTAATATTTATAACGTTATGACATCGTGTAATACTCACAAGGTGGTTGTAGAAGTATAAACACCACTGCAGTTATCTGATTGGCTGCTGGTGATGTAACACCCATGTCAATACTTCCCAGTGAACGCACGTGTTCGACCTTTTATTTAAATTTCCATTTCATCACAGCAATAAGACACTCGGGGCGGTGCGTTTTCAGTGAAACGACTTTCGCCCGGGGCCCGAGGTGCAGCCAGGCACCCGCCAGGCGTCGCAGCGGGAGGTGTCCGTGGTCGGAGCCTCCTAGCGCGAAAGGCACCGCCCGGCCGGCCTTTGTCAAGCAGCAAAATAAAATAAGTTCACTTCCTCGGGCGCCGCCGCCAGCCCCCAGCAAACGGCACGGCCGGAGCGCCGCTCCCACAGTCCTTTCAAAGTCCCAGTGCATGCGCGGCGAGGGAAGGAAAATGCGCGTCCCGGGCGCCGGTAGGTGCGAGCGGGCAGCGGGAGGCGGCCACCCCCTGACACTCCCGCTGTCCGTCCCCGCGGAGCCCGGCCGGCCGCACGCGCCCGCCCCTCCCGAGACCCCGGCCCGCTGGCCGGCCCCCGCCCCTCCGCCGCCGCCGCCGCCGCCGCCGCCCCCGCCCCCGCCCGCCCGGGTCCCGGCGCCCCCACCCCAG
>JAAGEH010000040.1:23687119-23745331 GCA_011751065.1 Lasiurus cinereus
GGCGGCCGGCGGCGGCAGCCCGGGTGGCGAGCGCGGCCGGCAGGAGGGCGAGGCCGGGCCCGGCGAGAGCGCAGCGGGGAGCGCGGGACGCGGCCCGAGGCAGGCCGAGCCGAGCCGGGCGGCGGCGGCGGCGCGCGCCATGTCGTTCAGTGAGATGAACCGCAGGACGCTGGCGTTCCGGGGCGGCGGGCTGCTCGCCGGCGGCGGCTCCGCGAACAATAACGCCGGCGGGGAGGCCTCGGGTTGGCCCCAGCAGCCCCCGCCGCGCCAGCCCCGGCCGCCCGCGCCGCCGCCGCCCAACGGGCGGGGGGCAGACGAGGAAGCGGACCCGGGGGGCCCGCAGCCCCAAGACCCCGAGGCCGCGGCCGCAGAGGAGGCGCCAGAGCCGCCGCTGCCCCCGGACGCGGGCGGCCCCGGCTCATTGGGCGGCGGCGCGGGGGGCCCCCTGCTCCCTGAGAGGAACCGTCGGACTCTGGCCTTCCGCGGTGGCGGGGGGCTCGGCAACAATGGCAGTAGCCGCGGCCGGCCCGACCCCCCAGCGTGGCCCCTGAAACATTTGTACGGGCGAGGGCCAGCGGCGGCGGAGCTGGAGCTGGACGCGCTGGAGGGGAAAGACTCGGTGCCGGACGGCGCGTCCCTGAGCGACAGCACCGAGGAGGACGAAGAGGGGGCGAGCCTGGGCGACGGCAGCGGAGCGGAAGGCAGCGGCCGGCGGTCGGGCGGCGACGGCGGGGACGAGGCGGAGGGCGGCGCGGGGCCCGGCGACGGCGAGACTGTCCAGCACCTCCCGCTCGCGCGGCCCAAGTCGCTGATGCAGAAGCTGCAGAGCTCCTTTCAGGCGGCCTGGCTGCGGGACTTCCCCTGGCTGCGCTACTCCAAGGACACCGGCCTCATGTCCTGCGGCTGGTGCCAGAAGACCCCCGCGGACAGCGGCAGCGGGGACCTCGCCCCCGTGGGACATGACGAGCTGTCGCGAGGGACCCGCAACTACAAGAAAACCCTTCTCCTGAGGCACCACGTCTCCACGGAGCACAAACTCCACGAAGCCAACGCCCAGGTACAGTGGAACCCTGCTCCTGCCTCCCCAGGTCCTTCCCGGGAAGGGTCACCAGCTCCTCGCGCCGCTCTCCTGGGGAAGCATCGTTTCGGTCGGGGGAGGTGCGGGCCACTGAGCGTGGGAGGTGGGAAAGCCTAGAAACAAGTTTTCCGAAGTTAATCTGTGAGTTGGGGCGGGCGGGGGGATGACAATTGATTCATCGTAGCGCTGAATTTACTTCGTTGTTTTATGACTCATATTTCTTTGCCCATCAGATTGAATAAAAAAAGTTAGTAAGGCAAGGTTGAAGGTTTTAACCCGAAAAGGTTGACTTTGTGATCAAAGTTTCATTGCCTGTGACTTTTGAAAAGCTTCGGTTCAGTGTTTTATAGCGTGCTGGTGGAAGTCAAACCTGGGAACTCTTTGAAGAATAAGTTAAACTATTTCCTTAACCTTTGACGCTACCCCTTTTAGGAAAACATCCAGTTGAGGAAATTCTTTACATCAAGTCAGAATAGTTTGAAATATGAGAGCAGTATGTAAATGTAGTGGAAGCTATTTGCTTAACACTCCTTTCTCTTGTACATAGTTCTACTAAATTCATCTTCTTTGAACTTGTTGAACTTTGGGTAAATTACTGCAGTTTTTGCCTGTTTCTTCTACCCAGATTTCTATATTGAGATTTTATATAATCCGCCTTTTTCAAAAGTTGATTTGACTGGTAGAGAAATACTTAAACTCATTGAAAGCAAGTCCTTAGTTACAAAACAAGTAAGCTGCACTCTAGTTCTTTCTTGTTTTAATATTTCCATTCTAGAGAGAGTAGTCCTGACCGTTTTGATAATCCTCTTTCAGCCTAGCAGAGATTGATCAGTTCTCCTTTAAGACTTTCTGGACAACCTGTGCTGGTGGGTGGAATTCGCTCTTGTACCAGTAGCCCCTCTCTTTATTGAAATGATCTTGCTGCTCAGAACACTTACACTGGAGTTAATTAAGCAGGCAGCATCTAGTAATGCCATAGCCTAGAACCTTCTCAGAAGTTAAGGCTTGAACTTTAAAGCATGGGTTTATTTTTCCCAGGGGACAGTGGCAATAGTTTTTGCACAAATTTTAACTGCCTAAGCCCAGAAGGAAGGTTATTTAAAGATATAAGGCCCAAAATGGTTAAGTAAATGTCCTGATCCTTAGAGCCCTGGTGATAACTGAGACTAGAGCCTATAAGGAATGTTGTAATGGGGAAAGAATGGGTTTTGGAGTAAATCTGGGTTCAGATCTCAGCTTTCTGCAATTATTAGCTTTGTGAGCTTGGGCAATGGAGTGAAATAGAACTAACATTTCCTTGTTTTCCATATGCCACTTAGTTTACCTTAGTTTACCTTAACTCTGCAAAATAATCATTTGCTCTCATTTTACAGAAGAGTAATCCGGGGCTTTAAAGGGTTAAGTATGTATTTCTGAAGTTAATTAGTAAAATGATGGAGGTGGGAAACTTGTGAAAATGAAAGTAGATTTTTCTAAATAATGGTAGGTTCGTTATTCAGAAAAATTAAAATAGACAATTAGAAAGAACTTTCTTAATATACTATTAAATGGGCCAGTTACTTCTCTTATCAGCTTAGTCTCTCCCTATCTCGGCAGAGCTGAATGGAAATGCAAATTATAATTAGCTGCTTAGTGAACCTGAAATTAGAGGAAGGGGAATTAGTTGGATCACCTTATGACAGACATGGTGTGGTGCATGTATTCTCCCCCAAGGTATGCATCCGGATCAGGGAATTCACTTCTAGGTAAAATCATTATTTATTAAACTTGATCTCTGAATCAACCCTCCCTGCCCATCTCCTTTGCCCCCTTGAAGCTCTCTTTTTATAGATCTTATATGCAGCCCATCTTCTTTCTCTTGGGACATTCTTTCATCGGACCCAAGGGATACAGGTTTACTTGGAGACTAAAAATTGGTTCCCTTGGTTGGATTTTGGATGTTTCCACTTTGAACTGATCCTAATAATTTGTCTATTTTAATTCTAGCTAATCTTAGCTGGAGTGTTAATTTGCTATTGTGTGTTCCTTGCAGGTACCACCTACATTTCTCCTTGTTAATGTGAGTGACAGATTCAAGAACTGATTTATCCTGTGGACTGAGTTCATTTTTTTCTATTGTCCTGCAGTCTTTGATTACCAGTAGGAGGCAGTATAACATAAACTGTAAGAGCATTTTGGGGTTTAAGTTTAGGGGGACCTGAATCCTAATTCTCTTTATTGGCAAGCATAACTTAGCTTCCTCATGTATGCAAAGTATATATATGCTAGCACATAATCACTTAGTAAATGAAAGCTATGTTTTTCATCATTCCTATTTTCTTTGCAGATAAGTGTAACAAGATGCTTTTTGTGGCCTGGTGTCTCTCATGTCTCAGTGTTACCAGTTTTATCAGCTTGGAGACCATTTTATCTCAAACAATCACACTGATTCTAGAGAGCAAACCAGTTCCCTTTTTCATACCTCCTGAGATCTTGGCCATCCAATTCTTTGAACATTCTGAGATTTCTCATCACACGTGCCATTTTTCTCAGCTTCATAAAAATGCCTTGCATTAATTTTCTCCTATCTTAAAAACATTGAAATGAGAGTTTTAGAGTTCTTCAGGCAAGAATTCAGTTGGAGATTGGGGTAGTTCACTCCCTTTATTATACACACACACACACACACACTTTTTTGTTTTGTTTTAAGGAGGCCCGTTTTTTTAAGAGGAGTTTGGCCAAATCTTAGTATATCACTAAGGGTTACTTTTCTTTCTTACTTTTCCTATAAGTAGAAAAGTTCTTTTTCATTAATTTCATGGTGGTGACTAAAACATTATTGCACCTTCTTAAAAAGTTTGATATTCTTTTTAACTGGATGTTGTTAAGGACTCCTCATGGAAGAGTCTGTAAATAAGAATCTGTTCTGGGTCTTCTATTTCAAAGAAAAGCCTGTAATTCTTTATAAGCATATGTGAGGTATAACATGTAAGGGACAGCATATAGTGAGGGAGAGGGAAAGAGAGAAATATCAATGATGAGAATCATCTATTGGCTGCCTCCTGTATGCCCCCTTCTGGGGATAGAGACTGCAACCCCAGGAATGTGCCCTTACCAGGAATCTGAGACCTCCTGCTTCATAGGTTGATCCTCAATCACAGAGTCACACTGGCCAGGCTATACCTTGTATTTTGAGTAACAACTGACTGTATCTTTATAGAATCAGGTTCAATAATTAGCTCATACAGGAATTGACCATTTGGCCTAGAGAACTTTAAAATTGTTTTAACAGTGATTAGACCACTGTCTATTGGTTCAGATCACTTTCTACCCACTTGTGGAATTACATAGCTTACATCACACATTCTGCCAACCCTTTCCAGTTTACTAACCCTGAAACAAGCACTCAGATGTATAGGTGTTATGCATTTACTTAGCCTTTTCAGAAAGTAAATACTGAATTCAGATCTGGTCTGGTTGACATTAATAAGTGGACTATGTTGAGGTCAATCACTAAAGCAAAGGTGAAACAAAGCTACCAACCTTCTTTGAGTTTGGCAAAAAATATGGCTCAAGGATTATTGTTTTTTATCAATTTAAGAGGAAAATCTGAAAACTCTCTCACTAAGAAGAAGAAATATTAAAGATGAACCTATGCCCATTAAAGAACCACTTTGTAAAATATTATTTGTATAGGTCCTAACATTGTGTTTGAATCCGTAATCATTTTTTGAAAGGGGACTATAATTCTGGGCAGGGAAGTAAATCCTAATTGCTTGTTGGTTTTTAGCTAAATAGCATTTTCTTATTTATTAACTGTAGATGAGTTCACTGCATGCAACTGAAGTTACTGTCTCTATCAGAAGGATTGTGTAGATTTCCCTACAAATCAGTGGCATTATCTAGATCCTCAAGCTAGAATGCTGAGGACCCTGTGATTCTTTTCTCCCCAACCTCCATAATCTAATCACTCAGTTCTGATTTTTACCTCCCAAATATTTTTCCAAACTCTGCCTCACTACCTCTCTCCCTATTAACATTATCCATCTTCCCTAGTTAAGGTCCTGATTATTGCAAGGACTGTTGACTGTTACATAGTAGCTTCGGATTGTCAGAGTATCTCCAGTCTTAGTTCCCTAGTATTAATCCTCTACTTAGCTGCCAGTCATCTCTTCTAATCTAATCAGTTCGCTCTGCTTATAAAACTCTGGCACCTATAGAAGTGATTCTTAATCTTGTCCAGGATTCTAATCTCTTAATAATCTGATGAAAGCTATAGAAACTTTAAAGTGTTAGTAAGTGCACATTTGCACATCTTGGGTTTTTGGATCACCTTGGAGTATTTTTTTTTATGCAATAAGGTATTTTTTTTCTTTTTTAAAAATTGTTTTTATTAATGTATTACATGTATACATATCTTCCCATTGCCCCCGCTTCCCAGGCATACCCTAACCCCCAGTGTCTTGTGTTCATTGGTTATGCTTATATGCATGCATACAAGTCCTTTGGTTGATCTCTTATCTACCTCACCTAACTTTAATCCCTCTAATCTTTCTGCTGGAGTTTGACAGTCTGTTTGATGCTTTATTTGCCTCTATATCTTTTTTGTTCATCAATTTATAATGTTCTTTATTATCCATAAATGAGTGAGATCATGTGGTGTTTTTCATTGACTGGCTTATTTCACTTAGCATAATGCTCTCCAGTTCTATCCAGGTTGCTGCAAATGGTAAGAATTCCTTCTTTTTTTATGGCAGCATAGAATTTCATTGTGTAGATGTACCATAGTTTTCTGATCCACTCATCTGCTGACGGGCACTTAGGTTGTTTCCAAATTGTAGCTATTGTAAATTGTGCTGCTATGAACATAGGGGTGCATAAATCCTTTCTGATTGGTGTTTCTAGTTTCTTAGGATATATTCCTAAGAGTCCCCCTGGAGTATTTTAAGAAATCTGCAATTGTAAGGATATTGCAACCATCTTGTGTGGGTTTTTCTCCCACTATCTACTTTGTTTAGAATGCTCATCCTTCCATCTTTTTCTTGCATCTTCTAAGGTTCTGCTCAAATCTTTCCCCCATCTCCAAGAAGGTGCATTGGATTAGATGCACCTCCTGGGTGCTCTTATAACTGCTTTAAGAGTCTTGATCACTAGTGATAACTTTTTGCATTTAGTATAAGAATTTCTTATTTGGTTCAGCAAATAATAATGGCCATTTATTTTAGCTATGTTTCACCTAAATCCTCAAGTACGTAATATTCCCCTTGGAAAGCAACACGCACTTGACTTGTAAACCATTTGCTGCCAAGGGCACATTTAATAGGTACTCTGATCAGTAGTGGAAAAGAAGTTGCTAGTGTTGCTTGAAAAGCCGGGCATGTCACTGTTACACAATAGTTATGAGAGAAAAATCATGGTTAAACAACTGTGCTTGATTTGTGTAGTTTGTGTTTAAAATAGAATGGGCAAATGTTTTGGTGTATAGACTTTAGTCTGAGTTATTTTAAAAATTAGGCTATTTGGTCTGATAATGGTGGAGAATTTCAGAACTTGGGACTACCCCAGGATATTGAAAACACAATGACCAGAGCCTGAAATGATCACTACAGTTAGACATAGCCATGGCCTTCCTACAATGCCAGCTGCGTAATGTGCAGACTTTGAAGCAGTTCTTGATTTGCAAATGCTAATACACTGTTTTATTTTAACTAAATGCAATAAGGTATTTAATTCTTTTGTTGTTGTTGTTGTTGTTGTTGTTGTTTTACCAAGCAACCTGCGTGGCTCGTTTTCTAACTTAAGTAATTCTTAATTCATGTCCTTATTTAATATTCAAGAATGACATGATACATGTTACTCTGTAAATACGTATCAAGCTGATGCTCATTCAGGTGTTTGATTTTTCTTACACTGAGTGGCCAGATTATTATGATCTCTGAACACATAATAATCTGGCCACTCAGTGTATATCCTATATAATAAAGGGCTAATATGCAAATTGTCCCCTCAATCAGGAGTTCTACCAGCAGGCAGGCCGGCCAACTGCCCATGTCCCCTCCCCCTGGCCTGGCTGCCTGGATGAATTCATGCACCCATGCATGAATTCATGCATCAGGCCTCCACTATATATATTCTGAGTGGCCAGATTATTATGCATTTAGAAATCATAATAGTCTGGCCACTTAGGGTATATTAGCAATGGCTTGCATCAAGCTGTTCACACTTCCTCTCAGTACTTGGGATGTGAGCACTTCGTGGTGATTACTAACATTAGTGTACGTTCAGTCCTCTGCACCTACAGACTCTGCATCTACCCATTCAACCAACCGCAGGTCCAGCATGTTGGGAAAAAACATTACATTGTTGTTAACATGTATTATGGAGTTAGGTCTGCTATGGTTGAGCCTGTACTGAAGATGTACGGACTTTTTTCTTGTCATTATTCCCTGAACAACACAATATAACAACTACAGTGGTACCTCGAGATACGAGTGCCCTAACATATGAGATTTTTGAGATACGAGCCGTTGAGCGAGGGATTTTTGCTTTGAAATACAAGCAACATTTGAGATAGGAGTAATCGCGCAGATCGGCCGGCTGCACACGACCCACCAGTTTACCTCGACTGGAGCATCTCAAAGTTTCCCACGCCTCAAGGTTATAGAATGAATTAAACTCGTATCTCGAGGTACCACTGTATTTACACAGTATTTCCATTGTGGGTATTATAAGTAATGTAGAGATTATTTAAAGTACACAGGAGGATATGTATGTACTACTTATTTTATATGCAGAACTTGAGTTTAACACTTATGTTTTCCATTCACTTACAGGAATCAGAAATACCTTCAGAAGAGGGATACTGTGACTTTAATAGTAGGCCAAATGAAAACTCTTATTGCTATCAACTTCTTCGACAATTAAATGAGCAGAGAAAGAAAGGTATTCTTTGTGATGTCAGCATTGTGGTGAGCGGAAAAATCTTTAAAGCTCATAAGAACATCCTGGTTGCAGGCAGCCGTTTCTTTAAGACTTTATATTGCTTTTCCAACAAAGAAAGCCCTAACCAAAACAATACTACCCACTTAGATATTGCTGCAGTTCAAGGTTTCTCCGTCATCTTGGACTTCCTGTACTCTGGTAACCTGGTGCTCACAAGCCAAAATGCCATTGAAGTGATGACCGTGGCCAGCTATCTGCAAATGAGCGAAGTTGTTCAGACTTGCCGAAATTTCATTAAAGATGCCTTAAATATAAGCATTAAATCTGAAGCTCCGGAGTCTGTGGTTGTGGACTATAACAATAGAAAACCAGTTAATAGAGATGGTCTGTCTTCATCACGGGATCAAAAAATTGCCAGTTTCTGGGCAACACGGAATCTTACCAATTTGGCAAGTAATGTAAAAACTGAAAATGATGGTTGTAATGTCGATGAGGGCCAAATAGAGAACTACCAAATGAATGACAGTGGTTGGGTCCAGGATGGTTCACCTGAATTGGCTGAAAGTGAAGCCCCAGGTCAAACAAAAGTGTTTATTTGGAATAATATGGGCTCCCAGGGAATTCAAGAAACGGGCAACAAAACAAGGAGGAAAAACCAAACTGCAAAGAGATTTATTTATAATATACCACCTAATAATGAAACAAGTTTAGAAGATTGCTCCGTGATGCAACCACCTGTTGCCTATCCAGAAGAAGATATGTCATTCATTAAGGAAGAACCGGGTAAATATTGTGCATACAAAGTTATTTCAGTTTTCATTATAGTTCTAGTTGGCTACAATGTTGAAATATGCTTTTTAAAGTTCTTTGTCATTATAAAATACACGTAACTAATAAATTTAAAATAGAAGGGTGAAATTATTCAAGCACATAATTTTGGTATCTTTGTATTTTCTCTAGGCTTGTGGATGTGGGTCATGCAAAGGCTGTGTTAATAATCAGGCATTTGCCTATACTATTGTGTGGCATGCGAATGCCACTCAATGTTTAGTAATTTGACTTTCCTGCTTTGGACTCTGCTCACCATTTTTGCACTCAGAGCTGGGAACGCTAAATTCTTTAGTTGTAATATGTAGTTTGTCATTTCATAACATTTTTGAGACCTAGTTAACATCCTTTACTCTTTTAAAGACATGTTTTTATTGACTTCAGAGAAAGAGAAACATCAATGATGAGAGAGAAGCATTGATTGGCTGCCTCCTACATGCCCTTACTGGGTTTGAGCCTCCAACCCAGGCTTGTGGCCTGACCAGAATTGAACTATAACCTCCTGGTTTATGGGTTGATGCTCAACCACTGAGCCACATTGCCTGGGCAGCTTCCTTTACTCTTTAATGTTTTGGGTAAATTACACATTTTTAAGTGCTTATAGAATTTGCAAATGGTAATAGGGTTATTCTCATTTGTGTAGAGCAGCTGTTCTTACAATAAATATAGAAGCTGGAATATTTTAAATTTGTCATTTTCTTTAGTTAAGAGAGGCCCCTGAAATTTTTCTTTGAGATTTTTCAATACATATCCAAGGAGCATGTACAAGAATCTTAGCATATCACACTTGTTGTGTAGGTTTTCAAAAACATGGGATGGAGGGCATTATTGAGGAGTAGAAATAGATTGGAACTTTTCCTAAATATAACTGCCTCTGTCTAACTTTATTTGAAGCAATAGCCTGGTGGGTTGAAAGTTTTCTTAGCAGACCCCAAACTTGTCCAGCGCTGCACGTGTGATGTAATGCTTGCTTTGCCCTGAAGCTCTATAGCTGTTCAGTGTCTGATTTCCATGCTGATGATCATGTCAGGGTGGAGTACTTTTTGTTAGAAAGAATTACTGTTTTTATTTCCTTTTCCTTTTGGGAAAGGGCAAAATGTCATAGTAATTCTGTGAAATGGTTCCTCTGGCTTTTTCATCAGTCGAAATTTTGCTTGTTTGAATATCAGATGTGTAGGTCTTCTCCATCCGGTTTTTAAAAGTTAGGAAATAATATAGAGCCAGAGATTGGCAAATTTTTACTGAAAAGGGCCAAACTGGAGTACGTAACTATTTTGGCTTTGCTGGTCATAAGGTCAGTTAACTCAGCCATTGTAGCATGAAAGCAGTCATACAGAATGAAAACATGCACATGGTTGCATTCCAAGAAAACTGGATTGCTGACCCTTGGTATAGAACAGTGGGTGTCAGTCATGCCTAATGTTGGCATCACTTGGGTATCTCCATTAGTTATTCTAGTTAATTGGTCTGGGATGTGGCCTGGTTGGTGGGATTGTTATAAGGTATACAAGTGATTATAATGTGAGCCAAGGATGAGAATCACTCAGAGAGGAGAGAACCCAAATAGATTCAGGATTTGAAAATGAGCTCTTCTTACCCTTAATTTCCTCATCTTTAAAATGTGCATAAAACCACAACAGCAATCATGATCATTTTAATCCCTCTTAAAGTTGGGAGACTATTGAGGTTATTTAAAGTTAGTTTTCCAGTACTGTGTAATTCCCACCAAATTCTGTATAAAATAGTCTTACAGCTTCAGCTTGACTTTGTTTGGATACTTAGAATACTTTTATAAGCAGCCTATTCCACAATAGGTTAATTAACTATGATTATTGGGAAGTTATTTTATATTGACCAAAAATTGCTTTGCTTTAACTACTTAATTCTGTCATTTGGGTAATATAATATGAGCCTAACCTCTAACCTCTAATCTGCCTGATAATTCTTCAGATATTAGCATTTAAAGAATTTCCCTGAAGTCTTCTGGGCTAAGTGCTATACCTCCCACCTTGTGGATTCTTCTAGTCATAGACATGACCTAGCTTGTTTCACCTGCAAGTTTTGGTGGACAGAATAGACTACAGCTCTTAGGCAAGTTCTGACCAGTAGAGAACACAGTGGGTCTGTGTTTACCAAGGGTCAGGCCTTGCTCAAGGTCATTCAGCTAGGAGATAATAGAGGCAGGTCCCATGTTTTGTTAAGACTGTCTAGTATAAGCATGTCAAACTCAGAGGCTATCACGGGCCAAATAAGGTTTAAGTTTGTGTGGGACACAAAAAAACAAAAGCTTCAATTTTAATAGAAGCGTAGGTTTATTTCTTATAGGGCAGTTGTTCTCAACCTTCCTAATGCCGCAACCCTTTAATACAGTTCCTCATGTTGTGGTGACCCCGAACCATAAAATTATTTTCGTTGCTACTTCATAACTGTAATTTTGCTACTGTTATGAATCGTAATGTAAATATCTGTGTTTTTCCATGGTCTTAGGCGACTCCTGTGAAAGGGTCGTTGGACCCCCAAAGGCATCGCGACCCACACGCGTTGCTATAGAGACCTGCTGAATACAAAGGGCTGAAATGAGTCATTGTTAACGTAAAATAATAGAACATTTTAATAAAAATTAATATTTTCTTCTTGAATATTAACTTACCAGACACTGAATAACTGCACAAATTAATAAGCGTAACGCAAAGAAACCTATTTTTCTTGTTCTCCAAAATTGGAATACTTCCTGTTGCACACACTGAACAAGTCAGTACAAGACTAATGATGTGGCCATCGGCTGCTAAAATATTCGCTGCTAGTGGAGAGAAATGGTGCCTGCAAGTAAGGGAAATGAATACAACATGATTATAGTAGTCATTAGCGAATGTTGTAGCTCATTATTAATAATTATATATAATAGGATATAGTAAATATTAAGTTAGGAAGTTTTTATTACAATGTTTTTTGCATACTGTTATATTGGCTGAGCCACAAAAATTTTGTTGTGGATCGCATGTGGCCCATGGGCCACGAGTTTGACATGCTTGGTCTAGAAGACCCATTTATAAACGAGTCCCTTTTAAAGCTTCTAACATTTTTATGAACCCTAGAACATTGATTATACTTTCATTTTATTAAATAAATAGAGGAAGTTTCCAGTGAAATAATGCTTTTAAGATAATTTAGGCGAAACCGGTTTGGATCAGTGGATAGAGCGTCGGTCTGCGGACTGAAAGGTCCCAGGTTCGATTCCGGTCATGGGCATGTATCCTGGTTGCGGGCACGTCCCCAGTGGGGGGCGTGCAGGAGGCGGCTGATTTACATGTCTCTCTCGTCGATGTTTCTAGCTCTCTTTCCCTCTCCCTTCCTCTCTGTAGAAAGTCAATTAAAAAATATATATATATATATATATATATTTTTTTTTTAAAAGATAATTTAGGTTCTATACCTAAATGTCTTCACTTTTTCTCGAAGCATTTCTTGGCACATTTGGGTTTCTTAAGCCTACAGTTTGTATAGCACAGCTCTCTTTTTGCCACCTAATATTGAAGCTGGTGTTTGGATGCCTCAAAGAATGTTGTAAGATACTGAGAGAAGAAGACACACCTGTAGATATCAGGAACTTGATTAAATAGGAGGCTAGCATGTCTGTTATTGGATTCATTACTCAAAGTTAGGTCCGCTTTGAACTGACATCAGGACTAGTTCCACTGCCCAAAAAGTCCCATGTGCCACCTCTTCACCCCTCCTCCCTGTTCTCAGACTCCTGGCAGCAATTGGGCCTTTCACATCTTTGTTTTGCCTTTTCCAAAGTGCCATATAGTCTAAACAGCTTCTTTCAAAGGGGGACAGCCGTCCTGCAGGGTGACAGACTTCTGGCACTGAATTCTGAAAGGAATCGTCAGTGAGATTTTGTCGAGTTGATACCAAACCAGTATGACAGACAGCGTCCTCAAAAGCATTCTCTAGTAATGCAGCAGTAGACTATGTAATTGATTTCTATCTTTCATAGAAGCTGACAGAATCCTATACTGATGACTAGATTTTTCTTAATACTGTACAGATACTTGGGAACAAGGTGATCTTGGTCAAGGGATACAGAGTTAATCTAAAAGCTCCTTTCTCTCATCTGTATTTCTGATCGGAAAACAGTTGCACAACATTTGTGAGTTGAGTTGAATTGGTTTTAAGCTTTATATTTTCAATTTTTATAATTGTCTTTTGTCTAAAAAATATAATTTGAGTACTTAATTGATTTTGAGAAAAGAAGGCTCAAACTCGGCATTTTTTAAGATACCTTAATGTGGCACATACTTGAAATGAATTACTTCCTCTAATTAGAGTAAACTCTGTAATTAGTTACCTGCTGATCACCACTTCTGTTTTGGGTGGTATTTGGTACTTGACATTATTTTCATGTGCTGCAGTCTAAAAATGCTTTCTAGGTGACCATAGTTTTTAAGTTATTAAACATTTTTACACTTGAAAAATGGCCATGTGATTTGAGACTTCTAATATTTTGACCATGACACATATGTTGCTGTATGAACTATTTAAAATATGTTTAAAAACCACGGAGCTTGGGCTTTGGACTCAGTTTTATCACTTAACTAGCCAGGAGTTTATCCCACATAATGTCCCTAATGGAAAGGAAGGAAGGAATATGTCATAATTCTAAAACCTTGAAAGCTGTAAAACTACCTAAAGCTTTTTCTTAATTATTTTATAACAAAATCTGATACCTAGTTGGCAGCAAAACCAGCTATTGATAGTCTTACTCCCTTAGATGTGAATCTCTTTGTGTGTTTTGTTGCGGAAGTGCTGTTTTGATTACAGGATGCTACCTAAACCCCACTGGGAATGCTGTAGTTAATTATTTTCTAAACCCTGAAATGTCTGCCTTCTGTACCTCACTTCAGGGGTTTCAGATAACAGGTGATGGGCCTGGATCTTGGGCAGGTTTTCTTCCTCTACGGATTCCAGATGTTCTTCCTCATTTCCCCACCATCCTTTTGGTTGAGTATAATTTATGATGATGATATTATTTTTTAATAAACTGTTATAATTGGGTTTTAAATAGTTTGAAAGTCTGGTGCTCATTAAAAAACATTTTTTTTTTAGGATACGTTTACTGATTTGAGAGAGGAAGAGAGAAATATTGATCAGTTGCTTCCCATATATGCCCCAACCAAGGATCTAAACTGAAACCCGCAACCATTTGGTGTACAGGATGATGCTCCAACCAATTGAGCCAATCTGGCCAGGGCCCTGACAGTCATTACAAAAAAAAAAAAAAAATGTCCACCAGTAGATAATAGGCTATAAAATATAGTAATGCCTACAACTCTTAAATATTTAATAATGAAAGAATGATAGTAGGCATCTATATGGTGGTAAGCCTGTTCTGCCATCTCTTTCCCCTTCTTTATCTTTCCTCCACCTATGTTCCTTTCCTCTCCTATCTGCTGTATTTGTTTGACCCAAAAGCTGGCTGTGATAACCGAAGTGAGAGCCCCTGAGGACACAGACAATGTGGCCAGACCCTGGCTGGGTGCTGAGGAGGCTTGTACGGACCTGGGAGAAGGCCATCTTTGTGGTTTCCACCTGCCAAGGGCATTACGTTTTCTAAACCCTGAAAATGTCAAATCGGAGTTTCTGTAACACTGAATGTTTGATTTCTGACACAACTTGAATATTCTGGGTGACCAGATAGATTAAAATTTTCAAAGTTTTCCTTTCCAGAAAAGTTGTTATATCCAAATATTACATTTCTGGGACTCCAGAGTAGTTTTCCATATCATAACAATGTGGAAATTTGGTAATAAAATTTTATTTAAAACCAAGAAACTAAGCAACATGCCAGATGGGTTCACAATGGAGTGGCCGTGGCACCCAGTGCAGTGTGATAGGTGTTCAGGAAGAAGCATGGGGAGAGCTCACTGAAGAGGGAGCAGTGGGGTTGGCCCTCAGATTGTGGAGTTTTCCATGAGAAGGAGGAGGACGTGACCCACTACAGTTGACAAGTTGGAATAGTGGGTAAAAAAATAGAAAGGGACTGTCGCAGGGACATGAGGTTGGTGGGTAGATTAGGATCAGACTGATTCTCTGATGCGGATAACTGCTAATTTTTTTTAGATTCTGAGAAGAGAGGTTTTAATAGAGATTCGATCTGTTTATATTTGCTTTTAACACAAAACATTTGTAGGGTGTTGTTCATGGAGTGGGAAGTGACCTGGTCATGGCAAAAATGCCCACCTTGAGTTAGTGAGGAAACAGGAGAGCCCAGGCTGGGAGGCGCAGTTCTGCATGGAGGGGAACTGAAAAACATGTTCTTTCCATTGTTTGTGAACCAGATTTTTAAAAAAACCATGACCAACAAGAGGTCATGTTTTAAAAACGCAATACATGTTAATCAGAGAATTTAGTTTAAAAATGAATTCTGAGGAGGAGATTGCTTTATTACTTTTTTATATTATTGATTTCAGAGAAGAAGAGAGTGAAACATCAGTAATGAGAGAGCATCATTGATCATCTGCCTCCCATACCCCCCTATTAGGGATCCAGCCCATAATCCAGGCATGTGTCCTCATGGTTCACAGATTGAGGCTCAACCACTGAGCACCACTGGCTGGGCTGGAGGATGCTTTAAAGATGACAATGTATAACTGTAAAGAACAATGATAGCTGATATCTAAGATTCACTTAAGATTTTGAAATGTTTGTATTAAAGAGAAGTTAATAAAGTTGAACGCTGGTTTAGCAGAGTGTAGATGAGATTTATCTTTGCTCATTTAGCAGAACAGTATATCAAGTATCACTAGAAAGTGAGTTTAAGATGGACAGCATTGCAAATTGAGCCCTTTTTGGTTGCTTGCTGTGTACCAGGCCACATGCCTGGTGCTTGTAACATATTACCAGGAGTTCAATGCAGCTCTCTGCCTAACCTTAGCTTAACCTTAGCTCCCTTATACAACAAGGATAAGAATGTTCTTACTGTTGTGACATACACATGGAAAGTTTGAGTGAGAAAGCATATACAAAAGGACTTACTGCTTGATGCATAAACTCTGTTCTTGGTCTTTGAGGGAAGGGTCTGCTTTTACCTGTTTATGGGAGAAAGACATTTGTAAAAATAGAAGAAATTATACATGGCTTATCATTTAACTCTGAAGATTTGAATCATATTACACAGCACACATAATACTTGCTACCATTAAGAAAGAGCTGTTATCTTGTGAAACCTTTTAATAGCTCTTTAAAAGGTCTGACAATTGTAGAGAGATCTTAGACCTTTTTGCTAAGTTTAAGTGAAGTGAAAGATTTCCATAGCAAAGTCATGAATGTTAGAAAAGCAAATATGTTAAAGAGTTTACTTTTTAATATTATAATTTTAGAGAAAAAGATGGTGAGGAAAACTTTCCTGCTTTTGCTTCCCAGTTAAGCAAATTTGTCCCTAGATCAAGTGAACAATTGGCTGCCTGGCTTCTCTCCCACTCACATCAACGAAACTGATGAGAAATGAGTTGTTAGGCAGTTTGCCTGGTGTCACATAAGGTCCAGAAGTGATGTGATGTATTGCTTCATGCATTAAGCATGCTACTTAGGAAAGCTGTTATCAGCCTGGCAGAGCTCACCTGTGTTGAGGTTTGTTTTTAATACCAAGAACTAAGTAGCTGGTACCTCTCCAAAGAGATTTACTGTCAAGCACGAGTGTGGTTTTGTGTGGAGAGGAAATATGCACACAGGAAGACTACACTAGCCATCTGTTGTTGCTGTTTTGTACTTAGTGTCCATGTAGGATTAACTATTACAAATTAAATTCTAATACTTTTGAGATAGGGTAGAAGACAGGAGATGTCTGTTTTAAGAACTAGCAGAGGAAAGCCTTCAACAAATCACTATCGGATGTTACATAAATGGAAATACCCCATATTTACAAACCCATGTGGGAATTGGACAAAGGGCCCTCTAAACAGACTACACTTTAGAATTACTGTTTTTAAAAGATAGTGAGAAACTTAACATTGTTTGGATAATGATTTGAAATTTTTGAATTTCAAAATACATTTAACTTTTCATAGGAAAACAAAGCTACTGAATTTCACTTATTTTTCAGTGAATGGGTGTTTTTTAGTGCAATTATACACCTGAAAACTGATAAATTATTCTTCAAACACTGTTAATAACAACTAAACTAGCAATGTTGCAAGGGCAGATTATTAAGTAGCATTTAACATTTCTTGAAAAGCTTTTTATTTGTTATGCATTTTTAATACATATACACATGTGATATATAATTTTATTCTAATAAACAATATTTCATTATGGATTTCTCCCTTAATTATGTTTTAATACCAGTTTTTTTCAACTTAATCACTTTTATTTTTTTATTTAATAAATCTTTATTGTTCAGATTATTACAATTGTTCCTCTTTTTTTCCCCATAACTCCCCTGCACCCGGTTCCCACCCCACGTTCTGCCCTTATCTCCCCGCATTGTCCTCATCCATAGGTGTATGATTTTTGTCCAGTCTCCCTGCACCCCACCCTCACCCCTTTCCCCCTGAGAATTGTCAGTCCACTTCCTTTCTATGCCCCTGATTCTATTATATTCACCAGTTTATTCTGTTCATGAGATTTTTTAATTCACTTGATTTTTAGATTCACTTGTTCATAGATAGGTATTTGTTGTTCATAATTTTTATCTTTACCTTTTTCTTCTTTTTCCTCTTCTTAAAGAGTATCTTTAGCATTTCATATAATACTGGTTTGGTGGTGATGAACTCCTTTAGTTTTTCCTTATCTGTGAAGCTCTTTATCTTCCCTTCAGTTCTGAATGATAGCTTTGCTGGGTAGAGTAATCTTGGTTGTAGGTTCTTGCTATTCATCACTTTGAATATTTCTTGGCCATTCCTGTCTGGCCTAGTTTCTGTTGAGAAATCAGCTGACAATCATGTGGGTGCTCCCTTGTAGGTAATTAACTGTTTTTCTTTTGCTGCTTTTAATATTCTCTCTTTGTCTTTTGCTCTTGGTATTTTAATTATGATGTGTCTTGGTGTGGTCGCCTTTGGATTCCTTTTATTTGGTGTTCTGTGTGCCTCCTGGACTTGTAAGTCTTTTTCTTTCACCAGGTGGGGGAAGTTTTCAGTCATTATTTCTTCAAATAAGTTTTCAATATCTTGCTCTCTCTCTTCTTCTGGCACCCCCATAATTCTGATGTTGGTATGCTTGAAATTGTCCCAGAGGCTCCTTACACTATCTTCACATTTTTGGATTCTTTTTGCTTTTCCAGTTGAGTGTTTTCTGCTTTTTTGTATTTCAAATCTTTGTCTTGATTCTTGTGTTTCTCTAGTCTGCTGTTAGGTCTCTGTATAATATTTTTTATTTCAGCCAGTGTATGTTTAATTTCTAATTGGACCTTTTTCATCTCCTTTTGGGTCTCACTAAATTTATCCATCTTTTTTAGGAAATACTTGAAAAACCTTGTAACTGTGGTTTTGAACTCTATATCTAGTCGTTTTCCTCCATTTTTTTCATTTGTGATCTGTTCCTTTGTCTCCATATTTTTGCTGTTTCCCTGAGTTGATAGAGTAGCTTTGTGAGCTAGGTGTCCTATATGTCCCAGTAGCTCCGCCTCCCCATTTACTTGAGGTGGACTCTCTTGGTGCACCCCTTTGTGCACTGTGTGAACAGTCTTGTAGTTAATTCTTTATTGTTATTTGTATCACTGGGGGGAATTGACCTCCAAGCCAATTGGTTGTGAGGATCAGCTGTGTCTACCCCGGGAGAACTTCTGTGCTGGAGTCAGCCTTATGATACAAGACTTGCTGCAAAAGCCTCTGCCTCAGGGATGGAGTCTCAGGGCTGAATAGACAGCCTTGGCTTCCTGTCAGACCTGCCCTATGCAGGCCCTGGGTCTCAGTGTCCCTTGGTAATCCCTGCAGCCCTCTCTGCGCGTACGCATGTTCGCGAGCCTCCAGACCTCTGCCTTTCCGGCTCCCCTGAGTTTCTGTGCGTCCGGGGACCTGTATGAGTCTGGGTCCCCAGAGTCTCGCCCAAAACTGGGGTTCAGTGCAGTCAGACCTGGATTTCTGCCCAGTTGGAAGGTTCTGTCTTCCTCACACTAGAGAAAGCTAGCGGCACAATCAGCAGTCCTCTTTGCGTGCACTTTCACGTGCACCTCCAGACCTCTGTCTTCTGTGGCTCCCCTAAGTTTCCGTGCACTCCTCCCTTTTTACGACAGTCCAGACTCCCCCCATCTGAGTTTTGCCCAGAACTGGGGTTCAGTACAGTTTGCAGTGGGGTTCAGTGCAGTTGGGAGTTTCTGTCTCCCTCCCGCTACAGGAAGCCAGCCAGGCCCTCCGCCGTCTGTACTTTGCACTTGCCTGTCTCTGTACCTCAGCTTTTTGCAGTTCCTCTGAGTCTCCGTGAGGCCCTCTCTTTCCTTCTAGTTGTAGAATTTCCACTAGCTAGCATTCCTGTGGTTCTGGATGATGTCCGTTCTGTCTTTTAGTTGTAGTTTTGAAATAGTTGAGCCAGGCAGCAGTTCTGGTGTTCACCCATGCTGCCATCTTGGTTTCTCCTCAACTTCATCACTTTTATATTTTTTTAAAAAGGATACATATTGCTAAAACCAGTTTGGATCAGTGGATAGAGCATCGGCCTACGGACTGAAAGGTCCCAGGTTTGATTCCGGTCAAGGGCATGTATCTTGGTTGCAGGTGCATCCCCAGTGAGAGGTGTGCAGGAGGCGGCTGATCGATGTCTCTATCTCATCGATGTTTCTGGCTCTCTGTCCCTCTCCCTTCCTCTCTGTAAAAAATCAATAAAATATATTTTTTTAAAAAGGATACATATTGACTATAAACAATCCAGACAATGAATAAATACAAAATGAAAAAATATAAAAATGAAAGAAAAAAAGCCAAATTGCTCACTCACAAATTACCATCATTAACATTAGGTGAACATCAATTGCAACATTTTTCTAATGTATGTAGAAAAATAGTAATTCTTTCATAAAACTGGAATCATACTATAGATGCTGCTTTTAATATAAAAGTATTCATTAACTTTACTTGTCTTTAAGAAAAAGGAAAACTGAAGTGGAAGATAATTAGTAGTTTAATACATATTATACATACACACACACACACACATTCACACCTCAGGAGATATATTATTCTCAAAAATTTTGCTAAGGCTTGAAAATAACTGAGTAATTCAAAGTTGGTATTGTCATAATTTTTTTCTTTATTGATTAAGGTATTATATGTGTGTGTCCTTATCCCCCCATTGTCCCTCCACCCCCCACTCATGCCCTTACCCCTCTGTTGTCTGTGTCCATTTATTATGCATTTTGATAAATATTGGGAAAATAAGACCCAAACAGTGTTCTGCTCTGAAGGACCAGATGAAGGAGGGTAGTCTGTTTACTTCTCTATCATCTTCCTGATGTCCCATCCATTTCCTCTGGGCATCACTCTCCCGTCTACTGGACAGAAAAGTCCTGAGTGCTGCCTTCAAACTCCTCTCAGAACAGATGTTCTTTGCTCTCTCTCCTGTTACCCAGACAGACTCCTGGGAACCTGACAAATCTGACCATTTCTTTTTGTGGCATTTCTTCCATAGCTTTAACTTCTCCCCTCCTTAGTGACTTCTTCAGCACTTAAATATGTTTATTACTTTCATCTTAAAAACAGCAAAATTCTTACTCTCTTTAGCATGCTTCCCTTTTACAACCAAATTTCTCTAATTGTATTATCTCCTAATCCATTCTCTCCTAAATACAGACAATTGTTACTCTTCCTGCCTGCCCTACCCACCCACTGGGGTACTCAGGATTCTTGGATGAAATGAAAGTGACACATATTTCAGGCTTCATTTTGAATTCTTGACAGTACTGTCACAGTGGACTACTTCCTGAAATACTTCTCTAAAAATCTTTTTATACCCTTTGGTAGATTATTAAATGCTAGGATTCTTGAAGGCCTCATCTGTTTACTTTCATGGCTTTATTGGCCACATGTATTCTAACTACTCAAACATTTTTGTCCCCAGCTCAAGCACCAAATCTATAGTTTTTGGTACTAAATTTCTCCACCTGGAAGAAAAAAATAGTTACAATGTTGAGTGTTTGTATAGCAGGCAAAGAGAGGATAAGCACTTTTCATTCGTTGCAGTAATAATGTTAAATGAAAAGTGCTTAGCTATTTGCCTGGTAGTTCTCCATTTTATAATAAAACAGCTCTAAGTCTTCTCTGAGCATCAGAGTCTCTCCTAGAGGGCTTACTAAATCCAGTTGCTGGGCCCCACCTCCAGAGTCTCTGAGTAAGTTGGTGGCGGACCTGAAAATGCACATTTCTAGGAAGTTCCCAGATAGCACTGCTGTTGGGTTAAGGACTGCATGAGCAGCTGTGGCGTGGTCCTCAATTACAGAAGCAAAGTAGCCTGCTTCACAGCTGGGCCGTGACAGAGCTGGTTCTAGTAAGTTCTAGTTCTTTACCCACCATCCCCATTCTCAAGCATATTATTGAACCTTTTCCTGAAGTATGTTTCACTCAGTAAAGTTCACAATTGAACTTCCTACACCTCCTGTTCCCTCCAGAATGGGCTCTTTCCTAAGATTCCCAGCTGCCAGTAGCAGTAGTCTGGAAATGTACTCATGATCTTTCCCGCCCCACCCCCACAAACACCCAGTGTGTCACCAAACCCTGTCAGTTTTGCCCCACAAACTTTCTCAGATTGATCCATTTTTCTCATTTGCCATGACCATTCAACCATCACAAGCCACCACCAGTTCTCACTTGTAGTATTAAAATAGCTTTCTAACTGGTCTCCCTTTATCTCCTCTATTGCCCTCCTTTAATTCACTCCTACACCAGGAATCGTTTATTTTTTTAAGACAAATGAGACTAACAAGCTGTTTAAAACTTTTTACTGCTCTTAGCAAAAAAAAAAAAAAAAAAAAAAAGGCCAAATCTTTACTGAACCCTGCAGGAATCTACATGACTATTTGTGCCTACTTGGGATCAATTAAACTATTCTTCTTTTTCAGTCATTATTAAAGTATGTTATCCTTCTGGCCTCTTAGTATGAGAGTACCATATCTGGTGCGTGGTTTGGGGTTTATAGCTGCACTAAAACCACTGCTGGGTAGCGTTCCATTGCATGATTATATTTTCCCACCATAAACTTTTTAACCTTTAGTATTGGGAATCAGAGCAGTTCAGAATGGTGATACCAAGAGTAGGTCTTGAATAGAAGGCAGAGGAGAGACAGTCCATAGCAAGCAGCATTTTAACACTGTCTTCAGAAACGTGTGATTCATTTGAGAGAGTAGATAGTGCCAGTGGGTGAGTCCTAAGCAGGCACCTGAAACATTATCTTGGACTCTAAACTAAGGAGTTTGAAGATTATCATAAAAAGCTGTGGTTAACCATGGCTATTTTAAGTAAAGGAGCAACTTAAAGATTGATGTTTTTGGAAGGTCTCTCCAGCAGTATGTGGGAAGAGAGTGGTGGTGGGAGCACTATATTAGGGAAGCAAGGAACTGTTTGAGTCATTTACTCACTAATCAGGAGAGTAAAGACAAGTGCCAGTTGCAGGCAGTGGTAGAGAAACCGAAGGGAAGGAACAGATTTAAAGGGATTAACACATTAGTGTGCTTTTTTCTTTTATGCTTCCTATCACATCCTTTCTGCAGAGAACTCTTGGAAATGACCTCAGATAGCTTCTTTTTTATTTTATTTTAAACGGTCCTTCCCATTTCTGAGCCATAGGATGTTTTATACATCTAGTACTTAGTACCAGCAGTAGTCCTTCTGTTGGGTGCCAGACATCATAATTATAACAGTTGGTTTGCATTAACCTAATTTCTCTATCAAATCTGATACAAGTAGATGCATGTGAGGAAACTTGACATGCGCTCATGTTGCCAGTAACAAATGGAGCTGCAGTGCTAATTCACCCGGGCTCTGTAGCTCATGCCTCTCCAGTACACTGTGCTTACTGCTGAGCGTGCACTTACTCTTGTGGTTGAAAATCATGTCTTGCCCTTCCATGCCTTGTGGTGTTGAGCAGGTGTTCAGCACTTGCAGATAGCCGCTCTGTGTGCCCAAGAAACAGTTCCAGAAAGGAGTGGTGGTAGGTGGCGGCTGTGGTGTGATTGTAATAACAGATTATTCTCCATCTCTTTCAGATCTGGATGGTGCTCTGCTCTCGGGGCCAGACTGTGACAGGAATGTGAACGCAAACGTGCTGGCAGAAGCTAACCTGGGGCAGGATGGAGGCGATGCTGGTAGGCACAGCAGGACTTGTTGTTGACAGTATTATAGTGTCCCTTTAACTCCCCTCCGCCCCATGCAGTAAGAATTTAAAAAGAATACATTTAAGAGGATTTGAGGCTTGGGAAGTGTTTGTGTACATGTTTACTAAGGACCTACTGCAGTTTCTTTTTCTTAAAGGAGAGGATTATATGTAAGTACTTTCATCTGTGGTGTCTATGATTGTGATGAACTTTGGAAACCTGGTAAATAAAAATAGATAGGCATTTCTCCTTTGTTGGGTGGACATTTTAAAACTCTCAGTATCAAAAGTGATTATGAACAGTATCAAAAGTGATTATGATGACTTCTGTTAAAGTGTAGATGGCATGAGAATGGTAATTATTAGAATGATTAATGCATTTGAATTAGCTTTGATATAAAACAGTTTGTTGTTGGCTACAGAAAATATTAATTCTAAATAGTAATAT
The DNA here is from genome assembly GCA_011751065.1 of Lasiurus cinereus. Lineage (NCBI taxonomy): Eukaryota > Metazoa > Chordata > Mammalia > Chiroptera > Vespertilionidae > Lasiurus > Lasiurus cinereus. The sequence continues at coordinate 23,710,687 of JAAGEH010000040.1, forward strand.
TTACCTGGTATATCAGCTATACTTTGGGGAACAAAGAATTCATGAACATTCCACAGAATTACATGAATACATTATGAGTCAATTAGAAAGGGAAAGCTTTCTTTACAGAAGAATGACAAGCTCATAAATAAAGAATAACTAGGGGCCCTGTGCACAAAATTCATGCACTGGGGAGGGAGGGGTCCCTCAGCCCAGCCTGCCCACTCTCACATATTGGGAGCCCTCAGGGGATGTCCTACTGATGGCTTAGGCTTGCTCCCCATTGGGAGCGGACCTAAGCCGCAGTCTGGCCTCCGTTTGCAGGCGGCAACCAAGCTGATCTGGGGAAGGCACCAGCTCCATCACCCTGCTACTGTAGCTGCCAAGGTATTTTCATCAACACGGACTCCAGTCCCTTCACCATAAAAAATGATCACTTTCTTTAGGCATTTTCAAGATGTGTCTTTCATAGGATATGACATTTTTTTTTTCTTTTTATCACCACCTGAGGATATGTTTTCATTGATTTTTTTTTTTCCCCCCATCCCTCCGATCCTAGGCTCGGCCCCTTACCAAGACAAAAGCCTCCCCTCCTTCCTCCTTCTGCCCTCTCTTCCCCGCCCCTCCGATTGCCGGCTGGGAATGACCTGGGTACCGAGGAGGTTCCTGGGACCCAGGTATGTATGCAAATTAACCACCATCTTTGTTGGGTAAATTTGCATACTCATTCTCATTGGCTGTGGGCATAGCGGAGGTATGGTCAATTTATATGTTTATTATTAGGTAAGATGATATTTTTGCACCCCCACAGAAAATAATGTAAGAATGTCACTCTATGGTGACATTGTTGATGGGCTTCCGGGACTGAGCCATAGGGGTGTGGGAATGAAAGGCTTATCGGGTGATGGCGTCTTCCATTACAAAGGGGAAAAGAGATCTGTACAATAAAGATGAGTGACCATAAGCGAGTGATCCAACATAGTGCTATGGTGAAAGGAACCGGAACATGGGTCTCCTGATGCAGTGGGCAAGCTGATGCACAGGGTCTATGGTGTTCTTGCCCAAGATCTAATCACATAGGAAATGAGGTAGATGGACATAAGTCCACCTAGTCCAGATTCTAAAGGTCCAGTGCCAGGAAAGACAAGCAGAGGGACCATGGATTTAAGGGGACCAACTAAGTGCACTGTGTCTGTCATAATTATACCATGAGTTCCAACAAGGACTAAAGGGGCATTTTGGGAACAGCTGGATATTTGATTATATCATATGGATTAAATGACAGGTGTTGAACAATTTTAAACTTCTTGGATGTGATAAATTCCTTGGATGTGGTTATGTGGGAAAAAATTCTAGAAGATGTACACTGTGTTTAGGGGTAAAGTGATAGTTGTAAGGCTTGTTTTCAAATAGACATTAAAGGTGTGTATATGTATTGCAGAGCACATTCGGCAAAATGAAATTTGTTGACTGCATAAAGGGATATAGTCATTGTTCAGCTTCTGTAGTCTAGAAATTTTCTAAAGAATTGAAGGGGAGGGGACTATTAAGGGTACTTCTTACCAAAAGCTGTTGGGCTTCTGAATTCAGAATACACTAATAACGAAGCCAAAACTTGGAAGAAGCTCCCTTAAGGTAGTTTCTCCTGTTGAAAGAATTTTTTAAAAGGTTTTGAAATTAGTAATTTACAGATTACTTGAATTTTATTTTGAAGATTTTTTGCTTGTACAGAGAATTGCTGAATACAGGAATGTTTTCTTGCCCTTGCTTTTGGTTTAGAAATCTGTTTCCAGAATGGGCTGGTTCAGTTGGGCTATGTGCATTCATACGTAGTTTTAAATTTGCACATACACATTTTCAGTAGGTAACGGTCTCTCTAATTTATCTCATTCTCAAAAAAAGAAACATCTTGATTTAGAGTCACTTGTCTTTAGGGAACCTTTGGGAACCATTGGATTTTTTGCAACTGAGACTAGCCTTTATCTTACAATTTTGACTATAAAAACAGTGCTTTCTTCTTAGTTTGCCATTATGGAATCATAAGCACAATTTTCCAATAGATTTTCAGTGACCTTAATGATCCTTCCATGGGCTGAATTACAAAGGGACCTTTCTTCAAGCTGCTTTTAGGTGTTCTACAAGATACCCCATTGTTGTAAGAATTGGGAGAGATGACTAAGTTTGGGATAAGCCTTCCTTAATTTGAATTATTTTGAATTTCACAATGCTCTCGCCTATTATTATGAATGCTTTTTATTATGTCTTTACTGTAGGTTATTTAGAAAAACATGGAATTTCAAGTATTAAAAATCTTTCAGACTCTTGAATTGTCAATTCATGTTTTAGGCTATTCTGTCTGTTCCTTTATGTAATAAATATTTAGTTGATATCAACATACCTACATGATTTCTTATGTTAATTTTTCAAGTATTTTGAGCATGTCAGAAATACCATTTGCCAGATACATTTATTCAACAAATAACTGAAGAGTATGTTTTGGACATTAAAAAATACAAAGGCAAAACAGGCATTGATGTGTACAAGAACTGTGAGTCCCAAAGCTCAAACTTTAGAATGTGAAGGTGATCTGTTCCTTCGTACACATAGACAAAGTGCCTCACTAGGATTCTGAAAACTTTCCCCCAAACAGCAATATGTTATAGTTAATTTATATAATTATGGATTTGGGATTTCTTTCCTTTTTCTCTTTTATTCCTTTGTTTTTGAGAGGTCTTTCCCCGCATTTAACAAAATGGGTGACTTAGCAATAAAATGTGATTTTAAATCTCCTAGAGGCCTTTGTGCACTGTTGGGTATTGAGACTTTTACCAAAGAAGATGTCTTTAAGTTCTTTAAAAAATTTTTTTTAAACATTTTTTTTATTGATTTCAAAGAGGAAGGGAGAAAGAGAGGGAAAGAGAGATAGAAACCTTAGTGATGAAAGAGAATCACTAATTGGCTACTTCCTGCAAGCCCCCCACTTGGGGATCGAGCCTATAACCTGGGTATGTGCTTCTGACTGGAATTGAACTTGGGACCCTTCAGTCTGCAGGCTGATGCTCTATTCACTGAGCCAAACCAGCTAGGGCAGTCATTTTAATTTTTAAGAAAATTAATATATCTGTAAATAGATGCAGTGTAGGGAAATGAATTTTTTTTATTTTTTATTATTGATCCTCACTGGGGATATCTTCCCACTGATTTTTAGAGAGAGTGAAAGGGAGGGGGAGAAGGAGACATCGATTGGTTACCTCCCACATGCTCCCTGACTAACTGGGGCCAGGGCCTGCAACTCAAGTATATACCCTTGACCAGAATCGAACCTGTGACCTTTCAGTCTGCAGGCTAACACTCTACTGAGCCAACCAGCTAGGGCTGAGAAATGAATTCTTAGAAAACCCATTTTTTTGACAAGCATTCCTTTATTATACCCCTTTATTATACCTGCTGCAGAGTGAGCTGTGCACAGCCTGGAAGGGGGCATGCCAGGCAGAGACCTTGACAGTAGGACCATCTCCCCACAGAGGATAGCACTGAGGAGTATGCTTGGAGCAGAGTGGCCAGAAGGGCAGTTGGAAGTAAGGGCTAGTCAGGTACTACTTTGTAGGCAATGGGGAGTCCTTGGCTTCTACTCTGTGAGATGGATAGTCCTTGCAGGCTTTTGAGCAGAGGGCCAGGCTGTGACTGAAAGTTTAAAAAAGAACCTTATGTGTTAAACTACACTTGAGGAAGGCAGATAAACAGATGGCTACTGAAAATAATCCAGAGGCTAAAGGTGATGGTGGATTGGATCTGGGTGGCAATAGCCATGAGGATTCTGGATTCACATTGCCCAAGGATTCCCAGTACAAGGGCTAGTCAAGATTGGACCAAGTCCAGTGGAGAGAATTCCTATTTTAGCTAATCTGAAGCTCCTATAGACCTTTGACTATTCTGATTCTTTATTTTCATTTGTTTAAGGATGAAACAAATGGTTTTAGAAAGAGGTTTTGGTGAAGCCCCCAAAGGGCATTCAGTTACCTTGGCCCAATGTGTCTAAAACCACAAACAAAGAGTCTAATAGTACAAGAACTTGATATTTGCAGTTTACCTGTTTACATTTTTCATCCTTCATCCATTTTTCTAAACCAATTAGTCTTAAAGCAAGACTATTGTGATTGTTTTGGGGACAGAAGAAGACTTCTAGTTCCACAGCTGGGTTTTGGGATGGTAGTCTTAAGTGACAGAATAATTAGGAAGAGTAACTATTTTAAGACAGGGTTCTCCTTTGAATATGTTTGAAAGATAGTATTTTTATTGTGGCCTCTACACACCATCAAATAGTATTTAGATTTACTTCACTGAATCTTTTCCTATGTTTAAATTGTATTTTAAACTTTAGTTTGTTTTCTGTTTAAGATGTCTGCCAATCAGGATATTATAATTAGGTAATAAAGTATGAAGACATGTCAGTTTTAGATTAAAATGTAGAGGTTTTTTTATTTAGCTATTTTAAATTAAGCTCTTCTATCTTAATGTTCATTTAACATTTTTTTTATTCCAGCAAAAGACAGATCTTTGTTATTATTATTATTACATCAAAATCATTTTTCAATTTGTATTAGGTACTTCACATGATTTCAAGTATGGCCTGATGCCTGGCCCATCAAGTGATTTCAAGTATGGATTGCTACCAGGTACTTCAAACGATTTCAAGTATGGATTGCTACCAGGTGCTGCAAACGATTTCAAGTATGGATTGTTGCCTGAATCTTGGCCAAAACAAGAAACTTGGGAAAATGGCAAGTATTAGTCATCTAAACATCTACAGAATTATTCTGAGTTGTGGTTTTTTGTTTGTTTTTAATCAGGACAGTAGTAGCCCTATAATAGTCTCTGTTCTCAGGGATAGGTAAGCTTTTGAGAGCAAGTTTTCTGTTTATATATAAATGCTTTTCTGTGTGTTTTTTTATTCTCAAAGGTGAATCATCTCTAAACATGAACAAGTTAAAATGCCCTCATTGTACCTATGTAGCCAAATACAGACGAACACTAAAAAGGCATTTGCTCATTCATACGGGAGTCCGATCCTTTAGCTGTGATATTTGTGGAAAACTGTTTACTCGTAGAGAGCATGTAAAAAGACATTCCCTGGTAAGTAACTTTAAGTATAACTGATCTTTGAGCTAAACTGTTAATGTCACTAAAATTTAAGGCATTTTAACACTGTTACCTGCAGTTTTAAGGAAGGCTGATTATTAAATAGCTTTAAACAAAGAATATGATTTATGGTCTGATACTGAGCCTCATACAGCAAAAAATGGTATATTCACTCATGGTTCAACTGGTGATTTGAGTGGATCAAGTGCATTCAATTGTTTATACCATCCTTATTGGATTTTTCCCCCCTTCAATTAGGTGCATAAAAAGGATAAAAAATACAAATGTATGGTGTGTAAGAAGATCTTCATATTAGCTGCCAGTGTTGGAATAAGACATGGATCTCGACGCTATGGTATTTGTGTAGAATGTGCAGATAAACCACGGCCAGGAAGGCAAGAAGGTGTAGATCAGGGACAGGATACAGATTTCCCTCGGGATGAAGAGTACGAGGAGAACGAAGTGGGAGAAGCCGAAGAAGAGCTGGCTGACGATGGAGAAGATCAGAACCACCCATCACGATGGGACGAGTTGGGAGACGTCTGCATGTCTCAGGATGATTAACTGGTCTACTCTACTCCTCAATGATGCTGCATTGGGACGTAATATGAAGCGACAGTTTGAATTGTTGAACTTGAAGGCTTGCAAAATATGGTACATGCTGGATGGTAGTTAAGTTGCTGTGAAAACTGTAGGGTCAAAGCCTTATAGCAAAATTTTTTTATATTTGCACAGGACTGGACAGCAACCAACCTTGTGGTTGGATTACATGGAGTCCCCCACATCTTCAGTCAGTTATCAAAGTAAAAATATTTTTTATTTATAGGATATACAGTAACTCTTTGGGTCCTAATGAAAATGGATTACCTGTCTGTAAAGAGCTGACGTTTACGTACCAGTTAACCAGAATGAAGAAAATCCAGTTATGAGAATACAGTGACAGCTGGCCCAACTACTCTGTCCACCAAACCACTCAGGCTAGTTTGTACTAGTAGAGTTTTGTTTCTATTTTTATTTTTATTAATTTTATTTTTTTTAATACAGATTTTCAGTGAGGGGCCTTTTCAACCCCATTGGTTGTACTTTTCTGTATTTTCCATTTTGATTTGCTTCATAAGTTAAACCAAGTCTCTTCTAGTCTTAGGTATTATTTCTCAATTTTGTGCTGATGGGCATGTTTATAAGAACTGGAGAGGTAATTTATTGGAATGAACTAATTGACTTCCTCCATTCCCCCTTCCTTTTGACATGAATTTTACTACTTCACAAATGAAGAATGATGTTGCAAAGTTACCGTGACGAAGTTGACAAATACCACTAAATGATTATGATTTAGAAGTCACTTCCTCTTGCTGCTCTAATCTGATAAAATGGTTCTATATGACGTTTTCTGACATGGTATTCGGTTTTGGGTATCTGTTACTTTGGCACTATTCTTGTTTGCCTTTTTTTTACTTTTGCCAGTGTACTATACCTCAGTCCTATTTGAAAAGACAGAAAGCTGATCGAAAGAAGAGTCATAGAAACAATAAGTAAAATGATTTGTTTTATGATTTATCCTCCATGTCCAGTTTGGTTAGCTTGTTATGCAATATAAGTGAACTATCAGGTTTTTACTCTTGTGCCCTTTTACTATTAAAATTAACACAAAAATTGCATTCTCTTTTGTTTCATATTTACTGGGATATTCAGTGTTTTAAAATTATGATAAGACAATTATTTTTTCCAATTCCTTAGTCACTACACTTGGTGTGCAGTCTTTCTAGTGGTCACCTTGATTCATTGTTCTGTAAAAGTCTTACAAATAAAATATTGAGGCTTTATAATTTATGATTAACTGAATTTTTCAGGATATAAGGGGTGATATATTATAAAGTAGAAATTTTCAGGTTTATTTTGCCTGATGATAGATGAATTAGCTAATTGTAAGACAGGAAGATGTCACATAATTAATATGCACAACATTATCAGGAACATTGTATATTATATTGTGAGGGATATCAAATTTTCAGCTTTTAAACAGATTGAGCATATTTTCCTGTTGTGTGGTGCTCCATTTGATCAGTGCTGAAACATTGATACTTTTCTAAGAGACACGCTTTCTCATTATCTTTGATTTCAGTAAAATGATGCTTAAATGTTAGACTTGGATGTTTCTGCCCAGATAAATCAAAGATATAAAGTACAGTTACATGGTCAGATGCATATTTCATTACCTAAACTTTATTATAGTTTCTACATAACTATAAAACTGACATGAATAGTTTTGGTTTGGTTTTTAAGACTAAAGAGTACATCTTATTCTCAATGTTCTAGGTAAATGAGTAAAATGTAGTTCTGGTGGGGTCCAAAGTAGACGTTAGTTGGGTAAAGATACTATGAATGAAAAAGTATTTTAAGCATAAAATGTTCTGCATTGTGAATATGTAAGTAGAGTATAAAGATTTCTTTCATCCCATTTATACCCCTCCTTTAAAATAAACCATAGTTTACAATCGGTAGATCTGTCTATATATAAATATATATTAAAGAGAAAAGATATATATCTGAAAGTTGCTAAATCTGCTTTATTAGACTGCAGGTCACTTATTGCATAGAAACTGGACTGGGCTTTACACTCTAATGTACTTTTTACTTTTCCCAAGATATGAACGTATTTTCTTTAAGTTGAATTTTCTTTACTACTTAAATCATTTATGTATATCTGGTAAATTATGACCAAATTTCTGTTAGATTGCATACAGTAAATTGAAATACACATGTGGTACACTACGGGATTGTTGTGCTTTTGCTTGGTTTAGTTGGAAGCAAGGTTTGATGTAGATGGCTTATTACTGTTAATTTAAGATACTTTATGATTGTCCATTGCCTTTTATGTTGTGTTATGACAGATCGGACTATATTTACTTTACTATATTGTTTTTAGAAAGGCAATCCAAAGGAAAAATGTTTATATTCTTGAATATATTAGCCTCAGCCTATATAAAAGTTTCTTCTTTAAAGTAAGTGTTTCACAAGAAACAGAACTGACAAACTTTTCTACTTGCTGACTCCCTAATTTATTTTGTTCCATAATCTTGAGGGGACTGCCTTTACCCTTCTAGATCATTTTTAAAAACTAGTTTTAGTACTAAGGTATACTACTGGATGTTTCTATTTTTTTAAGTATGTTCTTTTTCTGACTTACAGTACAACTTCAGGAAGTTGAGATGCTAAGAACTTAGGGTTGGTCTCAGAGGTAACACGAAATACCCATAGTTAGGTCTGTGGGGCCCTGGCAGAATTGTGTGTTACACATTTGCTGAATTTTTCTCTTATAACTTAAAATTAAAAATATTTCAGAGCTTTTAATTTTAATGAAGGGGAAGAGCATAAACTGCCTCTTTCCTGTTCACTGTAGTACAGACCCTCTCAGATAAATCAAGGTCATGCACTGTTTCTTAGGCTTCTGACAGTCACTGCCACACAGTCCCTACACTGTCGGTCAGAGTTTGGCCCTCATTTTTCATAGTCACTGGATGTTTTACTAAATTTTAGTACACAGAAACTAAGCTGAAAAAAGAAGAGATGTTATAGGAAGGGAAACTGAACTGTCATGAGTATCTTTGAAATTTTGGGGAAAACATTTACTGGTTTGGGTAGAGCCATCCTGATGAGAAGAATGAGGTAATGCATAGACTCTTGTCAAATGCTTAGAACACTGGCAGTTGTTCAGTAATAGACGAGAACCAAGAGGAAAAGAAGGAATGAGGAAGGGGGAGAGAGAAAATCGGGAAAGGACCAGTGCTTGGAAACTCTATCACTACAACATAGTGTCAAAGGCCTGAAAAGAACTGGAGCAGTATAATCATGGGGAAAGGATGATGAGATGGGTTTTTAAAATCACAAATTTTAAAACTTTGATAAGCTTTACTTATATTTTTAGGACTTTGTCAACATAGAATGAAGAGTTTATTTTTCTGAATAATGATTCCAAAAGCTACCATTTTTTAGTGCCTACACGTGCCGTTGCGCTTTATTTGATCTGTTCTTTCTAAGGTAGGTGCTATTGTCTCCATTTTATAGACAGGAAAGGCTCCCAGCGGCCGCCTGTCCACTGTAGCAGCCGCAGGGCCAGGGCCAGCCAAGCTGCTCCCACCACCTCCTCCGAGCCGGGCTCTTCTGGAGGTTCCACTGGGCCTCATGCAACAGCTTTTGTAGTTCACCCTTTAAAGGAGTCCCCTGTGGAGACACATTTCCCTTAGAACAGCTGTTAGGAATCTATTGTCTATGCCTTTCTCCCCACTTGTCCCCAGGTGCACGTCCTCCCTACCTTCCTCCTGTGCAGCTATTGCTGTACCACCTGCCTACAAACCACTCAGCCTCAGTGCGGTATTTTCATTTTTAAATGAAGAAAGAAACATGAACCCCAGGTTTTGTGCCGTTCATCACCCAGATCCTTAAATTTAACTATGGTACAGGCTTCTCTGAGTCCCTTTCGGGTGTGAAGCGAAGCTTTGCTCCTGCTGTGGCCCTGTGCGATGGGACAACTCTAAGTGACCAGGCTGTGTGGGGAGAAGCAACGGTAAGCCCTGCCTTGGGACACTTAGATTTGGAGTACACTGGCTATTGGAAACACCGTTTTGGGTTGAGGAGGGGGAGTGGTTGAGGCCATTATGAAATGGGAGAATCAGCATTTAACACTGTAAACATAAAAAGAACACTTTCTCTGCCTGCTGTTTGTAAAAGCTCTTTGGGAAGATCTTTTACGAAGACCAATTTTTAAAATGTAATTTACCTACCTACCTAGTATAAGTGTCCTAAGACATGTATGTAAACTTCCAAGACTGTTTGTTCGTGTATTTAGAAAATACACAAGAATCTTTATCAAACCTAAAAATATAAACTTGTGAGCACTAAACTGCTTCTGGCTTGTGAATTTTGTTGACTCTTGATTTTTTTCATTCAGTTTTTTTTTTTTTTTTGCATTCATAGTGTACACAATTAGGCTAATTGGGGTGTGGGGGGCACCTTTGTAAACTTTGACTTATGTATAATTCAGTTATCAGTTGAGGTTTACAAGTTTGAATTATATACCATTTTAAGGGTTTTTGCTTATATATATATTTTTAATATACTTTTATTGATTTTTTTCACAGAGAGGAAGGGGAGAGAGGGATAGAGAGTTAGAAACATTGATGAGAGAAACATTGACCAGCTGCTTCCTGCACGCCCCCTACTGTGCCCACAACCAAGGTACATGCCCTTGACCGGAATCAAACCTGGGACCCTTCAGTTCGCAGGCCTACGCTCTATCCACTGAGCCAAACCAGTTTCGGCTGCTTGTGTATTTTTTATATGAAGAGAAGTGCATAAGCACCTCCAACTACCTCCTCGCGCTGCGTGGACAGCTGCTCTGGAGCACAGAGTCGCTCTAACCAGCAAGTGTCCCATCATGATGATGGCTTGAAGGTTTCTCTACAGGTTTTAGAAACATTAAAGTATTCCCCCTATAATTTACACTTATAATTTGGGGAATGGGTTGAAAAGCAAAGCTCAATCACTTTATCATATTTACTGCATATTAGATTAATGGATTATAAGTATATAAATTTCATGTCTTTAAAACTTGAGTAATATGAGAAAACATACTAACTAGTTATTGAGGTTTTTATGGTGTTAACAGAACAAAGGAGATCACAGAAAGGCGTGACTAAGGGATGAGAATCACGATTTAGTTTGGAGAATGGCGAGTTAAAGGCAGGGTGGATGCCCATGTAGCATGTAATGCCCCACCACTTTAATTGTCATGAGGCAGAAAAATTGGGTGTGTTCTGTGTGGTTCAGGGGTTAAGTTGAGACCACTTCTCAAGATGAAAAGGCAGTTTTTAATAATTACCCAAAGATGAAATGGATTGCTTCAGAAAAGTCCCCATGTACACTGGAGCTGTTCTGGATGAAGGGGGGCACTAGCTGGCGACCTCTGCTTCGGCAGTATTGGCCAGCATTTCTATGAGAGGGTGCTATGCTTTAAACTTCTCATTATAGTTGCCAGTTGTTTCCTTAGCTTTACTAAAAACAAACTGTCTAATGGAGGATATTCTGATACCAAAAAGGATGTAGTTAACATTTAGAAATCATGTTTCACTTTATGGAAAAAAATTGCTGCTTTTTCACTATATGTCATCACAGACCAATGTGTGGAAGCTGGTATAGGAAATGGAATTCCTGGATCAATGGTTAGATAAGAAGCAGAGGTTCTTCAGGGCTCAGTCTCTGTCTTAACTATCTGATTTCTCTGTACTGAAGATGGAAAGAAAAAGTGCACCACAAATCTCTATTATATGAATTAAAGGGAAGGAAACTGCTTCCTCGCTGCCTGTGCCATAGTTGCTTTGAACCCGACCTGACCTTCAGCCAGACATTTTTCCTTTTTCCAGCACAACCAGTTTGGCAATATGAAAGCATCGATCTTCCTGCATAATTAGGTGTGTGTTAGAATTTTAGTGAAAGACTCTTACTTCTTGGCACATGTCCCAACAACTGGTGAGAGAAAACCATATAACATGATTTCAAGGTAATATGTGGGTTTTTTTTTTTTTTTTTAGGAGTAATAATGAATTGGTTCCCAGACAGGTTGCTATAGTGACTTTGTCATGAATTTTAGGACCCAAGGCCCCTGAACTTCCATTTTAATATTCTTACCCTACATCTAACATATATTCATTAAGTACTTTAGGGAAAACTTTGAAATTAGAGACTACAAAGTATATTCAAATACAGTACCTGGCACATAATCTAAACTTAAGTGAATGATTATTTAAAAGTTATCAGTAACTTTAGGATTTTGCCTGCTAGTATCTAATGGCTGGTAGCTGTCAAGCTATATTTTGTTTAGAAGTACAGTGGTACCTCGAGATACAAGTGCCCTAACATATGAGATTTTTGAGATACAAGCCGTCGAGCGAGCGATTTTTGCTTTGAAATATGAGCAACAGTTGAGATACGAGTAATTGTGCAGATCAGCCGGCTGCACACGACCCACCAGTTTACCGCCAGTTTACCACGACTCGAACGTCTCATAATTTCCCACGCCTCAAGGTTACAGAACGAATTAAACTCATATCTCGAGATACCACTGTAGTTTGTGTTGTCAAGCACAGGATATGTGAGGTCACACATCTGGACCCTCAGGACCCTTTTCCCCAATACACCCATAGGTGATCATAGCCAAAGACTGACCAAACCCAGTCTAGCAAATATTTAGAGATCTCAGTGCAAGAGTCTTCAATGTGCACCATCTCCATAACTCAGAATACGTAGTGACAAGATTATTGGTTATTTACTGCAAAGTACTTGTTTTGAAATGACTAGTGTGTCCAACAAAATGCAAATGTCAACTCTGTATGTGAGGAAGATGTGGAAAACTGGAAGGAAGCCAGCCAGTGGAGCTGTTCCTGATGCAGCGTAGAGTGCACAGCGCATCATGAAGGTGCTGGGGTCGAAGGTTTTAGTTGCCATATTGTGAAGAGGCATGTGAAGTGATGGCATTTACATTTTACCACATGAGACAAGCATTCGTGTGAAAGATTTGTGGAGCTTAGTACTTGACTCACCCACTTGGTTTACTAAACTGGGATGGTGGTATTTACATAGAGACATGGACAATTCTCCAAAGTAAGTTATACACTAATTGTCACGTAACTGTCCCCTCAATCATTAGATAAAACAGCTAGCTCATTCCAAAGAATAGCAATTATAAAATCCAATGAGCCTCCGAGAGGCCTAGTATACAGTTGCATCTTCATTATGGCAAAGGAAATTGAAGACATTATTTAAAGATGATATAAACAGCTAGTTTTATATGTGTGTAGTTTCTCTCTCATCGGTGATCATAAATGTGCCTCCATGTAAAATTTTTACTGCATAAGTTTAAAGGTGTTGGTTAGAATCCTGCAGTTGCCTTCTGGAAGCCGGGACACCCTAGGCTGTCAGCTCTGCTGCTGTTGGTGACACAGCACACTCAAGGAGCTCCCCTTTCCGTCTGTGGGCACACGTGTATTCAACAGACTCATGTTCAGTACCTGTGATGGAGAATGAAGTCACACTGAACACTGCTCTCAGTTATTCTACAAGATGCAAGTTTAGCCACGCAAGGAACTTGATCAAAAAGGCCCTTCATTTCAGAGGTTTTGAAAAGCAGCAGTAATTGGGAAGAGTGGACAGGTAGGATGACTAAAAATAGAACTGTGCAGATGGACATAAGCTAGTGCACAGACAGTACTTTGCATTCATTGTTTCCCCTTTGACATAATAAAGACTTTCACCTTGAAAACATATCTTGAGTCTTTGGCAGAAAATATTTGTAAGCCATAAAATTTTTGCATGGACCGTAATAATTTGGACTTAGCTGGCAAACAAAATGTTAAATTACCCTTTTGCATCTTTTTCTGAGACAGGAATACATTACCTTCTAGGTGCCTCCTCGTTCTCTCTCTCTGCTGGACCACTCTAGGGTTAGACAAGCTCTTTTTCAGAACCAGTGAAGACTTAGGGAAGCTGACGCTTAGTGGGGTTGGCCTGGATGAAGGGCCTTTGACCTCGCAGAGCTTTCCTGTCCAACAAAGCAGTGCAGTGGAAGCGTGTTTGTTCCACATAGGTGCCAGTTAGGAAAAGAATGGCACCTTCTCTCAAAGGGTGAAGCCAAGCTGAGTCCCCCTCCCAGGTGGTTATTAAGGAAAGCAGTAGCTTAAGTACCTTTCCTCAATTTTTGTGTTGTTTTTAGCAAAGCATATTTGCACCTCACCAAAAATCTCTTAGCATACATCTGAGTGTTCAAAATCCCACTCATCTTGTGTTGTGTGTCGGGGGGAGAAAGGGACGGGACGGGGGGTGGGGGGGTGCGGGTAGGAGGTGTATGTGTGGTGTTTGTTTTACAGTTTGCTTTTAATGGGATTCTAAGTCCGCTGCCTTGTTCTGAGAGGACCAGAGAATAAATACTTTTGCTTTGTGGATGACAAGGTCTCTATCACAACTAGTCAGCTTTGCTGGTGTACCACGAAAGCAGCCAGAAACAGTGTATGTGAGCAGCACGGCTGTTCTGATAAAGCTTCCCTTACAGTGGTCTGCAAACTCATTAGTCCACAGAGTCAAATATCAACAGTACACAACGATTGAAATTTCTTTTGGGAGCCAGATTTTTTAAGCTTAAACTTCTAATGCCACTTCTTCAAAATAGACTCGCCCAGGCCATGGTATTTTGTGGAAGAGCCATACTCAAAGGGCCAAAGAGCCGCATGTGGCTCAGGAGCCACAGTTTGCTGACCATGGCCTTAGGACATGAGGCTGTGGGCTATAGGCTGCAGGCTGCTGGCCCCTGTCTTTAACTTCTCCCTGCACCATCTCCCCACCTTTCTATCCTGTCCAGAATTACAGATCTAGAGAAGCAGCAAGAATTAATACCGGTGGCACCCTTTTAGCCGAGAAGGGGGATCTGATTAAACCGTAAGACCTTTCATAAGAATTCCATTAAACCCGACATCTCAGTACACAAAGTGCCCTCCACATTCCCTGGTGCCTAAATAATAAGTCTTAAGAATAAAAGATTCACTTGCCAATAAAACTGTGTGTCTTACTAATTCTAGACCCTTTATTGCCAGTGTATTCTGTGTTAGACGATATCCTGGCAATAAGGAAGCCTTTCAACCCTAATCACACAACATGACATTGACTCTAGGCTCTGGGAGTCTCATTGATGCCTGCATTTATAGGTGTCAGTACAGTGGACTGTCAGCTATTCGGCCACAGCCTGAAAATGCTGAACTTGCGAGGTACTGGCCAGCATACCTGGCCTGAACAAGGATCTGCTGAAATGAATTCCCAAGACCAAAGACTAGCCAACGGACCTGGGAGCCTGTAGCATTTTTTCAAGCATGTGACTCCCTGTTGTGATCCACTGAGGACAACCTGGTGGCATTTGTGTCATTCAGTCTCTCACAATAGAAGGCTCTCAGTCACACGTCACATTTCTATGTGGAGCAGGGTTAAGATCTTACTCCACAGCCTGTGTCACCAGTTTGACTCAAATAACTAAATTTCTCAAAGAAAAAATTTCTATTCAAGACAATTTAAATGTTGATCCAAAATAGTTTTTCAGGTTAAGATTGAAATTAATGAGAAGAGATGGTCCGATCCTAAGGGATTAGACAAGTTTTGTTCTAAAGGGATACTGCACCGTCAGGAGTGTCAGGTCCATTCTGAAAGGACACCTGATGTGACTCAGAAGCACCATCTGCATCCCATTCACCACTGTATACTGCAGTATAGACTGAGCTTCAATATCTGAAAGAACTACCCTCTTAAAGGCCATGAGTGACTTAGCTGACTCCACCTCTTCGGCGTTTGGCACTGTTCATGACTAATTTCCTTCGACTCCTCTTTTGACCCCATAAGCATTTTTGAGGGGCACTCTCCCAGCATTCTTCCCATTGGTGTTTTCATTCAGTCCCAAGTGACCACAGTGACTTCAACCTTGGTGACGTCAATCACTGACGACTCTTCAGAGTTTACAAATATTTGTGTAATAACACCAGGCACTGTTTGATATACAAAAAAGTTTTAGTCACAATACTAATTAGGGTCTCGGTTCTTTCATGAGCAGAAGGGTCTTTACATTTACATTCTGCTGTATAGAGTCTCACCATGAGCTGAGAGGCCTGGCAAAGTCACCTTGAGAAGAATTAAAACCGTGATTTTAATTCTTCCTCCAGCCATGTCCACACTGTTTCATGAGGTGGTGTCTGGCCGCCTTATGCTATCATGTCAGCATGTATATATCTTTGCTAACTACACAGACCCATGGAATGTTTGAACAGAAGGATCTTAGAAACAGGGACAGCATGTGTTTATCCCGCCTCTGAACTCATTCTGTTAACGTTCATAAAGCAGGTCTTCTGAGCTTGAGACGCTCCTCCTCCTCCTCACTCTCTGAGCTGCGCTGAGTTGAACTCTTCCTCCATCGCGGTGCCAGAAATTCATATCCTTCCATATACTGGTCTGTGTGACAGTGGACACTGGGAGGGGGTACACTGTGTTTGAGTAGAGCTTAGGGCCTTAAGTTTTTTTCATTCATAGTAAATAGTATTCTGTGTCTTCATTTCTGTAGAATAATACCAGAATCTATACTTGTCTACTCTTTTCCAGTTTAATGTTTCGCTTTTCATTTTAAGGCTAATACTAATATGGAAAACTAATGCCCAAAGAGAGATTTTTAAAGAAAAGCATCCAGAAATATTTCTTAAAAGTAGAATGTTAATTTGCCTGGCCTACACTTAACATGAGATTAAATTTGCTTCTCCAAGATATTTTGTTTGCAGCTTGATATAAAAATTTTAATGTTGCTTAATCCCAGGCTTTCAAGAATTTCATAATTGATTTTTATGCAGTATAATTTTACCATATATAAATTTATTGACTCAATTCCCTTTAGAAAGTATATTATAAGAAAGATGAGTTCTTTTCCTTCTAATTGCATTTTAGATCATATTCTGAAAGATGTGAGAAACATTTCATTTCTATAAAATTCTTATAAAACTTCAGGTCCCTCAGCCCAAGCCACTTCTCTCCTTTATGTATCAAGACAGATATATATTATAGCTGCATGGTTATTGCTTATCCTTGTTTTGAAAAAGATGCAGAGCCCAGTGCTGGAGCCCATCCTGTCCCAAAGATGGACAGTGTCCTCTTCAGGAGGCCAGTTTAAGTCCTAACAATTATTAAATGCTCATCAGCGTAGTATTTTGTTCTCAATATGTGAACTTGAAAAATATGAGTGAGGGAATTTCATAAAAATAGCTACCAAAAAGCATTTTGTAAGGTTTATTGCATGCTGTGTGAAAGTTACCACAACACCCTCGCTGTCTCACCACAGCCAGAGCGAGGGCCTCCCACACGATGCCCCAGGGGACCGACTACATTGCCAGAGCAGAGGGGATGGCTTTGCTCTTTAAGCACTTACCACTCACTGACACCAGGGCATTTTAGACTATATTCTGAGAGATTAGGTACAACATTTAGGTTGAATGGAAGCAATTTCTTTATAATATGATTGTGACTCTAATCCATATCAGAATGGCTATGTTGGGGAAAATAAGCATAAATGAGGCAGACATAGTATTTTTTTGCAAGCAAAAAGTGACTAAATTGCATTAGCTGGTTTTCCACTATAAAAGTCCATTTTCTGAACATATAACGGAAGTGACTTGAAAAATCAGATTTGAGAATTTTCCCAATATATCATACTGTCATTGATGTCCTACTTTTTAATAGAACCCTTTTTCTTATCTATCAGCCTTTATTAACATGATTCACTGTTGGAGATGATTAATGAGGAACTGCAAAGACAAAATCCAGCATTTTGTATGTCCTAAGAGACTGTCAGCTTTATTTTTGTAGCCACATGTGCACACAGAAAGCAAACTTAACCCTGCCATTAAGGAGAAATCTTAAGCCAGTGAAACAAAAGATTAACAGACTGTGATCGAGTACCATCATAATCATTACCGTTTAAGTTTCCTTTATGGGTTGAACTTTGGACTACAGGACATATTTAGGCCTTTGTATTTTACTTTCAGAGTTGAGAGCCAGGCTTGGTGAGAAGTAAAGTGTTATGATTCCTCAGAGCCACAGGGAAGTCACTTCTGTAAGTTTGATGCACAATCTATTGACAAGAGTATTTATCTGCAAACAAGTTTTCATGATACGTAGATGCAACTTAGAAAGTTTAAGAATAAACTACCGAATTTTATATGAACTTTACCTACTTTGAGCAGGTGTATTTGTTGAATAACTGAAGAATGTGTCCAGACCTACTGGGCATTATTTTTTCTGGCCGAATTTTATATCTATCTATATTAAAACCTAAGCAACCAAACAACCGGAACAATCAGTTGCTATGACATGCACTGATGGGGGGAGGGGAGGGCAAATGATCAAAACAGGAGCTGCCCCAGGCAGGTTGGTGCACTCCCACAGCCAACCTCCCTGGCCCCAATGGGGACTGAGCAAGATGGCCCCAATCGGCCCTGATCACCAGCCATGCCAAGGAACCCTACCCATGCGCATATATATATAATTTCAGAGGAGAATGGAAAAGGAGAGAAATACTGATGATGAAAGAGAATCATTGATTAGCTGTCTCCTGCATACACCCCACTGGGGATCAATCCAACAACCCTGGCCAGAATCGAACCCAGGATCCTTCAGTCCCCATGCTGACGCTCTATCCACTAAGCCAAAGTTGATTAAGGCTCTGGCTAAATTCTTTTAAACTAAATCTAGCCATGTTTTAGATATAAATGCAAAGCTAAGTAGGGATCCATTTTATCCTAATGTTAACCTGAAGTGAATTTTAATCCTATTTTATTTGCCAAAAATAATCTCAATGTAAACATTTTTATTCTAAGGTTAATCATGTGAATTTACCGCCTGCTTTTGAGTACCTTACTTCCAGGGGCACATTCTTCACTGTGTTTTTCTCTTTGCCTTAAATGCAGCCGTTTTGCCCTGTCTATGACCTTTCTTATTTAAGCCTAACTGGCTAACAAATGCAGAGCAAACCTCAAAAGAGGGGCATTGTTTTCACTTGTAAATAACGTTCTTCAGGGATTTTCAAAACGTGCTCTGGGATCCTAGGGGTTCTTTGAAGATGCCTCCTGGGTGTGAGGTTTGTTGGCAGAGCAGGTGGGGCCCTGGGCCTCAGCCAGACCTCCTCAACTCCCCTTTCATCTCCTAGCTGTCAGGGCCCATGCTTGAGAAAATGTTTTAACCACCAACTTAATTTAAAAACAGTCATGGAAGATGACAACACCAACAGTAATCGTAGCTTTTGAGTGCTTATCAAGTGCCAGACGGTGCTTTAAATACTAACATTAATCCTTAAGAAAAAAAAACTCTTAAGGTCAAGCATTTTTTATGATCTCCGCCTTACTGACGAGGAAACTGAGACTTAAGGAGATTAAGGAATTTGGCCAAGAGGTCACAGCTACTAAGTGATAGACTTTGGACTCAAATCTGGGTGTGCCAATTAGTGTCTTAGTTGAGGTCAGGAATGGCACATCCAAGGTAAGTGTGTGCCACCCGGGTCGGCATTTGAGGCCTATTTACTGCCCCTACCCTAAAGTGAGACATCTGTGACCTCACACTTCTGATTAGGACATCTCCCCAAGTCTAAAAGTATTGCCAAATGGTTGTTTGGAGATTGGTAGTAGAACACGACCAAATTAGCATTAGATCCTAGATGCACGTTTTCATGATGAAGCTATCCTATGGACAAAAATCCCTAACTGTAAAATCCTCATTCTCACCCACTACTAAGAGAGGATTTTTGTTTCTGTCTTTATATATTTATAATTTGTATACATTTATAAGCAGGTAATTATAAACGTGATACAGTCCTCATAATCAGGACAGTTAGGATTTTAAGTTTCTCTTTGCATGCCTCCTGGAACAAAACCCTACCATTGCAGGCATGGGTGCAGGCAGAGAAGGAGCAGGGGCGGGGGGGGGAGCCCAAGGCCTAGGGCACATCTGCTAGTTTCCACTGGAGCAGAGAGCTCAGCAGTTTGAAGAACCTTCACTATTCCCACTGCCAGCATCCCTGCCAGGAACGTCACAGCCATAGGGCTGGGTGGATGCCCAAACTTTTTAAAAATGACACCCCCCACCAGCTGATTGTTCAGGTGCGCTTGCCAGGAGGTGGCTAGCAGTTCCTGGGCTGTGCCCGTCCTTACAAGGGAAAGCTGGTGCAATTAAAGTTAGTTTCCTGTTAGGTGCCAGACTTTAAGTGACTCATAGTAGTTCATGCTTAAGACACATCAGAGGCCTAAGACTCTATTTAGGAACTTGCTATGAAATTACCAGGCAGTTCCAACCAATTTTCCAATACACTATATATATGGAGAGTAATAGCAAGAAATTTATAATATTCAACACGTGAAAAACATTCTTGTCCTCTTTGTTGTCAACTGGTATTGAAATCTAGATTTCCTTAAATGGACGGACATCCCTTTTGTGAAATTATTTAACATTCGTTCAGCAGACACATTAGTGTACGTTATTGAAATGATTTTCATATGACCATTATCATGGAACCCATCAAATCGTTTTTATAAAAATGTTTGAATATGACCTAAAATGTTCTGTATACGAATAAAAAGTTTCTTCCTAAAAGTATTTGACTCATTCTCTTTTCAGTTGTTTGTGAAATTAGACATCACTGGCAGTGGGAAGGGGACTGGATCTCATTGCGGGCCCAGTGTCATTGGATAGAAAGTGCTTTGCAGAGAGGGTCAGACCCCCCTCCTGCTGATGAGGGTGTGGACAGGTCCCTGGTCACAGTGGAAGGTGAGCGCCACGTGCCTCTTTTCTCCTGGTTTTTGCTTTTGTGAGATGAGAGAACAGAATAGCCAGTTTTATGTTGTTCTATTGCTAGCTATCAGGGCTTGCTAAAAAAGACCACCAAAGCCATTGATTCAACTACATGAATGAGTTTAATTAGGGTTAGTAGCCCACATGAAATGGAAATAGAAAAACCCAACAGAAGAACTCTGTGATTCCAAGATAAGATTCCCAGAAACGGAGAAGGGAACATTATCTTGAGACTGGAGATTACACCAAGGTTATCACATGGTGACTGGTAGCAGGTAAGAAAGGTTAGTTATGTGTATTTGTTTCAAAAGCTTGACATTTCCAAGTCATGTTATTAAAGCATCTAACCCTAAACATTAAAAGTTAAAGTTTTGAATTTTGTTTTTTTAAAGTAAACATGCCACTGCCATTAGTTGATGCTACCACATACGCACTGCATGAAAAATACCCCATAGAAATAAGTCCTTTTTTTGTTTTATGTTTTCTTAAAATATATTTTATAGATTTCAGAGAGGAAGGTGGAGAGCAAGAGAGAAACAACAATGATGAGAGCAAATCATTGATCAGCTGCCTCCTGCATATTCCTACTGGGGATTGAGCCTGCAACCTGGCATGTACCCTGACCGGGAATTGAACCAGGACCTCCTCGTTCATAGGTAGATGCTAACCACTGAACCATGTGGTGGACTTGCTGGCAATGTATTTTAAGAGTTGTTAAAATGTTCATGCCCCACAATGCATTCCTAGGGCACTGTCCCATAGTAGAGAGGATTTTCATACAAGGATGTTTTTGAGTGTTATTTATAACAGAAAAATAAAAAGTAATGTAATTTCCAATTATGTAGGAATAAATAATGACAGTCTCATTATATTAAGTACCCATTAATATTTTGAAAGAGTGTTTGATAAATATATTATCTTCTGTAAGCATATATTTGTTAATCCTCACCCGAGGATATTTTTCTAATGATTTTTAGAGAGGGTAGAAGGGAGGGGGAGAGACAGAAAATTGTATTGATGTGAGAGCAACACATCGGTTGGTTGCCTCCTATATACTCCCTGACCAGGACCAGAGATGTTGCCTGCAATCAAGGTATGTGCCCTTGACTGGAATCTAACCTGGTATCTTTCAGTCCCTGGGCTGATGCTCTATCCACTGAGCCAAACTGGCCAGGGCTTTCTTGTGTAAATATTAAGAAAAAAGACACAAACTATAAAAAAGTAAGTGTACCAAAATGCTGACTTTTAGGATAATTTATTTTTTTATCCTTTAGTGTATTTTCCACTGCAACAAGCAATTTTTTAATTAGAAAATTATGATAAAAATCAAAAATCAAAGAATTTCTTATTAGTTTAGAAAACATAGTTCCATTTCATGATTTATGGGAATGGTGTTATTTAGTTGATTTGGTTACTAGCTTCTCCTTTGCTTTCTTTTTATTTTTTATTTTATTTTAATCTTTATTGTTCAGATTATTACAATTGTTCTTCTTTACCCTCCCCCCCCCATATCTCCCCTCCAAGCCTCTGCCCTTACCTCTCCACCATTGTCCTCATCCATAGGTGCATGATTTTTGTCCAGTCTCTCCCTACACCCTCCCCCTCACCTCTTTTCCCTGAGAATTATCAGTCTACTCCCATTCTATGCCCCTGATTCTATTATATTCACCACTTTATTCGGTTCATCAGGTTTTTTATTCACTTGATTTTTAGATTCACTTGATAGATATGTATTTGTTGTTCATAATTTTTACCTTTACTGTTTTTTTCTTCCTCTTCTTAAAGAATACCTTTCAGCATTTCATATAATACTGGTTTGGTGTTGATGAACTCCTTTAGCTTTTTCTTATCTGTGAAGCTCTTTATCTGCCCTTCAATTCTGAATGATAGCTTTGCTGGGTAGAGTAATCTTGGTTATAGGTTATTGCTATTCATCACGTTGAATATTTCTTGCTACTCCCATCTGGCCTGCATAGTTTCTGTTGAGAAATCAGCTGACAATCATATGGATGCTCCCCTGTAAGTAATTAAGTGTTTTTCTCTTGTTGCTTTTAATATTCTCTCTTTTGCTGAACCGGTTTGGCTCAGTGGATAGAGTGCCGGCCTGAGGACTGAAGGGTCCCAAGTTTGATTCCAGTGAAGGGCATGTACCTTGGTTTCAAGCACATCCCCAGTAGGGGGTGTGCAGGAGGCAGCTGATTGATGTTTCTCTCTCATTGATGTTTCTAGCTCTCTATCCTTCTCCCTTCCTCTCTGTTAAAAAGCAATAAAAACAAAATTAAAAAAAAAATTTGTCTCTTTGACTTTTGCTCTTGGTATTTTAATTATGATGTGTCTTGGTGTGGTCCTCTTTGGATTCCTTTTGTTTGGGGTTCTGTGCACTTCCTGGACTTGTAAGTCTGTTTCTTTTACCAGATGTGGGAAGTTTTCAGTCATTATTTCTTTAAATAGTTTTTTAGTATCTTGCTCTCTCTCTTCCTCTGGCACCCCCATAATTTGGATGTTGGTATGCTTGAAGTTTGTCCCAGAGGCTCCTTACACTATCTTCACATTTTTTAATTCTTTTTGCTTTTTGCTTTTCCAGTGGAGTGTTTTTTGTTTCTTTGTGCTTCAAATCTTTGACTTGATTCTTGTGTTCCTCTAGTCTGTTGTTAGGTTTCTGTATAATATTTTTTATTTCAGTCAGTGTATGTTTAATTTCTAGTTGGTCCTTTTTCATCTCCTCTTGGGCCTCGCTAAATTTATCCATTTTTTCTAGGAAATTCTTGAAAAACTTTATAACTGTGGTTTTGAACTCTGTATCCAGTTATTTGTTTTCCTCTATTTCTTTCATTTGTGATCTGTTCTTTTGTCTCCATATATTTCGCTGCTTCCCTGAGTTGGTAGAGTAGCTTTGTGTGCCAAATGTCCTATGTGGCCCAGTAGCTCTGCCTCTCCAGTTACCTGAAGTGGACACTCTTGGTGCACCCCTTTGTGAACTGAGTGTACAGTTTTGTTATAGTTAATTCTTGATTGTTGTTGGTATCACTGGAGGGAATTGACCCCCAAGCCAATTGGTTGTGAGGATGAGCTGTGTCTGTGCATGCGGGCTTACCTCTGCCTTTTGTGTGCACATGAGCTTCCAGATCTCTGCTTTTCAGTTCCCCTGAGTTTCTGTGCACTCTAGGGACCCGTATGAGTCTGAGTCCCCAGGGTCTCGCCCGGAACTGGGGTTCAGTGCAGTTGGACCTGGATTTTAGTGCTGTTGTGAGGTTCTGTTTTCCTCCCGCTCAACTTTTTACAGCTCCTCTGAGTCTTAAGTTCCTCTCTTTACTTCTAGTTGTAGAATTTTCACTCAGCCAGCTTTCCTGTGGTTCTGTATTTTAGTTGTAGTTTTGAAATTGTTGTGTGAGGCAGCAGCTTAGGTTTTCACCTATGCCACCATCTTGGTTTCTCTCCTCCTTCGCTTTATTTCATTGTCTAAATATATGTATATAGCTTTTCTTCTGATTTTAAGAGTAATAATGATGTTAGTTTAAAAATATCTGAGCCCTGCCAGTGTGACTCAGTGGTTGAGCATCAACCTATGAACAAGGTCAGGTTTGATTCTCAGATAAGGCACATTCTGAGTTATGGGCTCAATCCTCAGTGTGGGACATGCAGGAAGCAGCTGATCAATGATTCTTCCTCATCATTGATGTTTCTCTCTTTCTCGTTTCCTCTCTGAAATAAATTATATATCTGAAAATACATAGAACTATGAGTAAATAAAAAAGAGACATGAAAAATTCCACCAGAGACAGTCACTGTTAACATCTATTGTGTAATTCTTCAAATAATGTTCATGCATGGATGTGGCATTGGGGCTGGTCTCAGAGATATACATTGAAAATGAACCACATTCAGTATTTGCAACTAGCATCTGTTCTGGTGGCTCAGGGTCCATGCCTACTGGTGGCAAAATATGTTGACTATCACCCTTTTCCAATCTATTAATCGACAAATTGGTTGATCTAGTTTTTTATTTTTTAGTTTTTTAGTTTTAAAAATGTGATCATATTATGCCCTTTTTTTAAAATTTAGCAATATAGTAACATCCTTTTATGTGAGTTAGCGTGGGTCCATTTCATCATTTTAATAGCTGCACTGTGTTTGATTGTGTGCTTAGAAACACCTTTTCCACTTCTAAATTAAGATAGCCATCTATTTTGTTTTCCAGCTCAGTGGTCAGTGTTTTTCTGTAAAGGGTCAGATAGTAAATATTTTCAGCTTGTGGACCAGCCAGTCTCCATGACAACTACTCAAGTCTGCCCTGGCAGTGGAAAAGCAGCAAGAAGATACCTAGCAAGTGGGTGTGGCTATGCCCCACAAGAATTTTATTTGTGCACACTGAAATCTGGTTTCCTATAATGTTCACATATTATTGTCAACCATTTAAAAATGTACCACCATTTTTCTCCTCTTGGCATGCCAATCACACAGAAACGTGCAGGTCTGATTGGGCCGCATGCCTGACTCCTCCTCAAGCCCGATGCCTCCCTTCAGAGCTGCATGTTTTGCTGTAAAGTATGTCACATCACAACTAAATTTCCTTCTGTTAGATGCTGACCTTCTTGGAAAATATTCTTTTGACAGTATAGAGAATCCCGAAAGAATAAAGCAAAAACTTGTAACTCTATACCAGTTTGCTGTTTCAATCACAGGTTTCCAACCCAAGTCCTAAAACTAAAATTGAGAGGCGGCATGAATCCCTTCATTTCCATTTTAGAATCACAACTCTCCCACTTCTCCAGAACCTGAATGTACTCCCCAAATACCTGGCATGTTTTATCACTTCTCTCTGTAAAGTCTCCCCATGGTTTTTATATCTCACTGAGACAAAACCAACTTGATAGTGGGAGAGGAGGCCTGGCCTTCCTGTTGTCTTCTGGAAGCCATATCCCAAGCCTCATAGGTGCTTCTTTTTTTAATAGTTTGTCTGCTTAAGTATTGCTATGTTTTCTTAATTGACAACCACACCAAGGAGACAGAGTATCAACAGTGACAGTATATTTAGACATGTTTTGTTTGCCAAGTACTCTTCCAAGAACCTAATATAAATTATCTAATTTAATCATCATGTGAACTTTGTGTGGTAGGCCCGTAGGTTCACTGCACAGATTAAAGAACTATGGGTCAGGAAGATAGGGGACCTGCAGCTCCCCCGACCCAGATGGGAAGTGAAGCCATTTTGTGAACCTCACAGCCACAGAGCTCTGAGTAGAGTGTGCCTGTAGACCTGTCATTTTTGTTGTTAATTATCACCCAAGGATATTTTTCCACTGTTTTTTTTAGAGAGAGTGGAGGAGAGAGGGAAAGACAGAGAGAAACATCCATGTGAGAGAAACATATCGATTGGTTGCCTCGTGCATGCACCCCGACCAGGGCTCGGCCTGGGAAGGAGCCTGCAACCAAGGTATAAGACTTGGCCAGAACCAACCCCAGGATCCTTTGGTCCGCAGGTGGATGCTCTATCCACTGAGCCAAACCAGCTAGAACTGCAGCCCTGTCATTTATTTGCCACCAGATGAGGTATAATTTTTGTTGTCAAGAAAACCCTGTGAGAGGTTATTTTAATATAATTACTAAGACTCATATCCCACCCAAAGAAATTACAAGCTGGTTGGAACATGGTCAGAAGCTTAGAATGAATTCAGCCCAACAAACTAAAAAACAAACAAACAGCCCTAACTAGTTAGGCTCAGTGGATAAAGCATCGGCCTGAGGGCTGCAAGACTCCTGGGTTCAATTCTCGGGTTTTGGGCTCAATTCCCAGTAGGGGGCATGCAGAAGGCAGCCAACCAATTATTCTCTCATCATTGATGTATCTGTCTCCCTCTCTCTGAAACCAATAAAAATATGTTTAAAAAAACAACCCTGCAGTGTGATACCATACCACATGGAGACATTTTCAAGCACTGTTTTATGTATTATCCTTTTCTGTATAAGTTCTTGTATGTAAATATATAGATTTTTTTAGCATTGTCAAATCATTTTTATTTTCTGTATGGTTTCTGTCTTTGGTGTCTTGTATAGAAAGATCTTTCCCAACAAAAAATTATTTTAAAAGGCATCTATTTCCCTTTCAGTGTTTCGCTTAAAGGAAACTGATTTCCCAGGTCATTTGTGAGACTACTTGGTCATTTGTTAGGAAGAAATCCATGTCAGAGAACCCAAGTTTAGTACACCTTTGCCTTGATTTTAGTCCCAACAAGTTGGACAATTTTACTGTCACATGCTCTTCTCTGTTACAGGTCTTGCCATCTGAATTTATCATGTCCAAATTTAACTTCATATTTGAACAGATTCAGTTCCCTTTGAAACTGCAGAGAAGCCAGGAAGTGTGGAAGCTGGTCCTGCTTGTAGAGATTAATCTCGATTACCATCTAAATAATTAGCTCACATCTTAAATGAGCTCTTCAATGGTCTCATTAATTTCCCAGGAGAGAAAGTTTAATTCAGAAATTGCCTGCTGTGTGGCTTTCTGTGCACGTGCGACACACAATGGCTGTTCCACGTGTTGCTTATGGAGAATTGGCCAAAATTTCAGCCTCTCCCCAAGAACCCCTGACTCCTCAGCTGTTGTGATAGAGATCCACCGTCCACCCAGTGAGTTCACTGGTTTGCAGCTGGGAGGGCCCGGGCACTCACAGGCCCTCCTCCTTCGTGTTTTCTGGCTCCACAGAGGTTCTGTGTGGAGCTGCACAGCCTTCCTCTTCTGAAATGCAACTGAGTTGTGTGTGGGTTTCATTCCACTCACATTTCTCATTGTATTGTTATCTGCTTGGAAATGTCAAGCCATGCGGTTCTAAAGGTGCATGGGAAAGGAAGTACGCTTCAAGGACAGGGATATGGACTTTGTGGGAAAGAAAAGCAACGTCCACAGAAGGAGGAAGCCTGCAAAGAGCATCGGATGCGCGTGAATCCTCCCCAGCAGAGGCATAACGGATGGTTTCCAGCTTCTTTACACTTTCTTCGGTTACTTTCAAAATTTTGACAACTTTTACATTAGAAAATATTTATTTAGAAAAGAAAACATATATTCCCTTTTACTAAAATATATAGGAATAGATATTATTTGATATAATTTTATTTCTGAATTAAAAAATAAAACAGCAAAATATAAAAAATAATTATCAAGCCATTGATTTATTCTATATCAGCGGTCCGCAAACGCATTAGTCAACAGAGTGGCAAACTGCGGTTCACAAGCCACATGTGGCTCTTGAGCCGCAGTTTGCTGACCACTGTTCTACAGCACTGTAGGGAATAGAAAATGAAGAAAACCCCAGAACACGGGAAAGGATGACTGATAAATAAAGGGAAGACATATAGGTTCTGAGTATTGTTTCACATCCTTTTTCTTCCATTGATTTTTATAGAGAGTGGAAGGGAGGAGGAGAGACAGAAAGAGAAACATCGATGTGAGAGAGACACATTGATTCGTTACATCCCACACATATCTGGACCAGGGCTGGGGATAGAGCCTGCAATGAGATACATGCCCTTGACCAAAATTGAACCCAGGACCCTTCAGTCCGAGGACCAATGCTCTGTCCGCTGAGCCAAACTGGCCAGGGCCTTTTTTCTTTTAATTTCTTTTATTAAAGGAAATGTTTCTTAGAATAGGAAAAAATCTTGAAAACCTAAAGATTTCTGTATTTATTATTTGGAAGATTGAGTTAGCTCTTTGATCAGAAGCATGGGTGATTATAATTTTGCCATTTTGAGAAAACTTATTTATTGAGTTAGCATAGAGAGAAAACTGCCTCAAGAGAAGCTCAAATGAAGCCAGTTAAGACTTAAGTGAACTTGAAAACAAATTCAAATGGTATGTTTCATTTCTTAATCTGGGTGATAGTTATATGGGTGTTTGCACTTTACAAACATTCCTAAAATGCTATACTTGAAATTTATATACTTTTCTGTATTATATTTAAATTAAAATTTTTTCCTGTGAAAAAAATCTCACCTCAGCTCTGCTTGGGTCTTTCTGCAGGGCATTGGAGTAACCCCTGTGTTTGTTTCCTCAGAACACTTCCTTCACATCACCAACTCAAGATCTGGCCAATTATAGTCACCCATCTCCTGGGCTCAGTGATTTGGTGAGTATGCTTCTCAAGCAGGGCCAATCACAGTCTTTCCCTGGGCCCCTTTGTGTTTTGTGGGAGGGACTCCAGGTGGTGGAGTAGGTGTCAGTGGATATGTTAATTTCTGTATATAATTTAGAAATGCATTCTGCTACATTCTGTGTGGATATAATCAGCATATCTGGTCTGGCTGCCTCCCATGAGCACCCACCTGCCTCTAACTTGGAGCAAAGCTGGATTGTTCTAAAGTATGGAGATAGGACTGGTGCATTTTAATATTTTCCTAAATTCCTCTCCACTCTTTTTCTTCTTCTTCTTGGTGTTGTGCTACTTACAAATGTAATGATCCAGAGAGTCAAGAAGTGATTCTTCACTTCTCTATCAGCCATGGAAAGGACAGCTGATAGTCTTTCATATCTTGCTGCTTTTCTTGGTTACACCAGGTTCTCTACCCTGAGGATAAGGAAAATATACCCCTCTTGCTTTATGGAATCCATGTGAGAGAAAGAAATCCATGTCTTACAAAGAAAAAGGAGCAAGATAAAAATTAGTTTTTACTGCTCCATTTTCAAGTACCCAAATAAAACACTAGTTGCTAAATGTCATCTGTGTTTGTAGAATCACTTGCTTTAGGCAATATGGAATTAAGTAACAAGTCTGAGCGGTTTCTGAAGCCCTGGTCCCTCCCACCCAGCCTTTTCTGAAGCTTTCCTTTCTAACTCCTATTCCCTGCCTTCCTGTGCAGAAGGCCAGCCTGGGACTGGCTTATGAAAAGAGGCCACCAGACAGGCCCGGGGTAGGGGCACTGCTGCAGGCAGGCAATGGGCTGGTTTACCCAGGCTCTTCTTTTGTGCTTTTCTGGATCCTCTTCCAAGGATTCATATCACATTCAAAAAATACACTAGACAGCACGTGACTGACTCAATTCCGACTGCTTTGGCGAGAGGAAAGAAAAAGCAGTAAAGAAGATAATAGACAGAGCTACATGAGTCTAATTTTATTTATTGCAATTGTATGTATTATTTTCTCCTACACATAAGCATCCTTTCTGGTCTTAGAAAAAGTATTCATACATTTTTTAGGCTTCCTTCACATTTACATTGCTGTAGCTTGAATAAGTATAAGCATGGAATATTTTGTTGATGTATTGTGAAAGCACATTACATCATTTATCTCAGTAAATGACTTACTTAAATATTTTAACACCAAAATGCCTGATACATGTATGTAAAAGCATACTCAAAATTGGAAAATATTCAAAAATTAAGAATTATGTTGATTTATACATATAGCTCTAAACATTAAAACCTAATTATATAAATATATGTGACTTCATTTCTGGCTTTTGTATAATCTGTATATCTTTCTAATATCTCCACATCTAGCCTCCCATGGATGGGGTTCAAAGAAATTCTGTGTACATATAAATGCATTTCTCCCAAATCACCAGGAATGCATGCCATGAATAATTTCAAAGAGCATCAGAAATCATTCAGTCCATATAAACCTTAAAGCTTCTAAATATATGAAAAGCCATCATAAAGGAAAAAATTATAAATTATGGCAAATAAATGTACTATTATTTGTGTATAAAGAATTCTTACAAAACAGTAAGGAAAATCCAAACAGACTAATAAAAAAATGAGTATGGACCATGAACTTGCAATTTACAAAAGAAGAAATATAAGTGGCAATGATATCAAGAATGCTGGGAAACAAGCCCTCCCACACACTGTCAATATGTAGGAAATGCTGGAAACTGCCAGGAAGGCACTCAAGTTCATGCCTTTGACCAAGAGATGTTGCATCCAGTAATCACTTCTAAGTAGTCATAGGTTAATGCAAGGGTATGCATACAGATACTGACCACAGCGTTGTATAGACTGTGAGAATAAAAACCTCAGTGTCCATTAATCACAAATAAAGAACCCAGGCTGAGGAGTTAAGCAAATCTTCCAAATGCATATCAAAGTGCAGGGTTGAATTCATACCCAAGTCTGTGCCTCCAGTCCCCCTCAGAGTCCCTAAACCAGTGGCTCACCTGTAACTTTCCTGAGGTGCCTCTCATATTCTGGGATTAAGAGTTTGTTTCTGTGGTTTTCTATCCCTCCCATGGCTTAGCCTCAGTGCCCTAGGCTCCAAGTAAGATTTTTTCAACTACAGTTGACATTCATTATTATTTTATATTAATGTCAGGCATATAACCAAGTGGTTAGGCATTTATAAAATTTACAAAATGATCCTCTGATAATTCAAGTACCCTCCTGGCCCTTACCCTTACATAGTTATTATAGTATTATTGACTGTGTTCCCTATGCTGTACTTCACATTCCTGTGACTATTCTGTAACTGCCAATTTGCACATCTCATCCCTTTACTTTTTCCACCCAGACCCCCAACAACCTTCCCATCTGGCAACTGCCAGTCTGTTCTCTGTATCTACGAGTCTGTTTTGTGTGCCCATTTATTTTGTTCTGTAGATTCCACCAGTGTGTGAAATCACATGGTATTTGAATTCCTCTGTCTAACTTATTTCACTGAGCATAACACCCTCTAAGTCCATACATGTTGCAAAAGGTAAGACTCATGTATGACTTCTTGGGGGTGGGGAGTGGTGGAGCAGTGGTGCTGAACACAGAATCTCTGATGCTCTCCCTCCATGGCCTCCATGCCACTCAGCACCCAGGCGGGCGGGCGCGTTGCAGAAGCCTCAGCCCAGTGCGTCACCAGGACCAACTAAATTTCATTGCCTTAAGCCAGTGGTTTTCAAAGAGTGCATCATCACCTGAAACTTGTTCTATATACAAGATATACAAGATTCTGGGCCCCATCCAGAATCCACTGGGTGCACTGGGATAAGAGGCAAAAGGGTGGGGTCCCCAGTCTGTGCTATAACAGGCTCCCGGGGACTCTGATGTGCTGAGACAGATGGCTATGCTGAGCTTGCAATATACAGTCCAGTACGTGGTTTCCACAGCCACAGATTCCACCAACCACAGATGGAAAATACTCAGAAAAAATATTAGGCTATTGCTGGCCTGCACTAGGTAGCTAGGCAACATGGCTGTGCCTTTACTGACCATGCACAGACGTTTTTCTTGTCATTATTTCCCAAATAATGCAGCATAATCACTATTTACACAGCACTGATTACATTGTATTGGGGATGGTCCACGACCTAGAGATGATGTGAAGTACATGGAGGGACGTGTAGGTTGTATGCCAGTGCTGCCCATTTTTTTTATGAGGGACCTGAGCACCTGTGGATGTTGGTATGGAGAGGGGGCCTGGAACCACTCCCCCATGGGTACCGAGGGATGACTGTCTCCTTTCGTGTCACCAGACCACACACAATATCTGCACCATACACTGATCCGTTGAGAGTCTTTTTATAAAGTTCTATTTCTAACGAGCCCCAACCAAGTGTCCTGCAGAGTTCCAGGTGAAACCAAGTAAGCTTCTGCTTTACTCGTAGGTCAGTGGTCGGCAAACACATTAGTCAACAGACCAAATATCAACAGCACAACGATTGAAATTTCTTTTGAGAGCCCAATTTTTTAAACTTAAACTTCTTCTAACGCCACTTCTTCAAAATAGACTCGCCCAGGGCATGGTATTTTGTGGAAAAGCCACACTCAAGGGGCCAAGGAGCCGCATGTGGCTGGTGAGCCGCAGTTTGCTTACCATGGTCCTAGGTGATGGCATGAACAGCCATGTGAGATTAGCTAGTAGGTAAAGCACAGAGACTACCATCAACCACGGGGTGTGACTAGTGGCCAAGTGAATGCTGTGGAGGAGGAGGAGGGGTAAGTACAGACTGCAGACTCCTGTGCCAGCCTCAGGCTTGTGGGGCCACCCTAGAAAGGTGGAGGTCATCGGTATATGTACTCCTTTTCTTCTCCAGCTGCTCATGGTGTAGACAAGGAATTGATGTCTGCAGACTCCTGATAACCTGTCAGTGCATATGACTGCATTTCCCCAGAATATGTATATTGATGGGTGGACCATTCACAGTACTAGAGTCAAACAATGATGAATGCTGTCTTGATACTATTTCCACATGATTGAAAGCGAGCCACTGTCATTTTTCTACCCTTGGTCCCTGTACACTGCAATGGCAGAATCGATTAGAGGCAATCAGGAAAGCAGGCGAGCAGTTGGGAGCCAGCAGCCCTGGATTGTGAGGGGGATGTACAGAGATGCCATCTTTCAGACCTGAATCTCCCAATGCAGTGAGTAAGGACGTCAGATACTGAAGACAGGAAGTGGTGGGCAGAGGAGATCTGGTCCTGGAGGCAGCGGTGGTGAGGCTCCAGGTAAGGGGACCGGAACTGGGCTGGGAACATGCTTCCCGGCTTACCAACCCCTCTTTTCTATCAGGACCCCCTTCTGCCCACAATGAGGTTCCAAAGATGCACGTGCGCATGCACACACACAAGTCAATGAAACTCACATGGTATAATGTATGATGCATTTCTTTTTCCTGTTGCTTAGTTTTTATTTCATAATCATCAACTCTTCAATCCAGCTAGACTTGGAAGAGGTGAGGAAAATATGACTGAATGAACTGCGGTAAGAGCACAAAGGTGACAGAACTTTCCAAGCAGGTGGGGTGCAGGGGTTATTCCTGAGCGACAGAAAGAATGGTCTGGTGGTTAAGATAAAATGCAAGTCAGAGTTCCTAAAGTTGTCCATAATCAGCAGTGGTGATCTTTGGTTGGTCTTGCCATTCCTGGACCCAGCTCCATGGCTGCCACAATATCCAGGCCTTCTTGCACCTGGTGAAGGCCACATGCTTATCGCTCACCCACTCAGGCTTGGCGGTGCAGAGGAGAGCTGGGAGCTTTGTGCTGGGTACAGCATTTGCCAAGACCTGTATGTTTCAGGATGAAATTATTATCATCCTCAAATTTCTCCCCCTAGACGGACTTGCCACCTGTGCCATCACGGGTGTGAGGTCACTACCTGGCACATAAATCAGAATTTTCTGTAGAAGCAGGAACCTTTGTAATCAGATCCTTTCTCCCCAGTGCTGAGAGCACAGAGTGTTCTACTGTCTTTGGAACTTTGTCTGCAAATAGCTCAAAGGTGATGTGGCCTAAGGGCTTGCCATCCATGGAGTTATTAAAGGCCACAGTGGGGTTAATCATGGCTGGGCACAGTGACTCTGAGCATCGTTGTCTGCAAAGCCTATAATGCATTTCAAGTGCCTGGTACATGACAGGTCCTAATATTATTATTATTATTACTAGGGGCCCAATGCACGAATTCATGAACCTTAAAAGGAATGTGGACTGAGAGGCTGTGGTAGGCACAGGAGCATATCTCGGCCCATCTTCTGTGCCCCCACCCAGTCCCTCCTACCGTGGCCCCTGGTCCCGTCTGCTGGCAGCACCGTTCCTGCCGCGACTCTCACTCGCTGATGGCACCCAGTGAGCAATGGCTCCAGTGCTGGCTGTGGGTGCAAGCAGGGCTGATGCCAGCAGCAGGTGAGAGCAGGGCCATCACTGGCAGTGGGTGCTAGCGGCATCTGCTGCCCCTATCACCCCTCAGGAGCAGGAGGAGGTGGAGAAGCCCTTAAGGGCGATTGGGACCGGTGTCAGGTGCCTGCTAGTAGGTGCAAATGACGGCTCCAGGGCCAAGGCAGTGGGTGTGAGCAGGGTTGGCACCAGCAGCAGGTGCGAGCGTCAGGTAGGACTGTGGCGCACTGGAGCAAAGAATTTTCTGTAACATCCAGAGGCTTGCTCTGATGACAGTGAATGGCATATTGCTTTAGGCTGATGTCCCTGTTCACCTGTTCCACCATCCCACCATGGCCGATGCCCACCATCAATGTCCTGTGCAGTGCTGCCTGCTGCCGACGCCTGCCATGTTCCACACGTGCACCCTGGTGGTCAGCACGAGCCATAGCAACCAGTTGTTCAGTTGTTCTGCCATTTGGTCTATTTGCATATTAGGATTATACATATATAAATACAGATATAGATATAGATATAGATATAGATATAGATGTA
>JAAGEH010000040.1:23745431-23859097 GCA_011751065.1 Lasiurus cinereus
TATATATATATAATTTATATATATATATATATTTTTTTATATATATATATATATATGTAGACAAGAGGCCCAGTGCACGAAATTCGTGCACGGGGGAAGGGTGTCCTTCAGCCCAGCCTGCATCCTCTCCAATCTGGGACCCCTTGAGGGATGTCTGACTGCCCAGTGGGATCTGGGCTTAAACAGGCAGTTGGACATCCCTCTCACAATCCAGAATTGCTGGCTCCGAACTGCTTGCCTGCTTACCTTCCTAATTGCCCCTAACCAATTCTGCCTGCCAGCCTGATCACCCCATAACCACTCCCCTGCCAGCCTGATTGAAGCTTAACTGCTCCCCTGCCAGCCTATTTGCTCCTAACCGCCCTCCCCTGTAGGCCTGGTCACCCCTAACTGCCCTCCCGTGCAGGCCTGATCACCCCTAACTTCCTTCCCCTGCAGACCTGGGTCCCCCAACTGCCTTTCCCTGCAGGCTCAGCCACCCCCCCCCAACTTCCCTCCTCTGCTGGCCTGGTCACCCCTAACTGCCCTCCCTTGCAGGCCTGGTCCCTCCCAACTGCCCTCCCCTCTGGGCCTGATCACCCACAACTAGCCTCCCTTGCAGGCCTGGTCCCTCCCAACTGGCCTCCACTGCTGGCCATCTTGTGGTGGCCATCTTATGTCCACATGGGGGCAGGATCTTTGACCACATAAGGGCAGCCATCTTATGTGTTGGAGTGATGGTCAATCTTCATATTACTCTTTTATTAGATAGGATAGGTGCCTGGTGCATAGGGATTCCCTTGAGGTGTGGGGTGGCCTGGGCAAGGGGCCTATGGTGGTTTGTAGGTTGGCCACGCCCTCCAGCAACCCAAACAGAGGCCCTGTTATCTGGGATTTATTTATCTTCTACAATTGAAACTTTGTAGCCTTAAGTGGAAGCCTGGGCCAGCCAGGGTGTGTGGAAAGTTTGGCTTCCTCCATCAGTGGGGAAACCCAAGCCTCCCTCCTGCTCTCTCTGTGGCCATAGCCAGCTTGGTTGGGTTAATTTGCATACTTGCTCCTGATTGGCTGGTGGGCATGGCTTGTGGGTATAGCGGAGGTATGGTCGATTTGCATATCACTCTTTTATTAAGATTATTAACATTATTACTATTTTATTTTAAAAGTAATATTTTTCCTTCTCCCTCTCATTTATCTTTCTTTTCTGCTATTTAGTTATCTGCCTGACAAACACCCACTCTCATTCTTTGGGAAGCCCTAGCCATGCCTTCCATTCCTCACAACCTCCTTTGTGTGGCCAGCCACACAGCGCTCTGTCCTGCTGTGCTGTGTCGTGGTCACATTATGCAACTTCATTGTTGTCAGCACTCCCCTGTGAGATCTTCAGTGACAAGCTGGGCTTCGCAGGCTCACATCTTCAGGGCAGGCCAGCCTGGCCCTCAGGAAGTGTGTCAGTGCATCCTCTGGTAAGCCACAGAGGAATGGGAAGCCTGAGACCACTGCCTTTGTGCAAGAACAGCCAACAGCCGACTCCGCACGCTGCCCAGGTCCCTCCACCTCCATCCCTTTATATGACCTTTCACAGGTTTCACTGTCTTTCTTACTGAGTCCACATTTTTTTGCAACAGTTTTCTCATGTGTAATATCTTAAGCTACGATTTGTTTCAATTTTGTCAGTTTTCTCACATTTTCAATGGAAATCTCTTTTCTTTTAGAAATCTAAGACATTGTCAAGTAACATTTACTGAGCCCTTACTATTCATTTAGTTGACAGGTATGTATTGGAGATAGACTAAATGCTAAGAACTGCTCTGCATATGTTATAAAATAGCAGAGGCAGAGATTGGTCCGTCTGGCTCTGTGTGGGATGTTCTCTACATGTACCATCATTAGACCATGTTGCAACAATGAACTTCCCAGTGTCCTGGCACTCTGGACCCAGAGGACTGGGGAGTTTCCAGTTTACAGTAATCTCTTTACTCCATGCTGAGTGGCAAGAGGCCACTGTGGCGCCTCACTTTATGGAGTCTACTCATCCTTCTCTGCCCAGCCCACTCTAGTCAGCGCTGGGGAGGCGCTCACGAGAACTGCCTGCTACCCACAGGGCATCCAGCTCCCACTGTGCTGGGGAGGGACTCAGAGCACTTTGCACCTTGGCCAGGACCATGAGAGCTGTGTGCTGGTCTTACTATTGGGGTGACAACCACATGGCACAGAACTTGGAGGCACCTGATTTGATTTGTAATCCCTTGTAGAATGGAGGACTATTGAAAAGTAAAGAGAAGATAGCTGATCAAATTTTCCTACTTATATAGTATTTAAAAACATGCACAATGACAGACTGTTTTACCCTGGCAAAAAAGATATGAACTCTCCCATCTGAACCATCCTAACTCTGGGCCATGGTGTTCCACATATTCTCCTGCCTGTGGAGCAGACCTCTAGGACTTTCTCACCTTGCAAATCTGCAATGCTGTGGCCAGAAAACAACGCCCCACTCCCTCCTGAAGTATGTGTACGTGGCTTTGGTCACAAAGCTCTAGAGTTCACTCTGGATCCCACATGGGTTCCCTAAAGCCCTGGAGAGAGGGAGAGGCCCAAACTGCTGTCTGTGTCTGCTTAGGGAACATGAGTCCACCGGGAGCAGTGGCTGTCCTAGAGCCTTTAACAGGGGCTCTGACCCAAGCAGCACCAAGGAGTTGGGACACCTTTTGCTTGTTTGTGTGCTTTGGAAGAACTAGAAACTGTTCTAGGAGAGAAAAGGACCTCTGAGCTATGGGCTCACCCCCTGCCCCCTCTCTCTGTCCAGCTCAGACAATAATCATGACTTGTATGCACACAGCTCTGACAACATGTCTCACCCACCTGAGTCCCTGCTCTGTCCTTACTGCTGCCTGCCACAGCTGCTCTCTACAGACCTGTGCATGTTTGGGCTCCATGTCGGGTCTGGTTCCTGGCTGGACTGCTTCGGTCCTCTCCTGAGTGCCAGCTGGATTGAGGAAATATGAAGAAAATATTTTAATAGACAGAATATCAGCATGAGGCAGCTTAGCCTCCCACATCAGTGCAGCTCACCCTGCATCCCAGCCAGCAGTTCAGAGAGCAGCTGACTGTGGGGTGCAGCCTGGGAGCAAGGTACCCTACTGGGAACACCCTCTCTTCTGTTTGGTCATTTCTTTGTCAAAATAAATCAAAATCTCTGATGCCATCCTTCCTCCCATTCCTAGTCCACCTGGCTCTACCCGACTACAGCAATGAATGGAGCCACCATGTCACCCTCATCTGCTATTGTGGCTCTGGGAATGACTCTGTGCACACACGCATGTCTAGAGCAAGCTACAGTACTGAGTGCTATGATGTAACTTTCACCTCCAGTGTAACATAGTCAAAGAGAATCACAGTGACCAGATCACAGTGAAAGTCACCAGTCCAGTCTGATGGGAAGGATGGCTAGGAAATGAGATCTATTAAAAAAAAAAAAAATATATATATATATATATATATATATATATATATATATATATATATTAAGCCCAATATGCAAATTGTCCCCTCGGAAGTTTGACTGGGAGACTGGGAATTCAATTGCTCTCTATGACATGCGCTGACTACCAGGAGGCAGCACAGAATGAAGGAAGGCATGGGCTGGTAGCCAGAAGGCCCCAATTGGCCCCATGCACTGGGCTTCTAGTCTGACAATAAAATGAGAGTTCATTAAGAAACTGCTAATAAATTTGGACAATGTAAAGGCAGACCCAATCCTGAGAACAGTTTGAGAATTAAACTGTTTTTAATAAACTATATTAAATGTCATGTACATATATCTGAAATATACCAAAATTTATTTTTACAAAGACAAAAAGTAGCACATGCTATTTCCACACTGAACCCTGAATAGAGTATTTTTGAAACATTGGTACATTAATATATTCTCTTCAGAGAGTTGATTTATCAATCTCCTATTTCAAAAAGTTTCCAGACAGTTCAAGTGAACTGTGCATCTGAGTTGAAGATGAACTTAACTTGTGTAGAAGACTTTTGCTGCAAAAAACCCAAAAGGTTACAAAAATAATAAATAAATAAGCAGCTCACACTTTGCTGATTATTACAATAACTTAATTTCTCTCATGGCTATTTACCTACTAACATTCCAAAAAATAGGTATTTAAGTGTGTGTGTGTGTGTACACACCCCTAATTGAGAAAAAGTTTTATGAAATGTTGCTTTTCTTTTTTTTTTTTAATATATCTTATTGATTTTTTACAGAGAAGGGAGAGGGATAGGGAGTTAGAAACATCGATGAGAGAAAAAAATTGATCAGCTGCTTTCTGCACACTCCCTACTAGGAATGTGCCCACAACCAAGGTACAAGCCCGTGCTTGAAATCAAACCTGAGTTCCTGCAATCCGAAGGCTGAGGCTCTATCCACTGAGCCTCAGCCTTTCATTACAACTATTTTTATGGCTGTTGCCTTTCATTACAACTATTTTTCTCCCATTTCATCCCACTCCACTCCCTTCCATTGTATTCTATTCCTCTACCTGTTCTGTTCTGTCCTAGTCCATTTCACTTTAAAATGTCAATTGTGGCTCACAAAGTTGACCTCACAATATGCTAATTGATCTGTGTAGAAGTTTGAAGAACACTGCTCTAATCTAGGGTACAAAATGGACAGAAACAAGGAATGTCTTCTCTAACCAGCCCCAAGAACATTACCCATCTATGTCAGACTCACTTCCACACTCCTTTTTCATTCATTCATTTATTCCTTCATTTATCAGAGGAATAGCTATGAAACCCTGCCATGAGCTGGGTGCCTAGCCGGTTATTGGGAATGCAGTGATGGCAGGAGAAATTCTGGCTCTTATAGGACCAGCGGCTCTAAGGGAACTTGAGCCAGAGACATCCAACTGCCATGGGAGGGGCAGTCAAGTGAGGAAGGAGGTGGGATGTGCTCTTGCGTCACTGCACCCAGCACCGGGGAGTCATTTACTCAGAGCTTCCTGGTGCTAACAATGAGTGCAGCTTTCTGAAAGGAAGGCATTGAGCTGGACTCCGCTGAGGTGAAGATGAGTAAGCAAAGTCCCTTCACTGCTGCTAGTCTGATAGTCAGGGTGGGCGACACAGGAGTAATTACAATACATATAATAATGCATCAGACCGACGTAACCACTTCTGAGCTGCGCAGAGTTGAGTAAGTTAAAAACAGAGGAAATGGAGACTGTAAGCAGGGGAGGAAAAGACCAAAGAGGGCAAACTTTAGGAAAAGAGCCCAGTGTGGGGGTAGGTTTTCTGGAATAAGAAGAGATCTGAAAACTTTTTACAGGTTGAGGGAAAGATGGGTAGGCAAAGACAGGGCTTATTAACTCATGCAGGAGGTATTGATGGATTTGGGGATGGAAACGGGGTGGGAGGTCAAGTACACAGGTGGAGGGACCCACCTGGGAAAAGTGACTAACATGGTGACCACTTTATGGATAAAACAAAGGAATAATAGTCAAAGCCTGCAATAGTACATTTATTATGAAAAGTAAACATATTGTTTGACATGGTAGGAACTGTGTCATTAGGTACCTTTCCTCTTTTTTTTAAGAGAACATTTATTGGGTAAATTACAGAGGAAGAAGTAATTCCTAGGAGAAATAGGCTTAAGAAAACAAGTTATGGAGGTAAAGGAAGGACCCTTAGAACTTAGGAGTGAGGAAGCTAATGGTAACGTGCCTGGGGTGGAGGAAGCACACTGGGTTCTCCATCCTAAGGATTTTGGGAAGGTCTCCAGGAAAGATCTTAATAGAATATTTAGTAACTTTCCAGGTACATCCATTCAGGGTTGTGGTCTCCACTGATTGATCAGCCGGCTTTCAATGCAGCTGGTTTAGTTGCTTATCTGGGCCTGGTGCTGAAATACAACTGAGGCCTAGATGTCATCTCTAGGGTGGAAAGATCAGGGGTTCCAAACCACACGACCAGCATATGCTAGGGGAGGAAAAGCCACCCTGGGAGTGAGGTTCTGCCCTACAATTAATTGTCCACTGCTAGGCACCTGGGGCTTTCCATCCTGGTGACCTTCTGTATCTGGCCCATCATCCTTGCTCTGCTCATGTCTACCGGTATATAACTACCTATAGCATCCCTCCCCATTCAGATCTTGGTTCTGAAATCTTCCTGAGACTCGTTTTCTTGAATGATGTATAGCTAGCATTTTGTCCTGAAAATACTCCTCATGTTATAAGTCTTACTCCTTAGCCCTTTATTTCATTGACTTCTTTGGGAACTGCCAAAATGACATCATCTTTCACACCATGGCCTTTTGTTAACGTGATATTAAAGAATAACATGCATATATAGCGGAATACAGGAAACAAAAGTGCAGAGCTTGACGTTCTCACCAGTGAGCACCTCTTTGTGTAACTTGTACTATTCCTAAGAAACAACACTGCCCGTACCCCAGAAGTCTGCCTGGATAGGGATGCCTACCAGGGACTCTCTCCACCCAAGAGTGACCCCAGTCCGGACTTCTAACAAGGGGGCCTTTTCAACAAGAATCTAAGCTCTCCAACAGATCAATCCATATACAAGAAAGTATTTCTTTAAATGTTATTCAAATAAGGATACTGTTTACTCAAAATGTTTCTTTCACACCTAATTTGCTTAGTTGGAATAAAGTGGAATGAATAGGACAATCATGACTTACACTATGTTAGTATAGTTTTGGTAATATTATTTCTTTAAAAAAGAATAGGTCAATCAGAAGACATTTTTTTCTGGAAGCTCCCTTCAGAAAACAAATATTTTAAAATGAAATGGGAAGAATTAAAATGCCATAAGAACGAACCATGGATTTATATAATAAGTAACCTGTCTCTGGCTATCTTATGCATTTGATTCATTGTTATATTTATATATTTTTAAAGTATGTTTTTATTGATTTGAAAGAGAGGAAGGGAGAGGGAGAAACATCTATCAGTCACCTCCTGCACGCCCCCTCCTGTGGATCAAGCCCACAACCCAGGCACATGATCTGACTAGGAATCTAACAGGTGACTTCTCAGGGCACAGGACAATGCTCAACGAACTGTACCTCACTGGTCAGGTACATTGGTGCCCTTTTTTTTAAAAAAAAAAAATGTTTTATTGATTTTTCACAGAGAGGAAGGGAGAGGGATAGAAAGTCAGAAACATCGATGAGAGAGAGACATCGATCAGCCGCCTCCTGCACACCCCACCCTGGAAATGTGCCCACAAGCAAGGTACATGCCCCTGACCGGAATCGAACCCAGGACCTTTCAGTCCGCAGGCCGATGCTCTATCCACTGAGCCAAAATGGTCTCGGCCATTGGTGTCCTTTTAAAAACCAACGTATGTTTTTATACTACAAAATGAAATTTTGGAGAAAAAAAAAGGCAAGCCAGTCCACAGTCCATCACCAGAGATGCCACTGTGTGTGATAGGGAAACACTGTCATGTCCACAGGAGGGAATGGTTAGGTCACAGCACACACATACTAGGACACCCTGTATGTTTAAGTGACAAAAAAGAAAGCAGAGCTACAGAACTGACATGGGAAATATCCACCATCCATCTATAAGTAAAAAATCTCAGAACTATATGCATAAAATAATGTCTCTCATTGTTAAAAATGCACACATGCAAAAGGATTTGAATGTATTTTTTTATCCAAAAACACCTTCTTTGGTCTCACACAGACATGCCTTGTTTGTGTCAGGAGTCATCAAGTAATTCTGGATACTCAAGACAATGCTATTTGAGGACAATGACAAATGGCTATTTAATCACTTATTCAATGCATATTTTTCAGTAAATAATGGTTTGGAAACCAATACAAAGTATCTTGTGGAAATGTCAGGTATTTACAATGATCACATTGA
This sequence comes from Lasiurus cinereus, assembly GCA_011751065.1. NCBI lineage: Eukaryota > Metazoa > Chordata > Mammalia > Chiroptera > Vespertilionidae > Lasiurus > Lasiurus cinereus. Next base: position 23,753,300 of record JAAGEH010000040.1, read on the forward strand.
GTTAGGTATTAATCCATGATTTCTATCATGTCATTCTCTTTCATGAGACGGTAAAGTCATCCAGCCAAGTACGATTAGTTCGGATATATGACACAGGAAGCTAACTTCGAGATGCAACCAGGATACTCCAAGGACAAGACCGTTGATTGCCGATTCCCTTGAGGTTGGTTCCCCATCAGAAACCCAGCTTCTGGGCACCCTGCTGCCACCACTGACAATGGCTCCCTCCCCTGCTTTTTATGACCCACTTCCCTAGAGCCTGCCTCCAGGTCCTCTGCACAGGCCCACTTCACCAGGTGCAGTTTCTTTTCACTTTTTTACTACTTATCTGCATGGCTGTGTTTTCACATATAATTGTAATGATTTCCTTCAGGGTCTCTCCCAGTAGATGACACACTCTCAAAGGCAAGGGTGGTGCCGTATTCTTCTTCAGAAGCCTCGCCCCAGCATAGTGCTCAGGCCCTACCAGTGTTTAGATTATGGTACTTATAAAGCAATGGTAGTGTCTAACAAGCAGGTCCTCTTTTTTTCAATTTTTATTTATTTTTATTGATTTCAGAGAGGGTAAGGGAGACAGAGATAGAAACATCAGTGATAAGAATCACTGATCGGCTGCCTCTTGCACGCCCTCTACTGGGATTGAGCCCTCAACCTGAGAATGTGCCCTGACCGGGAATGGAGCTGTGATCTCCTGGTTCATAGATGGATGCTCAACCACTGAGTCAGGCCGGCTGGGCAGATCTTCTTTTAAATAAATATTTCCATCTGAACAGTTCAGCATCTGTGGAAGATTTTATTTTCCAAAATGGTCATCACAGAGTATCCTGTCCAATGGGAAGGTGACACTCCTTCCATGTAGTGTGGCCTATGTCCTCTCCTCTTGCACCTGGGTAGACCTCTGTGACTGCGCCATCCAGTCAGCACAGATGCAAGTGATGCCACATGACTTCCAAAGGTAAATCTTAAAATCATTGCGCCTCTGCTTTGTGCTCATGGGTACTTGCTCTTGCAACCCAGCCACTGTGTGAGGAAGCCACAGGCCCAGGGACCGCCTCATGCAGGAGTTCCAGCTTAAGTCCCAGCTCTCAGCCCCATCAAGGGCAGACATGCAAGTGAGTCTTCGGATGATGGCTTAGCCCCTAGCTGTTGTCACCTGCTATTGCCGCAGGAAGAAGAAAAAGGCTGTCCCTGTGGATTGCTGTCTGAATTACAGATCCATGAGCAAAATAAGCAGTGGTTGTTGTGTAAAGCCACTGAGTATGGGGAGGTAGCTGGTTACACCCAGGGAGACCCCATTGCCTCACCTGCCATGGAAATGCAGGCAGGCTCAGCCTCAGAGCCCTGTCTTCTGTTTCCCTATCTTATTCCAGGCACATGAGAGGCAACATGGCCCAAAGGAAGGAGGTTTAGAACAGGCAGGATGACCCCAAACTAGGACAAAAGTCCCTGGAAAATCAAGGGCCCATTAACTTTCAAATAGAAACATTGACATGTATTTGTGATGCCTGGATTTGTTTTTTGAAAAGGCAGAGAAAAATATGTTAAGTGACTACAGAATGACTATGGCACACTGGTAAAATCTCACTGAGTTGTTAAAATTCTATTAAAGGTATGAGAACTTGATTCTCAAAAACTAATGTTTTGTAATGAAGAGCCTGTTACTTGCTGTGGGACCTTCCGGACACAGCAGGACGGCAGGACGTGGCCAGATCTGCCCCAAGTCACCAAACAGTCGGCAAGAGTAGAGTGTGATTGCGGACCTTGTCAACGCTTTGACACGTTAAGCCACATCATGATGAAAATATCACACAGGAGTGAGTGTGCAATGCAGACAAGTTAACTGCCTGGCCCACAGGCTTTCTTTCCTGGGAAATTACTTGTGACAGTTAAATTAACCTAAGGACGGGGAGCTTGGCAAAGATTTGCATACTTTCCCCCATTATTTGTGAACTGCCAAGTTCTTTTGAGAGCAGAGTAGTGCACTTTTCTATTAACAATGAAACACATTATTTGGAAGGAAGCAGTGAGGAACGTGGGGCTTATCAAGCATTTCCATCTATGAGAAAGCTCAGCACATGACCGAAACAGCTCTGCCTGGTTCTTTAATGAAGATAGAATGTACTATTTTTATTGAAAAATAAAAGCTATTAGATTCTTATTTTTTTATCCCTACTTAAGTCAAACTACCTATTTTTGTCTTTGAAAATGGCAGCTGAAGTCCATAGAGCCTGACTTTGCTAACGAGGGCCTTCCTTCCAACAGCCACGTGGGCAGCCCTGAGCCCTGCCACCTCTTGGCAGGCGACATCCTCGCTGATGCAGTTGGAAGAAATAGACTCGCACAGCTCTGCTCTTCCCTTTAGTGTTTTTCCTCTTTTCTCTTTCACCTGTCATCTCCAGTGGTCGCTGATTTAAGCAAACGACAAATCTGATTCCTAAACACACTTCTGAGGTTTTAAAATCAGGGCTGGTTTCTAAAAGGAGGTGGTTACATCCATTGTCATGTGGATGGCCTCCAGAAACTCCATTCTGCCCTACTGCCTGCTTCTGGGGGCTGAGAGTCCGTAAATATAATTATTAAACCCAAAATATTGATAGAATCTATGCAGAAACATGCTCATCGGGTATCTTTAAAATATCAAAGTTAAAGACTGTCACATGCCTTGGTTTGGTTATGAGGACCAGTGAGCAACTGGGGGATCTTATCTGAGACAGACCCGTACAGTGTGCTAAAGAGACTGTGATTACAGCTGTGGGAGTTCATAGAAAAAGGAAGGGAACACATTTAAAGGCTAACAAAAGTTGCACTAGGGTGATACAATTACGGGGGATTATTTTTTCTTCTCTCATTTTTCTTTACAGCCTGCATAGGTATTTATGTTATTGACATAAAAGGTTTTTTATAACAATTGTTAAATACTTAACAATGCTTGGATCCCACGGGAGAGATTAGGGATCATTTTGAGCTACAGCTAAATATGGAAGAAGTCTTGTCCTATTCCCCAGATCATGGGCTTACAAGTGCCATCCATCAGGGGACACAGTCCCCTTGCAAGTAAGTTCTGTTCCCTTTCCTAAGTTTCCTCTAAAGGAGTCTTTGCTTGGCTTCTCCACATAACTCTTCCATATCTTCACCCACACACAACTTGCAGTGAACCAAGGCATTCTGTTTAGGAGTACGAGCGAGTAATATTTTTCGTTTGAATTTAGAAAACAGCAAAGTGCACCTCTGGAATTGCAGAGCTGTTTTTTGAGAAAACAAAACCCAGTCTACATGAAGAGATAATGAAGAACATACAATGCAATGCCATCAGAGGTAAGCCTGGTTTTGAGGAGAAACCTTAAAACTCGCATAAGAAAGCCAGTAAGAAGGGGAAGTGGAATTTGCAAAATAGATGTATTTGAACCACAAACTTTACAGGCAAGTGTTGGTATAAACAAAAATTTGATTATAAACAAAACTTACATTACCTTGTGGGGGGGAGGGGAGAGTTTGGGGTTCCTCAGGGTCTGGGTTGCACCCTGCAAGGTTTGGCTTGCTCTTCTGTCCTGAGCAGGATACTAAGCTGCAGTTTCCATTGTGCTTGGAATACAAATGCAGATTTGAGGGGTTCCCAGAGAGCTCTGCTCTCTTTCCTCCTTTTTACCTGGAGAGTTTCTTTTGCCTAAACAAGTTTAATCATGGCCAATTTTGGTTTTCCTGTTCAATACATACTTTTGTTTAAAATATTATTCTAGTTACAAGTAGTTAATAATAGACTAATGCAAAATTTATAAAAACTGTGTTTAGAAGTGTTCATTTTGCTTTTACTCTGCATGCATCCGAAATAATTCCATCAAAAGTTTATATTCACTTCCCAAATATGAGACTAATATTCCTGAAATTCTAGCTGATATTTTTTAGAATATCATTTTTATTTGCATATATCCTAATAAAAGAGTAATATGCAAATTGACCATATCTCCACTACACCCACCAGCCATGCCCACCAGCCAATCAGAATGAATATGCAAATTAACCCAACCAAGATGGCTAAGGCCATAGAGAGAGCAGGAGGGAGGCTTGGGTTGCCTCTGGCAATGGAGGAAGCCAAGCTTTCCACACACCCAGGCTGGCACTTAAGGCAACAAAGTTTCAATGGCTGTGCCAGCAGAAGACTTGGCTCTGCTCCAGGCTACAAAGTTTCAGTTGTAGAACATAAATAAATCCCAGATACCAGGGCCTCTACTTGGGTCGTCAGTAGGTGTGGCTGGCGTGCAAACCACCACAGGCCCCTCCCCCAGGCCACCCCATGCCCCAAGGGAACACCCACCCTGACCTGGGACACCCTTCAGGGCAAACTAGCTGGCCCCAACCTGAGCACCAGGCCTCTATCCTATCTAATAAAAGAGTAATTTGCAGATTGACCATCACTCCAACACACAAGATGACTGCCCCCATGTGGACACAAGATGCAGATTTGAGGGGTTCCCAGAAAGCTCAAGATGGTCAACAGGGAAAGGCAGTTGGGAGGGACCAGGCCTGCAAGGGAGGACAGGTGGGGGTGATCAAGATTGCAGAGGAGGGCAGTTAGGGGTGACCAGGCCGGCAGAGGAGGGAAGTTTGGGGTGACTGGGCCTGCAGGGAAGGGCAGTTTGGGGGGACCCAGGACTCCAGGGGAGGGCAGTTAGGGGCAAACAGGTTGCCAGGAGAGCAATTAGGCATTAATCAGGCTGGCAGGGGGGTTAGAGGGTGATCAGGCTAGCAGGCAGAAATGGTTAGGGGCAATCAGGAAGGCAGGCAGGTGAGCAGTTGGGAGCCAGCAGTCCTGGATTGTGAGAGGGAATGTCTGACTGCCAGTTTAGGTCCCATCCTACCTGCATCAGGCCCAAACAAGCAGTTGGACATCCTTCAAGGGATCTCAGATTGGAGAGGTAGCAGGCTGGGCTGAAGGACACCCCCCTTCCCCCCCATCCACCGTGTGCACAAATTTTGTGCACCATTTGTCTAGTTTGAAATAAAGGCAAAGGGCCAATAACATTATCTGTACCTTGCTTGAAGCCATTTTGCTCCAAAAGAGTTCCATTAAAAAGCAGCATTCTCTTAGCAAATATATTTCACTAGGAGCCCAGCACATGATTCAAAATTGCAAAATGCCACCCACCCTCTAGTCATCTGTCCAGCCCTGTCTCCCTTTTTGGCTCGTGAAGCAGCGGCTACTGCTGATCAGGCCTTCCCCCAGTGCAGGCACGTGGAGGCACCTGCCCACCCCACCCCCAATATTGCGTGTGCAACCTTCTCCTGTCCAGTTGACCCATTACAGTGTCCTGGTTAATTAGCCTATTTCTCTATTATATATATATTATATATATATATATATATATATATATATATATATAAAATTCTGTCACGTGGCTGTCATAGTTCTTTGTTAATATAGTCACAAGAAATTCTCCAAAAAGCAGTGGGTATAACAGCTAAACTAACTTTCCTCACCACTCAACCTCTGTAGAAAGTGACAGATAGGTCCTGGGGGGCTTCTGTGTTCCCAGCAGGAGCCCCATGATCTGGTTCTATGTGGACAGGCTGCATCCACACTTGAACTAATGCCTGTGGGAATCCAGCGAGCACTTGTCATTCAGCTTGTCACACGATTCATGCGTGAGTCAGGTGCTTGAGTCACACCTCCTTTTCTTTTGACAGTAATCCTTCTTACTGCTCTAATTTTTGGATATAATTTTATTAGATTTAACCTGCATCAACTCAGAATTATGTAATTAATTACACTCAGCTTCAAATATAATTACTGTTTAATCTCAGCCTGTCAGCCTGACACCCAGCAGAAATCCAAACATATAACGGCAGTCATAGGTGGGTGGGGAGCCTGTTCAGTTTGCTGGCTCCTCCCAGCTCACTAATTATATAAGCTGTATTTGTTTTTGCTTTAAAAAATCTCAGGAATTAATCAAGTTTATGCCATTAACTTGAACCTGAGGCTTGAAGAAGTCAATGGATAGCAATCCTGAAGTACATTTCCCTTAATAGTCATTTTGAAAGAGTTTAGTTGGTGTAATTTGTTAAAAAGTTCCTATGGTCACATAAACTTGGTCTATGATGGTTTAAAAGATTAAGTAGGTTTCTTTACCATAGGGTTTCTTGGTCTTTACTGAGTTAATATATGTTGCAAATAACTTCCAAGAGGTGGGATATAAAATGTTTTCAAATTGCTTTGAACAGAGAACACAATGTGCTTAAAAAACACACAGCAGCAGCTTTATTGAGATATAACTTACATATGAAATCCCCTTGTTTTAAAGGTATAGTTAAATAACTTTCGTGACTATACAGAGTTGAGCAGTCATCACTAAATCCAGGTTTACACTCCATCGCCTCAAAAGCATCCCTGTTCCCATCTGCTGTTACTTTGACTTCCCACCTCCAGCCCCAGCTAACCACCAGTTGACCTGCCTTCTGTACAGATTTGCCTCTTGCGGAAATTTTATCTGGCTTCTTTTACCCACATAATGTTTTTGAGGTTCTCCCAGTTTTAGACAGTATCACAACTTCATTCCTTTTTAGTGACAAAATAGTATTGCATACAGATATTCCACATTTTCTTATCCTTTCGTGAGTCAATGGACATTTGGATCATTTCTACTTCTTGGCTACTGTCAGGTATTATGAACATTCATGTACAAGTCTTTGTATGGACACATTGTTTTGTTTTTTAAATATATTTTTATTAATTTCAGAGAGGAAGGGAGAAGGAGAGAAAGAAACATCAATGATGGAAGAGAATCCATCATCCGCTACTGGGGATCGAGCCCGCAACTCAGGCACATGTCCCTGACCGGAATTGAACCCAGGACTCTTGAGTTCACAGGCCAAGACTCTCTATCCACAGAGCCAAACTGGCTAGGACTGTATGGACACATTGTTATTTCTCTTGAGAATATACTAGAAATGAAACTGAGAATCACATGGTAGATTTCTCCTTCATTTTTTAAAAAATATTTTTAATTGATTTCAGAGAGGAAGAGATAGAAACATCAATGATGAGAAAGACCCATTGATTGGCTGCCTCCTGCACACCCCACATCAGAGATTGAGCCAGCAACACAGGCATGGCCCTGACCGGAAATTGAACCATGACCACCTGGTTCATGGTTCAACTCTCAACCACTGAGCCACACTGGCTGGGCTCTGCTTAATTTTTAAAGAAACTTCCAAACCGTTTGCACTCCCATCAACAGTGTATGGGAGTTCCAGTTCCACATCTTCACCAACTAATGCTGTGTATCTGGGTCCCTGATGGCCAATTATGTTGAGCATCTTTTCATGTGTTTATTGGCCATTCATATATCTTCTTTCTCAAGTGCCTATTTAAATTGTCCATTTTAAAGTTTATTTTCTTATTAGTCTAGATACAAGACCTTAATCAAATATGATTTGCAAATATTATCTCTGTAGTTTTTCTTTTCACCTTTTAAATGATGTTTTTTTAAGCATGAAATGTTTAATTTTGGTGAAGTTCAGTTAATGAAGTTTCATATATATATATATATATATATATATATATAATTGATTTTTTACAAAGAGGAAAGGAGAGGGACAGAGTTAGAAACATCAATCAGCTGCTCTTGCACACCCCATACTGCGGATGTGCCCGCAACCAAGGTACATGCCCTTGAGGAAATCAAACCTGGGACCTTTCAGTCCACAGGCCAATGCTCTATTCATTGAGCCAAACCGGTTTCAGCGAAGTTTCTATTTTTATTGCTTGTGCTTTTTTCATTGTATCTGTGAAGATTCTAAGAGTTTATAATTTTTGCTTTTACATTTAGATATAAGATTCATTTGGAGTTAAAACTTGATTGTAATGGGAGAGAAGGATTTAAAGATATCTTTTTGCAAATGGATATCCAATTATCCCAGCACCTTTTGTTGACTATCCTCTCCCTATTGAATTGCCTTGGCACTTTTGTTGAAATTCAATTGAGCATAAATGTAAGAGTCTTTAATTTGTTAACGATGTTGTAACTCAACAGGGAAGATACAGAATGTTCCCCAAAATGTTTTTTAACAAGGAATCCTACTCTCCGCTCCCCCCATTAAAACAGATTCTCCCTGAGCACTTTAGGGCAGTGGTTCTCAACCTTCCTAAGGCCGAGACCCTTGCATACAGTTCCTCCTGTGGTGGTGACCCCCAACCATGAAATTTTGCTACTGTTATGCATCGTGATGTAAATATCTGCATTTTCTGATGTGAAAGGGTCATTCGACCTCCAAAGGGGTCGCGACCCACAGGTTGAGAACCACTGCTTTAGGGCAAGCTTCTCTAACTGCTCAGGACTCTAACTCTTGATTGTAACTTGATTGCTTCCTTTTAGAGTCTGAGAGGCTGAGTGTTGTATTTGAAACTGCAACACCAAAGACATAATTTCTAATAATATGCTTATAATCAACAGAATAAGAAATGCATATAAAGGCTGTGGGAAATAATTATCAAATTAGGTCCCCCCCTCTCTCTCTTTCTCTCTCTCTCTTTCTCTTTCTCTCTCTCTCTCTCTCTCTCTCTCACACACACACACACACACACACACACACACACACGGAAGTTTTCTTATGGGCTTAGTGGATGAAACTTTGGAAGTATTATGGAGAATTCTGCAATGGTGTGTGTTTTTTTTTTAATTTTTAGGGCAATGTGTTTTGCTTGATCATGACATCTGAAAGTATCAGTAGTAAGGTGTTACAATAAACTTACTTGCACACACATATATATACATATGTACAAACATGTTGGTGATATAGTTTTTGTTTTTAAAGGATTTTGTCTTAATATTCTTATTTAACCAAATATAATGCAAAATGCTGGATAACTGCTTAAACGACCTTGCTAAAATGACAATACTTTGCCTTTAGCATATTACAACGGAAAAAACAACAACACTCAGTACAAAAACAAAAAGCGAAATCAAAACGAGTGTCTCTTTATCACAGTATTTATCTGCAGAGGAAGAAAAATATAAAGGTCCAAGATGGGGGTAGGAGGAGAAGTCAGCACAAATACTTTGTCTTCGGGAGTCTGGTGCCTGGGTGACCCAACAACAGGCACAGGAGGTCCTAGAAAACCACAAAAAACAACGCCTAGTGCTGCTTTCTGAGTATTTCAGGTGGCACTAACCCACCTTATTGTTGAGAAGTGACGGCAACCCTGGCGGCAGCTCGGTTGGTTAGAGAGCCTCCCTGTACCCCAAGGCTGTGGGTCCCATCCAGGTCAGGGCACACACAAGAAGCAACTAATGACTGCCGAATAGGTGGAACAAGACCATGTTTCTCTCTCTCCAAAGTCAACAAATAACAAACTTTAAAAAGAGAAGTGACTGCATACACAAGTTCCCAAATAGAAAGCCACAGTCTTTTGATTCTGACGCCAAACAGAATGCAGAGCGGGAATTGCATTTCCTTGCGAAACGTGGTCACATTTAGGGCGGGGCTGGGGTGGCGAGTGCCCGCACACCTGGGTCGGTGGTGGCATTCCTCTGGTTCCAGGCCCTCTGGAGCCTCGCTATGCTTTTCCGGGGCCTTGAGGGCTCGTCTGAGTTTAAATCTCAACCCTTTTTCGCGAATGGGTTGTAGCAATTGGCTAGTTTAGGGAAATGTGCTCATCTAGTCTATCGTTCGTTACCTGAAACCACGCTGGAGGTTCGCTCAGCATTTAGGGCTGTTTCCTCGGGATGGTTGGACTCCTCCGGGCTACTCCCCGCAGAAGGGCGGTTTGCAGAGGTGGTTTTTGACGGTTTGTCTCTGGCCTGCGTGTATGAGCTCGTGTTTTTTCTCCGGGGCCTGTCACGCTTCCCTACAAGGCCCGTTCCTCGAAGCAGAGGCGCGAGGCGAGGCCCGCACCTCGTTCAACAGCCACCGCGCTGCCCCCGTGAGCGTGGCAACCGCGCGGTGGGCGGGGCCGATGACGTCACGGCCAGCGGCGTTGCCGGCCGACCTCCGGGTCTCGCGAGGGCTGGCGGGTTCCGGAGGGATGGAGGCGGCCTGCGTGCCACGCGAATAGCGAGCACCCACGTTGCTGTCCCGCGCGCAGGTGGCGGGAGCGTCTCTTTTCAGCCCCGTGCAGTTCTGCGCTGCTGGTCAGTTGCAGGATGGATGGGGCCGGGGGCCGATGGAGCCGGATGCAAACGGGAAACCGCTCCCGCGAGGGCCAGGGACACAGCTTTCCCAGGAGAATCAGGGTCTGGGAGAGTCTCCTCCCGGAGGTGGCCGCCGCCCTAAATGGAACTAGGGAGGCTCCCTCCTGGAGTGGCCTGCCCTCTGTAGACTTAGCATAGCAGGGGAAGAAGAACCCCTGCAGTGGTGGGAGGATGCCCTTGTGCACAGGGCTCAGATTGTTCTGAGCGAGAAGACCAATAGGAAAGCAATGTATTTGCAGGCATATGGAAACCAGCTGTTGTGAGACGTTTTTTGTAAAACCGCAGTGTCGGTTCCAGCATGAGCCCACCAGTTCCTCCTTTTGTCTGTAAAGCTCTGATGCAAACCACCTACGGGGTGGTTACAGATAAACTCCCACATCACTGCCAGTGACTACTAGGCTGTTTCTCAGCCTGTTAACCTCAGGGCTACTACACCTTGCACATGAAATAACAAATATAGTCCGTGAGGGATGACATGGGTAGGAAATGACCTGCAAATCTGGAAATTCCAGCCAAGTGATAATATATCCCTACTTAATGATTTGCATTCTTCACATGTCCATTCCTCCTATTTACTTTGCAAAGACAAACGCCCTTTGAACCCAAACATTTATTGGCCCCAGTCCCAGACAAGTCAGGGAAAAGGCCAGAGGGGATGCAAACCATCTACTTCCAGCCCAAGTACATTTGCAAGGACTCACTGCTCAGTTTGCCATCCCTGCCTCCCCACCCCCAAATCCTAGTCAAATATGATTGAAAACCATCTTCATACAGCCATTCCAACTATAAGGACAGATAATATTTACCAAAGTGAATGTAAGTGATTTTTCACCTGTTCACACCACTGCTTCCTGTAGGTTGACTTTAATTACCTTAATACATTCATTCATTTTGATTAAATTAAAAAGAGGGGAGAAGAGGTAGGTTGTGAAATGACCCGAAATAGACACCTATCCTCAAAGTGTCTATATACTCTGGGAAATTTTCCAGAGGAAGACAATGTTAGATTAAAGCAGGAAATGTTCTCATGCTGGATTAACTTAAACTCTGTTGTTCATTTGCTTAGATATATTAAAGGTGGGAAAAATTTCCCCCATTTATTTAAAACCAACTTCTAGATACTTCTTGTGAATTATAACCTGTCCTTTTTTAAAACATTTTTTTCAGAAGTGTGGACAGAAACACCTTTACTGACTAGAAAATGAATTTTATTTTCTAGAGAATGTGAGAGCACTTAAAAGTGAGGTTTATTGTCATAAAACTTGGATTTCAGAGAGTTGTTTGAAGGGCAATATTGCCATGTCCATCATTTTAGAATCACTTGCAGTCTGTCTGAACCAGCTCTTCCCCTCAGTGTTGCACTGCTTTGGGGAAACATCACACGTTTTATACTCAAGGAACTTAATTTTATTTCAGAGAATGATAAACAGGGTTTGAAACCTTGCACAGAAACTAAAAGGAATCTCTTGTGTGAGAAACTGTAGCGGATCAAGGATGGCTGCAAATTCTTTGTCAACACCTCTCCCTATGTCCCCCGACTTTCCCAAGGTGGAATTTATTTCCTCTCCCCTTGAATATGGGTGGCTCTGGGACTGCTAAATTAGTAGAAAGCCTGGGAGGTAGTGGAGTGCCGCTTAGGGCGTAAGGCTTAAGTTTCCATTGTCTTTTTGGGGAGCCCCAAATTCCCACACAGAGGGGCCACATGCCCTGCCTAGAGGAGGAGGAGTGGGCTGCCTGGCCTCCTGGGCTCCTCCAGGGGCTGCAGCTCAGCCATCCTTTGGAAGGCACCAGGGGAAACAAGCAGAGCCACCAGCTGGGATGTCAACCCACAGAAGCTAGAAAGCAAACAAAGTGGTTGTCATCGTAAGCCACTAAGTTTCGGGTAATTTGTTTCTTAGCAAGAAATAACCAAAATAGAAAGCAAACCGTTCACTGGCACCATCTCTTGGTTAACAGGGAATAGCTTTGCTTTATTGGAAAGACAGCTAAATTTGCTTCTATGGATTGAGTTTTGGCTGATGATTTATTGTGAGTTACAGATAGTTCAGGCAAGGGTTCCTATAATTAGCAGGGGGTGGGGAAGAGAGATGGACTCAGAAAAGACCAAGGGAGTAGGGGGCAAGGAGTGACTGTGGGGCCTGGGCTGCTGGTGGCAGACAGGAGGAACCAAATTAATGCTGTGAATAAAACCAGTGACCCTAAGGCAGTGTTGAGAGGAGTGGGGAGGAATGATAAAAATAAATGCATGCTTATTCAAATACACATGTTTCTTCATATGCCACATCAAATTACCTTCTCTACTGCATTGTGGGAAATGCTGCCTAGAAAGAACACCCTTTTTATATCTCCTGGTTCCTTTTAAGAAGTCCTTCAGGAGAAAATAAGTACATAGGGATTTCCTCATAAAACACACACAAAAAACAAACAAACAAACAAAAAAACAAGAAAACTGGGACATGTTTTCTTGCATAATGAAACTCAGATCTTTCTTCATTGCTCCATATGACACTTGGCCCCATCAACACAATTTACACAGGCACATTCACACAGAGAAATACTCACACACACACTCACAGACCCACACTCTAATAGGATGTTGTTTAAACTGGAAAACATGAAGAAAAATGTTCAACTTTTATGTTTACGGAGTTTATTTGATACAAATGTTTTGGTATATTTGAAGGAAATTATTTTATTCATGTTTTCCAACATGTAAGAATAAAACAAAAAATTACATCTTTGATTTGTATAATTATCTTAGCATTTAACTATTAAATTGAGATTTTTGTTATTAACCTTTCTTTAAAAATCAAAAAGAAAATATGCTCATTGGGTAAAGGTAAAGCTTTTCTTGATTTTTGAAAAATTCCAATTTTTCCACCTCTTGAAGGCAAGGGTTATGGTCCCATGAGCATGAATTTTCATTCCGTGTCTTCCATTATAAAATGATGGGATCTCTATATGGGAACTGCATAAGCTACAGAGGGGAATTCCTTGGCTATATTTTAAAGATGGAATACGTTGAGTTACATATAATTTTAAAAATAAATTATTATTGCAATTGTTTCTTTCCTTATCCAGGAGTTACAAGAGCATTTTGTTTCTTTTTTTTAAATTATATTTTATTGATTTCAGAGAGGAGTTAGAGGGAGAAAGTGATAGGAACATCAATGATGAGAGAGAATCATCAATTGACTGCCTCCTGCACACTCCCTGCACACACTGGCCCAACACAAAAGCATTTTCTTCAAATCCCTAAGCAGTTAATTATTTGGGCTATTTTTTAAAATGCCTGGATTTTAAGAAATTGCATTTAGTTAGAGGACTTCCTAGATAGCCCTTTGTGGTTTTTTATTTTATTTTATTTTTTAAAAATATATTTTTATTGATTTTTTTACAGAGTGGAAGAGAGAGGGATAGAAAGTCAGAAACATCGATGAGAGAGAGACATCGATCAGCCACCTCCTGCACGCCCCAGTGTGTGCAGACTAAGTATAAAGGCTAAGTTGACTCATGTATGTGTGATACATATAAAGCTCTCACCGGAGAGAAACCAAGATGGCAGCATAGGTGGACACCTAAGCTGCTGCCTCACACAGCAGTTTCAAAAGTACAGCTAGAGGACAGAACAGACATCATCCAGAACCATAGGAAAGCTGGCTGAATGGAAATTAGGAAATTATACAACTAGAAGGAAAGAGAGGGCTCTCTTTAATCATCAATGATGATTCTCTTTCATCATTGATGTTCCTATCACTTTCTTCCTCAAAGTCATGCTGCGCCATTTAGGTCCAGTGTCTCTTTTCAACAAGATGAGGCATCCAACCTCATGGCCAGGATTCCAGAGTGTAACCTCTGTGGTCCTGTTTCTGGAATCCCTTGAGTCTGCCAGCTGGATTTCCCACGACATTCTCATTTGAAGGGTGCTTAATAAGGCTGACCAGCAGCACACCTTATGATGAAGCACAAAGAAGCCAGGCTCTGTGTGGATCACTCTCTCAGTCCCCTCAATTGCTTATCTTAAACTACCTAGCTCCTGACACAGTTTCCAAAAGGGAAAAAGGGAGAAGGGAGACAGGAAGGGGAAGATTAAAAAAGTATTTGTTATATTTAAAAATGGGAGAAAGGGGAAAGACCTATGTCTATGTTCACCCCATTCAACGTCATTGAGTGATGGCTCTATGATGTTGTTTAAATAGATAATACATGGATATTTGTACAGTGAGTACAAACACTGTTCATAACAAAGTCCTAACTAGAAAGAGAGGTGCCTTGCAAGGGCAAATACTGTCATCTAAGTGACATATCAAAAATATAATACTAAAGAGCTATGGAAGATCTTCTGAGCATTCGACTCCAGTGACAAAACATCCACATAACAAAGCCCTTAATTTACATATCTCGTTATTCTTACACAGCTGCTAAAAATAGTGTGCAGATATGTATTTATATTTATTTTATTCTTCAAAATCTAAGGATATAAGAAATCTTGTTAAAAAAATAAGACAGGAACTTGAGATACTTTTCCCTCCAAATAGCAGCTTTCAAGGCAAATTTCTTGGTATAAAGCTCCCAAATGTATCTTCTATTTCTTTGGTCTTCACTATTTATACATTCACAGCAAAATTAAAACAAATAGAAAGATGGGGTTAAGGAGTAGTCAAGGAGAAAGAGTTACAAAGTGAGGTTTTCTTCTCTTCAGTTTTCTGTATTTCACTTGTTTTGCCATTTCCTGAAGACTGAAATTGAACTACTAGAAGGTGATGTGAAGAATCTTCTATTGCTTCAGTAGAGAAGTCATTTATTATTTTGGATCCATATTCATCATTAATAATCATTTAAAAGGCCACAGGAATCTAACATGGCCAGCGGCTGGGCTGCAGCGAGGCACCAGATGTGATGTCTGAGGATGCGTCCTCGGCTTCCTGATCCCAAAGAGCTCCAGGTACACCTTTTGTGTTTTACTGTGTGATGAATTTCTCCTGTTCTTTCTCTACGTTTACATGTACTTGTTGGGTTGCAGAACTGTGGACAGACATGAAGTCACTAAGTTCTTATCCAGCCAGTTTAACTTGGTAACAGTGGCTGGGAGAGCCTTGTTTGTAAGTGATTAGTTAGAAAGATCTCGTTTCAGTGACATGTCAGCTTCTCCAGTGGAGAAGGATTCATGGTGTCTCCAGGTGGGCAAAGCGAGACACTCTGGCCCCGACTTCCCCTCGAGAAGAGCCTCTGCAGTTGCAGGAGTGGCACTCGGAGCCATGCTCATCCACAGGCCAGGGGCAGCCATCAGTACAGCAGGCACTGCTGGGCGCTCCCGGCACTCCGGGTATTGGGGAGCACATGAGACTTGGTTAGAAAGCTTGTAAGGAGGATATTTTGGTAAAAGGGAAGTGTGTGGAAGGCCATCTGCCCTGTTTATCAGAATTCAGACTTAGGAGAGACTTAGGGCAGTGTCGAAGGCAGTCCCCTAATTATTCCTTGACCTTTCCAAACAAGTCTGTGCACGTGAAGACCTTGGGTGTTTACTGGAATCCTTATGCCTCATCTTTGAGTGTCCTTGCTTGAAAGATAATACAAACACATGTGTCCTCCCAAGATTACTTATCCTGATGATTGTATGTAAAAGATAAACTTTACCTAAAACCCCTGCAACAATAAAAGCCTAACGAGGCAGGCAATTGAGGCTGCCTAGTCCCTTTGGCCAGGCCATCCCTTAGTCTCTCTTTCACAGTAAATGTTGTATCAGAATAATCCATCCATCCATCGCTCAGGGTCTGCTGGTCATCCCTGGCATCCAGGCGCCTCTGAGCTGAGACCTGGCTGGTGGGATTCCTGCCCTTTCCTCCTTACTCTGTGCCTCCATCCCTACATGGGACAGGGGTACCTAACAATTGAAAACCCCCCTGTACAGAGAGTTCTACACAAACGTGGTATGTGGCCCAGACAAAGCACTCAGTACCTGCAGTTCTTAGTGGACAGATTCATCGATCTCTGAGATAAGCAAGGACAAGCAACAGATGCTCAATTCAATAGTAAAAAGAACACGATTTTCTCCACATCCATTTTTAAAAGAATATGCTGTCCTTGATTGCAAGACAATAATCTAATGTTCCTTTCTGCCCCTTAATCCAGAAGCAAGAAGAATGGGGGTGGGTATCACTGTGATCTTCCATCCCAGAGCAGGATGAAAAAGTTGTGACATTGGAGCTGGGAAAACAAAGAACACTGTTTGATATTATTTTTATTTATTTGTTTGTTTGTTAATCCTCACCTGAAGATATGTTTCCCATTGATTTTTAGAGAGAGTGGAAGGATGGGGGAAAGAGAAACATTGATGGGAGAGACATATCAATTGGTTGCTTCCCACAGGCACCCCAACTGGGGCTGAGATCGAATCTGCAACCAGGTACGTGCCCTTGATCAGGAATCAAACCCAAGACTTCGGTGCATGAAATGATACTCTAACCACTGAGCCACTGACCAGGGCCATTTAGTGTTATTTTTAAAGGAATGGCAATGAATAGCAGTTACCGTGGAACAAGGAAAGAAGCTTGTTAGGAAATCTGGAAGGCACGGTATGTGGAGTTAGAATGTGATGGAGACTGCCTGCCTAGCCCACATCAGGCCCTTTCCCGAGAGGGACCTGGCTTCCCATTTAAATCAGCTTCTTACACAGATGACTGGCTTGGAGACACCACGTTGGGTGACATCAGGCCAATTTTTACCCTGTGTCTGGAAATGAGATCAGAGATGGCCAGTGTGTACTGTTTCCTGTGTAAGGTGATCTGAACCACGCCCTTCTGTGACCTTGCAGGCCACGTGTTCAGAGGAGCAGAAGAGCTCGTCACAGAGGTGACTAGGTAGGCGGCTTCAGAAAGGAAAATAGAGGCAAAAGGCAGAAGTGTGTGTGGGGGGGGGCTGCCTTGCTCCTGAGGCCAGGCTGCACACAGCATGCCCACCTCTAGGGCCCCTCCAGTAAACTGGTGAACATCCTGAGGCATCCAATCGAAAGCGGCAGGAACATGGTCGCCTAGTGGAGGCTAATGGGGAAGATCAGTAAAGAAAATGTCCTTGGCCCAGAAGTTGGGGTTCTTAAGCATCAGAAGGAAGGTGAACCCCGATTCTGGCAGCCGCACAGGGTCCTTGCACAAGCTTGCCCATGCCTGCTTCCTGTTCCCTCTCTGCTCCTCCAGGTTGGCTTTGTAACCAGCATCCCTGATCCCAGGCCCCTCATCCCTGACTTATCCTTCAGGCTATAAAGAAATTCACTAATGATTTCCAAATTAGCACACTTCATAAAACAAGGATTTTCAAATACATTTCATAGTACCCTTTATTTTTATTTCAAGATTCCAATTAGCTAAGAAATGTTCTCTCCTTTCTCCTTCACTTCACCTGCTGAGCATGAACATCCCAGCTCCACTAGGCTCACACTTCTGATTCAGAACCAAAAGCTGAAGTTCTGAGTGTCCAGAGCCTAGGAGCCAGCCTCTGCTGTCTCCCGATCTAGGTGCGAGATGCTGGTCTCCAAGGGTCCCTCCTCAGGAAAAACCACCGTGCCCAGCTGCAGGCCTCTTCCAGTGACCCTGGTATCAGCGCAGCAGACAGGGCACTCCGTTTGGCTAAAACCGGGAGTCCATGGGCACTGGTGTTTGGGAGTTGTGGGGAGGGGGTTCCTCTCCACCCCACTCCTGGATCACTATGATGGAAGGATGAAGAGGAAGAATGGAGAGGGAATCCCACCTTCACCCTTTATGATCTCGGGTCCGTCCTTCGGCCTCTCCAATTCTCCCACTACAGGTGGGCCTCACAGGGTCTGTGTGCGGATTGCAGAGGGTGTGTCTAACACTACTGCATGCAGAACAACATCAGCTGGTCTTTGTATCCAGGCAGAAAAGCCTGTTGGACACCTCAACCTGTCACTCTTGTCCCCATTCAGTTTCTCTGCCACCATTGCCCTCATCCAAAGTCTTGTCTCCTCTTCCACTAAATGATGTGTCCTGCGGACACTTGTTTTCTCACATGGCAGTCAGGAGTCCCGCTTTATACAGCCCCTTTTTCTTTTCCTTAAGCTAATGAGGTCCAGAGATAGTGTTGCAGCTTTTATTTTTCTAAGAAGATATATTGCTTTCTTTCTATGTAAACAGTACACGTGCTTAGAATTATTTGGTGATCAATACTAATTAGATATTCTGTTCAGTGGATGCTTAAAGTTTTCATTTCAGACTTCCACCTAGTCACTTTGAATTAGTTAACCCAAACTCTATATTGATTAAATTGTCATCTTCTTGTTTGACCTCCTTTGTAAGAAAAAACAAAATCGTTCCATTTTATTCTTTTAAATGTCAGACCTAAAAATCAAACTGTAGGCATAAAAAAGAAAAAGCAAGGCATGCAATTATATTACAGCAAAATGCTGCTTATGAATTCAATTAAAATGAACTGTTGTTGAGACAATAACTAGAATCCTATGAAAAATAGTTAGAGCCTCTCTTTATCTCTCTCTCTCTCCCTTCCCCCATTCCTTCATTCTTATTTTCTAATAAATCTTACTCAGACTGGGACCCCACTGGGAAATTTTACTTTTAGTTTGGGGAAATGTCAAATACCAGTGGTGGGAATATCAGCATGATTAAGTAACATTATGAATGATCGTTTCTCTGTCACATGTGTTAAAAATAAAAATAGTCCAGGGTACTTTTTTCCCTCTAAATTCTGTAAAAGGGGAAAAAGTTACCTTTGGACTAAAGCAAGGAGGGAGTGCTTTCCTAAGGGCAAACCCAGGACGGTGAGCCTCAGCAGGCAGGGCACATGCCCCCTTTCCCCAGCTCTCAGAGCCTTGGGACAAGCACACAGGCCACCAGGGACAGTGGTTCTGGAGGTGAGCAAAGGCCCTTCGGTTTTCAGTGGGAGAGTAAGTCCTCCGCTCTGAAACTTTCTGGGGTCCTGGCGTCTGGGCAGGGGTCTCACCCTGTCCTCAGTAAGGCATCTGAAATTCAAACTTGACCCTTCAGCCAAGTCTGAAAAAACAGCTCTTCCCTTTAGTTCTCAGCCTAAAAGATGGGCCTTAGCACCCGTAGTGGTTCCCACCCATCTTCTCATCTGCCCCCCATCCTGAGCACCCTGACCTGCAGCCCCAGCTTTGGGGACCCTGCATAGGGAAACAGTAGCCTTTTGATCGGTTTGGTCCCCAAAGCTCCACTCTTGTTTTTTCAGCACTCCTTCTGACCCCAAGCTGAGTCGGCTGAAGGACTTAGGATTGATTCAGACAGAAAAACGGGGAAAGATGCAGGCCAAAGATTTCAGGGGAGGGTATGTTCTAATTATCTATTTCTAGAGGCCAAATTCAGCAGGAAACTCTTAGCCCTCACTTGATTTTGAAGGTGCAAACCAACAGCAGGTGCTGCTTAATCTGTGCCTCCTAACTTGCAGGTGCCTAAGATTTAAAGGTAATAAAGAAACTAGTCAATATATAAGCAACAGGACAACCCTAAACCCAGGAGGCAATGGATCGAGTTTCTCTCCCTCCCTCTCTCTCCATTCCTCTCTCTATAAAATAAAATAAAATATCCTCAGGTGAGGATTAAAAAAGTATATACAAATTAAAAAGTAAGATGGATTATCACTAAATTCAGAATATGTATTATTAAATATTGTCAGAACTCTAAATACTCATGTGAACATACAGGAACAACTTGTGCTAAGTAGATTTGGGCCTGGCAGGGTGCTGTTTTCTATATTTCTAAAGTTTACAATATTGCATAAAAATTTATTACGGGAAAACTGAAAAAATAGGAAAGTAATGACTCATAAGTTCACATGTCTACACAATGCCACAAAAACTGGATGATATCGAGAAATTCAGTTAATGTGTAAGCATATTTGATTCACAGTTAATTCAGAATTATTCTAGGTAAGATATAAAGGAGGCCCCACCTTGTGGGATGTGAGGTCAGGGAGCAAAGGACCTTGCTCAGTGATGGCTGCTTTGGGATCTTCATTCCTGTAACCCTGCCTGCTGACTGCAGCTGTGCAAATCTGGGTAAGTGGTAGGTCCTCTCTAAGCCTCAGTTTCTTCATCCATAAAATGGGATAATACTGTATTAGTATTTGCTTTCTAAGTTGAATAAATTTAAGAAATTATTTAAGAATGCTAATATCTATAAATTTGCCTGGAATGCTGTGAGCCCTCAGGAAGGTCCCACATCAACTAGCTCGGCGGCAGAGACTGGGTCATTCATTTGGTGTCCAAGCAAGGGAGCATTTACAGCTTTATAGATGTAGTGGGACCTTTGCCTACATTTTCTATCTTTTCTCTTCTTTTTGGTCAAAGATAGAGTTGGAACCAGATGGGATGTCATATAATTACAAACCTACTGCTTTCCTGTTTCTTTTAGATTGGTACCTAATTTGGGAGTATGTGGGAAGATGAGTCCAAAAAGCATTCCTTTGAGTAATACCTGCAAACAGGAATTAGAGATTACAATTTTCAGAACAAAAGACAAAGCAAAAGCCCTGGCACTACACAGAGAAATACTGTTTTAAAACTTAGAGGATGCTTTGACCTTTACTTTATGAAAAACGGACAATCTTACATTCGATTGGCCTATTTGGGTGTGTGTGTGTGTTTTTTTAAACCAAGGTCCCTGCCTGAAAGCTAAGCCTATTTATGGTGAGCACTGTTTTTTCAATTAGGTTTATTTTCATTTTCCCATAGGCCATGTTAGCTGAGAACGTCCACAAGTTTATTTTTCTTTCCTTTTTCCTTGCTATAATAATTTTAAAATAAAATATGCAGCACTTAAATCTACCGGCTTTCTTTTGAAATACTAATTCTGAAATTGTTTGTTCTCACACATTTAGGAGTGTGGTCTAGGCCAAGTTTGTGGGGAGCTCGCCCAGTGCCACGATCACCCACCCCGTTTTGCCCACGTTGTGAGGTGCCCTGTAAGCCGATGCCAAACAAATGGCCCCGAAGAACCATGGTGAGTTGGTTACTTGGCTTTCCCCAGAAAACTTCGGGACTGCAGATAATGTTGCTTCAGTTTCCACGCTCAGTGTGGGCAATGCGTTTCCTCCACGGGCCCCTCATTCTGGGGGGAGAGCGTGGGCTTTAGACCAAAACCGTCATCACCTTTCTAAGAGTCTGGCCGCCAAAAGGAGTCTCTGGCCCGAGTGGAGCGGGCGCGGGCCCGGCCTGCAGTCGGGGGCCAGGAGCCGGGAGGCGCGCAGCTGCAGAGCGGACCCCAGTCCCCCGCTCCCGCGGCCCCGCCCGCTCCCGCGCCGCCTCCCTCCCCTGGGGCCTGGGGCCGGCATGCCGCCCACTACCGCCGGGGGCGCGGTGCCCGGAGGGCGGAGCAGGGTGGAGACGGGCGGCCGGCGCGCCCTCCTCCAGATCGCGCCCTCCGCCCAGCCTCCCGCCTCTCCTCCCTCCCCATCAAGCGCCCCGCCCCTGCCCTCCGGCTCCCTGCTCCCCACTTACGCTCCCGCCCGCTTCCCTCCTTCCTCCCGGTTCCCCTTCTCCCGCTCTCCCTCCTCCCTCCGGGTCCCTTCCTTTCTTCCCCCGGGTTCCTCCCAGCCCCTCCTCCCCCAGCCCTCTCCGCCAGGCTCCTCCTTTCCTCCTCCGCACACCCCTCCCCCTCGCCCCTGGACCCCGCCTTCCCTCCACCCGGCCCTCCCGGCTCCAGGAGCTCCCACGCGGTTGCTATGGAGGCGCCTGCGGCCGCCTGGCGGGAGCTGTCCTGGGCCGGGGGGACAGCGGCGACCCTATCCGCGGCCGCCGCGCCTCGCCCCCTGGGGCCAGGAACAAAGCGCGCCATCCCCTCCCCCCGCTCGAGAGTGCCTGTGGGACCGCCCAGCGCCCGGCTCCAACCCTGTGCGCAGGACCCCTGGGGTCGGGGTGGCAGCTGCGCGCAACCGAGTGCCTTCCCGGCCCCCAAGATCGCCCCGCTTCTCCCCATCCCCACCCCCATCCCGGAGGTGTCACTGGGGCCGGGGGACGGCCAGATGGTCCCATTTAGCGGGACTATCCCTTTTTGTTGGGGGCTCGAGCAAAGTCCAGGTCCATTTACATAGGAAGACGGGGTTTGTGTCCCCAGTTCGGTGCAGCGCCCCACAGCTGACGGCTCTCATCGCGTCAGGACCCACAGCGTCCGTCTCGGTGGCTTTATGTGCGGCCGTGCGCGTGTGGGCTGCGATGGTGGGAACTGGTGGCTCTGAGTCGGGCTTGGAGAAACGCGGCGTTCGCACAGGGAACGGCCCGCCTGGGCTCGGGATGCCCCCTTACAGGACCCAGAGCGCCCGCCGTGCAGCTCATCGCCGAACCCAGAGCGCCGAGCAGCTTGGATCTGAGGGCGATTTCGAGATCCTTACCGTGCACACTTTGATCTTTGGTCTGCTTGTAAAAATTGGGAAGCTAAACATAAAAAGAGGCAATAAAGAGGGCTGGTGGGACTTAAAAATTATTGATGAGAGATCTGATTAATTCTTGTGATTAAACCCTTTAACTCTGCCGGTGAGTCCGTAGCAGGCAGAAAGCGGTCGTCAGTTTAAAATCAGTAGCTTAGGGCGTATATTTAAACGACAGTGTCAGGACAGGGAGGAACTTCATTCCAGAGAGGACGTTCTGGAATTTATGATCCCAATTGTGCGGATCCATAAAAGTTGGGAGCTTTCCAGCCCTAGATTTAGGAGCCTGTGAAAATACCTTTATCCGGAAGGAAGGTCTGCAACCCTTCCACCAGCCGCTGGAGCCACCAGCAGGTCACTCTGTAGAAGACAGGGAGTGAGAGGAATTTTTTCCCTCAGCCTTTATGTTCATTAATTTTAGCCGTATCAGAGCCAATTCTGGCCCCTAGAATCTTCCAGAACCCTGAACTGAAACTGGTAGCTTTGTGTCCAACAGAGCAGGTGCTGTGTGATAAGATGGGAAACGCATGGTTAGGATTTGTAGGAAACAGGAAATCAAAGCTGGACTGGAACCCTGTCATGGCGTGTGTTTTTTTGTTTTTGTTTTGTTTTCAGGTGAGAGGACAAGTGACTATGATGGAACCTGCACTCACCTTTTAG
Source organism: Lasiurus cinereus (assembly GCA_011751065.1). NCBI lineage: Eukaryota > Metazoa > Chordata > Mammalia > Chiroptera > Vespertilionidae > Lasiurus > Lasiurus cinereus. The sequence continues at coordinate 23,776,552 of JAAGEH010000040.1, forward strand.
AAGGTAGGGTGGCTAATTTGGAAAGACTTTGACCTCCACAAACAACCCTGGCTATCTTTATCGCCAATGAAAAGAATCCTTTCCCGCTCAGTGCTTGAGTGTGGACCTATGAACCAGGAGGTCACGGGTTTGATTCCCCGGTCAGGGCACATGCCTGGGGTGCGGGTTTCAGGCTCAATCCTCAGTGGGGGGTGTGCAGGAGGCGGCCGCTCAATTATTCTCTCTCATCATGGATGTTTCTCTCTTCTTCTCCCTTCCTCTCTGAAATCAATATATATATATATATATATATATATATATATATATATATATATATATTAGAAATATATATATATATAAATCCTTGAAATGTGTCTTCTTTCTTCCTGGGAGTGTGTTGCAAGAATTCTATTGGCTAACCCCTCGGTCTTTAAGCCCTAAGCGAGTTTGTGGTAAATTAGGGTGAATGTGGGAGAGCTGGAGCAGTCACAGGGTGCCAAACTAAAAGAGAATGAGAACTCACACATACAGCACCTCAAACATGAGAAAGAGCAAAAATGTAAGCTGGACAGGAAGTGGAAATAGGGTTCATTTCAGCTCTGCCTCTCAAACCAGATAAAGTCATTGAAGTTTTCTGCCCCCCACTTTGCCCATAGAACTAGGTTAACAGTGCCAATTGGGTGATGAGGGCATTAGGTAATCAACACAGAAACTTGCAGTTCTTGGGAAGGAGGGGGGGGCGGTTAGAAGCACCAATAACGTGTTACATGTTTAAAATAACTATACAAGGAAACTATTCTAAACTAGAGGCTCAGTGCACAGATTTTTTTTTGAAAAATGTGTGTGTTTTATTTTTTTATTTGTTTTATTGTGTTACATGTATACATATCTTCCCATTGCCCCCCCTCCTCCCAGGCATACCCCAATCCCCCCGTGTCTTGTGTTCATTGGTTATGCTTATATGCATGCATATAAGTCCTTTGGTTCAGCAGTTCTCAACCTGTGGGTCTTGACCCCTTTGGGGGTCAAACGACCCTTTCACAGGGGTCGCCTAAGACTATTGGAAAATACCTATATCCCATGGTCTTAGGAACCAACACACTGCTCCTTGGTGTAGCAAAATGTAGCAATGTAGTTTACTGTTGTCATATTAAGACTGTTACCCATGCTACACCACGATTCAAGACAAAATTTCATTTATTTGTAATTAGAAATAAATATTTCACAATATATAATTACATATTGTTTTTGTGATTAATCACTATGCTTTAATTATGTTCAGTTTGTAACAATGAAAATACATCCTGCATATCAGATATTTACATTACAGTTCATAACAGTAGCAAAATTACAGTTATGAAGTAGCAACGGAAATAATTTTATGGTTTGGGGGTCACCACCACATGAGGAGCTGTCTTAAAGGGTGGCGGCATTAGGAAGGTTGAGAACCACTGCTTTGGTTGATCTCTTATCTACCCCACCTCTCCTTAATCTTCCTGCTGTAATTTGACAGTCTGTTTGATGCTTTATTGCCTCTGTATCTATCCTTTTGTTCATCAGTTTATAATGTTCTTTATTATCCACAAATGAGTGATATCATGTGGTGTTTTTCCTTCATTGACTGGCTTATTTCACTTAGCATAAGGCTCTCCAGTTCCATCCAGGTTGCTGCAAATGGTAAGAATTCCTTCTTTTTAATGGCAGCATAGAATTCCATTGTGTAGATGTACCACAGTTTTCTGATCCATTCACCTAGGTTGTTTCCAAATTGTAGCTATTGTAAATTGTGCTGCTATGAACATAGGGGTGCATAAATCCTTTCTGATTGGTGTTTCTAATTTCTTAGGATATATTCCTAAGAGTGGGATTGCAGGGTCAAATGGGAGATCCATGTTTAGTTTTTTGAGGAAACTCCATACTGTTCTCCACAGTGGCTGCACCAATCTGCATTCCCACCAACAGTGCACAGGGTTCCTTTTTCTCTGCAGCCTCGCCAACACTTGTCATTTGTTGATTTGTTGATGATTGCCATTGTGACAGGTGTGAGATGGTATCGCATTGTCGTTTTGATTTGCATCTCTCAGATAATTAGCGACTTTGAACATGTTTTCATGTGTCTCTTGGCCTTCCTTCTATCATCTTTTGAAAAGGTTCTATTTAGGTCCGTTGCCCCTTTTTTTATTGGATCATTTATCTTCCTTTTATTAAGTTGTATAAGTTGGCTGTAGATGTTGGAAATTAAATCTTTATCAGTGATAACATTTGCAAATATGTTCTCCCATACAGTGGGATTTCTTGTTGTTTTGTTGATGGTTTCTTTTGCTGTCAGTGCACAGATTTTTGCAGCAGTGGGGTCCTGGGCCTGGCCTTTGGGATTGGGCCAAAACTGCTCTCTGACATCCCCCTAGGGGTCCTGGATTGCAAGAGGGTGCAACGCCAGGAGGAACTCGGGAGATTGGCCAGTCAGGGAGAGACTGCAGAAGGGCTCCAGGGCATGTCAGGCCCATCTTGCTCAGTGCAGACCAGCCAGATCCCAGCAGCAAGCTAACTTACTGGTCGAAGTGTCTGCCCCCTGGTGGTCAGTGGACATCATAGTGAGCAGGTGAGTGGCCTTAGTATATTAATAGCATATTACACTTTGATTGGTTGAATGGCTGACCAGTTGACAGGACACTTACCATATTAGGCTTTTATTATATAGGGTGGACTTCTCTCCACTGCCACACACACATACTGCTTTCTCCCCCTTTACTGCTCTTTAGCTCTTAATATTTGTGAGCTATTGAGGTGTTACAAACAACCCCAAATCTCAACACCAAAACAAGTCATCTATTATAGCTCATATATCTGGGGTCAGCAGGTCAGCTGACCTCAACTGGGCACCTTGAGTGGCCTGGCTGACAACTTATTCAGGCATCTCACGGGGTCCTCAGGCACTGCCTCGCCTGGGCACTTCTCTCCACGCCTTCTCTCCTCCTCCTGGGACCAGAGGACCAGCCTGGGCATATTCTCCTCACAGCAGCAAGAGGGGCATCAGAATCACCAAGCCCCTGAGGTGTATGTGTCAGTAGTCAGGAGCTGACACACTGTCATCTCGACCTCATGCTGTTGGCTGAACTGGGTCATGTGGCTGAGCTCCAAGTCAAGGAGAAGAGATGAAGCCCAGCTCCCATCAAACACACACACACACAAACAAACAAACAAATAACAAACATAGAAGGGGAGTGGGTAGAGGGGAGGTAAAGAATTGGGGCCACTGATGCCATCAAGCACAGCCCTTGCCAACGTGTGACATCTATTTTATTTGGAAGTTTCCTCTCCTGCTGCTAGGCCAGGCGTTTTGTGTGAGGTAGAATTCTGGGGGTGTTGCTTATTGCTCTCCTCAGGATCCAGACAGTGGCATACAATAAATGCTTCCTAAATACTGATGAGTCCTTTAGGTGGATCACATCAATTATGTTTAAAGCCCAAATTCCCTGCCATAGAACATAGTTTCATTAGTTCATCTTCGTCATCTGATTGAAAGAGCATTGCTCACATTTGCTGACTGCAGACACTGTTGCTGTTTAGGATAAACATTACTTCTCAGACTTTAAAAACTTGCTAGATTTAAAAATAGCTGAATGTTTCTCTAGAACATATAAACGGGTACTATGGAAATGTCGATTATTTGATAAGCAGAAATCAGCAGCAGGGAGAGATGGGTTTCACATATATTTTGGCAGAGAATATATTGCTTCTTATTGGGGAATAATATGGGTAAATCTCAAATTTCCAAAATTTGATTCTAAAAAGTTCTGAAGACCTTTGGATTTGAACTGTTCCAGGCAGTACCAACCCAAACTATGTTATTTGTTTGGCTTTGGGTCCACAGACAGGCAACCATTTATTTCCCCTCCTCCCCACTGAATCCAGAAGACCAAGGGCAAAGGGGTTTTATTGAGGTCAGGCTTGAAAGGGGAACTCCTGTGCAGTCTCTATTATTTATTCCCTTGAAATTTGAATTTGCCCTGCTAGATCTTGACAGTGACAGATGATGAGGTGGGAGATTAAGTAGGCGTAATGCCCAGTTACACAGGGAGCTTTGCATCTGTCCTTCCTAGCAGCAGGCTGATCCGGGATTCAGGAGGCAGCCAGGGCGTAGACACTGCAGTGAGTACTGGAGGTTTGATCATCCAAGTGACTAACTCCAGATGAGCAGCTTGATTCCAGGTGGGTATCTTATTTTGCATAGAGAGGAATCTGGAAATTTAGAAGTATAGATACATCCTGAATTATAGTCATTCTCTCTCACACACACACAAAATGACTGTTACAAGTTATAAATGCAAAATGTTGCAAACATTTCTCAGAAAGGTTTCATCTACAAATGTATACATTTGCCTTATTATTAGTGAGACCCTAGAAATGCTCAATGAGTCTGGTTGAACTTCTAACCTTTTGTGTTGGAAGTTTGGAGGTTTATAGGTTCTTTCACTCGACAGACATTCATTAAAGGTCTGTGGGGTGCACCAAATGCAATTTGGCAAAGCCCTTGGCTCTTGGGAGCTTGATATCTTGGGGGATGACTTGATGTCGGACAATTTCAGCACAGGGGGATAAAGGATATGATTGGGAAAAGTGGGGGGGGGAGGGAGGAGCTCTGAAGAGGGGTTCCAAGGACAATGGGGGAGACACAGAGAAAACAAACTAACCTTGGTTATTGTATCATGCCTTCCCATTGGCAGGAGTCCTTTGACATTCATTGTCCCCTCCCCACCTGTCAGTTTCCCTAACTGCAGGCTCAGGCCGGCATTATTTCCCTGATACTCAGCAGAGGAGATAGCTGAAGGGTGTATAGCCTCAAGGTCAAGCACACTTTTTGGCATGGACCTTGCATCCCCCATGGGTCTCTCAGCAGGGCTGTTTCCCTCCTGGTCTCATCACCTCTCCCTTTCTGGGCCAGGCTTGGGTGACTTTCAGCTGTGTGGCTGGTCCAGACTCCCCGAGCCTTTGTCTCTCAAGTGTAAAAGAAGGACATTGTTCAGGAGGACCCTAAGATCTCGAACCTCTGATTGTCTATGATTCCAAGAATCTCAGCTTCTCTAGTCAGTATGAGAAAGTTTGATGTGAACGCAGTGTTCATTTTTATTAATGTTTTGCAGAACCCCGTGGCAAGTCAGTCTTCAGTTCTTACAAATGTGTTTCAAGATGAAGAATTGAGGAACCAGGGTCCCGCTACTTCTCTGAGGCCCCAGTCTCCGGGCAGAGTCCGCACATACACTTCTGCCTCCTGAGTTGCTGATTCTTACTCTTCTCTGTGAAATGTCTTTCCAAGGACCTTTCTCTCTTTTTTAAATATAAGTTTCAGGTGTACAACATTATAATTATACATCTGTACACACTACAAAGTAATCACCCCCAAAGTTTAGTTACTCTCCATCGCCTACCCCCACCCTCCTTCCCACCTGGTAACCATGATCTGTTCTCTGTATCTGAGTTTGATTTTGTTTTGTTTGCTCATTTAAAAAAAAATTAATTTTTTGTTAATACTCACCAAAGATATTTTCTCATTGATTTTTAGGGAGAGTGGAAGAGAGAGGGAAAGATAGAAAGAAATATTAATGGAGAGAAACATATTGATTGTTTGTCTTCTGCATGAGCCCCTACCAAGGGAGGAGCCTGCAACCAAGATACATGCCCTTGATGGGAATTGAACCCAGGACCCTTTGGTTCACAGGCTGACACTCTATCCACTGAGCAAAACTGGCTAGGGCTTTTTTTGGGGAGGGGGGTAATATTCCACATGAGTGAAATCAAACAATTTTTGTCTTTCTCCTGAATCATTTCACTCAGCATAATACTTTCAAGGTCCATCCATGTTGTCACAAGTGGCAAGATTTTATTTTCTGTGGCCAAACAGCACTCCATTGTATATATGCACCACTTCTTCTTTATCCAGTCATCCATCACTGGAAATTCAGGTTGTTTTCATATCTGGGGTATTTTATTTATTTAATTTTTGTCATAGCTTTATTTTATTATTATTATTTTTAAATCTCTTTGGTTGAAAGTATTAGATATATATCTTTTTCCCCCCATTGACCCCCTCCAGCCTGGCTCCCCCCGCCACTCCCCCATCTCAGGTTTTCATCACCCTGTGTCCATGGGCCATGCATATATGCATACAAGATCTTTGGTACCTCCAATCCCCCACCTCCTTCACCTTCCCTCTGAGACTCCACACTCTGTTTCATGCTCCCATGTTTCTGGTTCCACACCATTCATCAGTTATTTTGTTACTTAGAGTCCACATATGAGTGCAATCATGTGATAGTTGGCTTTCTCTGCCTGACTTATTTCACTTAGCATAATACTCTCCAGGTCCTTCCATGCTGTCTCAGAGGGTAAGAGATTTTTCTTTTTTACAGCTGCATAGTATTCCGTGGTATAAGTGTACCTCAGCTTTTTTATCCACTCGTCATGCCATGGGCACTTGGGGCTGTTTTCAGATCTTAGCTATTGTTAATTGTGTCTCTAGGAACATAGGAGTGTATACATTCTTTCTGATTGGTGCTTTGTGTTTCTTAGGATATGTTCCTAGAAGTGAGACTACTGGGTCAAATGGGAGTTCCATTTTTAACTTTTTGAGGAAGCTCCATACTGTTTTCCACAGTGGCTGCACCAGTCTGCATTCCCACCAGCAGTGCACGAAGGTTCCCTTTTCTCCGCATCCTCACCAGCGCTTGTCATTTGTTGATTTGTAGATGGTCACCATTCTGACAGGTGTGAGATGGTACCTCATTGTCATTTTAATTTGCATTTCTCTGGTGATCAGTGACTTTGAGCATTTATTTCATATGTCTCTTGACCATCTGTATGTCCTCATTGGAGAAATGTCTATTTGGGTCCTTTGCCCGCTTTTTAATTGGATTGTCTTCCTTTAGTTATGAGTTCCTTATATATTTTGGATATTAATCCTTTATCAAATGCATCGTTGCCAAATATATCTTCCCATACAGTGAGCACTATTTTTGTTTTGTTGATGGCTGTGCAGAAACGTTTTATTTTGATGTAGCTCCATTTGTTATTTTCTTTTTTGTTGTTTTTGCCCTAGGAGATGTATCCATAAACATATTGCTACCAGAGATGTGGGTAGGACTTCCAGTACTATCTATACTAATAATAGCCTAGATGGTCATCACACCATCACAAGGAGGCTGTGTGCACAGTTGGTGGGGCCCGGAGGCCGCTCAACAAGGTGAGGCCTGAGGGGGAGGGAGGGGCAGTGGTCTTGGGAATGCAAATGCCATCCCTGCAGCTGGCAGGCAGTGATAAGCCAGAATAGGCCCTTGACATCAGGGAGGGGCGGGACCTGAGCAGTTGGCATGGAGGGAGTAATACAGGCTCCATGGGAGGGAACGCAGAGCGGAGCTGAAGCAGAGCTGGTTGAGTTCAGGTTGTAGCGGCCCTGCTGAGAGGGAAGGGGTGAGCACGGTGCTCTGAGCAGAGTCACCATGAACTGCCCTGAAAAGGGACCTCCTGCCAAGGCCTGCTGCCTGAGCAGCTCTGAGCCCTCTCAAGACAACACACCACTGATGCCTGCACTTCCACCTCCACCACCACTCGTGTGACTGCTCCTGCCTCCACCGGAGCTCCGGGAAAAAACAAAGGTGGCACAGGTGCTGGCTGACATGCGGGGGGTGGGATTGGATGCCCACCCTGCCCCTCCACTCCCTGATGTCATTCTGGAGGAGCAGGGAGTACACACGTACTTCACCCTGGGTGCCCGGTGTTCCTACTAAGATCCTGATTTCAAGTCTGGGTATGCGGAGGTACCCTCCTACAGAGAGCTGGAAACATTCTCTCCTGAGAAGGGGAAGCCTGGAGATAGACATTCAGGTTACGGAGCCCGAGCCGGAGCCAAGCTGCTTTGGTGGAGAGGCCCTAGATACCTATAGCATAGGAGGACGAAAGTACCAGGTGTTAGCCCATCTACAGGGGAGGGAAGAGGCCAGTATCATAGTGGAAAATGAGGAGGAGGAGGTGAAAGAGAATGTGAGGAAGAAGAGAAGGAGAAAGAGGAGGAGGAAGCAGAGGAAGAGGCCTGGAGGGCCTGTGGCTCTGCGCAGCACAGAGGTAGGGCCTGTGACTAGCCTACTTATTTGGGGCAATCCATCAAGGAGCCCTGTAGCCCTGGGGTCCCAGGTCTCTTGCAATTTCAAGTACCAGGTCTCTAGTCCTATCTAATAAAAGAGTAATATGCAAATTGACCATACCTCCACTACACCCACAAGCCATGCCCACCAGCCAATCAGGATTGAGTATGCAAATTAACCCAACTAAGATGGCTATGGCCACAGAGAGCCAAGCTTTTCACACACACTGGCGGGCCCAGGCCTCTGCTTAAAGCTATAAAGTTTCAATTATAGAAGATAAATAAATTCCAACAGAAATGTGCCTCCACAGAGCAAGCAGAAGGCTTAGCTACACTCCAGGCTACAGAGTTTCAATTTTAGAAGATAAATAAATCACAGATACTAGGGCCTTCGCTTGGGTTGCTGGGGGCTATGGCCAGCCTGCAAACCACCACAGGCCCCTCATCCAGGCCACCCCATTCCCCAAGGGAACACCCGCCCAAATCTGGGACACCCTTCAGGGCAAACCAGCTGGCCCCCACCTGTGCACCAGGCCTCTATCCTATCTAATAAAAAAGTAATATGCAGATTGACCATCACTCCAACACACAAGATGACTGCCCCCATGTGGACACAAGATGGCCACCAAAAGATGGCCAGCAGGGGAGGACAGTTGGGGGACCAGGCCTACAAGGGAGGGCAGTTGTCGGCAATCAGGACAACAGGGAAGGGCAGTTGGGAGGGACCAGGCCTGCAAGGGAGGGCAGTTGGGGGTGATCAAGCTTGCAGGAGAGGGCAGTTAGGGTGACCAGGCTAGCAGAAAAGGACAGTTGGAGATGACCGGGCCTGCAGGGAAGGGCAGTTGTGGGGAACCCAAGCCTGCAGGGGAGAGTAGGTGGGGGGGACCAGGCCTGCCGGGGAGGGCAGCTAGGGGGGACCAGGCCTGCAGGGGAGGGCAGTTAGGGGCAAACAGGCTGGCAGAGGAGCAGTTAGGCATCAATCAGGCTGCCAGGGAAGTGGTTAGGGGGCTATCAGGCTGGCAGGCAGAATCATTTAGGGGCAATCAGGAAGGTAGGCAGACAAGCAGTTGGGAGTCAGCTGTCCTAGATTGTGAGAGGGATGTCCAACTGCCGGTTTAGGCCCAATCCCACATCTCTTGAGGGGTCCCAGATTGGAGAGGGTGCAGGCTTGGGCTGAAGGATATGACCCTCTACCCTCCATGCATGAATTTCATGCACCGGGACTCTAGTTTATATATATGAAGCCTAAGCAACCGTTACATCCAAATGACTGGTCGATTGGTCACTATAGCACACACTGGCCACCAAGGGGCAGATGCTCAATGCAGAAGCTGTCCCCTGATGGTCAGTGCACTCCCACAGCCAACCACCCTGGCTGGCCAACCTCCTGCAGCCCCACTTAGCCCCGATTGGGACTGGGTGAGAAGGCCCTGGTCACTGGCCAGGCTGAGGAAGCCCCCCAACCCCCAGTGTATGAATTCATGTGCCAGGCCTCTAGTGTTGAATAAGAGTAGGGAAAGCAGACATCCATGTTTTGTTCCTGTTCTTATGGGAAATGGTTTTATTTTTGTCCATTGAGTATGATGTTCACTGTAGGTTTGACATATATGGCCTTTATCGTGTTAAGATATGCTCCACCCATTCCCACTTTGCTGAGAATATTTTTTTATCAAAAATTGATGTTGGACGGTGTGACTCTCGGGCTCAGCCAGTCCGGCCATGCCTGCCGCAGCCCTCACCGCCTTCGCCATGTCGCGATTTTTTACCACCGGTTCTGACAGCGAGTCCGAGTCATCCCTATCCAGGGAGGAGCTCGTCACCAAACCTGTCGGGGGCAACTATGGCAAACAGCCATTGTACTGAGTGAAGATGAAGAAGATACCAAGAGAGTGGTTCAAAGTGCCAAGGACAAGAGGTTTGAGGAGTTGACCAATCTTATCCGGACTATCCGTAAAATTCGGGATGTCACCAAGTGCCTGGAAGAATTTGAGCTCCTGGGAAAGGCATATGGGAAGGCTAAAAGCATTGTGGACAAGGAAGGTGTCCCCCGGTTCTATATCCGCATCCTGGCTGATCTGGAGGACTATCTTAATGAGCTATGGGAAGATAAGGAAGGAAAGAAGAAGATGAATAAGAACAATGCCAAGGCCTTGAGCACTTTGCGCCAGAAGACCGAAAATATAACCGAGATTTTGAATCCCATATTACAAATTATAAGCAGAACCCTGAGCAGTCTGCAGATGAAGATGCTGAGAAGAATGAGGAGGATTCAGAAGGCTCTTCAGATGGGGATGAGGATGGAGTCAGTGCTGCAGCTTTCTTGAAGAAGAAATCAGAAGCTCCTTCTGGGGAGAGTCGCAAGTTCCTCAAAAAGATGGAGGTCAGAGCTATGATTATAATGAGGGGTAATTTCCTTCCATGGGCCATTCTTAGGAGAAAAGACTCATAGAATCCTAGCGTTAGGAGGGATTGGTTTAGTGGAGTCTGGTTTGAGAATTGGATTAGAGCACTGAGTGCACTGGAATATGGAAAACTAGATTTTGGGGCAAGTCACTACTCTAGTCCTAGTGGTCCAATCTAGCTCTTAATATCTTGATTTCCATGAAGAACCATTCTTGTTCTGATCCAGTAAGCCTTTGAAACGTGTGTTATCGGAGCAGAGAGACTAGTCAGTCTCCCCGTCTTCTCCCTACTAATTCTTTTTTCCCTCTAAGGATGAAGATGAGGACTCAGAAGATTCAGAAGAGGATGAAGAGTGGGACACAGGCTCAACATCTTCTGACTCAGATTCAGAGGAGGAAGAAGGGAAACAAACCGTGCTGGCCTCAAGATTCCTTAAAAAAGCTCCAGCCACAGAGGAAGACAAGAAGGCTGCTGAGAAGAAACGGGAGGACAAAGCCAAGAAAAAGCACGATAGGAAGTCTAAGCGCTTGGATGAGGAAGAGGAGGACAATGAAGGCGGGGAGTGGGAAAGGGTCCGAGGTGGAGTGCCACTCGTGAAGGAGAAACCAAAAATGTTTACCAAGGGAACTGAGATCACCCATGCTGTTGTCAACAAGAAACTGAATGAGATACTGCAGGCACGAGGCAAGAAAGGAACTGATCATGCATCCCAGATTGAGCTGCTACAGCTGCTGGTTCAGATTGCTTCTGAAAACAACCTTGGGGAAGGTGTCGCCATTAAGATCAAGTTCAATATCATCGCCTCTCTCTACGACTACAATCCCAACCTGGCTACATACATGAAGCCCGAAATGTGGCAGAAGTGCCTGGATTGCATCAATGAGCTGATGGACATCCTGTTTGCAAATCCCAACATCTTTGTTGGAGAGAACATTCTGGAAGAGAGTGAGAACCTGCATAATGTTGACCAGCCACTGCATGTCCGTGGCTGTATCCTAACTCTGGTGGAACGGATGGATGAAGAATTTACCAAAATAATGCAAAATACTGACCCTCACTCCCAAGAGTATGTGGAGCATCTGAAGGATGAGGCACAGGTGTGTGCCATCATTGAGCGTGTGCAGCACTACCTGGAAGAGAAGGGGACAACGGAGGAGATCTGTCGTGTCTACTTGAGGTGCATTCTCCACACCTACTACAAGTTTGATTACAAGGCCCATCAACGGCAGCTTACCCTCCCTGAAGGCTCCTCAAAGTCTGATCAAGATCAGGCAGAAAATGAGGGTGAGGACTCAGCTCTGCTGATGGAGAGACTTTGCAAGTACATCTATGCCAAAGACCGCACAGACCGAATTCGCACTTGCGCCATCCTCTGCCATATCTACCATCATGCCCTGCACTCCCGCTGGTACCAGGCCCGTGACCTCATGCTCACGAGCCACCTACAAGACAACATTCAGCATGCAGACCCTTCAGTACAGATCCTGTACAACCGCACCATGGTGCAGCTGGGCATCTGTGCCTTCCGCCAAGGCCTGACCAAGGATGCTCACAATGCCCTGCTGGACATCCAGTCAAGTGGCCGGGCCAAGGAGCTCCTGGGTCAGGGTCTGCTGTTGCGCAGCCTCCAGGAGCGCAACCAGGAGCAGGAGAAGGTAGAGAGGCGCCGGCAGGTGCCCTTCCACCTGCACATCAACCTGGAGCTGCTGGAGTGTGTTTATCTGGTGTCTGCCATGCTCCTAGAGATTCCCTACATGGCTGCCCATGAAAGTGATGCCCGCCGACGCATGATCAGCAAGCAGTTCCATCACCAACTGCGGGTGGGTGAGCGACAGCCCCTACTGGGCCCCCCTGAATCAATGAGGGAACATGTGGTCGCTGCCTCCAAGGCTATGAAGATGGGTGACTGGAAGACCTGCCACAGTTTTATAATCAATGAGAAAATGAATGGCAAAGTGTGGGACCTTTTCCCTGAAGCTGACAAAGTTAGAACCATGTTGGTGAGAAAGATCCAGGAAGAGTCACTACGGACCTACCTCTTCACCTACAGCAGTGTCTATGACTCCATCAGCATGGAGACACTGTCTGACATGTTTGAGCTGGACCTACCCACTGTACACTCCATCATTAGCAAGATGATCATTAATGAGGAGTTGATGGCTTCCTTGGACCAGCCAACGCAGACAACAGTAATGCACCGCACAGAGCCCACTGCCCAACAGAACCTGGCTCTGCAGCTGGCGGAAAAACTGGGCAGCCTTGTGGAAAATAATGAGCAGGTGTTTGACCACAAGCAGGGTACCTATGGTGGCTACTTCCGAGATCAGAAGGATGGCTACCGCAAAAACGAAGGCTACATGCGCCGGGGTGGCTACCGCCAGCAGCAGTCTCAGACAGCCTACTGATCACTTCTGTCCCCATGGCTTAGACCAGTGGTCGGCAAACTGTGGCTCGTGAGCCGTGGTTTGCTGCTCTGTTAACTAATGAGTCTGCCGACCCCTGGGATAGGGGCTGAGTCACAAGGAACAACAATAGCCTGTAATTATTGGAATTGAGAGTCTAAGTCAGTGGTCAGCAAACTTGGGAGCCACAGTTTGCCGACTACTGGCTTAGACCATTCAGCAACCTTTAAGTCCTAAACACCACCCCAGTCATTAAAGGTCTATATAAACTTGAGAGAAAAAAAATTGATGTTGGATTTTATCAAATGCTTTTTCTGAGTCTATTGACATGATCATGTGATTTTTGTCTTTCAATTTGTTTATGTGATGTGTCACTTTTATTGATTTGTGAATACGGTACCAGCCTTGCATCCCTGGAATAAATCTCGAGGATTTTAGCATCTGTGTTCATCAGGAATATTGGCCTGTACTTATTTCTTTGTAGTGTCTTGTTTTTAAAAAAAAAATGAATCTTTATTGTTCAGATTATTAAATTGTTCCTCTTTCCCCCCCATGGATCCCCTTCACCCAGTTCCCACCCCACCCTCTGCCCTTACACCTCTCCCCAACCCTACTGTCCTCATCCATAGGTGTACAATTTTGTCCAGTCTCTTCCCGCACCCCCTTCATCCCTTCCCCCCTGAGAATTGTCAGTCTACTCCCTTTCTATATCCCTGATTCTATTATAGTCACCAGTTTATTCTGTTCATCAGATTTTTTATTCACTTGATTTTTAGATTCACTTGTTGATAGATATGTATTTGTTGTTCATAATTTTTATCTTTACCTTTTTCTTTTTCTTCCTCTTCTTAAAGAGTACCTTTCAGGATAAACTCCTTTAGTTTTTTCTTATCTGTGAAGTTCTTTATTTGCTCATCAATTCTGAATGATAGCTTTCTGGGTAGAGTAATCTTGGTTGTAGGTTCTTGCTATTCATCACGTTGAATATTTCTTGCCACTCTCATCTGGCCTGCATAATTTCTGTTGAGAAATCAGCTGACAACCGTATGGGTGCTCCTTGTAGGTAGTTAAGTGTTTTTCTCTTGCTGCTTTTAATACTCTCTCTTTGTCTTTTGCTCTTGGCATTATGATGTGTCTTGGTATGGTCATCTTTGGATTCCTTTTATTTGGGGTTCTGTGTGCTTCCTGGACTTATAAGTCTATTTCTTTCACCAGGTAGGGGGAAGTTTTCAGTCATTATTTCTTCAAATAGGTTTTCAGTATTTTGCTCTCTCTCTCTTCTTCTGGCACCCCCATACTTCGGATGTTGGTACACTTGAAGTTGTCCCAGAGGCTTCTTACACTATCTTTATATTTTTGGATTATATTTTGTTTTCTGATTGGGTGTTTTTTACTTCTTTGTATTTCAAATCTTTGACCTGATTCTTGTGATTCTCTAGTCTGCTGTTGGATCTCTGTATATTATTTTTTTATTTCAGTCAGTGAATGCTTAATTTCTAGTTGGTCCTTTTTCATATCCTCAAGGGTCTCACTAAATTTATCAGCCTTTTCTAGAAACTTATTGAAAAACCTTATAACCATGGTTTGAACTCTATATCCAATCATTTGCTTTTCTTCATTTCTTTCATTTGTGACTTGTTTCATTGTCTCTGCATTTTGGCTGATTCCTTGAGTTGATAGAGTGGCTTTGTGTGCTAGGTGTCCTATAGGGCCCAGTGGCTCAGCCTCCCCAGTTACCTGAGGTGGACACTCTTGGTGCACCCCTTTGTGGACTGTGTGCACAGCCTTGTTGTAGTTAAGCCTTGATTGTTGTTGGTATCACTGGGAGGAATTGACCTCCAGGCCAATTGGCTGTAAGGATCAGCTGTGTTTACGCTGGGAGAACTTCTGTGCTGGAGACACCCTTAAGAGATAAGACTTGCAAAATTGCAAAGGTCTCTGTGCCCAGCTTGGATGGGTCAGAGTCTCAGGGCAGAGCAGACAGCATTGGCTTCCTGTCATCCCTGCCCTATGAGGCCTCTGGGTGTCAGTGTCCCTCAGTAATCACTGCAGCCCTCTCTGTGTGCACTTGCGTGCGCACCTCCTGACCTCTGCCTTTTTCGGCTCCCCTGAGTTTTTGTGTGCTCCAGAGACCTGTATGAGTCTGGGTCACCAGGGTCTTGCCCGAACCAGAGTTCAATGCAGTCAGGAGGTTCCGTCTTCCTCCTGCTCAGCTTTTTGCAGCTTCTCTGAGTCTCTGTGAGCCCCTCTTTTTCCTTCTAGTTGTAGAATTTTCACTCAGCCACTTTCCTGTGGTTCTGGATGGTGTTGGTTCTGTCTTTTAGTTATAGTTTTGAAATTGTTGTGCGAGGCAGCAGTTTAGGTGTTCACCTCTGCCACCATCTTGGTTTTCTTTATAGCAGCATTTCTTTCCCCAGTTACCTGTTGGCCTCCTGGTCTCACAGCAGTTTTGTAAGGACTGCAGAGTGGGCCCCAGACCAGAGGGGTCACTGCTCTCACCTCCCAGGTGGGGGACATGGCCTGAAGTCCCCTGTCATAATCACAGCATCTTTTCTGGGTTTGGAGCCTAGCAGAGGGTGTCTGTTTGAACAGGTTTCTTGGAGGCATTGGCAGAGCACACCATTCTGGCCCCCCTACTCCAAGCCTGAGGGAAGATTGCATTTACAGTTGCCTGGAGTTCAGATGTGCCCAGGGACTTCCTTTGATGAAATAGTTTAGAGGAGATTTGAGTCACATCAAGAAGCTGCTGGGCCACAGAAGCCATGGGGAGCATGTCAAGTTAACTTGGCCTGTGGATCTTGGTGTCTTGGATGACTTGGATGAGCAGACACACCCTCCTGCTGTCTCCCCTCCCCCAACCTGCACAGAATGCACAGGAGGCACAAGGAGTGACCCTCTGTGTGCTTGGGAGCTTGTACTGCTGTGACTGCTGTGTAGCCTCCCTGTCTTGACGGATAGAGCTGCTATTCCAGGGACAAAAACAGTGGAAGGATTGGCTGGTGCCTACTCTCCATCGGAGCCCAGGTCTAGTTGGGAGCCCCATGGAAAGAGAAGTTGAGCTGAAAGCTGAAGAGAACTCGGTGTGGGTGACTGTCAGAGCGTCTTGTCCTAAGTGACAAAGAGGTGCTAAAATCAGGAGCGGACCGTGCCCTCAGCCCCCCCTTTCTCTCAGGCCCCCAGCTGTGGCGTCTCTGGCCTGGGGTGAGGAGAGGATTTTTCCAGGCCTGGATATTTCCACACCCACAAGCAACAGCGGCAGGTACGACACCCGGCAGTGAGCACTGGAGCAGAGAACAAGGGTGGGTTTGTGACAGGCAGCAGGGACATCACCCTGGAGACGCCCAGAAATAGCTGGAGCCAGGCAGAGCAGCTGAGGTCTGACATTACCCTCGTAGCCAGGAGCCACTGTCATTTGGAATTAATGTTAATGGGACCTCGTGTGTGTATGTAAGGGCAAGCTTGGGAGGTGTGGGGACAGTGAGTCAGAAAAAGGAGTCAGCTGCTTTGGTTCTGTCGGGCCTGCAGCTCGGTTGCAAATGGTTGCTTGGACCCGACAGCTCTTTCCGACCCAGGACCAACCCCTCTTACCTGGCCCTGTGGATCAGGTACAATCTCTCCTGTGGTTAGATTGAATGTATGAGCTATTCACTCTTGAGGAAGGAAATAGAAATACAATATTAAAAAAAATAGTGTTGTTTAAACCACTTTGATCTCTAGATTTAATTACAGGACCAATTTGCTTTGTTCTTTTTTGTTGTTGTTTTCTTACTCCTCACATGAGGACAGTTTTTCTATTGTTTTTCAGAGTGTGGAAGGGAAGGAGGAAGGGAAAAGAAAGAGAAACATAGATGTGAGAGAGACACATCTACTGGTTGCCTCCCTCATGCACCTTGACTCGAGGCAGGGAACAAACCTACAACCCAGGATGCCCTTGATTGGGAATTGAATCCATGACACTTTGATGTGCCAGCCAACACTCCAACCACTGGGCAACATGGCTATGGCCCTTTGTTCTTTTTATGAAATAATTTTCTTTTGATTCTGAGGAGAGGGCCACATCACACCGACCTTACGAAGCTACATACCTCCCAAGTAGGGTTTATGGGGCGTGAGAGTGTTTCTAAGGAAGAAATACTAGCTGAGCCTCATGAAGTAACCCGCTCAGCTCTCGATGTGAGTCTCAACACACAAAGACCATCCTATCTAATAAAGAGGGAATATGCTGATTGATCATCACTCTGTCACAGCTGAGGCCAAGTTCCCATAAGGAGCCTTAATGAGCAATCAGCAGGGACCTGGGGCTACACCCTCTCCCACCCCCTTGGGACTTGATGGGGGACCTCAGGCTACATCCCCCAACTGCGGAGCTTGACAGGGGACCTCAGACCATGCCCCCCATCCCAGAACCAGGCCAGGGGACCTGAGGCCCTGTCCCCACCCAGGAGGGCTTGACAGGGGACCTCAAGGTGCACTTCCTGTCCTGGTGCCAGGCCAGGGGACCTGAGGCTATGCCCCCTGGGTCTGAATCTAGCCCAATGGTGGGGCGCCTGCTGGGTCTGGGTTTCACGTGATTTTGATGCACATGTGGATGGGCAGGGACTTGACTCTGGGTCCTGCAGTGGGCTCCAGACTCTGACAGGAGGAAGGTTTTCATATACATTTTACTAATTTTCTTTCATCTCTGAAATTTTTTTTAAAGTATTTTATTGATTTTTACAGAGAGGAAGGGAGAGGGATAGAGCGTTAGAAACATCGATGAGAGAGAAACATCTTACATGTCCCCCACTGGGGATGTGCCAGCAACCAAGGTACATACCCTTGACTGGAATCGAGCCTGGGACCTTTCAGTCTGCAGGCCGACACCAGTTTTGGCTTTCTTTTCTTTTCTTTTTTTTTCTGACACTTTTATTGTAGAGAAAGGGCAAGTAGCAATATTAAGTTATTTCCTCTAATTAATCCCCTTTTGTGCACAAATTTTGTGCACTGGGCCACTAGTTTTATTGTAATTAAACTTAAATAGGGTTGGAGGAGTTTCATTTTAACACCCCTTACAAATCACAGCTTCAGTCCCACTCACTAGGGAATGTTACTAAAAGCCTGCTTTCACCTCAGGGCATCTGACCCCAGAGGCACTCCAAGAGTATTCTCTCTCTTTCTTTCTCTTTCTCCTGTCTTCAAGCAGTGCTGTGGAATTTCCTGGGCATACTTGTAGGAGTACCTAGCTTTGAGGATTTTTCATTTTCTGTCTCTCCCCTTCCCCCCTTCCAGTGTACACACAGAGCCATCTTCCTCTTGTCCTATAGTGTGCACTTCTGGGACAATGACAATGTGGAAGATAGCATTTATTCTCTTCACTAGAGACCCAATGCATGAAATTCAAGTAAGGTGCTCTGCCCTCAGGACTTCAAGCTTCCTGCCCAGCCCCTCGTCCTCACCTGGGGGCATTGCTAACTAATAAGGGGGCTGGAAAGAACTTAGATCCAAGCAGATATCTGGGCTCTGACAATTTAGGATAAAAAATTTTAAAAGAAAGTAAACAGTTGCCTGCACATTACTTAATCCAAATCTTTCCTGATTACTTCTAGAGAGAATTACAGTGATAAGCTACCAGCAGCACCATTTCCTGGGTGACTGTGCTGGGCCCACCTCGCTGTGAGGAGCTGTGGTGAGCAAGCAGCCAGCCCAGGGCGTGCAGCACATAGCGGCTGTGCCTCCATGGGACACCACTGACTCCTCTCATCCCCAAGGAAACCTCATTTCCAAAAAAAATTTCCCACAAATTGAAAAACTTTTCATCCAATCCAGAGGCAAGCTGAAGAAGCCAAGAGAGCCATGCCACAGCCTTACACTCTGCTTATTGGAGCCTGGCTTCCATGGGACTTGTTCATTTTATCCATTTTCCTGGAAAATTAATTTGCTTTGCAGAAAGGCCTCCAGAGTGTGTGAGGGAGACCCGGCCTACCTTCAGCCAGGCGCAATCTTGCAATTAGAGGGAACCACAGCAAGTTAAGACGCAGCGCTATGAAGAAAAGCTAGCCATTTAATCTATTATCTTTCTAGCTTCAGGGTCCTGACCCCTCAGGTTGCTGAAAGGAGTCGCAGGATTGATGGAGGAAAGGGGAGGCAGCAACCCTGAGATTCACTGGCGCTCTGATGCCTGTCCCGACTGCCTCCCGCCAACAGGAGATTAATTAAAGGAAACTCTTAGCGAAATGAAAGCTCTCCTGGCCTTTCTCCCCCTCCAGATGTCCACAGGTCGGCCGCCTGACAGCCAAGTTGTGGGTGATCAGGGGAAACTGTCTCATAGGGCGATGGCCAGAGCACCGCGAAATATTTTATTTACTTTGAACTCAAAATGACAGAAACAGCTGGCAGATGTGTGTCAGGACCCACAAGGAGACAGTGCTTTCCCAGTGGAGCCAGCACTCAGCAGGTCAGATGGGCCGTTCCTGAAGCCACAGGAGGCTGTGGTCCCGATGGGAGGGGCCTAGAGAATGGCAGCAGGGACAGTGGGAGGAGCCTAGAAAGTGGCAGCAGGGATAGTGGGCGGGGCTTAGAGGGTGGCAGCAAGGGACAGTGGGGAGAGATCTAGAGAGTGGCAGCAGGGACAGTGGGGAGAGATCTAGAGAGTGGCAGCAGGGATAGTGGGAGGGGCCTAGAGAGTGGCTGATCCGACAGGTCATGCCCCTTGGTGAAAGGCAGCCTTTTCTAGACTCAAGGTCCTGGTGCAGCAGTCCCTTCCCTGGGCACCTCAGCTTCCTGAAGATGGCAGGGGACACACTCCTGTCTTCTTGCTTGCTGCCCTTTGAGAGCTTCAGAGGATGCAAATGGTCAGGGGCTGAGTGACAGCCCCCCAGCTGGTGGGAGGGGCTGTACCTGCAGGGAGACTGTGGGTGTCCCACCTGGTGTTTGGGCTCTAATTCTGAGGTGAGTTTAGAGAGGCTCCTCTGTCACCTAAACCCCGGGGAAAGGGGGGCACTGGAGTCAAAGTAGAATTGAATTGCTTCAATCTTTTACTGGATCATAAGCTCCTGAAAAGCAGGGATGGAACTTGTTTAATTAATCCCTGACTTCTAGTGCAGTACTTGGCTCATGAGAAGAACATAAATATTTTGAATGAATGAATAAATGTGTTGAGGCCTGATGTGAACATGGAAGAGGCCTCCTTTTTATGTTCTTTGAGGGGCTGCAGTCAGACAGGGAAAGAGTCATCACCCTTAGGGACCAAGTGTGTCCTGGGGTGCTCACAGGGAGAGGCAATGGAGAGCAGCTTGCTACCCAGCTCAGGGCCAGGGCTAGTGGCTCGTGGTTCTTGCAGTTTTAAATTTGTCTCACAGCTGATCTGGGGTTGAAACTCTAACTCAGAGCTCTCAACCTTCACTGCATCTTGAAGTCTTCTGGGAGTATTTAACAATTCTTGGCTCTGTGATTGTTAGGGTCATTCATGAACATTCAAATGTGTAAATACCTGGCCCCACTTCCAGGGTCCAGGTTAGGCTCACACTTCTGTATTGACATGGGGTTTTACTGTAAAAAAATACATTTTTATTGATTTCTACTTTTAAAGAGAGAAAGAGAGAGAGAGAGAGAGAGAGAGAGAGAGAGAGAGAGAGACAATCATCGATCGGCTGCCTCCTGCATACCTCCTACTAGGGATTGAGGTAGAAACCCAGGGCATATGCCTTGACTAGGAATTGAACCGTGACCACCTGGTTCATGATAGATGCTCAACCACAAGCCATAGTGGCTGGGCATTGACATGAGGGTTTTAAAGAATATCAAGGATGGAGAGAACTCTGGCTCAGGGCTTCGTCTTTCAAAGAACAATCTGGGTGCTTGCCAAGAACATAGATTCCTGGGTCCTCCTGCACCTTCTGAGTGGACTCTCTAAGAGAGGGGCGTGGGAACTTGTAGTTTTAAAAGTGCTGCCAAAGCCTGGGCCAGACCAAGAGCCTGGGCGTCGCTCAGGAGCCTGTGGAATGAGCAGAATCTCAGGCCACACCCAGACCTAAGAAGTCATAATTTGTATTTTAAAAGAATCCCAGGTCATTTGTTTGCCCATTAAAGTTTGGGGAGCCCTGCTTATTGCCCCAACCCATATCCTTTTGCTGCGGAAATAGATAAATGTAAAGCTCTCTTAATGAGAAACAGAATCCAAAGTCAGTCATGTGTCTACCTTTAAAAATAGAAGTAGCTTTAGCTAAAGGGAACCTATGAATTACCTTCATATAATTAGGCTGGAGTAAAGGATTCAAGTAAATCAAATGTAAAGATCTTCTCACCCTCTCCTGTATTCTTTTTATGTCCATAAGTGACTGTCAAATTTTCATGGACTCTGTCAAATTACTTCACTCCAGAGCCTAACTTTACTCCTTTGGAATAGAAATTTGTGTTATGTATATATTACATGTACATATACACATACATATACATACACATATATACATGTGATGGTATAAGCCAGGTTTCTCCAGTGATTCTGTCTGTCTATCTATCTGTCTTTCTGTCTGTCTGTCTGTCTGTCTGTCTGTCTATCTATCTATCCATCCACCCACCCACCCACCCATCTATCTGTCTATCCATCTATTCATCCATCTATCCATCCATCTATCTCTCTAGAGGCTGGGTACTTTAAGGGACTGGCAGACACAATCCGAGGCCGGCAAGTCCAAATTTTTCAGGGCAGTCTGGCAGCAAGAGTTGATGTAACAGTCTTTACTTTGAAGGGAGCTTGGGGGTTGAATTCCTTCCTGGAGGAGGGTTTGGTAAGATTGCTTAAAGCCATGCACTGGTTGGGTAAGGCCCACCCACATCATGGAAGGAACCTGTTTTGCTCAAAGTCCACTGATGTAGCTGCACAGAAATAGCCAGCCAGTGTTTAGTGAAACAATTGGGCAACATAGTCAAGCCAAGTTGATGAAATTAACCATTTATAATTATGAAACAGATATTTGACACTTCCAAGAAGTCATAGAATAGGATCAGAATCAGAGCTAGTGATAATTCATAAAGTGCATCCATTATTACTTATGTAATTGAATTCTTTGAGATTTTCTTTTGTCTCTTCCTCTCCCAACCCCCACCCTTTTCCTTTGTATTACACTTATTTTCAGACAATATAAAATCTAGTGCCTCTGGGGATGTTCCAGATAGCTGTTATATTGCCCATTCCTTGCTATAACTGTTAGTGGAAAATCTGAATTAAATAATTTCTTTTACTAAGAGTCGATTTGCTTGTTTATGGATTTCAGTGGCTCTAGTAGCAGCCTCTCCCCTCTTTGATGGGAGTCTCTTGCTCTTCTATAAAAAGCTATCTATCTGTTTATCCATCTATTTATCATGTTTCTTTCTATTATCTATCTATCCATCATCTATTTATCTATTTATCAATCTATCTTTTATCTACCAGACTCCTAAGGTCACACTGATATTCGCTACTCCACGGGGTTCAAGCTGGCTCCAGTGTCCTTAAAATAGCTACTTATTTGATCATTCTCCCATCACCTCTCTACCTCCTCCTTGTGGGACACCTCCTCCTCTGGCCAGCCTTCCCACCCTTGATGCTGCCTCTTTTCCCCTGAGGGGACGTCCTCTCCACTCTGCTTGGGCTCTAAAACTCCTCTGAATGCGGCCCTAACCCCACGCAACGTATCCTTTGACCTTTCCTAGGTTCTGATCTCACTTTCTGGGAAGTCCTTTTGCCTGGACAGAAGGTTTCTTTTAAGCAAGAAAACCAGTGGTTTTAGAAAGACCTTCTTCCTAGGCCTTTTGTCTTAACAGAAATCATCATGAAGAGCTTCCTGGACATGAGTGGGGCAGGCTACACAACTCTGCAGCCATGAGACCACCAAAGAGCTACCAAGTATTGCACAATTTCTATGCAAATGGCTTCTGGTGGCTATCGTTCCTGGAGACCAAGGCCAAAGCGGGCTGCTTGTGCAGCATGCCTTTGATGTGGTCTGTGAGAGCACAGCCCTCTCTCCCAGGTGAACCTTGCTGTGTCAAGGCCCATGTGTGGGGTAGACAAAGTCAGAGATGGCTGCTTAGCTGCCATGAAAAGGGCGTGAGAGGAGGCCCTGCATACAGCTTCCCGATAGACCCCAGGAGGCTTCTATGACGCCCCGGCTCACAGAGGTGCTGGGAGCACAAGGCAGGCCACAGCTGGGCTGCTGAGCTCCCAGGCTGTGTCCTTACTCCTAGGTCCCTAGTTGTTATGGCTGGGCCCGGGATGCCCAGATGGCCAGTTAAATATTATTTGGGGTGTGTCTGTGAGTGTGTGTCTGGAGGAAACATTTGAATTAGTAGCCTGAATGGAGAAGAAGCCCTCCCCAGTGCGGGTGGGCCTCCTTGAGCCTGTTGAAGATCTCAATAGACAAAAAAGGTGGGAGCTGGACTCTCCCTGCCTGACTGCTGGGCCAGCTGAATGTTGGGCTTCTCCACCATCAGCTCCCTTGGGGCTCACTTGCAGATAGATTGTGGGACTTCTCAGCCTCCTTAATCATGAGCGCCAGTGTTTTATAAGAAATCTTATAATACATTTATATACATCTGGAGACTGTACATAAACGATGAACATATAATCTCCTTTTGGTTCTCTTTCTCTGGAAATTCCCGACAAATTTACAACTCCTGACTAAACATGATGTTCCATGAGCGAGTTTTGACTGTATTTGAGAATCCATGTGAGATGTGGAAGAATAATTAAGTCAGATATTTGGAGGGGAAAATGTTGCTGAGGGCAGCATGGGACAGAGGAAGCCCAAGACTGAGGACAGGCTGCGTTTGGGGCTTCAGGACAAACCAGGGAAGGGGTAGAAGGTGAGCTGGTGCAGGCGCAGAAGGAAGCTCTTTCTTTCTTAGGAAGATTACAGATGCGTCATAAGCACAGACAGAATTCAGCATCCTAGAAGGCAACTCTTCTTTTTTTTTTGATAAAGTTATTTTAAAAAATCCCTAAAATACTTTAACACTTTATTGCAGTTTGGAAACAAATTGTGTGTGTGTGTGTGTGTGTGTGTGTGTGTGTGTGTGTTGGATGGACGCAGTGGAGGTGGCACCTGCCAGAACAGATCCTGGGACAAGAGAAGACAGAGGGTCAGGCGAGGCTCCCACTGTGGCTGTGGGGCTGGTGCTCCTAGGGACTCATGTCACTTTGGGAGAATGGGTACAGGCAATGTTCTCAGAAAACAAGCGAAAGGGAGGATTTTAAACGAAAGGACAGTCACTTGTTAGTTTAGAACTGACCTAAAAGGCAATGAGAAGGTATGGCTACCAGACAGCCAGAAACTGTTTTACAAACTTTGTTTAAAAATTACTAATATTCTTACTGAAGAACTACAGAGTAAAAATCTTAATTACAGATTCCAGTTGCAATCCCTTCATTGCAATTAAGTGCTGACAGCTAAAGATAAAGGAGATGTTGAGGTGTTTGTTCTCAGAAAAGAACATCCTGGGGAGTGGGTGCAACAAGGTCATTGGAAGGGAGCACCTGATGAACAGAGCCACCAAGGAGGCCACGGAGAGCCGGGCACCAAAATTAGAAAATTTTAGATGCAATGGGCTCCTTCACCCTCTCACAAAGCCCGATCTGGCACGAGGCTTTTTTTTTTTTTTCTCATTTCGCATGGTTAATTTTTCTGCTGCAGAAATGCTGATGTTTGATTGTGGGCGGCCCTTGAGCTGCCCTCCAGACACTGTGTTGTCTGCGCCTTAAGAAACAGCCTTCCTCCATAACATCTCTTCCTTCTGGCCCTCAATTCTGGCTGAAAGCAGGTGTTTCTGCTCTCTCAGGATTGTGCCCCCAGACGGGATGCGGATGGAGCCTGCCTGGGAATGAGCAGAACCCCAGGGTAGCATGCCATGTGCCTCCCCGTCCCCTCTTGCCTGCTTTTAGGATTCTGTTCCTTTTGTCTTCATTTAGAGCTCAGTGGAGAACTCCCCAGTGAGAAAAAGAATTCTTTCCCATCCAGAAAACTTTCCCATCCAGAAATAGGAAATCCTTTTGGACATCTATTAATACAGCGGCATGGCACTGTCCCAGCTCCTGCTGCTCTTCCCGGGGGCCGGCTGCCACCTGGGGTGGCACCTGCCTGTGTCTCGGAGTGGCCTTCCTGGGCCTTCCCATGAGGCCTCTAGCACACACTTTGTAAGATAGGAATGCAATAGAATATTCTATGGAGCATGCAATGAGTGCCCTTGTACATGATACAGTGAATGAGATAAAATAACCCATGACCTACACTTCCTGGTATTCTTTTAAACCTTCATAACCCTGCACGACAATGGTGATGGTGGTCATTGTTCAAAGACCCAGAACCTCCAGGTGACCTTGCCGTTGTCCTGTGCTCATTTCCCTCCCAGTGACCCTGGGCAGTTTGTGCTCTCTGCTGCTGGGTGTTGGGCCATGCCAGTGGGGCTCCACCATCCTCCTGGAGCCCCCAGACAGGCTGATGTCCTGTATCTCTGGATCTTACCTGGTGGCATCCGCATCCAGGTGAGCGGCACAGCGCCTCCCTGGACTGACCATCTCCTAGCAGCATGGACGGAGCAGGCCTCGGACTCACCCCGGAGAGTGGACGTTCCTCTCCACAGATTGCCACTCTTACCTCTCCTCTCTTTTCCAACAAATCTAAACTCTGAGAACACCCACATGCTCAAATTTGGCTGCCCACTTGGCCTTCCCAAGAGCAAATTCAGAAGATGTGAACCCTTTGTTCTCCCGGGAAACTTTGTATCACCTATGAATTATTTAGTCTTTAACCCACTTTATTTGTTTGTTTGCTTATTTGTTTATTATTTTAAAAATACATTTTATTGATTCCAAAGAGGAAGAGAAAGGTAGATAGAGATAGAAACATCAATTATGAGAGAGAATCATTGCTCAGCTTCTTCCTGCATGCCCCCTACTGGGGATGGAGGCTGCAACCTGAGCATGTGTCCTGGACTGAAATCGAACTTAGGACCCCCCAGTCCGAAGGCCTATGCTCTATCCACTGAACCAAACCAGCAAGGGTTTATTTTTTATTATTATATTAGAGGCCTGATGCACAAAACTCATACATGGGGGCGGGGGGGTGGGGAGGAGTGTCCTTCAGCCCAGCCTGCTCCCTGTCCAATCTGGGACCCCTTGAGGGATGTCTGACTGCCCTTTTAGGCCAACATCTCACATGGATTCTCAAATCCAGTCAAAACTTTTAAATGGGCAGTTGGACATCCTTCTCACAATCCAGTACTGCTGGCTCCCAACTGCTCACCTGCCTGCCTTCCTGATTGCCCCTGTCTGCTTCTGCCTGCCAGCCTGATCACCCCTAACTACTCCCCTGCCAGCCTGACTGAAGCCTAACTGCTCCCCTACCAACTTCTTTGCCCCTAATTGCCCTCCCCTACAGGCCTGCTCATCCCTAACTGCCCTCCCCTGCAGGCCTGGATCCCCCGCAACTACCCTTCCCTGCAGGCTCAGTCACCCCCAACTTCCCTCCTCTGCCAGCCTAGTGACCCCTAATTACCCTCCCCTGCAGGTTTGATCACCCCAAACTGCCCTCCCTTGCAGGCCTGGTCCTGCCAACTGCCCTCCCCTGCTGGCCATCTTGTGGCCATCTTGTGTCCACATGGGGGCAATAATCTTGTGTGTTGGAGTGATGGTCAATCTGCATATTACTCTTTTATTAGATAGGATAGAGGCCTGGTGCATGGATGGGGGCCAGCTGGTTTACCCTGAAGAGTGTCCAGGATCAGGGTGGGTGTTCCCTTAAGGTGTGAGATGGCCTGGGCGAGGGGCTTGTGGTGATTTGCAAGCTGGCCAAACCCCCCAGCGACCCAAGTGAAGGCCCTGGTATCTGGGATTTATTTATCTTCTACAATTGCAACTTTGTAGCCTGAAGCGGAGGCCTGGGCCTGCTAGGGTTTGCAGAAAGCTTGGCTTCCTCCATTGCCAGGGGCAACTCAAGCCTTCCTCCTGCTCTCTCTATGGCCGTGGTCATCTTGGTTGGGTTAATTTGCATACTTGCTCTGATTGGCTGGGGGCATGGCTGGTGGGCATGGTTTGTGGGTATAGCAAAGGTACAGTCAATTTGCATATTACTCTTTTATTATCTGATAAAAGAGTTTCTGTCTTGTAGAGACATCAGAGCATCTACAGTCAACAGAGCAAAAGCTGTAACTGGGTTTCATGTGGAATTTGGAGCACTGTGACCATCATTCTGTGTATCTCGCTTTCATGAAGCAGACCCACCTTGAGGAACCAGACACACAGAATGGGGTAAAGAAAGCCTCTTTAGGAGAGGATGCCAGGAAACTGGAAAGCCAAATGCAAAAGATGGAACTGGGTGCCAGCTGGTCCCCGTGTAAAAAATTAATTCAAAACTGATCAAAGACCTACACATAAGACCAAAACAATAAGTTACATAGAAGAAAACACAGGCCCCAAATTTATGGACCTTCCCTATAGAGAACATTTTATAAACCTGATCCAAAAGTAAAGGCAAAAATAAATGAATGAGACTATATCAAATTAAAAGACTTCTGCACAGCAAAAGAGACTGACAACAAAACAAAGAGGCAGCCAACTGAATGGGAGACGACATTTGCAAACAATAGCTCAGACAAAGATTTTAATTTCCAAAATATATGAAGAACTCATAAAACTCAACACCAAACAAACGACCAACCCAATTTAAAAAATGGGCGGAGGACTTGAAAATAAACTTCTCCCAAGAAGACAAACAGCTAACAGATCTATGAAAAGATGTTCAATCTCACTAGCAATTAGGAAAATGCAAGACTACAATGGGATACCACCTCACACTTGTTAGAGTGCCTATTATTCAACACAGCAAGTACTAACAAAGTTTGGAGAGGTTGTGGAGAAAAGGAAACCTTCATTCACTGCTGGTGGAATGTAGACTGGTACAGCCACTATGGAAAACAGGCTGGCGATTCCTAAAAAATTTAAGAACAGGCTCAAACTGGTTTGGCTCAGTAGATAGAACGTCGTGTACGGGGGTGGGGTGGGCGGTGTCCCAGGTTCGATTCTGGTCAAGGGCATGTATCCTGGTGCAGGAGGCAGCTGATCGATGTTTCTCTCTCATAGATGTTTCTAGTTCTCTATCCTCTCCCTTCCTCTCTGTAAAAAAAATCAATAAAATATATTTAAAAAATTTAAGAATAGAATTACCATATGACCCAGCAATCCCTCCCCTGGGCATATATCTGAAAAACTAGAAAACATGTATTCCCAGAGATATTTGCACCTCAATGTTTATTGCAGCATTATTCATGGTGGCCACGACATCAAAAAACCAGTGTCCTTTGATAGATGGTTGGATAAAGATGTGTACATATATACAATGGAATACTGCTCAACCATAAGAAAGGATGAAATACTGCCATTTGTGACAATAGAGATGGACCTTGAGAATTTGTGCTAAGTGAAATAAGTCAGTCAGAAAAATCTAAGAACCATATAATTTCATTCATATGTGGGATATAACACCGAAACTCACACACATAAACAGCAGTGCAATGGCTGTCAGAGTTTTGATGTTTTCCTTATGAAATCTCCCTCAGTCCTTCAATAACCAACTGCAGAGCATCCAGGGAGGTGGCTCCAGAGAATCTTCTGCTCACCCACAGGGTCTCTGTCAGGGCTCTTCACCCCTGCTGCTCAGGAGAGTCACCCAGGGTGGGGGCCTTTGAATGCCAGAGCCTGGCCCGGCCCAATCAAATCAGCTTTAGGAAGAGAGGCCTGGGCGTCAGGAATTTAAAAATCTCCTGAGGGGACTCCCTGAGTAGCCAGGGCTGGGAACCACTTGGCTAGAGGAGATTGAGAAATGAGTGGGGGTGAGAGGGAGAAGACTGAACTGGGACCTCTGCCTGGGCCACCAGCAGGTTCAGAGACTAGAGCCCTGGGCCTGGGGGCCCTATTACCATGAAGCATAGAAATAAACCCAATATTAGCTGCTAGCTGAGACATGAGAAGAGTCCAAGCCGATGGCATCATCTGAGCTATCCCTGTGTTTCCCCACCTCTGTTTGCTTTAGCCAGAATGGCTTGGGTTTTTTCCTTTGCAAAGGGAGTGAGCAGAGGGCTATGTGCACAGGTATTACTTCTTACCACCGCGTTCCCAGCCCCTCCCCCTTTTCCACCAAAGCCTGGGGTCCTGTATAAGGAACTTGGTTTTCATTTTGGTTGGCAGGGGCGGTTCCTTGTGTCCCAAAATTTGCTCTTGCTCTTCTCTATGTAATAGCTAGCTGAGCTGCCTAGGAAAATAAAGACGACAATTCTTAGCTTCCATTGTAGCTGTGGCTGTAATACTAAGTGTTGATCAACAGGATAGAAGCAGAAAGAGAAAGGGTAGCATGGAGAATCTTAAAGGACAGCAAGGACTGGCCCTTTTCTCCATCCTCTCTTGATTTGGCCATCTGAAACGTGGGTATCATCATCTTTGACTCGAGGATGAGTTCACGCCTGGGAAATGGGGTGGATGGGGAGCTTGGGTCCTGGGAATTTAGGGCAGCAGAGCCAGCACACTGGCTGTGGTCTGACACTTCCAGACTTTATTTCTGGGAATGAGAAATGCATTTCTCTCTGTCTGGGCCAATGCTATTTTAGGTTTTCTGTCACTCAAAGCTGAATTAATCCTAATGACTGTTGCCTATAAAGTTTCCTGTTGATAGGTTTGGACTCTCACTCTGGTCTTCAGGCACTGTGTCCCCACCCAGTGCCTCTGCCCGTCAGCCCTCTGTCATCGGTTAACGAGATGGGAGAGCCATTCCTGCTTCCCTCCCAGCCGTTACTAAGCACAGAACCAGGAGAGGGAGACAGCAGCCTGCTGCCTGGACGCAGAGCTCTCTCTCCCGGGTCCTGACCCTCTGTCTGCCTTGCCTTCAGACACGGCGTGGGATGGTGTGGAGGGAAAATGAGGAGCATCAGCCACAGATCAGTGGGGCTCAAACTTTCAGGAGCATCTGGACCCCCAGAGAGCTGTGGAAACAGGTGGTTGGGCCTCATTGCTGATTGAGAAATGGGGTGAGGCCAGGCATTGGCATCCCTAACAAATACCAGGTGATGCTGGGACCAACGTCTCAAGTGTATTCCCGGATGTGGGGTGTGCCCAGCAGGCTCATGGGTTCTTCTTGCTCCACTAACATCTGTGCTGCAGGTAGGGTTCTTGCATATTCTTCACCAAGAAAGTAGAGCCACTGGACAGGAGCACCCCTCCCCCCACCTCCTCAGGCACAGAGCTGTCTGCCTCCTCTACGCCGACCTTGCCGGTCTGGTCTCAGGTCTCATCCTTGAGGCCACACTGGGTGCCTCTTGGAGCCCCTCACTCCATTTCACTAAGGACTTGCTTTCCGTAGCCAACATGCTTTTAAATATGCTTCCTCCTGTATAGTTCACCTTCCCGGTAACAAGCTTGCCTAGAGGTGCCACAGCCTTGGGCTCAGAGGCCCACGCTCGGCACAATGTCCTGCTGTGGGCATTTGAGCGTCCTAGTAACTTTGGAGAAAGGGCTCCCATTTCCTTTGTGCAGCCCGAGCTGCAGCAGGAGCTGGGTTTCCGAGTCTGTTTCTCTGTGGTTTGTCCTCTCTTCTCTTTTGGGTTAAGCAGAACCCATGTGAAGTAGACTTCATCCACGAATTCTCTAAAAGGCCACGCTGTCTAATCACACGCGTTAGTGTATGAAACAGTAAGGCTGCTGGCATGCTGCACTCCTGCACCACTCCACCCTCCTTTCTCCCCCGCCCCCTTGTGAGATTCTCCCATCGAGAAGACGTGAGCAGGAGAAGGAGCAGATTGAGTATTTGGACAAGTCTGAGACAGTGAGGTAGACATTTCAGCCAGGGTGCCTCCCTGAGACCGGTAGGTAGTGGTGGGGGAGGGGGGGCGGCGGGAGAGGAAGGTGATGGGGTGGGGAGCATAAGAGAGCTTACCGGAGACTGGGTTGAGCAGGGAACTTCAGTTCTTTCCAAGTGATTCCAGCTTTAACTCCTGGATGTGAAAACTAAGCTCTCCAAACAGCAGGTTTTCCTGTGCTATTTACTCAGCTTTTGTCAATTTAAATGGGCATCTTGGTGATCGGCA
Source organism: Lasiurus cinereus (assembly GCA_011751065.1). NCBI lineage: Eukaryota > Metazoa > Chordata > Mammalia > Chiroptera > Vespertilionidae > Lasiurus > Lasiurus cinereus. The sequence goes on from JAAGEH010000040.1 coordinate 23,807,554, forward strand.
AGGCCTGCTGCTAGAGGGAGAGGAAGCCCAGTTAGGAGTGTGAAGCCTGGTAGCTGAGCTGGGCCAGGAGGTGGTCAAGGTGACCTTGGGGAACCGGCTGAGCTCAGCTGGGTTCTCACCCCACCCCGGACCAGAGGGCCGCTCATGAGGGTGACCTCATCAGCCCACCTGGGCCAGGCCGCCTGGCCTGCAAGCAAAGGGACACTCAGGCCGGCTGTTGGGGCAGCAGGGCTCCGGTATGGTGCTTGCAAAGGTAGGCGGAGTGGGGCCTGCTGTGAGAACCGCAGGCGCTGAGAGTTTAAATGTATTTTTCTAACCATCTTTGATGGGTGGATGTCAAAGCCTGGTGACAGATGACAGGGCACGGCCCAGGCCCGGGAAGGATGCTGGCCCCTGCTGTTTCTCTCCCCCATTTGCAGGGATCAGGCTGATAATTGCTCTGTGGATGTTTGGGCAAAACCTCCAACTTCTCAAGGGGGAAGGCACGCTGAGAATGTAAATGTGGCCGTGCTGGTGAAGAGGAACTTTTAAGCTCAGAGGACTTGGCAGTGCCTGTGCGGGTATGTGTCCTGGGTTCTGTTAAAGAAAGTGATGTATGGCTTCCAGCCGATGAGGCAGAAGCTTGCAAGAGGGAGCCCTTATGTCCAGAGCAAGGACTCCCAGCCCATGTGGGCCACTGCTTTCTTGCTAAAGTGCCCGAACACTGTGAAAGTTACTCCTCTTTTAAGCTTTGCCTTAACCATCCTAAAACCCGAAGCAGGGCTGCTGATATCTGATTTTTAAATGATTGTATACATCTACACAGTTCTAGAATCAACTTTTATGCATTAAATATTTTGGGGGTATTTGCATGATTTTTTGGAGAGGTATTTGTGGGAATCAAACCAGCAACCTTTCAGTGCACAGATGATATTCAACTAAGCCACACCAGTGGGGGTGGGTCGGTGTGTGTGTGTGTGTGTGTGTGTGTGTGTGTGTGTGGCGAGGTCGGGGGGAGGGGGTGTGTGAGAAGGGCTGGAAATCTATTTTTAATAGGTTTTACTGAATAGTCCACTAGAGGGCAGCATTTGACAAGGGTTTGATAGAAATCTGTTGTAATTTGTAGACATCACAGCCGTTTAATTTGGTTTTATTAACAATGAAAACAGCCAGAAGTCCTTATCTTGCTTCCATCAGCCCAACCAAAAGAAGCTTCACAGGCCTGGCCTTCTATCTTGGACAAATTGTTTTGAAAACAGCGTATCCTAAGTTGGAAAGGGCGTGCTTGTTTTACAGTTTTCAAGATGAAAAAAGGCATCAAAGGCGCTGAAGCAATGTAGGCAATTCTTTACAACTCCGGGCTGATCCCATTGGTTTGCTATAAAGGAATCTGGTTGTTTTATCTTAGTTTCCAACACTTGAGGTTCTCCTTGAAATTGTCCACATTTGGCTGCATTCCGCCCAGTAGGAACGGCGCTGGGTCAGGGCCTGCTGTGGTTTGTCTGAGGTGGGCCAACAGCAGGAAGCCGGCTGCAGGCTGGCTTCCAGGGGCAGAAACGTCACAGCCACATGTGAGCACAGCCGGGGGAGGTAGCAGGATAGACACCTGCCCGCCTCATAGACAGTGCCTTAAACATTGGTTTTTCCTTTGTTACCTTGCTATGCAATTATCTCTGGACTTATGGGATTGCTAATCCTTTATCTGTTGTATCTACAACCTAAAACATTAAGGAAATGCATGCAGCAAACAAACCACATAAGGCGATGCACGATCAAAACGGCTTTCCAACCCACATACCAGGCTCTCCAAAGGTAACCAGTGACAATGTCTCACCCACACATTTTCATACAAACAGGAGCATGCTATCCAGGCATTAGTCTATGTCATGCTTGCTTATTTATTTTTTTAAGTATTTATTGGTTTGAGAGACATCAATTTGTTGTTCCACTTATTTATGCATTCATTGTTTGATTTTGCAAAATTTTTTTTTATTGATTTCAGAGAGGAAAGAAGAAAGAGAGATAGAAACATCAATGATGAGAGACAATCATGGTGAATTGGCTGCCTCCTGCAAGTTCCCCACTGGGGATTGAGCCCACAACCCAGGCATGTGCCCTTGACCTGGAACCTTTCAGTTCACAGGCCAATGCTATATCCACTGAGCAATCTGGCTAAGGCTTATAATGCCATTATTGCTGGCTGGCTGTTCTGTGATGGCAGGCATGCAGAAGCCAAAGATGGCGTTCACAGAGGCTCAAGCTCCACGCAGCGATGGCGGCCTTCCTCACTGTGCTCGCTCCAGGCCTTCATGTAAGGTTGTGTATTAGGAGAGCTGGACTCACAGATAATGCTGTGGGCACTTGTAACCGTGGCCTGTGAGAGTGACAAATGTCTGGTCTAACGGGTGGGGCCCGTGTGGAAGGGGCCGGAGGAACATAGATCATCTAGATTCCCAAGACTGACTGTCCTGGGGTGGAAAGCCATGGAGGAAGGCCATGAAGGGATGATCGGAGCATGGCGATCATGTGAATCCAAACCGGGGGGCTTGAGGGGGTGTTGGGAGTGAGGGAGGGCGGCTGGGGAATGACGTGGGTTTTGTACATATTGAGTTGAGGGGGCATCCCAGGTCGCTCACTGGTGACTTCGGATAAGCTTTGGAGATGTGTGAGTGAAAGGTTAACCAAGCATTTCATCCTGCTTTCTGTAAAAAAACACACACATACACACACACCAAAAAGCAGACCTTGAGTTAACTCTCTGTCTCTGTGGCCTGGAAAGCACACGGAATGAATGCTGGCTAGGTTACTAGGCAACGCAGCCTCTGGGAAGCCTGACCCGTGACTGGTGGGTTGCAGGTGGGCTGGGAGAACCAGGAATGGCTATGGCTGCCTGGTGAGAAGGCACAGCTTTGGGCTTGTTGCTGAGTGGGTGACATCTGGGCGCCCCTGCTGGGACTGTGACAGTAAAGACAGTTCTTGATGTTTGGGGCATCACACCCACCTGTCTGTTCTCAGGCTCTCCTCTCTGCCCTGCAATGGAGACTTCACATCTGAGAAGGTTCACCAGTACTTATGTGGTGGCTGGCGTGCAACCTTGGGATAGAGCTTTTTTCTTTGGCAAAGCTCCCTGGCTCTTGTCCTTGGATTAAGGACTAATGTAGTGAAAATGCCCAGTTCTCATTGGCAGATCTGCTGAGTGAGAAATCACGTCGAGTCCCAGGTAGGACTTAAAACACACACACACATGAAACGAACATCCCTCTCCTCCTTCTCCGGCCCCTGATAATCTGATTTAAAAATGAGCAAAGGACCTGATTAGACATTTTCCCAAAGAAGTCATCCCAAAGGTCAGCAGGTATAGGAAAAGTGCTCAATACCACTAATCACCAATGACATGCCAATCAAACCATAGCCACATCACCTTACACATTGGAGTGGCTGTTGTGAAAAAGCCAGGAGACAGCCCGGGGAGTGGGGAAGGGGGAGGAGCGTGCTGCTGGGAATGTTAGTTGGTGAAGCTGCCATGGTACATGGAAAACGGAAGGGAGTTTTCCAAACAACTACAAATAAAATTACCATGTGACCTAGCAACTCCACTTCTGAGTGTAATTCCAAAGGATGTGAAATCAGTGCCATGTTCATGCAGCAGGATCCACAGTAGACAATACGGGGAAGCAGCCCATGTCTGGTGAGGGCTGAGTAGATACAGAAGGCATGCTACATCCACACAGTGGGATAGCACCAGCTCTGAGAAAGAAAGAAAGCTGCTACTGTGACAACATGGATGGAGGGCATTGTGCTAAGGAAGAGAAGCCAGACAGAAAGACAAATACTGTGTGATCTCATTTATATGAGGGATATTATATATAAAAAAATGGTGAGCTATAGAAACAGAAGGTGGAGAGGAGAATGGTGGGCACAGGGCCAGTAGGAGGAGGAAACAGTGAGGCACTACTGTATTGTTATATGCTTGAAATTTAGTAAGAGAGCAGCAGATCTTAAGCAATCTCAACACCATACCACCACCCCCTGAAAAGGAAGTAAAAACACACAATCTAAATGCGGAACCTGAAATTGGAAATGTGTGCCTACTATTTCACTCAGTTAGATGACTTTTTAGGGGAAGACTTTGTAAACTATATAAATTCCTAACCATTGTGCTGCATACCTGCAAGTAATATAATATCAAATGTCAATTGTAATTGAAAAATTTATAGAAGAAAAAAAAAGAGTGGACAATGGGGTGATAGTGGTGGGAAGTGCAAATGCCAGATGGAATGACATTGACCTTAGCCAAAGATAGCATGGGGCTTTGTGGGCCCAAGGACTGTGCTCCCTGTCCCCTGGCTGACCAGGGTCCAGAGCCCACAGGAAAAGGGGGGTGGAGATAACTTGGATGAATGAGTTTAGTCAGGAACGAAGGACTTTGAGAAGATGCTAGTATCACAACAATTTAGTGATTAATGGCCTTGCAAACCCGGAAGACTGGCTGAGGTCAGCATTAGGAAAACTGAGACAATTAGCCAGATATTTGGGGAGGAAAAGTACATTCTAGCTTTTCCTATTCCAACATGTTCTAGAAAGTAAGAAAAAACAGTGTAAATAACAGCAGAAAGAAAATACAAGGAAATGTTTTCTGATTGAATGAGTGTAAGATGTGATATTTTAAAGGAAAACATGGACAGATTTAATGATACAAAGATGAAAAGATCTGCATGCAAAAATGTCCATGATTGAATTTAATATGCACATTGATTGGAAAAACTATTCCAGCAAGTGAGACAGAAGCTGGCAAGTAAAGAACTCCTAATACAGGAGAACATGACACAATTATTATTTTTAAATATATTTTTGTTGATTTTTATTCATTTCAGAGAGGAAGGAAGAGGGAGAGACAGATAGAAACATCCATGATGAAAGAGGATCATGGTGGATCGGCTGCCTCCTGCAAGTCCCTCCCTCACAGGGGATCAAGCCCATAACAGTTAATATCTCAAAAGATAAGTAAGCAAAGGACAGGAATAGATGGGGTCTAAATAGAAAGTATTAGTGATTGACAAAGAAATGCTTGATATCATTAGCTAGGAAATAGAAACAAGCCAGGAATGCCTATCAACTTAGTGAAGAGTTAAAAAATGATAAAACTCATTTCAGGTGAACACACAGCAAGACACTCACTTTGTTGTTGGGAGAGCAAATTGAGTCGAATTATTTGGACAGTAATTTAGCAACCTGTAGCAAGAGTTTAGAAGCGATTAAAATTGGACACAACCTCTGTTTTCCAGAGAGTGGACCATTTCAGGAAATCATGTATACCCACAAACTGTTATTATACAGGCACTGAGAGAGAGGCATTCAGAAATATTTAAGCATATGCTACCATGTTAAGTGGTTAAAAGCAACATGCCTCCCACGTGATCTCTGGCTGATGGAGCAGGACCTGAGTTTGGAGTCAGTGTGTCAAGGTTCTAATCCTCCCTTGACTGCCAGCGCTGAGTTCAATGTGGGCCTCTCTGGCCATTGTCCGCCGTGGGCTGGAGAAGCCGGGGCAGCTCCGCAGAGTGGGCAGAAAAACGACTCACGGGGACACAGAAGACCTGGCCCGCAGCCTGGGAGGTGGCTGGGGGCGGGACTGGGCAGTGGGTAGGCGGTTGTCTTATTTCCAGTTCTTGGTTCTAGAACTCCACAAGACACGGCAACATTATCTGACTTGGGGTCCTGTAAGACACCCGTGCTTTCAGTAACTCCTCACGTGTGTTTGTTTGTTTATCTAGTTTGAGTGGGGCTATTACTTGCTACCACCCATCTAAGAATCGAGCCGCTGTGGGACTGAATGAGATGATCCAGCCCAGGGCACCACCTAGCACATGGAACAAAGAGTAATTTGGCTTCCGTTTGGGGAGTACTTCTCTGTGCATTTCCAGTAATTGCTACAACAGACATGGGCACAGGCATGTCTCTGACCCAGGCAATAGGTTGAGTCTGTGAGCACCCCACCCCAGCTGAGGCAGATTGGACGAGGCCTAAAGACACTGTCCAAGCCCGACTAATGAGTTCCCCTCTTTCCTGACCATTCCCATAATAAAGACAAAATTTGTCAAGGTTGGTCCACTTGCCCAGCTTGATGTGTCTGACCTGCTGCCATGTGTGCAGAACCTGCTGGGCTCTGGCAGGTGAGTACCTCAGGTGCTGGTGGACATTGCCTTGGCCTAGGCCCGGGATCCAGGCCGGCTTGCCACCCGAATGGACATTGCCTTCTCTCTGCCAGGTGTATCTACACACCTGGGACCACAGGACCAGCAGCACAGCGGGACCAGGGAATGGGCTTGAGCTGTGATTACCCAGCTGACCTTGATGGCCTTGCAGTTGACACAGGAAGACCTGGCTGTGAATGATTTTTAACACTCCAGGTAACAACCTCAACCCCTCAACTCCTCAACCCCAGGGGGTTCTCTTGGGTGTACTGTAAGTTAGTTGCCCTTTACTTAAATAAACACCTCCCAAGAGAAGCAGGTACACAAAAACGTTTATTAAGTGGAAGTCAGGCCTCCTGGAGTTAACCAGTTACAAGTGCATTTAAATTCATGTGTATGGACGCCGCGGACATCAGGCTGGTCTGGTGGAAGCCAGGCTCTGGCTCAGCGTGCCCGCAGCCCACGCGGCAGCCCGCACACAGTGAGTACAGCCAAAGGCTCAGACCAGCCTGGCAACACCAGCTCCTCGTTACACAAGGGGTTGCAGACGTGAGACTCCAAAGACCAGACGACTATTTCTAACATGATTCTTGCTATAAACCTTTACTTCTACTTAAATGCTTCCACGCAAATGGGCCACAGAAGCTGTAAACACATGTGGCCGCCCGAGGCCCCCTCAGGGACTGCCTGCTGTGCCCCGGGAGCATGCCACTTAGTTTAACAGGTGTGAACACTTGTACAGCCTCACTCTGCCTTCTCCCTTCTATTTCAATTAGCACCAGTTTACCTGAAATATTTTTCCTGGTGTTAAGTATTTAGGAAACAAATTAAAAAAAAACCCACACACAAAATCCCAAACAATGGAAAGCAAAAAACACTCAAAAAAGTTGTAGAGAACAGCATTTAGAAAAACAACATCATTAAACATTCAACAAATCTATGTACAATGTACAAAGCTGGCGAGGAGTGTGGCTGGGAACAGCCATGTAAGGGTGTACAAACTCCACAGGTTGTGTGGACAGTCAGCTAGGTATTCAGAAATGTAGCATCAGAGCATCTGCATTTGGCTAAAAACCATGTAAAAAGACACATACCCCCAGGACTTCTGCACAGGTAGCACACGTGTCCAGGCTGACAGGCCTGAGGACAGGTTATAGTGCGTTTCCCGTCGTTTACGTACAAACAGTGGCACTGAAGGGAAGTGGGGTGAAGGGTGGGGGGAGAGCTTCTTTTCTTAAGCCTAGTACTAGGGGAAAGCCTTGATTAAGGACCAAGACAAGTCACTGGTGGACAAGTTTTCATGAAAATGCAAAATAACAAGAGGGCTGAAAAAACGTGCATATTCTATATGAACTTCCCCAAAACAGAAGTAGTCACCTTCCATTTGATTTTGCAAAAAGATCAGTGATTTTCTTTGCAGGGCAATGTCTTATTTCTTCTAGAATTTATTGGGGTGACATTGGTTTAATTATACAGGTTTCAGGAGTACCGTTCCAAAGTACACCATCTGGATATTGTATTATGTGTTCACCACCCCAAAGGACAATATTTTTTTATATCCCGTTCGTTGAAGCTGCACAACCTAAAACCTTTGATGAATATTTTTTTCTTAGAGAATGAAACACATCAGACTCAGCCCACACTGTAATTACCAACGCGACCCTCCTGAAGTCCATGCAATGGTGATGGATTGTTAATCCGTGTTACTGGAACACATACCTTCAAGGAAGTGGGCATGTGATAACCCGTGTGTCCCTTTTCTGTTTAAGACCTGAAATACCAACCATTTCCTAGTTAGTCACCGAGCGGCTGGACGTGCTTAGAGTCTCAGGTTTCAATGCACCCTCTTAAAACACACCAGCTGGAGACTGCCAACGGAGACCCACCGCCCCAGGCAACACGCGCTCAAGTTCATCTTGAATACTTTGTGGGAGTGGTAAGTCTCTATGAAAAGAGTTTACTTGGATTTAATACAAAATAAACATTACTCTTTGAAAATTCATAGTTTGTAACTTTATACACTCATTCTCTAACATGGACGATGTTTGTAAGCACGCACTCACCTCCCAAAGGTGCTAACGTATTTGAAAAGATCTCTAGGAATCGGAGGGCCATGCCAGGCTGTGGAACTGGTGCCGGTGAGGGTCCCCCCCATGCAGGCGGCTCCGCAGATCCCGCCTCCTCGCCTGGTTTTACAAGCACCCAGAGCCACACTTTCTACGCACAGTGTTCCCACCGACCATCCCCTACCAACGCATTCGAGTTTCATCCCAATAGATTTGATGTAGAAAACAATTGGAAAGATGGCTTAGTTTTTTCTAATGCAGACTTTTAAAACCTTCTCATGGACTAAGGACACAGAGGCTCTGTAATAACTGCAGTGCCTCTGACTGTCCAGCCTCTCCTCTGAAGGTGATCGCAGGCCACGCACCTGTACCCTCACTGGCCACAAACCCATTGGACTTAGTGATCGCTTCTCTCCTGAGTTCTCCTTCTAAGGACAAAAATTTGGGAACTACCCTAGTATCTGCTTACTCCAGAGAGCACATGTTTAAATGGCTGACCATTGTCCAACCATTAATTACAAAAATAGGAATTTTAGGGCGCATAGTAGGAAAATACTGATAAATGGCATTTTTTAATATATATCATCCACATTCCTAGGTTCTTTACACCCAGGCCATTTGCAGTTATTAAAATCACAAGTATACTTGGGGGTGTTGAGCTCTTTCCTAAAAATCTAACTCTATTCTAAGCTTCCCATCAGCGGTGACCAGGCTCCCCAGACACAGGGGAAGATTCTGGAGAAGAGACTTTCCTATTGTCAGAGGCTTGGCCAAGTCTCAGTCACTGATGTTCACTCAGCAGAGTCTAGGAAAAGGTTTAAAGAGCAAAGCCAGGGCTTGTCACCTGCAGGAGACACATCCTTATCTTGGGGGCGGGGGAGTTGGATGAAACCATACCACTGACCTGAGGGGTCATGCAAAAGCTGGCAGCAGCCACTGGCCCAGAATTCTTCCTCTTCCCTCTCTGTCTGTCTCTCCATCTGGGCTCCAAACTGGTAGGGACAAGAGCTTCGTGGATGGAGCTGGTGCTTTCAACATCCACGGACATAAAATTAAAACAATGATACACGACAGGAGCCATTTCCTTTCACATTTCAAAACCATTGTTTCTATGTTGTGGATGTGGGTAGAGGTCGCCCGGGTAGTCAGGCGAAGCCCTCTTCCCTGCCCTCCCTCCGTGCTCAGTCCATCGGGAGGGCTGAGGCGGGGCCTGACTGTCCTTTGCCAGGGCGGAGCCAGTCCTTTTGGGTGTTCTCTGAGGGAGCTCCCCACGCTGCCCAATGGGAATTCTTCCCCAGACAGAGCCTCACACTGTCATGCGAGCTTTGTGGCCTGGGACCTTGTGAGAGGGAGAAGCCGCAGCCCAGAGGCCCATTGTACAGCCGGGACTTGGGAAGGGAACGCACAGAGCAGCAGCGTGGCCGTGGGGTGGGAACTGCTTTGTCCTGCAGCTCAGACCTCCTCGGGCAGGTGCAGGAGAATAGGAGAAAGCAGATGAATAACTTAACAAAAATTTTTTTAAAGGTCAGTTTTAATGACAGCTCGCTTCCCTACTCTAGGAGCAAGCTTTCTGAATGAAAAGTTTGGGGAAGTGATCCCGCTTTCAAGGGTGCGCTAGATTATCGGCTTTCCCGAAAACCTGTGCTGGAAGGAGTGCGAGAAGGATGCGCTTCCACGAAAAAGCCTTTACCTTAGGAACGGGGGCCTCCGAGCTGCTGATTTGGTTTATGAAAGGTGTCTTAAGACCTCTCTGCCTTTGAATCTCAGGGGGAACCTCTCAAGTGGCCTTGAGATTTTTAACATTTTAACATACAAATGAAGAGCATCTTTTCTTTGGAAGGTGGCAGTGAATTACATGAATGGTGCTTGAGAGGAAAGAACATTTTTTAAAAAGAAGGACTACAATTTAAGCTTTGAGTTCACCATGTCCACCTTTCTCAAAACCCACCACCATGCGCCTTTGGAGGGGCTGCTTTCTTCTCGCCCCTCCAGCGCGTGCCCCAGCTCCTGCCACAGGCCGGTGTTGGTGCCACGCTCAGCACAGAGGCGCCCCCAGCCGAGAAGAAAAGACCGCAGACTCCCACCCTCCCCTATGTGCTGCTACTTTAGAAACATTTACCAAAAGGCCTGTTCCTGAAGCAGGTGGCAGGCCAGCTGGATCGGGTCCCTTCCGGGTCCAAGTGGGTGACTTGCCCTGAACCCAGGATGGGGAGTCTGGCACAATCATGGAGAAGGGTGGGCTGGACCCCCTCGTATCCCTCCAGCTTTCGCCAGAGCTGTTTAAACTGCATTTGCATTGGAAACCAAGATGGCGGCATTGGTACACACCTATACATGCTGCCTTTCACAACCACGCCAAAACTACAACTAAAAGACAAAACGTCTATCACCCAGAACCATGGGAAAGCTGCATGAGTAGAAGTTCTAAAACTAGAAGGAAAGAGGAAAGAGCATTGAGACATGCACAAGCGCAGAAAAGTTGAGGTACAGAGGCACATGAATCGGGCTGGCAACTGGCTACTGGGTGCGCTGTTTTTTTTCAACCTGAAGGGAGACACAAGCTCCTGATTACTCTGAACTCCAGTTTCTGGCAAGACTCTGGGGACCCAGACTCCTACAGGGAGAAGCTGGACTGTCTGCCATCAGGTCAGAAAGTTAGGGTGGCTTTCTTGCAGAGGTGTGCACAGGAATCATTGTGTATTGCGCTGGGGCGCGGGAGGATGCAGAAACTCGGAGACACAGAGATGGCTGACTGGCAGCCATCACTGTTTGCCATGCCCTAGCCTAGTGGTTCCCTGAAACCCCACTAAATTTGCACAATTTACAAAACCACCCAAGCTCTGCGCAGGGGCTTTTGCATCAGATAGTTCCAAAACCTCCAAACACCAAGCAAAGAGGATAAATCTGTAAATTCATTGTAGCTCCTGCTGGGTGGCCTCAGACAGTAGCTGACCTACACGCCATTGGAAATCCAGAAGCTAGTGTACCTAGAGGTCAGTGTGAGATGACACCAGACTTCAACTTCTCACATCCATAAATGACACACTCAAGGGACAGACTCAGTAAGCACCAAAGCCCCACTGAAACAAGTCCTGCTCCATAAGGGTATCTCCAGCACAGCAGTTCTTCCATTATAGACACAGTGGGTCCTCATAGCCAATTGGCCTGTAGGTAAATTCCTCCCAGTGTACCAATAGCAATCCAGACTTAAGTACAAGACTTTGCACTCAGCCCACAAAGGGGTGCACCAAGAGTGTCCAGCTCGTGATAAAGGAGGTTGAACCACTGGGCCCTATAGGTCACTTACCACAGAAAACCACTCCATCAACACAGAGAATCAGCCAAAATACGGAGACAAAGAAACATGTCACGAATGAAAAAAATGGAGGAAAGCAAACTACTGGACATAGAGTTCAAAACCGCATATACAAGGTTATTCAAGGATCTTCTAAAAACCTCCAAGAAACTTAGTGAGACCTTTAAGGATCTTAATAAGAATACCAAAAAAATAAAAAAGGACCAGTCAGAAATTAAGCATACACTCTCTGAAATAAAAAATATACAGAAATTCAACAGTAGACCAAAGGACCTCAAGAATCAAACCAAAGATTTGAAATATGAGGAAGCAAAAAACACCCAACCAGAAAAACAAAAAGAAAAAAGAGTCCAAAAATATGAAGATAGTGTAAAGAGCTTCTGGGACAACTTTAAGCGTACCAACATCTGAATTATTGGGGTGCCAGAAGAAGAGAGAGAGCAAAATATTGAAAACATATTAGAAGAAATGACAAAAAATTTACCCTGCCTGATGAAAGAAATAGACTTACAAGTCCAGGAAGCACAGAGAACCCCAAACAAGTGGAATCCAAAGAGGACCACACCAAGACACATCATAATTAAAATGCCAAGGGCAAAAGACAAAGAGAATCTTAAAAGCAGCAAGAGAAAAATAATTAGTTACCTATAAGGAAGTACCCATTCTGCTGATTTCTCAACAGAAACTATGAAGACCAGAAGGGAGTGGCAAGAAATATTCAAAGTGATGAACAGCAAGGACCTACAACCAACATACTCTACCTAGCAAAGCTATCATTTAGAATTGACGGTCAGATAAAGAGCTTCATAGACAAGAAAAAGCTAAAGGAGTTCATCACCACCAAACCAGGATTATATGAAATGCTGAAGGGTACTCTTTAAGAAGAGGAGGAAGAAGAAAAAAGTAAAGATAAAAATTATGAACAATAAAATGACAACAAATACATGCCTATCAAGAAGCGAATCTAAAAATCAAGTGAATAAAAACTCTGATAAACAGAATAAACTGATAATAGAATTAGTGGCATAGAAAGGGAGTGGATTGACAATTCTTGGGGGTGGGGAGAGGAAAGGGTTATAAGGGGTGTGGGAAGAGACTGGACAAAAATCTTACACCTATGGATGAAGACAGTGGCAGGGAGTAAAAGCATGGGTGGGGTGGGGAATCAGGTGGAGAGGAGCTATGGGGGGGGGGAAAGAGGAACATCTGTAATAATCTGAATAACGAAGATTTATTAAAAAAATAATAAACTGCATTTGCATTTAAATATGATGTCACCAGGTTCCCAGGTGTTTCTGGGATAGAGTTGACAGTCCTTTTGATGTGACCCTATGCACTATAAATCTGAGCTGTTTTCCAAGTTCCTGGACCGATGCAAGTTCCCATGAACAGGAAATGCACAAGTGAGCCACGAAACCACTTTTCCCAAGGAGACAACATGCTACATGTCGGCAGTCAGGTCCTAGGTCAGAATGTGGCACCGTGCCACCTGGGTACATTTGGGGGTGACACGTTGGCATTGGCCAAGAGAATGAACGGGCTCCTTCATTCTGTGCTGCAAGGCTGGAGGGAAGGGTGGGTTGCCGGGTCTCCCCAGGGCTGGTTTTCCCGGAAGACTGAGGTCTGAGAGGTAACATGCTCCTGCTCTTGAGCTAGTAGGCAGGCAGGAGCCGACGTCCAGGCCCAAGGCCTCAGGCCAGCCATGGAGGTGGGCGAGGATGACCCTAAATGTCCCTGTGTCCCATGGGGTTCTCAAGGAGGTCAAATAACAATACGTTTGAAAGGGACACATTTCATTATAAATGTGACTATCCCAACACCCTCCAGACCTGGTGTAAGATGCGGTCTAACATCACTTAATCTATCCAAATGAAGAAAGCGGGGTCCCATTTCCCCCCGACACATTCATCCCTGTTTTGGCTTTGTCCTTAGGTAAAGCTGCTAGGATTTTCTGTGTGGACAAATTCCATTCTGAGTTTAGTGGCCACTAAAACACTCAGGTCCCTACAGTTTTCTAAACAAGGACTTTGCCATCTGGGAGGTGAAACCACAAAAGTAGTATCCTGGGGCAAAAGGCACGAGGCAGGAAGGAGGGATTGAGGAGCCTGGAGGGGCTGGGAAGGGCTTCGGCTCGAGGAGGTCATGCGGCATCTTAACCTGCGGGGCTCCCGCCGCCCCTCCAAAGGCACGAGGCTGCTTTGCCAACCCCTCAGCACAGTGGTCACTGCAATGAGACAGGAAGGATGTCAGGATTACAGTTGTTTGATGGTCTGGGCGTGGCCTGGTGGGGAAGCAGAGTGAGAGCTGGGGAATAATTTGATCAGGGGCAGAGCTAGTCTAAGGATAGTGTCTCCATATTCAAGGCTTTCAAGAGAATGATTTCTGGGGAGAACAGACCTCTTTCCTTTCCTTCCTTTACTTGCCCACATAGTGCCAGGTGTGGGGCTGATGGAGGACCTGGACCGATGGCCGTGGAATGCAACAGTGGGATCTGGGGGCCAAACGCTGCCTCTGCTTCACACAGGCTCTCTTTGCTCTGCACAGTGTCGGCCAAGAATCTGAGCTTTATGTGTCAGGGAAAGCCAAGTCAGAAGGTCTAGCTGCCCTGGGCCTGACTTCTGCCCATTCCGATTGTCTATAGCTGGGTCCCCTTCAAAGGGAGGTGTTTTCCCTTTTTGGCCACGATCGCCACTCCTCTCCAGTGCTGTCCTCTGCCAGATCTGAACTATGGTTCACTCACAACCGGCCTGGCCCTTGGGAAATATCTGCTCTACACCATTAAGAAGCTTCTCCTTAGACACGAAGCCGACTCGCTTGGTTCAAAATCATTCAGCAGCAAACACTTCTTGGGGACTTTAATGCTGATCACAGAGACACTCCAAGCAAGGGAGAGAGACGTGCAGACCGCCACAGCCCAGCAGCAGCAGGCGGACTGTCCACATTGTGCCCTCACTACGTGCGAGTCCTACAGGTTCTAAAGCACCTTTGAAAGCAAGGTCTGAGTGACCCTTTGGCCACCCCACAGAAGTTGCCCAACGGTGCATGATGTTCTATCCTAGCTTCTCTTTTGATGTTATCTGCATAGTTGGCTTATCAGTCTAGCTTCTGAATGACTAAAATCTTAGAAACGATGCTTTATTGCTTCAGCAGTGAGTGGGCTAGAAACACTGCACAGCCCTAGGAGTGGATTGGCGATGCTCAGAACTGTGTGTGAGGTAAGAGCTCTCCACGCTTCCTTCCTCACTGCCTGGCTCTTGGGAACACAGTGCCTTTCTGATCTCAACCTGGCATGTTTGCAAATTCTTCTCACAATCAATCACTTGATCTGATCAGGAAATGAAAGGTATGGAGTCAGTCCTTAGAGCAACATTGTCTTAAACACCACGGACAACCTAAGCATTCCGCCTTTGGGCTTGCAGCCACAATTTTAGAAATTCCTGCCAAATGATACCTGCTAGTTAAATGCAGGTTTGTGATTCTGGAAGGTGGATTAGTAAGCTTGTCTTTGTTGCAGAATGAATCATTTTACATAAAAAAAAAAAATGATAAGAATCTCTCTCCCGTGGCCTATAGGCATATCTATACCATTTTTTAGATTTAAGATAAATAGGATGATTCCTAGTGTCCCCCTCCCTCCTTTGGAAATACACGGGAAATGATCGAAGGAGTTGCTGTTGCCATCCTCATCCTCTGGTACTAATCTCCCCATCTGATCTACATTTTTGCCCCATCGCAGAGGGTTAGCTGAAAAAACATGCATCAAAACGCTTGCTTCAAAGAGACTTAGCCCTTAGTTCAGAGACAGGAACAGCTTATAGTATTAACACTTCCTGTCCAGTAAAATATTGTATTTTAAAAAAGAAGCTACAGTGTATAAAACCGGGGTCATTTCCCACAAAATGTCCATGTTCTTTGTGATTACAAAACACTGCATCTTGGAAAATATCTCCAGTTCTGTTAAATACTTGCTATAAACGTGGTATGTCTCTTAGGATTGTAAGAGGCCTAAGCAGCAGAGTTGTTGTCGTATTTGGAAAATTAAGTAGTAACTGCCATTGTATTTCTGATTACATTCTGATACAACACATAGCATTGTGATTCTCAGACCCACAAGAAAAGTTATAAAATATGAGATTGTCTTAAAAAAAGGAACTATTTACAAATCAGGACCTACTTTGATTGCTGGTCCTGTAATAGATAGGCCTTCTAAAGCACCCCGACCAGCAGCGATTTCCAACCAGGGAGCTGCAGGGATAGTTAAAACGTGCAGTACCTGACCGTTCAGTCAGGGCACTGGCCTCCTTTCCCTTAGATTGTCAGATAAAAAAGTGACAACAGCCAGCACAATAGCCATCTGGTGTCAATGAATTAAAATTATACTTATTATTTTGGTCAAATCAACAAAAAACATATTTTGGCATGCTGCAGAATTTTCATAATCAGTTTGTATGCCGTGAGGTGAAGAAGGTTGAAAATCGCTGCTCTAGACCATTGAAGATGGGCTTCTTTCAAAGTCAGTCACAAAGAAACACATTGTATATTTTCCTTGCTGGGTTGGTGATATGGTTGGTACCCAGTGTGCTAATCTCATTGATTTCCTGGCTTGCGGTTTGACTAGTCACACCGGCATAGACACAAGGAAACAATTCCTATAGGGAGGACCCCACAGGCCTGAGGAGCGGGCAGGAGCAGGGAGACCTGTGGGGCTGGGAGGGTAGTTTTCTTAGACAAACAGAATTTTTGTGTGCCTGGGGCATTTTTCAAAATGGTCCCCACACCCGTTCCCACCAGAGAAGCCTGTTTGCACCATTTGTGTGCTAGGAATCCTCCTCCCAGCACTCCCCTCAGTGTGGCAGGTGATGTGGTGGAGAGACATTCTACAGGGTCAGAGAGAAAACAGCGCCTTGTCCAGAAAAGTCCAGAAGATGGCTCCTTGCCTTCCAGCACAGCAAAACGCCCAGCTTTCCCCTGGCTTCGGCTCACAGCCCAGAGGTAGCCTTTTGGGTGGAGGCTGAGGATGCCAAGGCTGCTCTCACGGTGGCCCTGGGAGACAGCCTCCCGGCCGCCGGGGGCACTGCAGCTGAGAAACGCTTTCCTCTCCCCGCAGCGTCCCCTCTCCAAAAGGATAGCCATGTAAGTTTGTCTTGAAATGATATGTCCCTAAAACACCCCAACTTTTCTGACTAGGTGACACTAGAGGTAACACGTCTTTCCAGATTTCAGCTCCTCCAGTTCTATTTCACATGCCCTTGCCCTTTCCCTGAGGAATGAACATTAGTTTAGTATTTTGCTGCTGCTCTCAGGATTCTGCTCTAGCTGTGCCAGTCCTGCTACTCTTCCCTAAGTGTCCTCCAGCGAAAGCTGGGTGCCCTTTCCCTACCAAGTCTGCGAAGGAGACCATGGGCTGGTTCAGAGGTGGGACCCCTGGCTCAGAAGGAGGGCGCTCTCTGATCGCTGCAGGTGGCCAGGGACAGTGCAGGGGACTGAGCAGTACTTCAGAGTGAAAGCCACAGGCCTCCTTTTTCCTTTCAGGCCCCCCAAAGAGGGCCCCATTTTTCCTCCACGTTGTCTCGCTGCCTCCCACAACATTGTGCATGTCCCCGAGAGCCTCTTTCTGTGAAGCCCTGGAGAGCCCCTGTCTGTCACTACACAACGCCTTCTCTGGAGAGAGATGAGAAACCTTCAGGAGGAAGGGGCATTCAGAGAGAGGAAAGTCAAGGCAATGACGAGCTTACTTAGAAACACGTTGGGACCAGTGTCCCTGCACTGCACGCCTTGTACAGACAGGCCTCTGCGGTCCCCATGATGGATGGGGCCTTGGCTCAGCAGTCGGGGGCCCTGAGACACCCCTTCTCATCCACCTCCTTCTGCCCTCCATCAAGTGAGGACATAGTGGAATGTGGTGCCCCGGAGACGGCATAAATGAATGTCGGGCTTAATTTGGCACTTCGTTTTGTTCCAAAGTATAACAAAATAGCTCTACATTTTAAAAATTTAGCTTTTATAATTAGTGTTGTATATTGCGACTCAGCTTTTTGGGTGGCCTGCAAGAAATTGAATTCCTTGTTTTTAAGGTCAGCCCGGCAAAGATTGGTAGTCTCCTAGTTACCAAGTGCCTGTGTACAGGGAAGGGGTGTCCAAGTGTGCAGGGCAGTACTGAGGCTCTGTGAATGCCTGGCTGGAGCAAGGAGCACCTGTGGCGGGAGACGTGTGTAAAGAAGGTGTCAGAAAGGCAAAGATCTCCTAGGGAAGGGCCATCCACTCCACCTCCTGTTGTGCCTGTGGTTTGGCTAACAGCCAGGCCAGTGCCCAGAACCACGCCTGTCCTGTGTCTCCAGGAGCTGGTGCAGGGCTGCCCACAGCACCATCTCTCCCTTGAGCCCCAAAATTCTGTGTGTGTGTGGGTGTGTGTGTGTGTGTGTGGTGGTGGTGGTGGTGGTGGAGGATTAAGCCCCTCATCACTTTTGTCACTTGTGATTAGTGACTTAATCCCAGGATCAAGAGCCAGGTAGTACCCCACCACCTCAGTATGTGGGGGACCTGATCAGATGTCCAGCCCTGGATCATGGGGGCCTCCTTACCCCAGCCCAGGCGCCGGCACCAGCCAGAGCACCAGCTCACAACGAGGACACCTCAGGGAAGCGGCAGGCCTCAGGGAGGAGAAAAGGCCTGCCAGGGCAGGGCATGCAAAGCCATGTCTGCACTTGAAAACAATGCCCTTTCTTGGCCAACCCCGTCTGTACGGAGCTCACATTATAGCTGATGCCCTGGTGCGTGCTGAGAGAGCTTCCTTATGTGTTATTAAATGAAGCTCTTTTCCTGTTCTCTTGAAATAAGTGTTTTTAAAGAAAAAAATATAAATGAAGGGGAAAATAGGACTTCTTATAAGGAATAATGCTTAAAAAGTCATATGAGAGCTTAAAAAATCAAATTGCCAAAATATAAGAATGCAGATTGTGGATATCACACCACAGAACCTTCTCATGTATAAAAGGAGTAACTATTATTCTACGTGACTTTTTTCTACTCTTTACAAAAGGCGTATGTCAATCTCTAGACATATATTAAACTTTCTCCTGTGCAATTTCCTTTCACATTCCTACGCTGATCCCAGGATCCCGGCTCACACTCATCCTTAAGGTGCTCGAACGTATCTCTTTGCATAGGGAGAGAGGAAGTAACTCCTTCCAGGGCAATCGAGAGGGAGAGGAATCTCTAGGGCGAGACGACTCCCCTCTCCCCACACCACCACCACCACCACCACCACCACCCACCCAGCCAGCCACCCACCGCCAGGCCAGAGAGCCTGGAAACCAAACACAGTACAAGCCATCCTACGAAACGAGAGCGTCCCACAGTGCATGTTCCTTTGGTGTCTCTAGGTTCCCTTCTGAGTCAATTCCTGATGAACAGCTCCACTATTTTTACAAGCAAAACAAAGGTGTGGATCTTTCCTTTTACCCATAAAGCGCTTAGACCGCTCATGAACCCGTCCCCAGACACGCTAAAGCATAAACCCTACCAAAGTGCACTCAGAACTGGTCGGTCTGCCGTCCGTGCGGCTTTCCGAACAGACGGCCCGGAGGCTGTGCTCTGCTGTCTCGAGCAAACCTCGAGGCTCGCGTGAGTTCTGGACCTTTTCTCAGACAGACAGTGGGGGTTGGAGGGAAAGCCCAATGCCCTGTACACCCCAGCTATACATCCTGGAAGGAGTGCCAGACTCCCGGGCCTCCCTGCCTCAGGTCGGGCTGAGCTGAGCCGTAGGGGAGCCGGGAAAGGGCTCTCCAGGTCCCGGGAAGACTTCCAGATGTTCCCTCAGTGACAGCTGTGGTCAGCAGGTGATCTCACCCGCCATCGGGCCATTCTTCAAAATAAACAAATAGGAGAGACACGGAAAAGATGCCAGAGCTGCCCAGGGAGTCCAGCGGAAAAGGGAAGACCCAGGAAAGCCAGGCCTGGCCTTCACACAAATGCCAGGCCACCTGCAGCTTTCCCCGGGTGTCACCCAACCCGCAACGGCATTTTTCAGGAAGCTCATCAAAATATGCCTCCTTCTAGAGAGCATGGCTCTGGGTCCCAGTGCTACGGAGACCCAGCTTCCAGACCTGACACTGGCAGAGGAAGGGGACTCCCTCTCGAGCATGGGAAGCGTGGGGCCGCGGCACCAGGCAGCTCTGAGCGCACCGGGGACCGTGTGACCTTTGTTCTTCTGAAATCCCACCAAAGCTCCTGGACATGCTTTTCCTGGGCTCCAGGTGTGTTCTTTTGAAGGAAGAGTGCTTTCCCAAAGCTCCCGTGGAGGCAAGGACGGGTGGCCCAGTGGCCGCAGGTGCACCCCTCAGTCCAGGAAGCGCTGGTAGGTCTTCTCCTAGTGGCAGGCCATGCACCCCAGTCCCGGTGGCTGCGACCTGGTGGCCGTGACCTGGTGGCCAGGACCCAGTGGCTGCGACCTGATGGCTGAGCCCAGTGGCTGAGCCCCTCAGTCCAGGAAGCGCTGGCAGGCCTTCTTCCAGCGGCAGGCGGTGCACCACAGGTCCCGGTTCTCCATGCCGTACACCTTCCGGCACTTCTTGCCCTCCCCCCGAGGCTTCCTGCAGAAGGGAGGGTGCATGGTCAGCGGGAGGAGGATGGAGAAAAGCCAGGAAACAGCAGGGTTCTCTGCGGGTCAGGCCTTCCCGTGTGCTGGGTGGCTCCGTGGCCACTGCCCAGGGCTGTTACTCGTGGCTGCCTAATTCCTAAGGTTTTATTTGCCCACTTGCGGACATGACATTGGCCATCTGCATAGCACTGAGGCCAACACATCCACATGAGAAGTGCCAGCAGAGAGCATTACTCTTTTAAGTTTTGAAAGAGGTACTTTCAAGTGCTCTCTGGTTTCTCAAGGGTCTGGCATCCTGGTTAAGGGGCTCCTGGCTCTGGGTAGAAAGTCTACCCTGTGGTTCATTTACTACAGGGGTCAGTGCACCAGGTGCTGGGTGACCCAGTCGTCCCCTCGGCCTGTTCTATAGGAGAACTTACTGTGAACTGTCACAACAACAATAAGGCAAAACGTTTTCACTCAGAGTTAATGGATGGAGAGAACCCTGGGAATGAAAGAAAGGGTGTCTCATCCATTATGGGGACGTTTCACGGAGGACCCTGTCTCTGGTTCTGTTTCTTGCTGTTCTTCCACGTTTCAGTAACTCTCTGGAGGCGAGGCGTGTGGGCATCCTACCTCAGGCCGACCGTCCCCCTGGGCGGGGAGGACAAGACTGCGTGGCCGTGCTGTCGCTGTTCTCCTGCGCCCCCGGGGTGGTGGTGTGTCGGTGACACCTGGAAGGACAGGAGAACAGAGCTGATGGCCAGGTTCTCTGTGCCACATCTTTAGGGGGGTTCTGTGGTGCGGGCAGTGGTCCCCAATTGTTAGACGTGGAGGTGAAGTGCCTCCTTCACAGAGACCACGCATTAAAATGGATGGGGTGGTGCTCACAGCAGAATATAAACGCATCTCCCTCAGAAAGGACCAGCATGCATGCCTTACACACCCTCACGGCTTTGCCTTGGGCATTCTACTTGGCCCTTGGTCCCATATTTTCTTTTGAATAATGTTTTAATGTCTATTCCTAGTCTCATGACCTCCCTTTTTAAGGAAGAGAAAAGCTAGTCAGTGGCCCCCACTCCACGTGGGGCCCGACTTCTGTGACCTGCAGAAGGGGTCCAGCCAGCCCTGGCCTCGGCCCCCAGTGATGTCAGCGGCCTGCCCCTACTCCTGTTCCATGCATGGCAACAATGTGAGTCCCACATGAAGCTCAGCCAAGCACTCTTTTGTCCATTTCTCCCAACAGTCTTCACGTTTCCATTTTCATTGGGTTTATCTCATAACTGTTTCTAAGTTCTAGTGTGGGGCATATTTTATAAAGTGTGTAAGGATGCCTGGTGCTGTTTCTGAACAGATGGAGTTATTGGGTGACAGGCTTGTAATCTGTCTACTCATTAGGGCTGGGCCCAGAAGCTGACCTGGCAGGGAGAGACCACGATCGCACATTACAGCCTGCTAATTTATCCTGTCAGCTGAGGGCGCTGGTCCCACGAGTCACTCCCAAACAGGGAGGCTCACGTTCCCTGAGACATGTCACAGTGCCGCAATGGCGCATGCTCCACCATGGCAGCGCCAGGCTGGTTCATCGTGCAGCTCTGCCGGGCTGTGCTGGAGGTGAGGGCTCTGTTTACAGGCCATGACTGGCCCGAGGGCACAGTGCAGTCCTGGAGCCAGAGTCAGGAGCCTGCGTCTTGGTTTTAACCTTTTACACTATTTCTCTTTCCAGGTGTGAACCACCACGTAGGGCAGCATCAGGTTGGAGACCCTCTGGCCCTGGGGACAGGAGACTGGTCGGCTCCTACTGCTTGCCTGAGGCTTTTTATAGACTGAATGTTTATGTTTCTCCAAACTGAAGCCCAAATTCCCAGGACTGGGAGATGGCTTTAAGGAAGTAATTAAGGCTAAATAAGGCTCAAAGGGTAGAGCTTTGGTCCCCTAGGATTAGTGTCCTTTTAAAAAGAGACACCTGCCCGGCCAGTGTTGCTCAGTGGTTGAGGGTCAACCTATGAACCAGGAGGTCACGGTTTGATTGCCAGTCAGGGCACATGCTGGGTTGCAAGCTTGATTCCAAGTGGGGGAGGGGGACAGGTGTTAGAGGCAGCCAATCAATGATTCTCTCTCATCATTGATAATTCTTTTTTCTCCATCTCTCTTTCTCTCTGAAATCAATAAAAAATATATTAAAAAAAAAGAAGAGATACCAAATCTCTCATTTTCCCCAAACCCTTCAAGAGAAAGGACTGTGCAAGGACACAGCAAGAAGGGGCCTTCACCAGTAAGAGGCCCTCGCCGGGAGTGAATCGGCCAGCACCTCAGTCTGGGACTTCCAGCTTCCAGAATCATGAGAAAATAAATTTCAGCTGGTAAAAGCCCCCCTGCCCCTTCCCCATCTATGGCATTCTGTTAGTGCTATCTGAGTAGGCTTGCGTCATGAAAAGAAAGAAAGAGGAATGGAGACAATTAGAAAAGGTGAGTCATTTGGGGAAAAATAGGTTAAAGAAAGCTGTCATTAATAAAGATACTCTCCCCACCCCTGTGTCTAGTAATGAAGGGCCTCTCCTCACCCCCATGTCTATTAATGAAGGTCCTCTCCCCACCTGTGTCCATTCATGAAGGGCCTCTCCCCATCTGTGTCCATTCATGGAAGTCCTCTTCCACCCGTGTCCATTCATGAGGATCCTCTCTCTACCCCCGTGTCCATTCATGAAGGTCCTCTCTCCACCTCTGTGTCCATTAATGAAAGTCCTCTCCCCACCCCTGTGTAAGACATGGAGGAACTTGGGAGAGCATATCCCTCAGAGGTATCTCCATACTTTAGAAGGAAATGCTTTAATTGGAGGGACAAAGAGGGGGAGAGGGGGACATTTGCAATACTCTAACCATAAAATCCTATATAATAAAAGACTAATATACAGCGAAATGACTGGTAGCTATGATGCGCACTGACCACCAGGGGCAGACACTCAATGCAGGAGTTGCCCCCTGGTGGCCAGTATGCTCCCAGATGGGGAGGACTGCTCAGCCAGAAGCCAGGCTCATGGCTGGTGAGCGCAGTGGCGGTGGTGGGAGCCTCTCCTGCCTCCTCAGCATCGCTAAGGATGTCTGACTGACAGTTTAGGCCCACTCCCCATGGACATTCCCTGAGGGCTCCTGGACTGTGAGAGGGTGCAGGCTGGGCTGAGGGACTGCCCCCACCCCCTCACTGAGTTCACGAATAAATAAAACAGGGGGAAATTCCATTTGAAAGCAGTCTGGACTGGGTAGTTCCATCTACATGCTATGTGTGGTTTTACCCAAGCTGAACAAGAAGCTGTCTGCCCTTGAAAAGCCTCCTCAAGTCCAAGACAAGATGAACAGATGAGCATAGCAGGCCTCCGGAATTCTGTCACAGTAGCGGCCTTTCCTGGTTAGAAGAGTTGTCGAGAGTGTGACAAAGAGACATTTTGGGCCTTTTTAGTGTCTAACAAAAACAGTCACCAACAGGACTGATTGCTAACCTCGACACCCACGTTAGCAGATCACGGTTCTTGCCCGAAAGGACTCTAACACCTGATGTCTAAGTCGTTTTTTCCCGCCTGTTCACTCGTCCCTGGTGGCCAGCCCGGCCTCTCAGAGCGACCAACAGTGGTCACCCTTCCATGAAGCAGGCAGCTTTCATGATTACTCCAGATCCACCCTATTGTTTAAATGTGGAATCCCGGGGCATTTTCTGGAAGCCACAAATTCCCAAACTGTTGCCAGCAGTTTGCATTTTATCCTTGGCTAGTCCTCCAGGGATTCAATAGATATTCATTGGCCAGAAGAGCAGCACTGATTGAGCCACTTTCATCAGTATGCACTCTGCAGGAGGTCTTAGTATTTGCTGGAAACTTCTGGGAGTTTCCAGGGGTTGGTAATAAGAATCATTTGGAAGGTCCTCGGGGACAGAGGTGAAAAGGAGAAAATAACACGAATATCCATTATCATAAGCTAGTCTCTGGATCTTACCAGGAGGTAGAAACAAACCGCTGTGAGCACCAATGCTATGGGGGTCTATGGATGCTCTGTATAACCTATAAAAACCCAATATATATTTTATTTATTTATTATTTTTTAAAAACATATTTTTATTGATTTTAGAGAGGAAGGAGAAGGAGAGACTGAAACATCAATGATGAGACAGAATCACTGATCAGCTACCTCTTACTGGGGATTGAGCCTGCAACCTAAGTATGTGCCCTTGACAGGAATCAAACCTGGGACTCTTCAGTCTGCAGGCCAATGCTCTATCCACTAAGCCAAACCAGCGAGGGCCCAATATATTTTTAAGTGAATGGAATCAGATTAATTCATGGTAATTTATCATACAGGAATCATTTAATATGTCAAATTGATTCTTATATACTACTTAAACCTGATGGCATATTTTAGCATTCATTTATTTTCAAATAACACATCCATATGGATGGATTATTCAGGCATTGGGGGCAAAAAGTGACTTTAACTTTTTATTTTTTGAACCATCAAGATGACAAACTGGCAAACAATAATTTCGAAGTCATAAATATTATGAACGTACTCATAATGATAAATGCCATTTATGTACAAGTTGTTTTTTTTAATGCTCAGGATCTGAACTCAGAGATAATTTTATAAAGCCTTTTGGACATGTTTATCAACAGCTGAAATGCTGACATGTTTATCAACAACTGAAGTGCTCTTCTATCTGACAGAGCGGCCGGGCCTGTTGGAGCCACGAGAAGCCGTGCTCAGGAGTTTACAAAATCCACGCAAGAAACAGGTGCTTCCAGCCTTCTGGTCTTTGTTTTTCTGTTGCATATGTGTTAATGTGTTCTCTAGCTTATGTGTTTAACTGTGTTCTCTAACTTTACGTTTGGCTTTTTGTATTTGTACTCACTGGAATGCCTGTGAAGGTAACTGGAGGAGACTGCCAGGAGACACTGAAGCTGCTGCCATTGGGGGTGAACTTGGCCGATCCTGGGATGGTCACGGGGGGCGTGGCCTGTTACAAAGCAAACAGAAATAGTCAGGGGCGTGGCACAGTACAGAAAACACTAAGAAAGGTTTTTCCTCAATCTTGGCTGTTATTTACCAAGATGGGGCCTCAGAAATGATCTCAGCTGTATTAATAATTAGATGAATTATCTGATAGGAAGAGATGAAACATGGTCAAAGAGAGTAGCTGGAAAGGAACTATATATCTAAGCAATCTATCTAATGTATCAAAGGGGATGGCTTTTGACTATTCATTTCTGAATTTTATGACAGCTGTGAGATATAATTTCTCACTATCAAATTTGGAAATAAACACTTTTATACAGGAATGGTGGGGTATAATTGGTAAATTTAGGAGGGTAATTTGGCAATATATATAAAAACTTTTAGAATTCTGTATATTAGCTATCCCACTACTAGAATTCATTCTAAGAAAATGGATACAAGGATGTTCATTGTATTATACATTTAAAATATTGGAAACACAAGTGTCTAGTAATAGGGAAATGGGTAAATAAATCATGATATACCAACTGAGCCATTACAAATGATGTTGTTGAAGATACTAATGACATGCAAAAACATTCCTGAGCCATGGCCCATGGAACTAAGCGGTTATAGCATCTGTCTGTGCATGGAAGGTTCTCGAGTTCCACTCAAGGTCAAGGCCACATACCAGGATTACAGGTTCGCTCCTGGACCCTGGTCTGGGTGCACTCGGGAGGCAAGCAATCAATGTACCTCTCTTACATTGATGTTTCTGTCTTTCTCTCCCGCGATGCCCCTTTTCCCCTGCTTCTACTCTTTCTAAAAATCAATGGGAAAAAAATTCTTGGATGAGGATTTAAAAAAAAAAAACCCACCATGTTCATGATATATTCAGTGGAAAAAAAAAACAAAGCATAGTAAAAACAGTACTATAATAGGTTCCTTAGTTTTTTATACATATACACATAGGAAAAAATCTTGAAAGACTTTTCAAAAATATTAACCAAGAGACTTTCTTGTCATTGGGATTAAGGATACATGTTCTCTCTCTGGTTTGGTTTTTAGTATTTTCTATGCTGAACATTTATAATATCCACAGACATAGAAATCCCAAATATTATGAATACAGGGTTCAGGAAGATCATTGAGTGTGTATTCCAACCCACTTTACAGATAAACAAGATTATTTCATTAAGTTGGTTCAAGCTCATGTTTTTGGACCTAAATGCAAACATGAGCAGAGGAATGAATTATTCTTTTTGACCCGCGTAACCAGTCAGGAATAACATTTATGGCACCATCTAATCTAATAATTTGCTCTAGTCCATTGCTCTTGAGCTTTAGTCTGCTAAATCAGTGGTTTAGCCTTTCGAAAGGTAAGTGTAGTTGTGATGGCGGTGGCTTTGTTTGACACCATGGAGGTATTTTGGCAATGCTTAGCACAGCATCCTGTTCAGGTCGCATCCTTGACTCAGTAATTACTCTGCTGTGACTTCAAAGGAAAAAAAGGCACAGAGATGTTCATAGTAGAGTTATTAATGAAGAAACTGGGTAGACTAGTACCTAACAATAAGAGAACAATGGAGACAATTTGATTGAACTTCATGATGAAAATGAACTCAGCTACGGAGCTACTGTGTAGGATGCTGTTTTTCTATTCCTAGGTCAGAATGCACTGCTTTTGGTCAGGGGCAAAGTGTCCCTCAGGGTCGCGCACGGCACCTGGTAAGCGTGGTCAGTGTGCACGAGGTAGAGGGTGGTCGGGGCCGAGCGGCTCAAGGGCGTCATCAGTTTAGTCTCGGCTTTGGCACCAGGGCTTTCTGTTCTGCTTGAATCCGGGGTGAGGAAGGTGGGAGGCGAAGCCAGGGACTGGGAGGGCGAAGCTGGGGCCAGGCTGCCCAGTCCATCTGCCACTGCATCTGTGTTGAGCTTGATCTCCGTGTAGTAGAAGTCCTCTTCACCGTCGCTGTAATCAGAGTCCCCAACACGCCTAATGCAAAGGACAGCAAAACAGTCAGACGATGCCATCTCACACAGGCTGTGCCCTCTGTCTGAAATGCTCTTCCTTTCTCGAGTCTACCTGGAAAACTCTTACTCATCCTGCAACACTCAACTGTCCACTTCCAGGGAAGACCTCCTGACCTCCTAGAGGAGTTTATTCAAACAATCAACCAAGCAATTATTTACTCAACAATGATTTGAGAATCTGCTCTGTGTAGGCACTCTTCTAAGGTCTCATGGTATCATGGTGACTAAGCCGTAGATGGATTCTGCCCAGATGGAAGTTACAGCTAGTGGGAGAGGCAGACAAGGGACCACAAATAAACAGGGATTTAATGCATCGGAGAGTAATGAATCCCGGAAAGAAAAACTAAGCGGCATAAGAGTGCCTGTAGCAGGTCAGTGATGGGGTGTATTTTAAACGAGCCCAGGGGAGGTGATGTGAACAAGACCTGGATGAGAGGAGGGGAACCAAAGCCTGGCCACAGGAAGAATACACAGTGAGGAGCAGCAGGGCCGGGTGGGGTTGGGGTTCTTGGTGTCTTCTGCCACAGGCAGAGGGGAGGGCGGAGGCAGGGTCAGAGGGCTCTGCAGCCAGGGGAATGCTCAGAATGTGATGGAAGCCATGGAGGCTTTGAGAGTCTTAGTATTTTTGTTTCTTCTTTTTTTTTACATTTTGAAATTGACATTTTATTTATTTTTATTTTTTAATTTATCTTATTGTTGAAAGTATTACAGATGTCCCTTTTTTTCTTCCCCATTGACCCTAGCCCCCAGGCCTTCATCACACTATTGTCTGTGTCTATGGGTATGCGTATATGCATGTAAGGTCTTTGGTTACCACCCCCTACCCCCACCTCCGAGATTAAAGGGATCGCTCAACATGGACTACCCGATGACCCCCAACAGTGGGAGGGGAGTGACAAGAACCTGGTCTTTGATGTATATTGAAGGTCAGGAGAAGGACTTCACTCCTCAATGTGCCCCGGGTGGTATTCACTTGATTTAATTCGTGTTATTAAGTTATTTCACACATTTCTGTAAGTTTTAACCTCTGTGGCATCCTGACAACATCCTCTAGGGCTTTGGTGTCCACAACCAACACAAAATGTCCTACTGTCCTATTGTCACAGCATTTAGCTCATGGTCTAAGGTGAGCGAGAGCTCCTGTGAACCCCGCGGTGCTGGGGGTGCTGGCAGGCTGCGAACCCCAGTCCCGGGGCCTCTGTAGGGCACAGAGCACAAAGGGAGCAATGAACTTCGCCACAGTGAGAGCACCCGGAGCTCTAAGGGAACGGCTAGCACCACCTACTCTGCAGACTCCAACGGGCGGACGGGCATGGCTTCTGCCTGACAACAGACCCCCTACATCCTGAGCATGGCTTCGGGAGCTTCTCTCTGGACCTTTAAAGACACTGAGCGATTTCCGTCGAGGTCGTCCTGACATGAGGTCAGGGAGACATGCCCGGCTTCCTCCCTGGAGTCCTCAGGAGCAGGACTGGGTGGCTGCTCAGAGGGTGCAGGGTGACCCTAAGCCACACCTACTGGGTGACCTGCACGCTGCGCTCTGAAAGGGGGGGCTAAGTTGCAGACATCAGCCCCATGGATGGGGAGGAGGTCCTTTCTCCTCCTCACCCATGCAGATCAGCAAAACCCTGCAGAGCCCTGGCTATTTCCTTCTTGTGCCACTGCTGTGAGTGCTGCACATCCCACATTGGTTCCTTGCTGGGCAGAGCAACTGCAGTGTCCATTTCTCATCTTGTGGAGAGGACTCCTCTGGCCCAGGTTCTGGGGCTCGGCATGTGTCTGGGTTTGCTGTCTGCACCCCAGCCAGCACGTGCAGCTTCTCAAGGGCCCCTTTCAGTCCCAGGTCCCTGGATAAGAGGGACCCAGAGCCCCCTGGCCAAGACTGGGAACCACCACTGGCTGGCAGGGGCCTCTCACCAACGGGCTCCCAGCTTTGGCTTGTCTTTCCTGAGGAAGGATTTTATAAAACACAAGGGAAACAGGCAGGTCGCCAGGGATCATGGCCATAGCAAGAGCAGCTCTGGTGGTGCCTTCACCCTTTTCAGGCTCAAAGTCACGAATACTCTCCATCAGGAAAAAAAAAAGTACATTTACATTTACAGACATCCTCAGGGGAGTCCTACCCTGCCCTGGTGTTGTATTTTTACTAATGGCTCTCACCACGTTTTATTTTTGAGCTTCACATGTGACCCCTGCAGGGCTGACTGTATTGTTAACCTCATCTTCAGAGGGAACTGAGGTGCAGAGCAGTCACTAACACCCCTCAGTGCAGTACAACTTGTGGTATAGGCCTCTGTTATCTGCCCCTTCCCTGTAAACACTCTCCCCAACCCCCACCCTCCCCCAGGCCCTTCCTGCACTCAGCCTGAGTACTTCTGAGGCACAGGTGCTGGCTGGGGCCTGAGGGCGGGCAGCCTGGCAGCACAGAGCCCATGCCCAGTGGGAGGGAGGTGCCTCACCCGAGGTGGACGCCGCGGATGTGCTTCTGGATCCCGGCGGCGGTGCTCAGCACCTTCCCGCAGTTCTTCCAGAGGCACTTGAACA
This sequence comes from Lasiurus cinereus, assembly GCA_011751065.1. Classification (NCBI taxonomy): domain Eukaryota; kingdom Metazoa; phylum Chordata; class Mammalia; order Chiroptera; family Vespertilionidae; genus Lasiurus; species Lasiurus cinereus. The sequence continues at coordinate 23,837,242 of JAAGEH010000040.1, forward strand.
TCACCTTCATGGAGTTCTGGAGAAGGGAGAGGACAGGAGAGCAAAGTGGAAATGAGCCTGCCAATGCTGTTGGCCCAACTTGCTTCGTCCTTCCTCTTTACTCCAAGTTCACCCCGACCTCACAGCACGAGTGGGCAGATCCGATGCCCGAGAGGAGGCTCTCTGCCTATGTTTCAACGAGGCAGCTGTGCTGCTCAGATCTACCTCTACCTGCTGTGCCCCGAGGTTGACCTCATGTGTCCATGGCCCTACCTGTGGTCTCAGGCTGGGGCTAGCCCCGGGAGGCAGAAGGCTATGGACTCCCCAGTCCTTTTCTGCCTGCCCAGCTGGGTGTGGCTACCTTCCTCCTCCGAAAACCACCTCTTCTGTTGGTATTTGCAGTTTTGGTAACTTTATGGGTGTTGGAAACTCCTCTCTTTACTTGTCCCTTCAGGCTTAGGGGTGGGGAGGGCCTTGCCCTACAGTTAGCTCTTGGGATCCTGGGCTACTACCCCATCCCAACCGTGTCTATACCTTTGCAAAGAGCCTCTTCAAACTCTTCACATTTTTAAACAAAGCTATTGATTTGAGAGAGAGGAAAGGAGAGAAGGAGAGAAAGTTCCACCAGTCCATACATTAATTGGTTGATTCTTGTATGTACCCCAGCCCAGCAATCAAATCCATCACCTGGGTGTGTCGGGAAAACGCTCTCACTAACTGAGTTACCTGGCCAGGGCCGCCCAGTTCTATTTACCTGGTGAGTACATCACCCATTTCCGGCCAGGACCTGGAGGTGCGGGAAAAGTAGGGTATGAAAGAATATGAGCACCATGATCTTTTTGGGGGTGGTATGAGATGCAAACACATATGCCTTCCTACGTGTTGAAGTGCTGGGGAGGGGCTGCTTATTCAGACATGAGTTTCCAAATATAAAAATCATCCAGTTTTTAGTGTTAAAAAGTTATTTCTTTGTAAATGGAGGTCCCCCTATAATATTTATAGGACTAATAGGTGGAGATGTTCCGAGTGACCTAGGAGGCCCCTTGCATGCTGGTGGATGCTTGCCAATGTCCTGACTACACCCACGAAACAATCCTCCCATGCAGACAGAGCCACTCATTTTAAGAAATAAAAATAAAAATATTTTAGTTGATTTCAGAGAGGGCGAGATAGAAACATCAATGATGAGAGAGAATCATCGATAAGCTGCCTCTTACATTCCTCTCATTGGGGATCGAGCCCACAACCTAGGTATGTGCCCTTAACTGGCATCGAATGCAGGACCCTCCAGTCTGCAAGCTGATACTCTATCCACTGAGCAAAACCGGCCAGGGCCAGAGAGCCACGCTTTTTTGTTTTTATTTTATTTTATTTATTTTATAAACTATAAACTTTTATTTCTCTAAAATTCTTTTTTTTAGTTAAATCTTTATTATTCAGATTATTACATTTGTTTCTCTTTTTTCCCCTCCATAGAACCCCTCCACCCAGCTCCCACCCCTCCCTTTGCCCTTAGCTCGCTCCCATTGATCTCATCCATAGGTGTATGATTTTTGTCCAGTCTATCCCTGTACACCCCTCACCCCTTTCCCCTTGAGAATTATCAGTCCACTCCCTTTCTGTGCTCCTAATTCTATTATATTCACCAGTTTATTCTGTTAATCAAATTTTTAATTCACTTAATTTTTAGATTCACTTGTTGATAGATATGTATTTGTTGTTCATAATTTTTTGTCTTTTACCTTTTTCTTCTTCCTCTTCTAAAAGAGTACCTTTCAGCATTTCATATAATACTGGTTTGGAGTTGATGAACTCCTTTAGCTTTTTCTTCTCTGTGAAGCTCTTTATCTGCCCTTCAAATCTGAATGTTAGCTCTGCTGGATAGATTATTCTTGGTTGTAGGTTCTTGCTATTCATCACGTTGAATATTTCTTGCCACTCCCGTCTGGCCTGCATCGTTTCTGTTGAGAAATCAGCTGACAGTCGTATGGGTGCTCCCTTGTAGGTAATAAACTGTTTTTCTCTTGCTGCTTTTAATATTCTCTCTTTGTCTTTTGCTCTTGATATTTTAATTATGAGGTGTCTTGGTGTGGTCCTCTTTGGATTCCTTTTATTTGGGGTTCTGTGTGCTTCCTGGACTTGTAAGTCTATTTCTTTCACCAGATGTGGGAAGTTTTCAGTCATTATTTCTTTAAATAGGTTTTCAGAATCTTGCTCTCTCTCTTCTGGCACCCCCACAATTCTGATGTTGGTATGCTTGAAGCTGTCCCAGAGGCTGCTTACATTATGTTCACATTTTTGGATTCTTTTCTCTTCTTGCTTTTCCAGTTGAATGTTGTCTGCTTCTTTATATTTCAAATTTTTTACTTGATTCTTGCCTTTCTCTAGTCTGCTGTTAGGACTCCGTATAATATTTTTTATTTCAGTCAGTGTATGTTTAATTTCTATTTGGTCCTTTATCATCTTTAGTAGGACCTTTTCCATCTCTAGTTGGCTCTTTTGTATCGCTAGTTGGTCCTTTTTCATCTCCTCTTGGCTCTCGCTAAATTTATCCATCTTTTCTAGCATATTCTTGAAAAACCTTATAAGCGTGGTTTTGAACTCTATATCCAGTCGTTTATTTTCCTCCATTTCTTTTGTTTGTGATCCCTTCCCTTGTCTCGTCATTTTCACTATGCCAGGAAAACTTCTGTGTTGAATTCAGCCTTATGATACCAGACACAAAGCCGCAGAAGCCTCTGTTGAGCTTGGGAGGGATGGAGTCTCAGGGCTTAAGGTACCACCTTGTCTTCCAGTCAGCCCCGCCCTCCACGGCCCCTGAGTCTCATGTGACTGGGTAATGGCTGGAGCGGTCCTTGTGCGCCGTGCGCCTGCAGTGCCTCTAACCGCTGCCTTTCCAGCTCCCCTGCGCACCAGGACCACACGAGTCTAGGTCCCAGGGTTTCGTCCGAAACAGGGGCCCAGTGAACTCAGAAGTGGCACAGTTGGGAGGGTCTGTCTCCCGCCCACTCTCGAAAGCCAGCGGCACAATCAGCAATCTGTCCTCCGCGCAGCACTGTGCGCGTGCGCGAACAGACTTGATCTTTTGCGACTCCCCCAAATCTCCGTGCACCTCTCCCTTTTCACAGTACAAACTCCCCTGTATGAGTTTCAGCTGGATCTGGGGTTTAGTGTCGTAAGATAAGGGGTTCAATGCTGTTGGGAGTCTCCATTTCCCTCCCGCTAGAGAAAGCCAGCCAGGTACTCCGGCACCCGCTCTCTCCGCGCGCTTGTCTCCGTACCTCAGCTTTTTGTAGCTCCTCTGCGTTTCCGTGAGCCCCTCTCTTTCCCTCTAGCTGTAGAACTTACACTCGGCCAGCTTTCCTGTGGTTCTGGATGATGTCGGTTCTGTCTTTTAGTTGTAGCTTTGAAATTGTTGTGCGAGGCAGCAGTGTAGGTGTTTACCTATGCTGCCATCTTGGATTCTCTCTGTTTTTAATTAAATATTTATTATTCAGATTATTACATTTGTTTCTCTTTTTTCCCTCCATAGCTCCCCTCTACCAGGCTCCCACCCCTCCCTATATCCTTACCTCCCTCCCATTGACCTCCTCCATAGGTGTATGATTTTTGTCCAGTCTCTCCCTGTGCACCCCTCACCCTTTTCCCCCTGAGAATTATCAGTCCACTCCCTTTCTGTGCTCTTGATTACAGTTTATTCTGTTGATCAAATTTTTAATTCACTTAATTTTTAGATTCACTTGTTGATAGATTTGTATTTGTTGTTCATAATTTTTTATCTTTTACCTTTTTCTTCTTCCTCTTCTAAAAGAGAACCTTTCAGCATTTCATATAATACTGGTTTGGAGTTGATGAACTCCTTTAGCTTTTTCTTATCTGTGAAGCTCTTTATCTGCCCTTCAATTCTGAATGATAGCTTTGCTGGATAGAGTATTCTTGGTTGTAGGTTCTTGCTATTCATCACATTGAATATTTCTTGCCACTCCCATCTGGCCTGCATAGTTTCTGTTGAGAAATCAGCTGACAATCCTATGGGTGCTCCCTTGTAGGTAATTAAGTGTTTTTCTCTTGCTGCTTTTAATATTCTCTCTTTGTCTTTTGCTCTTGGTATTTTAATTATGATGTGTCTGGGTGTGGTCCTCTTTGGATTCCTTTTATTTGGGGTTCTGTGTGCCTCCTGGACTTGTAAGTCTATTTCTTTTACCAGATGTGGGAAGTTTTCAGTCATTATTTCTTTAAGTAGATTTTCAGTATCTTGTTCTCTCTCTTCTTCTGGCACCCCCACAATTCTGATGTTGGTACACTTGAAGCTGTCCCAGAGGCTCCTTACATTATCTTCACATTTTTGGATTCTTTTTTCTTCTTGCTTTTCCAGTTGAGTGTTTTTTTTTAATTTTTTATTAATTTTTATTAATTTTTTATACATATCTCCCCATTGCCCCCCCTCCCTACCAGGCATACCCCGACCCCCCAGTGTCTGTGATCATTGGTTATGCTTATATGCATGCATACAAGTCCTTTGATTGATCACTTATCTACCTCACCTAACTTTAATCTTTCTGCTGTAATTTCACAGTCTGTTTGATGCTTTATGATTTTTGTCCTCCTTAGAATTATCAGTCTACTCCCTTTCTGTGCTCCTGATTCTATTATATTCACCAGTTTATTCTGTTGATCAAATTTTTAATTCACTTAATTTTTTAGATTCACTTGTTGATAGATATGTATTTGTTGTTCATAATTTTTTGTCTTTTACCTTTTTCTTCTTCCTCTTCTAAAAGAGTACCTTTCAGCATTTCATATAATACTGGTTTGGAGTTGATGAACTCCTTTAGCTTTTTCTTCTCTGTGAAGGTCTTTATCTGCCCTTCAATTCTGAATGATAGCTTTGCTGAATAGATTATTCTTGGTTGTAGGTTCTTGCTGTTCATCACGTTGAATATTTCTTGCCACTCACGTCTGGCCTGCATTGTTTCTGTTGAGAAATCAGCTGACAGTCGTATGGGTGCTCCCTTGTAGGTAATAAACTGTTTTTCTCTTGCTGCTTTTAATATTCTCTCTTTGTCTTTTGCTCTTGGTATTTTAATTATGATGTGTCTGGGTGTGGTCCTCTTTGGATTCCTTTTATTTGGGGTTCTGTGTGCTTCCTGGACTTGTAAGTCTATTTCTTTTACCAGATGTGGGAAGTTTTCAGTCATTATTTCTTTAAGTAGGTTTTCAGTATCTTGCTCTCTTCTTCTGGCACCCCCACAATTCTGATGTTGGTACGCTTGAAGCTGTCCCAGAGGCTCCTTACATTATCTTCACATTTTTGGATTCTTTTCTCTTCTTGCTTTTCCAGTTGAATGTTTTCTGCTTCTTTATATTTCAAATATTTGACTTGATCTTTGCCTTTCTCTAGTCTGCTGTTAGGACTCTGTATAATAGTTTTTATTTCAGTCAGTGTATGTCTTTTTTTATCTTTAGTTGGATCTTTTCCATCTCCTCTTGAGTCTCACTAAATTTATCCATCTTTCCTAGCATATTCTTGAAAAACCTTATAAGTGTGGTTTTGAACTCTATATCCAGTCGTTTTTTTCCCTCCATTTCTTTTGTTTGTAATCCCTTCCCTTATCTCGGCATTTTCACTATGCCGGGGGAAAACTTCTGTGTTGAATTCAGCTTTATGATACCAGAGGCAAAGCCAAAGAAGCCTCTGTTGAGCTTGGGAGGGGTGGAGTCTCAGGGCTTAAGGGACCGCCTTGCCTTCCAGTCGGCCCCGCCCTCGACGGCCCCTGAGTCTCACGTGACTGGGTAATGGCTGGAGCGGTCCTTGTGCGCGCACCCGCAGTGCCTCTAACCGCTGTCTTTCCAGCTCCCCTGTGCACCAGGACCACACGAGACTAGGTTCCCAGGTTTTCACCCAAAACAGGGGCTTAGTGAAGTCAGAAGTGGCACAGTTGGGAGGGTCTGTCTCCTGTCCACTCGCGAAAGCCAGTGGCACAATCAGCAGTCTGTCCCGCGCGCAGTGCCGTGCGCGCCACCAGGCCTTTGATCTTTTGCGGCTCCCCTAAATTTCCGTGCACTTCTCCCTTTTCACAGTCCAAATTCCCCCCGTATGAGTTTCGGCTAGATCTGGGGTTTAGTGTCGTAGGATAAGGGGTTCAATGCCTTTGAGAGTCTCCATTTCTCTCCTGCCAGAGAAAGCCAGCCAGGTACTCCGGCACCCGCTCTCTCCTCGCTCGCGTCTCCGTACCTCAGCTTTTTGCAGCTCCTCTGGGTTTCTGTGAGCCCCTCTCTTTCCCTCTAGTTGTAGAACTTCCACTCAGCCAGCTTTCCTGTGGTTCTGGATGATGTCCGTTCTGTCTTTTAGTTGTAGTTTTGAAATTGTTGTGTGAGGCAGCAGTGTAGGTGTTTACCTATGCCGCCATCTTGCATTCTCCCAGTTGAGTGTTTTCTGATTCTTTATATTTCAAATTTTTGACTTGATTCATGCCTTCCTCTAGTCTGATGTTAGGTCTCTGTATAATATTTTTTACTTCAGTCAGTGTATGTTTAATTTCTAGTTGGTCCTTTTTCATCTCCTCTTGGGTATCGATAAATTTATTCACCTTTTCTAGGATATTCTTGAAAAACCTTATAACTGTGGGTTTCAACTCTATATCCAGTCATTTGTTTTCCTCCATTTCTTTTGTTTGGGATCTCTTCCTTTGTCTCCACATTTTCACTCTGCTGGGAGAACTTCTGTGTTGGATTCAGCCTTATGATACAAGATTGCAAAGCTGCAAAAGCCTCTCTGTTGAGCTTGGGATGGGTGGAGTCTCAGAGCTTAATGGACGGCCTTGCCTTCTAGTCGGCCCCGCCCTCCACGGCCCCTGAGTCTCATGTGAGCGGGTAATCACTGGAGCGGTCCCTGTGCACACTGGCGCTCTCTCGCAGTGCCTCTAGACTGCTGCCTTTCTGGCTCCCCTGCGCTCTGGGACCGTATGAGTCTGGGTCCCTAGGGTTTCGCCTGAAACTGTGGTTTAGTGAAGTTAGAAGTGGTGCAGTTGGGAGGTTCTGTCTTCTGCCCACTTGTGAAAGCTAGCGGCACAATCAGCCGTCGGTCTTCGGCACGCAATGCTGTGCGTGCCACCAGACTTCTGCTCTTTCCTACTCCCCTAAATTTCCATGCATTTCTCCCTTTTCACAGTCCAAACTTCCCCCATATGAGTTTCGGCTGGACCTGGGGTTTAGTGTCGTAGGATAAGGGGTTCAATGCAGTTGGGAGTCTCCATCTCCTTCCCGCCAGAGAAAGCCAGCCAGGTACTCCGGCACCCGCTCTCTCCACGTGCACGTCTCCATACCTCAGCTTTTTGCAGCTCCTCTGAGTCTCTGTGAGCCCCTCTCTTTCCTTCTAGTTGTAGAATTTCCACTCAGCCAGGTTTCCTGTGGTTCTGGATGCTGTCCGTGCTGTTGTAGTTTTAAAATTTAAGTTGTAGTTTTGAGATTGTTGTGCGAGGCAGCAGTGTAGGTGTTTACCTATGCCGCCATCTTGGATTCTCCCAGAGAGCCACTCTTACACCGCAGGAAAGCAAGCCCTGCAGGAGGGGCAATGTTTAACATGACCTAGCCCACCCCACAGGCCCTAGCTCTGCCAGGGCAGCCAAACCAAGCCCAGCTGCAGGCACAAGAGCAGCTGTTGATTTGACCATGACCATCTGTGCTCGAATCCTGGCTTCTCCTGGCAGCTGCACCACATTCATAAGGCTGAAGGCCCTGTGGGCCAGGCCACATGGGCTGGGACTGCCCCTGTGCCCACAAGTGTGCCTGGTCTGACATGGCCATACCCAGGGCAGCCGGCTGGGCGGGACCAACAGGCACTGCAGACCCACCAGTTTGGGCTGTACCCAGGAGTGGGAGGGTCTCCATCCCTGCCTGACACTGCTGTGTGGGCTGAGGGGTCAGGCTGCCTCGCTCTCTCCCCTGAAGCCTCTGCCTGGTGTGAGCTGTCACCCACATGGGATTCCTGGAGTGGCTTCCACTTCCCAACAGAACCCCGGCTAACACACAGGCCTGGCAAAGGCCAAGGTTCCTTCAGTTCCCAGCGGGGTGGGCTCACCTGCATCCTGACGGTCCAGACTCATCCCTGGGCCAGTCCGCTCAGAGCTGCCAGGTTTACCCGCCCTGGGCCCATTCCCAGGTGCCTTTCCTTCAGGTGTGTGCTCACGATGATGAGGATGTATATGCATGTGTGTACGTGTGAACACGTGTGCTGTGGTGGAGGCTCAGACAGGAGGACCAGGGCTGGGAGGAAGGAGCACAGGTGAGCTCACGGCACCGTCCTCAGCATCTTGAGCGGGAGATCCTCACTGTGTGGCAGAGGCTCAGTGACCGCCCTCTTCTTTCTCCTCTGGCTCTGGCTGACAGGCGGTTACCACCGCAACACCGACCAGGAGGGACGGAGCTGCTCTCTTGGCAGCCGCCTGGTCATGCCTGATGGGCCCATTCCCGGGGCAGTGGGTTTTCCTGGCCATGCGCGGCACTCAGCAGGCTAGGAACGCAGTCAGCCGACAGGTGCTCACTTGTGTGCGGCACGGGCCTTGCAGTCTCTCCCACTTTAGAGTGAGCCCTGCTTTCTGGGTGTGAAAGACTGAGGCATGATTTGCTCACTGATTACTCCTGAGCAGCCGGCTGTTAACTTGGCACTCTTTCCTGACTCGCGGACCTCCCAAGTGCACAGGTAAGTGGCCCACAGCCAAGACACCTGCGAGGAGGTGGAAGGAAGGGCCAGGCTCAGCATCAACGTCAGGGGTGTGCCTCCCCTTTGTGAGGGCCTGACGTGTCCATTACCATGTGTCCGCTCCTGGAGGTGGGTTTCAGGGCCTACAGTGACCTGTCTATGCACAGTCACTCTGAATCTTCATGCTGTCCTGGGCGAGGGTTGCTAACTGCTGTGGGCTTGTGTTGCAGATGAAGAAGCTAAGAGATGGGAGATGATTTTCTGAAGTTTGCAGGGTAGCAAAGTTGAGCTGAGCATGAGACTCCTGTGACTTCTGATCAGGGCCTCTTCCTGTCCACGGATCGTGTTCTCTCCCCAAGCTTTTTGCCCACAAACCACAGTAGCTCTCCAGGCACAGCATGTACATGAGTGAACAAGCGAGATAGAAGCACGGAGAAAGAAGGCCCTGATCGCCCATGACACACCAGATTCTGTACAGTTCAAGAACCAAGCTCATTAAGTTGCTTTCAGCAGGGCACTGCACAAGCACGGGTCCCTATGCTGAGTCCCGGCCACCATGCCATCACCTCTGATGACAACCGGGGACACACAATCAGATGACCCCCGAGAAAACGCTTGCAGCCTGACGCACCAGGATGGTCCTTCAGTCCCCATCGCTGTCTGGTAGTTCACTGACTGGTCAGGTGAACACAGATGCCTCACAAGCCCAGCCCCTCCCCATTGGCTGGTGTGGAGCAGCATCTTCATGCCCTGCCTCCAGAAGGCAGGAGTTCCTTTCTCCCCGGCTCTCTGGGTATCGACCCGGCAGCCTCTTACAGTGGCACAGGCAGGGGATGGAGTGTAGATGGAGGGAGGGCCAGGGCTGGATTGATGCTGGCTGTGAGTTATCCTCTTTGAAATAAACTGGGGGGAAGAGGTTGCATGACATTGCTCAGGGTTTTGCTTTGGGTTTTTGATTGTGAATAGTGATTCTCAATGAAGGTACTGAGAACAACTTCAAGGACCAATATGTAAAATAGCAGCCTCACATGGCCATGGCCATAAAAAACAATGTGAAAAGGTATTCGAGATGTAGCAGCAGATTGCTTCATCCTACAAAGTGAAATGCTTTTGGAAAATTGTGAGTGGTCATGATAGTGTAAATATACACAAAGAGGATGGAAAGAATATGAGCTTTAGGCTGGGGTCTGGCAAGTTCAACGTCTAATCTCCCTGCTCCTCAATTGCATCATATCAAGTTGGGAGAATGATGCCTACTGGCTCTGGCAAGTTTGCTCAGTGGTTAGAGGGTCAGCCCTCACACTGAAGGGTCTTAGATTCAATTCCCAGTCAAGGGCACATACCTGGGTTGCAGGTTCCGCAGCCCTGGTCAGGGCGCATGTGGGAGGCAACCAACTGATACGTCTTTTTCACATCAATGTTTCTCTCTCTCTCTCCCTCCATTCCACTCTAGAAATCAATGGAAAAAACATTCTCTGGTGAGAATGAAAAAAAAAAAGATACTTACCAGATGGGACAGCTGTGAAGATTAAATAAATGCATTATCAATGTATTAAATCAATTTATTAGAGCCCCATTGTCAGTTTTAGTTTAGTAAACATACAATTTTTGGTCTGTAAGTACATACATGCATTTATGTGTCAGCTTTCTTCTTCTCCTTTTTTTTTATCCTCACCCGAGGACATGCTTAGAGAAAAGAAACATCAATGTAAGAGAGAAACAGCTATCAGTTGCCTTTGAATGCTCCCCTATCAGGGATTAAACCCCTACCCCAGGCATGTGCCCTGATTGGGAATGGAACCAGCAACCCTTCAGTGCATGGCAGGAGCTCAACCAACCTGGCCAGGCTGGGCCAGCTTTCCTGCATGTTTCACAGCCAGTTTTATAAAAATAAGATGCAAAAATTCTTCCAATATGTTTTTGAAGCAGAAAATAGGAAAGGGTGTTTGTTTTTATTTTACAGGTGAAAAAATTGAGTCCCAGGAAGAGAGTGAATTAGGCACAGACCCAAGCCTGACATGCACTTTTGTAGCTTCCAAATCTGATCAACGCTGGGCACCTCTGTCCACGTGGTCCCAGGTGGCAGAAGGTGCGTGCTCACACTGGCTGGCTCTACTCTGATCAGGCCCTGGGTGTATACTGAACCCTCAAAGAAGGAGCGGGAGGAGAGGCTGACCTTTCTTTTCCTGGGGATGGGCTCATCAAAGAGCAGGCTGCCAGCCTCGGCCTCGTCGATGCCATCGTCGGGCGCAGGACTGCGGAAGGGCTTGGCGCAGTCTGCGGACAGCGGTGGTGACGGTGTAGATGGGTTGGACTGGTCGCTGGGGGCGCTCCAGCTCCAGTAGCCGCTGCTGCAGCTGCTGGACGGGGCACCGCATTCCTTCCAAGATCCGCTCATGCCCTCTGCGAGCCAGACAACCAGCGTCAGTGCGGCGGGGTGCAGGGCACGGGAACATGGACACAGAGCAGGCCTGGACCCTACTAAGCACATGCAGGTCCTCCCCACCTCCCCGCCCCGAAATGTGCAACAGCTGGGGGTGCATAACTCAGGAAAAGAGTTGCATTGCCCTTTATAAACACTGAGCTATTTTAATCCCATGACAGGCTTTCCTAACAGTTTTCTGATGTGAGTGGTTTTGGGCATGTTGTGCCATGGGGTGAAGTGGAGGGGGCATGAAAACAAGAAAGAAAAAGATGCCCTTATTCACCAAGTTTGGGGCTTTCTAAGAGGGAAATCATTTTCAATATTGTCCCTTTCCCTCAACCTGTATTTCTCACGGGGCTGAGACCTTTGGAATAGGTTTATGGAAAAAGTTAGTCCCAGATGTAAGAGTCTTAGAGAAATAATGATTTCCGGATAGTTACCCAAGGCCACTGACATGATGAGAAATAACAGTGCCTTGCATTTGTTATTTTCCATCTCACAAAACTCATTTACACAGTTCTCACAACATCAGTCTCTCAGAGCAAGGACTCCATGTGGGTTTTACAGACGAGGACCTGAGGCACAGGGAGTCGTGACTTGCCATGTAGTCAGTAGTGGACCAGGCCCAAACCCTGGTCTACCAGTTGGCTTCTTTCTCCTTCAGAGTATGGGTCTCGTGTGGTAGGAATCCTCCTCTCTTTCCAACAACGCTGAGATCAGAGAATTTATGGGCAACGTTTACTGATAAGATGGCTGTTGAGTTCTTCCTTTGCACTTGTGGGGAAACAGAAAGTGTTTGCTGATGTGGAGAGATCTTTGTTCAGTTAGAACGTTTTGGGAGGCCCCTTATAGACTTGACCTTCTTTTTGGATAATTTCTCCTCCATATTTATGTGCATTTTGAATACATTAAAACTATATTTTAAGTTGGGGGGGGGAGATAAATCCCAAAATGTCTCTCTCTCTTTTTTTTTTAATATATTTTATTGACTTTTTACAGAGAGGAAGGGAGAGGGATAGAGAGTTAGAAACATCGATGAGAGAGAGACATCGATCAGCCGCCTCCTGCACGCCCCCTACTGGGGATGTGCCCGCAACCAGGATACATGCCCTTGACCGGAATCGAACCCAGGATCTTTCAGTCCACAGGCAGATGCTCTATCCACTGAGCCAAACTGGTTTTGGCCAAAATGTCTCTTTATGCTGTTAACGTTGGTGTAATTAGTAACGAAATGAAGACACGCAATGGACAAGCATTTGCAGAAAAATGACTACCTTCACCAAATCACAGATTTCCAGCATATTCCTCAACTGTGCCAAGCACAACGTTCAGTTAGAGGAATGAAGTTTTAAGTTGAAATTGGGAAGAAAGTTACCCATCTCATTAAAGCAAGGCTCTACCCAATCAATGGTCATTTTCTGCAGGATCAAGCCTTTCTGGCACCAACAAAACCATATTAGCATCTCACTCCTGGTAGCCCACCTTACAGTGTTCACCTGAGAGCCTTTCTGATCGAGACAGCTGCGTTCTGCAGGTCCTTCGGAGGGCCTTCCGGGGGCATGCTCCCCCTGGCAGGCTCAGGAGGCTTATGATACAGCACAACACATTCTCATAAAGTAAGTGTGTGGTGCCAGCGGGGTGATCAGGGTAAGTTACTATGCAGAGCGGGGCAGGTGATTGAGGCCTGAATTGATTTTGAAAAGCAACAACGTATGTTGAAAAGCAGAGTGTTGCATTGCCTCATGTCAATGCCTGAAGTTCAGTTGGAAGAAACACTATTCAATGAGAAGGACAATGTGATATAAAAATGAATTTTTCAGAAAAAGTCAGAACCAATTCGAGATACATATATAACATGTCTTCTTCCCTGACACATATATTTGGTAAAATACAGACAGATCTTGCTGGAAGTGCATCCTTTTTGCAGATGTACTTCCTGACAAAATGATCCCTTCTAGGCACAAAAAGAATCACAACAGTTTTAACAAATTCACTGATGGGCAATAATTCTGGACATATATCTATATTTTTTAAAATTAACCAATACCTTCATTATCATTAACTGCTTTTCCTGCCTGTTGCAGTCTTACTGAGCTGGCAGACAATTTGGGGTTATAAATTGGGTAGTTATTTTTTAAAATCATAATGAACAATGAATTCCTTTCTGTATGCTAATAAAGGTTTGTGTTGCAGAAGCAAAAGGTTTATTTTGATTCTAACCTTTCGAGACAAAGGAGCATTAAAAATGTTCTCAATTAAAAAGAACGCCATGTAAAAATACTGATTGCGTTCAAATATACTCGCTTCTCTGAGTATTCTAAGACATTCTGTAGTTTTTGTTGTTGTTGTTGTTAAACAATGAGAATGCACAATTTATTTGCATTTGGTGGCCCAACTTGGGACAAGCACTTGTCTGAAACCTTGAGGAATCTTTTCTCTATGAACTCTTCAATCTTTTATGTAATTCCTTTCCCCTGGGATTAGTTTGGGGGTGTCTTCAGTTTTTCCTTCTCTGCAGTCTTCTTCAGGGGCCTCGCCACACTTAGCAGCGGGAGCCAGAAGGCCAGTTAGGGGCTGACAGAGAGGGTGTCCCTCAGCAGCAATGCCAGGCTCCCTCCCAGCACTGTCCTGCTCTGTGGGTTGCGGTGGCAACACTGAGTGTGGTGATCGTGATGGGATGGGGCACTACTGTGGACGGCATGGATTTGACTTCCCGGCACCATGATCTTTCTTCATACCGGCAACTGGAGTGGAGTGCATTTTGGTGAGGACTCACTGGATATTCAATAAATTTATTTTCACACCTGGTGCTTACCTCCAAATTATGTGAGGGCCATACCCCAGTCTCCTAACTGGCCAGGCTGGCTTTTGAGAGAAGGGGTCCCCTTGCAGCAACTTCCACTCCGGGGTCTCATGTTCATTTCAGCCCACTTTCGCCCCGGGTGGTCCACCATGGGCTCTTGCCAGAGATGAGTGCCTTCGTCCAGATGTGGAACTCAGCCTGTTTCATGCTTGAGCTTCTGAAGCATCGTCTGTCCTTGAACATTGCTTTTCCCTTGGCTTTCAGGAACCCGCGTTCTCCCCCTCTCCTCACTGCTGGTCCCCCCCCAAGCTGTTTCCTCTGGGTCCTTGAAGTGAGGGTGGAGGAGGAGGAGTGTCAGGGGGCCCTCCGGGCAGTCGAGGGCCTCAGCATGGAGGCTTGCCCCTGAGATGGTCCACACCACCCCTCAGCCTCCTCCCAGTCTTCACTCCCCACCTCCACACGATTCTCAGTGATATCACCTACCCTCATGGCTTCCGTACGGCAGCCCAGACCTCCCCGGCTGCTGCCCTTGAATGAGCCTCAGCACTGCCCATGACACACGCTTCCTCCTGGACCTGCCATTGTCTTCAGGGACCCCAGCTCCTGCCCAAACACTCCTGACAGATGTGCCCCTCCAACTTACTGGTATGTGTGGACCATCTCAGGGGCAGGCTTCCATGCTGAGGCCCCCGGTTGCCTGGAGGGCACCCTGACACTCCTCTTCCATCACCATGTCTTGTTGACTCCTCCTTCCTCCCATTAATGTCCTATCCGTCCCCTCTGGGACCACTAAGGTTCAGGACAGCCGTAGGATTTGTTGTTGCTGTTGCTGTTTCTTTTTGTTTTTGTCTGTAAGCCCAGCTGTAACTGTCTAGTGCCGAAGCTACATCGTAGCTCTCCTGCAGCCTCTCAAACTAACGTCTGTGCTCCTGGCCAGGCCTCGGTCACCGCCTACTGCTCTCCTGATTTCTCACAGTGAGTTAGTGAGCCCTCAGTAGCCATGACTAAGATGACAGACTCGGAGTCACAGGATGCAGGGAAGAATTTCAGCTTTGCTATTTACAAGTCAATTAATCCCATGTGCCTCCATCCACTCATCTGTAAAATAGCGACAATGACAGCCACAGGGTTGTGAGAATGACGTGAGATAGAGGGAGCAAGGGCTCAGGAAGTGCTGCCCTGGGCGAGGCTGTGACTGAGAGCCTTTCCCCAAGAGACCGAGCACTGCACGGGAATATGGGTGTTACTTGCAACGATGCACCCACACATCTAGCGCAGCACCTAGTAAGTACATAGTGAGTGATGAACGGACTGAATCATGGTATTTGACTGAGGAGTCTGGGATAATGCCTCTGCAAACATCTCCAGAGTTCTTTGACCCAACTACCTCTCTTGTGGAGCAGAAACAATGCTGGGAAAGCGCTCCGCTTACCTGGGAAAGGGACAGGGTGCTGCGGTAAGTGCCCTGGACACAGGATGTGCGAGGAGCGGGTGGAGGGGTGACTGGCATCTCTGGCAAGATGAGGAAGCTGCCCTGGGGTCTCCATTTCTCCCACATTGCCCCTGTTCCTGCTCGCCATGAGGCCTAATTATTCATTTCATTTGATAGGAATGAGACCCCCTCAAAAGGGAGCTGTGCTCATGGTGCCTCCCTACACCCATCCCGCCCATGTTCCCCTCACCCCCAGCTCACCATTCGGCCGCACAGGAGGGCTTCGAACCAAAGGGCTCGTGGACAGGCTGGTGAGTACCATGGCTGCTGTCACCTTGTCCATGTCCAGTTCCTCCGAGGATTTCCTGGAAAACAGGGAGGGCCATTGTCAGTGGTGCTCAGTCTGCATGAACTGGGGACCCTGCCACCTACCATCAAAGATGGGAGAGAGGAGGGAGTGCACACCTCAGTGAGCACTCTGCAGGGGGGGCAGGACTGAGCAGCGATCCCTAGTGGGAGTGCAGACTGGCATCACTCACTGAGACAGACACTGAGATGGATAGGTCACACTGGCTTGTGAATTTTGGCCAGTTAACCTCAAATAAAGGCTCATACGACAATAGCCATTGTGGACAGCAGTCAGCTTACCTGGGCTGATTTTCATACAGGAGTTAATGTCGAAAATGTATGGGAGAAACCAAGATGGCGGCATAGGTGAACACCTAAGCTGCTGCTTTGCACAACAATTTCAAAATTACAACTAAAAGACAGTATAGACACCATCTAGAACCACAGAAAAGCTGGTTGAATGAAAATTCTACAACTAGAAGTAAAGAGAGGGGCTCACCATTCAGCTGCACGAAGACTCAGAGGAGATGCAAAAAGCTGAGGTACAGAGACACACTCATGGAGAGGACAGGCAGAGGAGGGTCTGGTTGGCTTTCTCTAGCAGGAGGGAGAAGAAAAATCCCGACTGCACTGAACCCCACTGCTGACTGCACTGAACTCCAGTTCCAGGCGAGACTCATATGGGGAAGTCTGGACTGTTGTGAAAAGGAAGGGGTGCAGGGAAACTTAGGGAAGCTGTGAAAGACAGAGGTCTGGGGGCTCACAAAAGTGCGCATGAAAGTGCGCACACAGAGCGCTGACTGCTGATTGTGCCACTGGCTTTCTCTAGTGGGAGAAAAACAGAACCTCTCAATAGCACTGAAATACAGGTCCAACTGCACTGAACCCCAGTTTCAGGCAAGACCCTGGGGAGCTAGACTCATACAGGTCTCTAGAGCACACGGAAACTCAGGGGAACTGGAAAGGCAAAGGTCTGGAGACTGGCACACATGCGCAGACACAGCTGATACTCACAACCAATTGGCTTGGAGGTCAATTCCCTCCAGTGATACCAATAACAATCAAGATTAACTACAACAAGATTCTACACACAATTCACAAAGGGATGCACCAAGAGTGTCCACCTCAGGTAACTGGGGAGGCAGAGTTACTGGGCCACATAGAACATCTAGCACACAAAGTTACCCTACCAACTCAGGGAAGCAGAGAAATATGTGAAAACAAAAGAATAGATCACAAACAAAAGAAATGGAGGAAAACAAATGATTGGATATAGAGTTCAAAACCACGGTTATAAGGTTTTTTAAGAATTTCCTAGAAAAAATGGATATATTTAGCGAGACCCAAGAGGAGATGAAAAAGGACCAACTAGAAATTAAACATACACTGATTGAAATAAAAAATATTATACAGAAACCTAAGAGCCGACTAGAGGAACATAAGAATCAAGTCAAAGATTTGAAATACAAAGAAGCAAAATATACTCCACTGGAAAAGCAAAAAGAAAAAAAAAAGTGAAGATAGTTTAAGGAGTCTCTGGGACAACTTCAAACGTACCAACATCACAATTATGGAGGTGCCAGAAGAAGAGAGAGAGAGCAAGATACTGAAAACCTATTTGAAAAAATAATAACTGAAAACTTCCCCAACCTGGTGAAAGAAAAAGACAAGTCCAAGAAGCGCACAGAACCCCAAACAAAAGGAATCCAAAGAGGACCACACCAAGACACATCATAATTAAAAACAAGAGCAAAAGACAAAGAGAAAATATTAAAAGCAGCAAGAGAAAAATAATTAATTACCTACAAAGGAGCACCCATATGATTGTCAGTTGATTTCTCAACAGAAACTATGCAGGCCAGATGGGAGTGGCAAGACATATTCAAAGTGATGAATAGCAAGAACCTACAACCAAGATTACTCTAACAGCAAAGCTATCATTCAGAATTGAAGGGCAGATAAAGAGCTTCACAGATAAGAGTTCATCAACACCAAACCAGTATTATATGAAATGCTGAAAGGTATTCTTTAAGAAGAGAAAGAAGAAGAAAATGGTAAAGGTAATAATTATGAACAACAAATACATATCTATTAACAAGTGAATCTAAAAATCAAGTGAATTGAAAATCTGAAGATCAGAATAAACTGGTGAATATAATAGAATTAGGGGCATAGAAAGGGAATGGACTGATAATTCTCAGGGGGAAAGAGGTGAAGGGGGTGGAGGGAGACTGGGCAAAAATCATACACCTACGGATGAGGACAATGGGGGGGAGGTAAGGCCAGAAGGTGGGGTGGGAACCAGGTGGAGGGGTGCTATGGAGAGGGGAAAAAAAGAGGAGCAATTGTAATAATCTGAACAAAAAAGATTTATTTTTTTTAAAAAATGTATGCAGTACACTGGCATCAGGTAACCTGCACTACCTCCTGGCACGAGCATTCCCAAGGGGGTAGTGCTGAAGCACACAGGGGGTTAACACCCGAGTGGGCACATGGGTGGTCACACTGACAAGCATGGCTTTCCTCCCAGCCACGCAGGCTGACTCATAAAAGCAACAAAGTTGTAGAGAAAAGTCAAATTGCTCCCAGTTCTGGGGGTGGGGCTGCTCAATTAATTTCACGACAAACTTATGAAAAGTTTACGGTTTGGCTCTCCATCGTGCACCAGGATGCTCGATTACAAAGCAAAGCTGCTCGTCAATCCTAGGTGGGAACTGGCAATCTCTGTCTGTAGTTCTCCTCAAAGCACCTTGCTCTCTTTCTTGGAAAACTGCTCTAGTCCCAGACTAATTCCTTTTTTCAGACTGGCAATGAAAGATGCTTCCAGATGAGTTTGCAGGCACACAGTGAAATGTGCTCTGCAGAGGTTTTCAGGACAAACTTGAACAGAGGGGGAAAGTTACTCGGTCCCCTGGCACACCCTGGAAAGACCACAGCACCCACAGGTTACAAGGTCTTGGACTTGGGAGCAAAGGTGAGGCCAGTTTGCTGCAGAAACTGCAGCAGCACAGAAAGGACTTAAAGCACCTTTAGGTCATTGAGGTTCACATCCCCAACTCCACTCCCATGCAGGCGTGTGGGATGTCAGAGGGCCTCCCAGGAGAAAGGCTTGCTGGACACACTGCGTCTGCTGGCTGCCGCCAGAGCCCAGCCGTCACCATGGCTCTATACCGCGGTGGGAACAGGAACAGGCCACCGTCACGGAATTACTGGAGCTGCTAGCTGCTCTTTCCCACTCCGTCTTCTCTTTTTAATAAAAAAGGATCAGAGGCCAGGGAGCTGGGCGCCGGCAGGTCCCCAATTCCTCAGGGACACACTCTGCGGCCACACTTTTTTCCAGTCCTTGGTTTTGGGGCCTCTGTTTTCCCTCCTGCAATCTGCTTTGCATCGTTATATATTTTTCCCATCTAAGGTTTGTTTTAGAGGTCGAGTCAATAATTGACTTAAAAGCTGGTCTGAGTGTTTTAATATGAAGATCAGTAGAGAAAGTGCCACTATAAAATATGCATTTCTTGCATTGCCAAAGTCTGCCACGACCTTTCGCATCATGATCAATCAGAAAGCAGGTTCCCAATGAAGAGCAAAATGCAGAACAAATGTCAGCATCATCCGAGTTTTGTGTTTGGTCACCTTTATGTTTCCCGTGGGCATGAGTGGTCACGAGGACACCCCACGGCCCACTGCTCACCCTCAGCGAGCCTGTGGTCTCAGGGAGTGTATCATGCTGCCTGGAACACGGTGGCGTGGCCCTGGGTTCAGTTGTGTTTCTGTTTTATTATCCTTGTTTATTTCTTTTGGTACATTGCTATCTAATTACTGATTAATTGGTTCTGCAAAAGTAAATCCTTGTAATTAAATGCAAAGAGATGATGCACCACATGGGATTTGTTACACTTAGGGAAAGCTTTGCTGATGCCAACTGGTAGATGTGGGGTTATTGGAGGAAAAGACCACTCTTCCAGGTGGTACTGACTGAGAGTTTTCTCCGGTTGGGAAATAGATTTGAATCCCCTGCGGAGGGTTGCCCAATCCCATGCTCACAACAGGCTGAGAGCTTGTCCAAATAACCTTTCTTCCCAGACCTGGTGGAGTATTATGGAACTTTAGAATTAGTTCTTAAAAATAGTCCTACGTCTTATCATTCTGTAGGCGCTTTGTCGCTCAGTTGAGCGGGCTTTGATGGATGAGCAGGATTTCCAGATGTGAGAGTCACATTTCAGGTGAGGAAGCAGGCAAGTCCATGGCTGGCAAACCGTTTGGGCATCCTGGTTGGAGGATGTGGTGGAGAGAAGAGGGCATGAGCCTGGCTGGGTCTCAGGCCTCACCTCGGGCCAGGCCAAGTGGATTTTCATAAACAGAAAGAGAGAGAGAAAGCCACTGAACATACATGAACCCGAAAGAGAAGTAGCTCATCAACCTGGATTTTAGAAACACATCAAAACGCAAACAGGAACAGAAAGGGAGATTGGAGGCATGCTCTGTAGCTATTTTTAGTTAACTCTCCATTCAAACGCAAAGTACTAGCCTAAGATCACTGATCCTCCCTGCACAGATCTTAATCAGCCTGCACGCACAGAGCTCCCTAGATTCGGCCAAGGATTGGTCGCTGGGAGAAAAGAGTGCAGGCTCCGCAATGAGTTACATCATACGGCTTCAAATCCGCTCTCCACCACAATTGGCTGTGAGACTGGGGAAATTAGTTAACCTCTCTGAGTCTCTGTTTCTTCATTTGTAAAAGGAGGATAAATATAGATCTGTTGAGATGATTCAATGAGAAAACATATGTGAGCACCAGCAGAGCCCCACCCACAGCCAGGATTCCACGGACATGAGCTCTTACCTTCACATTCATGGACCCGACCATTACATGTGTCCCACACGCAAGAGGGGCCCATTGGGTGACTCTCCTCGCTCTTCTGATGGCACCAGCACTAGCAGGCGGTGCTTTCTATTTTGGGGGAGGGGCGCTGGCAGTGGTGTTGTTTTTCATAAAGAACCAACTGTTCCAATTTCACAGGCGTTACCCAGTGAGAGGTGACAATTGGCACAGGATGTGGCAGCTGCTGAGCCCTTCCTGGGCTCGTGGTGCCTGGGCCAGGATCCAGAGCGTGAGGTGATGGCCCTGGGGCATGGTCTACGCAGCCAGAGCCCGGAGTGGGTCTGGTTATACCCCAAGTTCCTGCTTTCAGCCCTCACTCTTGGGACCAGCTGTGAGCTGGGGTCTTGCTGGACACTGCAGAGAGAGCCTCAGAGAAAAACCGCGGGCCTGGCCACCCCAATCCTCTCTCACACAGCCTACGCACATCACAAAGCCAGGAGGTGGCATGGCCTAGGTGAGGGCCTACGTAGGTCCCCAGCTAAGGGAGCCTGGCAGTGGGCAATGGCCTTGTTGGGTTAGCTGGGGTGGGCAGTGCCAGCATGGCCAGACTGCCCTGAGAAGGCACAGCTCGGTGTGCTGGGCACTGGGACGGACAGGCCCGGGAGCATGGAGGTGTTTCGAGTAGACAGGCTTTGGGGAGGTCAGGTCCGGTTAGGGAGATGCCCTCAGACTTGCTTTTCAAAAAGTTCACTCTGGCTGCTGGGTGGAAAATGAGTTTCTTGGGTTTGAGAACTGATCTTTTATCAGCCAAACTGATTGCTTGAAGATTGTGGCCGAGGGTGGAGGATGACATCATCTGTGACAGTGAGGTACTCGGGAGTGGCACGGTATCGGCAGGCATAGCACCGATAGGCATGGCGGACTCGGCAGGCACAGCTTCGGCACGAGGCGGGCACGGCCGCAGGCCCTGGTGTGCAGTGGCGCTGCAGACAAAGCTGTTGTTTCTGTCACAAGCTCTTCTTTTGAGCCACTTCACGCCTGAGTGCCATCTGCTGGAAGCACGTGTCCACACACTGTCCCCGCTCACCTAGCAGCCAAGAGAGAAGCGCTTACGGCCCCAGAGCCGCGAAAGACAATTAATTACCTGCAACTAAAGTACTGTAGCAACAGATGGAAGTGAAAAGGGAGGGCATACTCCTTGGATCAGCACTAATCCCGTTCCTCAGCAACTACTGGAACCAGCGGTCTAGACCAAGTTCAATCACGTTGAAGACGTACAGTGACCCTCAAACAAGGAAAAGGCCTGGCAGTGAGCTCTCTTAGGAAAAGGCCTGGCAGTGAGCTCTCTT
>JAAGEH010000040.1:23870046-23898203 GCA_011751065.1 Lasiurus cinereus
AAATGCAGAAGAAACTAGAGGAGGTGCAGAATAAACAAGAAGAAATGAATAATGACATCACTGCTATAAAGAACTCAATAGAAAGCATCAAAAGTAGACTAGAAGAAGCAGAGGACCGCATCAGTGAGCTAGAAGACACGGTAGGAAAAAATACCCAAGTACAGCAGCTTCTAGAAAAAAAAGTTAAAAAGCAAGAGGAGAGTCTAAGGGAACTTTGGGATAACATGAAACAAAATAACATCCGCATAATTGGGGTTCCAGAAAGAGTGGAAACTGAACAAGGATTAGAGAACGTGTTTGAAGAAATAATGACAGAAAATTTCCCCAATATAGAAAAGAAAAAACCCACACAAATCCAAGAAGCTCACAGAGTCCCAAGCAAAATGAACCCCAACAAACCGACACCGAGGCACATTATAATTAAATTGGCAAACACCGACGACAAAGTAAGAATCTTAAAAGCAGCCAGAGAGAAACAGAAAGTTACCTACAAAGGAACCCCCATAAGACTAGCTACTGACTTCTCAACAGAAACTCGTCAGGCCAGAAGAGAATGGAATGAAATATACAAAGTCATGCAAAGGAAGGGTCTGAATCCAAGAATACTGTACCCTGCAAGACTCTCAATCAAAATTGAAGGTGAAATCAAAAGCTTTACAGAAAATCAATTGACTATGATGGAGGAATCACTTCTCTTACTGTTACTGGACATTTGCATTTCACACTGCTGACTCATAATGAGTTTATTACCAACTGTTAGGTCCAAGTCCCTCTGCCAGAGCCTGGACTTCCTTGGACACTGGGCATTAGAAGATGGAGAAGACATGAGAAATGGGTATATAAGAGAGCCCTTATTGGAGTCCAAGTAGCCATTGCTAATAAGGCAGTCCACAAAGCAGCCCTTGCTAACACAGTAGCAAACACAGGAGCCATTGTCAACAAAGTAGCCTGAGCAAGCGGCCCAGCACTGGCTGGTCAGTAACACATCTTCTCCATAATGCAGCCCCATATTGGCTGGTTAGTGGCAATTTATATACAGTGGTACCTCGAGATACGAGTTTAATTCGTTCCGTAACCTTGCTCATATATCAAGTTGCTCGTATCTCAAAGCAAATTTACCCATTGAAATCAACTGAAATGCCGTTAATCCGTTCCAGCCCCCATAATGCCACCCCAGTTGTTCTTGTTACATGTTTTTGAATAAGAAAAATGTATATAAATGACAAATATTGTATTAAAACATAATAAAAGAGAATGTAAAGGAATAAACTGGTTTTATAAAGTGTATTTACCCACTCGTTACACTCTTAATGCTACACTTTATCCCTAAACTGAATGTAACTTAACTAATCTTCACTGAACTTAATTGCTACTGGTCTTTGCATTTTTGGCCGATTTAAAAAAAAAACGTGTCCAACGAGGTTTGCCTCTTCCTCCCTTTCAGAATGTTTCTGAAATGGGTGAGGCAAGTTTCATTGAACAGCTCTGATGCTCGACCAGTAGCAACTTTTTCAGGGTGTTTCTTTTCCACGAAGTGTGACACCCTCTCCCACATTCCTAAGATCTCCTTTATCTCACTTGTAGAGATCTCCTCCACCTCTGGCTCCTCCTCGAAACCAATTTCTTGGAGAACCTCCGCATGTTGCTGAGACTGCAACTCTTGTAACTCCTCCGTGGTGAGTTCCAGAGAGTGCTCCTCAACGAGCTCATTCACATCTCTCTCATCCACCTCCAGGCCATGGATTTTCCCAGAGACACTATCTCCTCCTCCACTGGCACCTCGGGTTCGAATCCTTCGAAGGTCCTTTTGGCTACGGCCTCAGGCCACAGCTTCTTCCATGCAGAGGTTAAAGTCCTCGTTGTAACACCCAGCCAGGCCTGATCAATAATTCTGAGGTAAATCACGATGTTAAAGTGGTTCTTCCAGAACTCTCGGAGGGTGAGGTTTGTGTTCTCCGTCACCTCAAAGCAGCACCGGAACAGGTGCTTGATGTACAGCTTTTTAAAATTCGAAATCACCTCCTGATCCATGGGCTGCAGGATAGGAGTGGTGTTGGGAGGTAGGTAGACAACCTTTATAAACTTGAACTCTTCGAGGAGTTCATCTTCGAGGTTCGGTGGGTGAGCAGGAGCATTGTCGAGGACGAGGAGGGCTTGCATGGTTAGGTTGTTTTCCTGTAGATATTTCTTAACAGAAGGGCCGAAAACCAGGTTTACCCAATTCACAAAGAACTGCCTGGTGACCCATGCCTTCGGGTTTGCCCTCCACATAACTTGCAGTTTATCTTTTAAATCTTAATGTGACTTAAAGACTCTGGGGTTTTCCGAATGGTATACGAGCAGAGGCTTGATCTTGCAGTCGCCACTCGCATTGGCGCACAGTGCGAGAGTTAGCCTATCCTGCATGGGTTTGTGGCCTGGCATCGCCTTCGCCTCTGCCGTTATATAAGTCCTATTTGGCATCTTCTTCCAGAAAAGCCCTGTCTCGTCACAGTTGAAGACTTGCTGGGGGATATATCCTTTGGCTTCTATCAGTTCGGAAAAAGTTTTGAGGTAATCCTCAGCTGCCTTCACATCGAACTTGCTGCCTCACCATGCCTGATGATGGAGTGAATGCCGGACCTTTTCCTGAAGTTATCAAACCAGCCTCTATGGATGCTTCGTCCGTGGAAGTGCGAGGGGTCTGCTCCAGCAAATCACCGTAAATCGCTCCCGCCTTCTCGCATATGATGCCCTGTGTTAATGTATGTCCTTTAAGCTGCTTCTCCATCACCCACACCATCAGTAGATTCTCCATCTTTTCATGGAGAGAGCTACAGAGCTTAGAAATTATTATAATGCCCTTAGCTGGCATTATACCCTTTATCGATTCCTTCTGTTTAAGCACAGTGCATATCGTTGAAGTACTACGCCCATATTGCCTCGCCAAGTCAGCCACTTGTACACCTTGCTCATATTTTTCTATGATTTCACGCTTTAATTTAATAGACATCATCCTCTTCTGAGCACTGACCTTTCCACTTGCTTTCTTCGGACCCATGGTTATAAAAAGAAATGCGATAAAGTATGTAAATGCACAAAAGATGCTTTGAGAACGAGGTAAACAAGCACACTGACTGAGGTGTGGAAAACTATGAGACGCTCGAGTCGCGGTAAACTGGTGGGTCGTGGGCAGCCAGCCGATCTGCGCGATTACTCCTATCTCAAATGTTGCTCGTATTTCAAAGCAAAAAATCGCTCACTCGACGGCTTGTATCTCAAAAATCTCGTATGTTAGGGCACTCGTATCTTGAGGTACCACTGTATAAGTTCAAACAAGCTCAAACAAAAGAGGCTTTATGCCAAATAGTGACTTCGGTATTTGGGCTACAGAGATGCATGCCTGCCCAGTGTATAGCTTGCCGCGCAGGCGTGCCTTTCTATACGTCTTCCTTGTTTTTGCAACTGTGTATAGCAAATTAGTCTTGAACACCCTGATTAGGATTCCCACACTCAGAGTAGCCTTGAGCATCTGGCATACTCTGAACAGGGTACCCACACCAACCAAGTCCTCGAAATGTTTTATAGGCCTTGCTGTTAAGCCAAATCTCCCCCATCCTGTCCTTGTGCAAATGGAAACTGGGGCCCCAGATAATAGACCTCACCTTTATTGCTCTTAAATGCCACCATTCAGCTGGTCATTGCATTAAGTTGAGAGCTTTGGGATGTCTCTCCAGTTTTGTATTATCTAGATCATGAGTTTTTCAGATCAGTCATGAAACATTTAATAAGCTTCATATCAGGCAACTGGTCTAAGTATTGATGAATAAGGTGAGGTCCCTCTCTGATGGAGGAGGCACAGAGAAGACAGATAATAAGAAGTGAGCCAATACACAGATAATTCCAAATTGTGAGCTTCTTCAGTAAGAGGTCATTTAGGGAATCTCCTTTTATCTATAACTAGAGGCCAATGCATGAAAATTCGTGCAAGAATAGGCCTTCCTTCCCCTGGCTGCTGGCACCAGCTTCCCTCTGGCACTCAGGAGCCAGGCCACCCACAGGCACCCAGGTCCAGGCTGCTTCCCTCCTCCTGCCACCAATAGGTACCCGGTACCTGGGCTGGCTTCCCTCCGGCCCCAGCTTCATCAGGAAGGATGTCCGGAAGACAGAAAACATCAGGTCTAATTGATATTATTACCCTTTTATTACGTATAGATTGTTCCTAATTGCAATTATGTCATTACTATCATCTAAGAAATCAGGCATGTCTCAATGTCGTTGCTTAAGATTCAGTTCAGTGAGTGCTGGGCTTTGAGAAGTAGCCTCTTTGTATTGGATGCTGACATTAAGGAGAATACCCTCTTTGGTAGCACTCAGGAGGCAAGGGTCCCCACAGGGATGGCTGGGCTAAGGTCCTTACCCAACAGAGTCTTACTTTTGGTTCTAAAAGAATATATTACCATCCTAAAACGAACTCCTTCAGTTTGTTCCATCAGAGGGCTGGACAACATTGCTGCCACTTTCCTTGGATGAATAACACAGTCGTTTGGAGTACAGGCCAGACCCCCTCACCAGCGGCCACAGATGCGTGTTCTTCGTCTCTGTGAAAACTGCCATCGGGCAGGGAGTTTGTAGGAGGATAATAAAAGGTGAAAGTCCAATGGAAGCTCATGAAAATGAAATGTACCAGAGGGAAACTTTCCCCAAACCTCGATCACCTCCAAGATGAAAGTCCATCCGGGTGGGTGAAAAAAACATCCTTATCCCTAGAGCTGAACACAGTGCCAGGCACGTTCAACAAATACTTACTGAACAAATGAGTGACACGAGGAAAAATTTGGCACCAGTTGAGATCAATCAAAGGACTTGTATGCCTGCATATAAGCATAACCAATGAACTAGACACTGGGGGGTTGGGTTATACCTGGGAGGGAGGGGGGGCAATGGGGAGATATGTATAAAAATTAATAATAAAAGAATAATGTTACATGCAATAAACATTGATATTTCAAGAATAAACTATTAAAAAAAAAACCACAAAAAACAAAACAAAACAAAAAAACACTTCAGCCTCTTCTGCAGGTCCTCTTGTCCCTGAGACTTTTCAAGTTCATCTGAGTATCAAACATCTGGGTTTTGTTTTGTTTGTTCAACTTTGGTTTTTAATTTCTTCTTGATCAATGAACCATCAAGAACTCCAAGGCCCTGAGGAGGGACTCCTGGCTGCCTGGAAGGCTCTGGCTCCTGGAGGCAACCTCGCTCCCTGAGGTTCCTGGACGCTGCCAATGACCTCAGCTCACCAGCTCCTCCACTGGCCTTTGACCTCTTCCTTCCTGGCCTCACATATTTAGATCAGCAGTTTCTTCAACTAAAAAAAAAATGTTCTCCACAAGGAGTTTCTCCTAGCAATCACTGGTTCTCATTTGATCGATAAATCATCTGAGTTGCATTGAGTGCAACTGTGAGTGACGTATAGGACCCATTACAGGTTGTGCAGAGGGGCGGCGACAGGAGGCAGACAGGGCTGTCTCAGCATAAACATTTTCCCTATTGCCCCTGATCTTCCTTTTCTGCCATTTTGCATCTATGCACACAACGAGAACTTAGATTTCATATTCATCGATTCAACTGATTCCACGAAAACAATATGATTTCTAAGATGAAAATGCATTAAGGATGCATGCTAATCATATTCTTGGCTGCAAAAACATCAAAATTCTGACTCATCAAATGAAATGACTCGTTAAAACACAGGCCATCAAAGAACACTCCGCATTCAGGTCCTGCCGGCTATCAGATGGGCCAGGGAATGAGGTAACACTGGGAAGCAGTAATTGGCTCCCCGGTTCTCATGGGCAAAAATCTGGGACATGTTTCTAGGATCACTGTGAGTTTACGAAGTCCATACAGGATGCGGGCCAAACTGCCCTTGGGCTGTGTTTTCAGTAAGACTATCTGAGATGAGTTCCTTTCTTTTCCAAAGGAAGCTGTTCCTTCTTTTTCCCACAAGAGGTTCAGAACAGGGCCCAGCATTTGGGGCAGCCACTCATTTGTGGCAGTGCTTTTGCTATTGGATGAGGCCTTCTGCACCGTGGCTTCTGACTTCTGATTTCGGGATGTGGGGAATAGAGGGAAGCATGAGGCCCGAGTTGGGGGTTGGTGAGGTCAGGGTGCCTCCACATCCATCTTTCAGAGGTTTGCTTGAAAGATTGGTCTAATCCTGCATTCCCTACTCCTTCCTGCACCTTGGACTCCTTTTAAGACCTTTCAAAAATAATACATATGCCCCGCTGGGCCCTGGATGGATGAACTTAGAATCTCTGGGTGGGCCTGGGATATTGATATTTTAGGAACTTCCCAGGAGGGTAATGAGCGGCCCGAGTGCAGAACGACTGGGTCTAGTCCAGAGGTCAGCAGGTAGGGCGCCCTCATGATAAGGACTGGAAACTCGGAACAACTCCTTCAGGGGGTTCTCTTGATGTTGTTCATCTTTCATTATAAACACTGGACAGGACCCTTAAAGCAGGTCACATGGCAGGCAGGATTATGGAAGTTTGACTTCAAAGACTTGATGTTTATAGTCAGGAGACTTTAGGATTCTGCCCAGTATTTAACAGGATCCGTGTCCATGAACCTGGCCTGCCTTCTAGAACACTTCTTTCCCAGTCAGGGTCAGAAGCCAGATCACTTAGAAGGCAATCAGCAGCCCACAGACAGAAACTAGATTCACTTGAATCCTCTATCCACAGACATCACTCCTCAGCCTCCCAGCACTTGGAGTATTGGGGCAACATGCAGCTCAGTGGCCGCAACTGATCCTGGCTGCTCACAGGAGACATATCATGTCAGGACTGGCCCACAGGAGGAGTTTTGGGACAGATGTCAAACTTTCCAGAAAACTCCAACTATCCCCTTTTAAGTCATTTAAACTGTTTTTGTTGTTGTTGTTGTTAATAATCTAGCCATTTCAAGCAAAATGGTTACATTTCGGCACATTCTGTATCTTTAAGATTGCATGTTTATTCCTAAACTCTGACAATAAGACTCCAGGAGTCTATTCAAACTGGGATCATAATTTCATCAGTTGTGTCTACTGAGGAGCCTTGCACTAAATTCTCCACGAAGCTTGGGCGGTCAGGAACAGACCAATCAGCAAGCCCAGTTCCTTGCTGCTGCTCGCTGTCAGCTTTCTCCCTGACTGGGCTTCCCGCCCCAGGGGGACTAGGCCAGGCCAGCGACAGCACCACTCACATTCCCACACTCCATTTGTAAGTGGCAAAGGCATTGGGTACTCTTTAAATAACTGTGGTGGTTAAAGCCTCACTGTTCCTTTTAGCTAGTGTAAAAGCCTCCTGGGCAGGAATATTTTAAGGCGAAAAATGTGTGAAATGTCTTCTAGTCCAGTGGTCCCCAACCTTTCAGATCTCGTGGACCACCACTAGAATCTAGTCCACCCACCATTCCCTAAATCTTGTCCACTGTTTCTTGTCACTGTGAGGAGACACTGAAATATCTGACTGCCCGTCACAAGCCCACGCGTGCACTGAGCAGCCTCGCTTACACATTGAGTGACTTCTTGGGAAATTGTTCATTGGTTCCTGCTCTGAGGTTTGTGCCAGGCATGAGATCATAATGGAAACCGGACAGCTGAACTCACGAGGCTCCAACATGAGCATGGATGGAGGGAACAGGGACTCTGCAGCCCACAAGACTGGGTGAAAGGTTTGTTTTCTCCGTAGCAATGAAGAGATCCATAGCAATGAACTAGCACTACCTGCTCCTTGGGACCTTGGGAGACTTGGGAGATACTGTGCACAACACCACTGCCTTGCCCTCTTCCTCTCTTAGTCTGTGCCCCATCCAGCTTCTTTTGACTCTATTTCCACAGATCCTAACCCATTCTTTCTTTTTAGATCTTCTTTCTGAATTACTGTCTTCTTACTGGGATTATTACCAGTTGGCTGGCCAGTTTGTCTTCTACTCTAGCTTCTCTCTCTTCCCCTTCCGGTCACCATCTTTCATCAAGTCTGTAATTGGCCTCTTAAGTGATCTTGCTGAACTCTACGGATCATGACATTTCCCCTTCTCCAAATCAGAACCCTCCAATACCACCACATGACCTGCTGAATGACAGCTCCCACCCACCCCCACATGACATTCAAGGCTATTCACAAGCTGACTCCAATCTAGAATTGTCACCTCATATATTTATGGGCTGAACCTTCACGATAATATTTGTTTATGTCTATGCTTCTAGGATAAAGCTTCAGAACATTCAATAGATCTATCAACCCCAAGATGTTGAAGAACTGACCTGGTCTTTGCCTCCACCTTCCAATGACCCGCTGCTCTGGGGCCTCAGCCACCACAGATTTCAACGCCTTCCTAAAGTCAGTGCTGTTGAGGATTTTCTTTAGATAGTTCCCTGTCCTTAGAATGCCAACTCCCAACTTAGTTTAAGTTCTACCCACTGTTTAAGGTTATCTCAAATTCAAGCAAGTGATAACAATTGCCTAGTTAGAATGAATTACTCTTTTTTTTACACCCCCAATGCTGTGAACTTGGTTATATTACTATGGTAGTCACATCACACTTCCCAGTACCCATGCACACTGGTCACTAGATGAGTTGACACTGCAGTTCTTTTGTCTAGATGTGAGGGCTCTCCTCACCCCATCATTTTTGAGTGTGCTGTGGTACCTGCTTTGACCAGGGAGCACGGAGCTATAGCAGTGTGCCAGCTCTGGATCTGGGCCTCAAGGAGCATCATGAGCTTTTGCTTGTCCCTCTTGCCCTTTGGCCATCACCTTGAGGTGTACATGCTCTGGCCAGCTTGCCAACACAATGAGAGGGAGTCACATGGAGTGAACTTTGAAGCCCAGCCAGGCCACATCTACTCTAGATGGACTGGCCCCAAGCCAGTCAGCCTACAAATGAGCGAGAATGTATAACTTATCTTAGTCATCGACTATGGGATGGTCTGCTACTAAGCATGGCTGTTCCAATATCTACCTGATACAATTTTTGTATAGTTTTGTATTTTAGCTTTTCTTGTACACAAGTTTATTCCTTCACACTCTTTATCTTTCTTTTTTTCATCCTCACCTGAGGATATGTTTTTATTGATTTTAGAGAGAGAAAAAGGGAGAGATAGAGAAACATTAGTAAAAGAGAGAAGCATCAATTGGTTGATCAAACCCTCAACCTAGGTATGTGCACTGACCAGGAATAGAACCTGCCACCTTTTGGTACTTGGGACAACAATCCAACCAATGGAGCATCTGGCCAAGCGACAGTCTTCATCTTCATGTTCGTTAGTGACATAGTCCATTGTTTACACAGTGGGCACTCCAAACTTTTTTGTTGGTTTTGATTGGATAACAATTTACTAAGGTGTAACATCAGCACAAGGAGTCCTTAGTTAGCCATGTCGTGGCTTTCCTGAGAGACTACCTAGCGAGCTTGGTACCAAACAATGGCAAGCTCCATAGATGCTGCAGGGAAGATAAAAGTAACAATGATCACTATAAGCAGTGGGGCTAATTAGGGTGGGGCTACCCTTTCAACCCATGACAGAGGTCAATCACCACAAAGCTTTAAAGAGCTAGGACAGCAGGAGCTGCCTGGTCTTACAGAGAAGACTGGGGATGTTTAACTTGAACTCACAAATCCTCCTGGGGGCATTTTCTTTTTTATCATCACAGACATTGCTAACTCATGGAGTTTAACTTAAAAGGCATTTGTTTACCACTCTGTTTTGGGGAGCTGAGGACCGATCCCAGTGCAGCTGGCAGAGGGGGGTCCTGAGTCCATCAGAGTAGGCGACTCCAAGAGACCAGGGTCTACCTTCAGCCCTGGACTGGCTTCCAGGTGTCCCATACGTGACTTCAGGGAATCCCTCAGGCTACACCCATAATGGGGTGCGGTGGCTGGTCTGGGTTCATTTCATTGTCACAGCAGCACCATAGGAGAAGGGAAGGGCCTTCAAGATGTTGATTTGCCCAAGGTCACACAGCTCTTCAAGGGCACAGCCGGGAGCTGAATGCAAGTCCTTCTGTCTGCCTCTCACCCAGCCTTTTTCCAGGACACCAGACTGCCTTCCCTACCGCCCAGGAGTCTGAGGTGGGCAAGCTCTGCTATATTTTCATATCAACATACAGGGGATTTCTATCCCTGTGCCCTGCTCCCACTGGGAGACCAGCTGCCAGCCAACTCTGCTCCTTATCCCCATGTGCTCCCGAACCCGCAGCCAAGATCATGGAGGTTATGAGAGCTTCTGGACTCTTCTTTCATCCATGTCTATACATAGGAAATGCTAAGACATGAGGTTAATTTTCAAGACTGGTTATGGAGCTGTCTTCATGTCGCAGCCACAGGAACTTCCTCTATAAACCTGCTGTCGTCCAGAATATTCCATTTTGGTAATTTATCGTGGAAGAGGCTCAGCACCTGGTGAGGAAAGGACTCAAGACTCCTGATGCTGCCAGTCTTTTCCTTTTAACCAGAAAGAGCTGCTGAAGCCATGGGGGGAGCAGGAAGCTGTTGCCATCCTCAGAGGTGAGCAGAAAGCCTGGAGGAATCAAGTCCACGGCCCCAGTGTGCATCCTAAGAGAGACCCGGAAGCTGCACCCAGCCCTGCACTGAGCCATCCAGGAGGCCAAGCAGCCGCTGCCCTCCCGTAGTCCCATCCATGCCAGTCTCGCCTGCCCAGACGCTCCCTTTCTCTTCCCTTCTGCTGTCACTCACGTGGTGTCACTCATGCACGTGCTGTGACCTGGGGCAACGCTCACACCCCTCCCAGCTATAAGCTGTGTGTGAGGAGCACTTGCTGTTTTGCTCTCTGCTCCATTCAGAGCCGAAGAACCTGGCCTACAGGTGATGCAGAATCAGAGGTTTGAAACCAAGTGCTGAATCCTAAGAAAAGGAATTTCATTTTGGAGTGATGTAACTTACAGAAGAGACTTGAGAAGCCTACAT
This sequence comes from Lasiurus cinereus, assembly GCA_011751065.1. NCBI lineage: Eukaryota > Metazoa > Chordata > Mammalia > Chiroptera > Vespertilionidae > Lasiurus > Lasiurus cinereus. The sequence continues at coordinate 23,881,003 of JAAGEH010000040.1, forward strand.
AAAAAGGAAGAACTATGCAGCGCCCGTCTTCATAGCTGAGATGCACTCACGAGGGGGAATTGGGGAAGTTGTGGGGACACAGAGGTTTGTATCAGAAGGTCCATGGGGCTTAATTGTCTGACTAATGAAAATATTAATATTTACATTGTTAACCATACTCTGGCTTGCCACAGGTACTGTGAGAATTTCCCCTGCAAGGCACATGAAAATAAGAACGACAGATAAGATATTTAGTTTGAAATGAGAATTTGTTCAGTTGTTTAAAACCTTTTAATATCCATTTTCATCATGTACTCAGTGATTATGCTTAAGACCAAAGTGACTAAGCAATTTCTGGACACTAAAGGCACCCGCCTCCCTCCTGACTTGCAGCTTCTAGAGCGATTACTGCCTAACACTGATGGTCCAGTGAAGACCTCAGTTCACTTGCTTGGTCAGTTCATTAAAAAAGTTATTAAAGAGGTAAATCATATAAAGGATACATATGGGCCTTACATTTTATTTTTAATTCAAAATGGGAAGAAAAAGGGGCACATGACTAGTTCAGTAACTAAAAGTAGCCACAGATGCTCTGACGGTGGATTCCTCCCTGGGCAGGTCACGGCGGCTGTCACGTCACAGGCCTGCAGCTTCCTCAGCAAAGGTCAGTCTTTACCTGAAGGGGGCCTGTCCCGTGGTTACACATCTAAGATAACATGCCTCTGAAATGTCGTTCGTCTCCTTCACCAGCCCCTGGGGGCACACCGGCCACACAGAGCAGAGACCACACAATCCTCGTTGCTATCCTGTTCCCACACACCACCTGTCTGTGCTGTGAATGTGAACTATCCTGTACGCACCAACAGAAAAGAGGTACACGCCTCTGTTTCACTCTTTATCTGATCCTAGAGGTTTCCCTCCTCCGCTTTCTCCCGCCTCCCTCATTTACCACCAGGGGCTTTCATGCACTCCCTCCCCACCATGTTTTCTCCTTGGACTCTAAATGCATAAAATAAACTACAAAACTGCCATTCGCCAGAGATCTTGCTTCCGGGCATGTCCTCGGTTTTTATTTGCTTGTTTTTTTTGGCTCAAGTAAATTCTTATAACATTTTTCTACAGGTCTGGATGTTCCTTTGTTGATAAGAATCAGATTTGAGAGTGGAGAGTTAGTTAAGAACCCAGACTTGAGTACCACCGCCTGCTGTGTCACTTAGCAGCTGTGTGACCTCCACCTGGTTACCGTCCTGGGCATGTAGGCTGCCTAACAGAGGGTTAATTAATGAATGCGCACAGTTCATCAGAAAGACCCCAGCACACGGTGACCTCTTCATCAGTACTCATGACTATCACATAAATAAAAAATTATCTACACTAATAAAAGAGAAATATGTAAATTGACCATACCTTCCAACACACACCAGCCAATCAGGAGGGAATATGCAAATTAGCAGGACAAAGACAGCAGAGGCCCCGCCCCCAGCCACTCCAGGTCTGGAGTGGCCAGGCGGGGCAGAACGCCTGCTATGGGGCAGGTTTGGGGGTGGAGGGAGCTACAGGAGTGGCGCTCCAGCTGGAGCAAAGCTAAGACTCTGGCTGGAGTCAGTGAGAAGCCTGCAGACTCTGGCCAGAGCAAAGGCCTGGGTCCCGGGTGCCAGAGGAAAACTGGTGCTGGCAAGCAGGTGAAGGAAGGCCTATTGCACAAATCTTTGATTCAGCTGTGATTTAAAGGGGACAAAAATTTAAAGACATTTATCAAGCAAGAGGAGTGCATAGCTTAAAGAGTTTTCCAGTCTTCTGGAATGTTTTGTAGTACCCAGTGCATCATCAATTTTCAAAGCAACTTGCCTTTTTCAAAGCAACAACTTTGTTTGTATAGGAATAATTTATTACATGCTTGTTCGTCCACTTTTAACAGTGTTCTCCCCTACAACTGACGGGAGAGCGTGTCTTCGGTTGGAGAGAGTGGGTTCACATCTCCAACCACCCTCTCCCATGTCATGGAGAAAGGCAACCTCCAATCCATGCTCTGTAAACTGCCCAGTAAGGTCAGACCACCAAGTGGTCACTGAGGAGTCCATTAGAGTTGGTGTCATAAAAAGTAGTAACCGTGAGTATTGGATACAAAAAAGTCCTTTTGCAATTCCAGTGGTTTCCAATTCTTTGGTTTCAAGAAAACTGAAGAAGAACCTAATGACGTTAAATATAGTTGTTGAGCCCTGGTTGGAGTGACTCATTGGTTGGATGTGGTCCCACGCATGGAAAGGTTGCCAGTTCGATTCCAGGTCAGGGCACTTGCCCAGTTGTGGGCTCAATCCCCAGTAGGGAACGTGCAGGAGGAAGCTGATCAATGTTCTTTCTCCTCTCTTTCTTTCTCTTTCTCTCTTTCTTTCTCTCTCTCTCTCTAAAAAAATGTAATAAATATTTAAGAGACTAGTTGTTGATCATATATCATATATCATGCAATATTTGGCATTTATCTCTCTTGAAAGAACTTCAAATAATTGTGACATTGATATAACAAACCCTTTTTTCCCCATCTTCCTATGTGAACATACTTTTTCAAAAACAAACACTGGGAACCGTAGTCCAAACTGCTGTAAAAGTTAGGAACTTGGCGTGTCCAGGCCGCATCCCTCTCCACCTATGATGTACAACTGATTCACAGTTCGGCTGATTTTACTCAGAAATAACCTAGAGCCCCCGCTCCCCTTCTGACCTGACCACCACGGCTAACTCCGACCCGGCTTCCTCTCCCTGAGCCCATCCTCCCAGGACAACAGCCTGGCAGTCCGGACAGCCGCCTCCAGGCATGGCCATCCTCCCCTGCCATCCAAGCGCCCTCTTCCCAGGGAGGAGAATCTTGCCACTGCGAGCACCACACTCGTTTCCCAGTGTAGCTTGCAGCCTCCGCCTGCCCTCACCGCGGCCTCCGCGGCCTGCTTTCCCCGGCACGGGCACATCCCGCCCCTCTCAGCTCTCCATCCAGCCTCGCGGTGCCAGGCAGTCTACGCCTCCCTAGGTCACCTCTGGGCTTGGCCACAGCCCGTTCCTCTGCATCTGCCCTTTCCTGCCTAGAGTGTCATTCCCCACCCTCACCTGTCTGGCAAACTCACTCCACCTCAGCACTTGCCTGCTCCCCCGACATCTTGTCCCTCACCGTGCAGCTGGCATTCCTTCTCTAGGAAACAAGTCCCAGGAGGCACACTTTGCCTGGGCATGGCTGCACGCTCAGGGCCTGGCAGACGGTGGGCTTTTAATAAATATTTATCAAATAAGTCACACCTCCCAAAATACCTACCCAGCTATGTCTCTATCTTCAGACCACAAGCTGAGTTCCTGATGGCCAGACTCGCCTCATGCCTCTCTCCACCTCCACGCATGCCGCATGCAGTGCTGGAAACCAAGTAAATCCTTCTGGCCTATATCCATGGAAAACCAAAACCACAGATGCACTGGGGAAACAGTGGTGATGGGTGAGTATTATCTGGCCCTACAGGGGCTGGGGAAAGTGGGTGAAAATTCAGAACTCTAGGAATAAGATGTGGTGTTTGTATTATTAGGCAGAGGAGGGGCAGGGGGAGGACCATATTCATATGACTGACTTAAAAATATTGGGGTGCTTATGTATCTGATTAGAGGTTCCAGCAAAATGCTGTGGTAGCAGGGTGGTGGAGGAAGTAGGAGGACTCCTTGGAAGAAGAGTCATGCCTTGGAGGTTTCACTGGCAGACAAGACCCAGGACTCCCAGTTAAATTGGCATTGCACATAAACGAAGAATAACGTTTTTGACTAAGTATGTCCCATGCAAGCTTTGGGATATACAGATACTAAATATGTATTCAGTGCTCATCTGAAATACAAATTTAATTGGCCTCCCATAATTTTACTTACCAAATTTGGGGGAAAGAGGAAATGAGGGCAGGGTGCGGGGGCTACTGGGAGGTAAGCAATGGGGCGCTGATCACAGAGGCTTTGAATGACCTTGACTTGTCAAAGAATATGATGTCATCCTGGGAACTTACATTCAGCAGTGAAATAGAGATGATATTTATGAAAAATTGAGGGTAGACGTAAGTATTATGAACATAACTCAGACCTAACTGGGGACTTAGTGTAACACTAATTTCATGAGTGCTAAACACACTGGGAGCCATTCAGAGCTTGTCCTTAAGAAGAAGATGTTTTTGTGTGTTTTTTGAAAGTTAAAGTGTTTACATGTAACCAAGCACAGATAAATAAGATTTTAAAACCGTATGTTTAGATAATGAGTACATAAATATCCTGGCCATCTGAATCAGATATGAAAGTAATGATAAAAAAAAATAACACACTTGGAGAAACCAAGATGGCAGCATAGCACAAAAATTTCAAAACTACAACTAACAGACAAAATGAACATCATCCAGAACCACAGGAAGGCTGGCTGAGTGCAAATTGTACAACTAGAAGGAAAGAGAAAAGCACACTGAGACTCAGAGGAGCTGCAAAAGGCTGAGGTACAGAGATGTGAGCGTAGAGAAGACTGGCAGCTGAGTGTGGGGCTGGCTTTCTTAAGTGGGAAGGAGACAGAAGCTCTTGACTGCACTGAACCCCAGTTCCAGGTGAGACTCTGGGAAGCCAGATAATTTTGGGGGAATCTGGATTATCAGGAAAGAGAAAAGCACATTGAGACTTAGAGGAACTGTGGAAAGCAGATGTACTGAGGCACACACGTGGAGAAAAGACTTACTGCTGAGTGCATGGCTGGCTTCCTCAAGCGGAAGGAAGATGGAAGCTCCCGACTGCACTGAACTCCAGTTCTGGGTGAGACTCTGGGAACCCAGACACATACAGGGAGAAACTGGATTGTCTGGCAGTGGGCGACTTTCCCTCAGAGGGTGCTTGCAGTGATTACTGAGGGATATTGAGATCCAGGGTCTCTTAGGGTAGGGCTGATGGGAAGCCATGGCTGTTGGCTCTGCCCTGAGACTCTGCCCCATCTAAGCTGAGCACAGAGGCTTTTGAAATTTTGCAAGTCTTGTCTGATAAGGGTGTCTCCAGCATAGAAGTTCTCCCAGTGTAGAAACAGCTTATCTTCACAGCCATCTGGCCTAGAAGTCAATTTTTCCCAGTGATACCAACAACAATCAAGACTTAAATACAACAAAGCTGTGCACACTGTCCACAAAGGGGTGCACCAAGAGTGTCCACCTCAGGTAATTGGGGAGGCTGAGCCACTGGGCCCCATGGGACACCTAGCACACAAAGCTATTCTACCAAATCAGGGAAGCAGCCAAAATGTGGAGACAAAGAAACAGATCACAAATGAAGGAAAGCAAACAACTATATATAGAGTTCAAAACCACGGTTGTTAAGGTTTTTCAAGAATTTTCTAGAAAAGGCTGATAAATTTAGTGAGACCCAAGAGGATATGAAAAAGAACCAACTAGAAATTAAACATACACTGACTGAAATAAAAAATATTATACAGAGACCTAACAGCAGACTACAGGACCACAAGAATCAGGTCAAAGATTTGAAATACAAAGAAGCAAAAACACTCAACCGGAAAAGCAAAAAGCAAAAAGAACCCCAAAATTTGAAGATAGTGAAAGGAGCCTCTGGGACACCTTCAAGCGTATCAACATCAGAATTATGGGATGCCAGAAGAAGAGAGAGAGCAAGATTCTGAAAACCTATTTGAAGAAATAAAGACTGAAAACTTCCCCCACCTGGTGAAAGAAACAGATTCACAAGAACCCCAAACAAAAAGAATCCAAAGAGGACCACACCAAGACACATCATAATTAAAATGTCAAGAGCAAAAGACAAAGAGAGAATATTAAAAGCACCAAGAGAAAACAGTTCATTACATACAAGGGAGCACCCATATAATTGTCAGCTTATTTCTCAATAGAAACTATGCAGGCCAGACAGGAGTGGCAAGAAATATTCAAAGTGATGAATAACAAGAACCTGCAGCCAAGAGTACTCTGCCCAGCAAAGCTATCATTCAGAATTGAAGGGTAGATAAAGAGCTTCACAGAGAAGAAAAAGCTAAAGGAGTTCATCAACACCAAACCAGAATTATATGAAATGCTGAAAGGTATTCTTTTAAGAAAAGGAAGAAGAAGAAAAAGGTAAAGATAAAAACTATGAACAACAAATACATATCTGTCAAATGAATCTAAAATTCAAGTGAGTGAAAAATCTGATGAACAGAATAAACTGGTGAATATAATAGAATCAAGGGTATAGAAAGGGAGTGGACTGACAATTCTTGGGAGGAAAGTGGTGTTGTGGGGGAGGGGGTGCAAAAAGAGACTGGTCAAAAATTGTATATCTATGGATGAGGACAGTTGGGGGAAGTAAGGGTAAAGGGTAGGGTGGGAACTGGGTGGAGGGGAGCTATGGGGGGAAAGGAGAGGAACAACTGTAATAATCTGAACAATAAAGATTTATTAAATTTTTAAAAATAACACACTTATTATTTAGTTACCCTAGCCAGCACAAAACCTCTTAATTTGAAATAAATCATTCAGATTAGCGATTGACAAAAACAAATTAGCAATCTGTTTTTTTTCTACTGCCTAAATATCAATATCTGTGTTTTGTAATGTTTAAAATTTAGCTCTGAAAAAGCAAGAATTGATATGAAATATTTAGAAATCCCCCTTTTTAAAAATGCTAAGCACTGGAAAATACTTTCTGCAATTTAAAAACGTATAAAAAGTTATTATTGAACAACTGGGGAAATTTGAGTATGGGCTGGAGGTTATAAGGAATTATTTTAATAAAGAATTATTTTAAAGATGGCCACTGCTTTTTTTTTGGTATTATATTGATTGAATACTTTTGTGTTTTATCATTCTTTTTATTTGCACCATTTATTTCAGCAGGATGCTCATTTGCACCCATTCTACCAGTGCTGCTGATCCCTACATAAAGGATTACTTACATCCCTGTGTAGAAGCAAGCACCTCCTAGGCAACACTTTTCAGGTATTTTTTAGGCTTTTATGTATCTGTATATGTTATCAGGTACTAGTGGCCCGGTGCACGGATTCGTGCACATTGAAAGGAAATTAATTAGAAGAAATATTTTAATATCACTCTTCATCCTTTCTCTATAATAGAAGTGTCAACCATATTCACGATTGACAATGACAGATCAAAACACACACGTGCGACTGGCACCAGTAAGAGCTTCATATGATTCACGCATGTCTGAGTCAAGTTAGCCTTTTATATATATAGGATAGTAACGGTGGTTGAATTAAAAATAAAATCCTTTTCTGTTTTAGGTACATACTGAGGATTGTGGTTGCAATGATGCAATGTCTGGAATTTGCCCCTAAACTACTCTATGAAAAGTGTGTGGAGGAGGGGTAGATGAAACAAAAGTTGCCCAAATGCTAATGATTGTTGAAGTGGGTGATGGGTATGTGGGGACTTCAGTATATGATTCTACTTCAGTGTATATTTGAAAATTTTCATAATAAAAAGTAAAACTCAAACAGGCCTTTTTCATAAGTAAATAATTTCCTTGAAAGTATTCATCTATAATAATAAAAGCATAATATGCAAATCAACCGAATGACTGAACAGCAGAACGACCATCGGATGACCTTCCAGATGACCACGCTATGACATGCACTGGCCAAGGCGGGTGTGATGCGATTGGTCAGGGGGCCCCCGCCATTGCCCCATGATCGCCCCACAGAAGGAGGCCAGGCCACCCGGCAGAATGCTGTGTTGAGTGTGTGGGGCTGGCCAGTGATTGCCCCGCAGAGGGAGGGCCAGGCTAGCCAAGGGATCAGACCCCAAGCCTGCTGTCCGCAGAGGGAGGCGGCCAGTGGTGGGGGAGGTGCCACAGTGCAGTACAGATGGTGAGTAGTTGTAGCGGTGGGGGTGGTGCCAGCTGCTGGAAGCCAAGGGAAGGAAAACCCCGATAAGCCTTGATTGCTGGCCAGGCCTAGGGACCCTACTTGAGGGGTCCCAGATTGTGAGAGCGAGGGATCTGGTGCATGAATCTGTGCATTGGTCCTCTGATATTATATGTAACGTATACATCCTCCATCCAATTCACATTTGAAAATACATATATATTGGCATCTACACTTGACCTATATTCTCTTGCTGTGATGGTTCATGAAGCAGTTGAGCGCAAATCTTCCATTGCTCAGGTTTATGGGCCAGGCATGTGTCTAGAGTTACATCCAATACTGATTTAATGTCTGCAACCTCTTTCGATCTGGGCTGCCCCCCCGCAGTTTACAGCTGGAAAACGAGCCTTACGATGCAATTCTCAGCGTCATGAAGACTGCACTCGTGTCTGTGTCAGGACCCAGACTCTTTTTTAAAAAATATATATTTTATTGATTTTTTTATGGAGAAGAAGGGAGAGGTATAGAGAGTTAGAAACATTGATGAGAGAGAAATATCGATCAGCTGCCTCCTGCACACTCCTCACTGGGGATGTGCCTGCAACCAAGGTACATGCCCTTGACCGAAATCGAACCTGGGACCTTTCAGTCCGCAGGCTTACACTCTGTCCACTGAGCCAAACCGGTTTCGGCAGGACCCAGACTCTTAAAGTCTGTGTGTTTAACCATTTCCGATCTGGCCAGGTAGACAACACAGACTATCAGGAAAAGAATGTGGGGACCGTCACACTATCTCTCTGACCACGACCCTGGTTCAGGGCCAGCCCGAGGTCAGCTCAGACCCACTCACCGGGTCAGGCCCACCCACCGGATCAGGCCCATGGAGCTGTGGCCCGAGCAGGAAAGGGGAAGCTGCTCTCACACAAGGATGGCAGATTGCCGAAGATTTCTCAGCAGCCACAGGCCTGTGTGCTGCCCATCGACTTCTTAGTAACCCCAGCACTAACATGAATGGGGGCTCCCCATGCCACTTTTCAGTCATTCATGCGCAGAGCTCAGCAGGGCTGGGGCTGGGGCGGGTGGGGGACAGGGTCAGGGGAGTTGGAGGATGCACAGCTCCCGGGAGGGGCTAGTGCAGCTGCAGCCGCCCAGCCCCATGAGCTCACCCTGGCAGTGTTTGTCCAGGGTGACATCATGCGGCCCTCCAGTCTCTGCACTGGAGCAGGGAAAATCAGCCTGGCTATTCTAGCTGCTCCCGAATAGTGTGTGCTATTCACAGGGACTGGGAAATGTAACACAGTTCCTGCCCACTATCAGCTGCTGTGGGAAAGGCAAACAGAGCTTATCACTGAATAGTCACTGATTACCACCCTTATCAACAGGCCCATTAGAATGGCAAGAGCTGGTGTGTGTGTGTGTGTGTGTGTGTGTGTGTGTGTGAGAGAGAGAGAGAGAGAGAGAGAGAGAGAGAGAGAGTTAGAGAGAGAGACTTCAAAGTAGTTTAACCCAAGAATATATAAAAGCTCCACCATGACAACAATTACTATTATTTCTTTAGCTCTTACTATGTGCTAGGAGTTATGCTAAACGTTTTTGTATATATTATCTAATGGAATCCCTATTACAACCTTGCAAAATAGGCAGTACCTTTCCCCTGACACACACACTCATACATACATACTCTTCCAGGGAGGAAGCTGAGGCCTGAGAGAGAGGTAATTTGCCAGGTCAGACAGCAGCAAAGCCTACACTGGCAGGCACTGGTCTGTGTCGCTCTGCGGCCACGGTACAGCTCTGTGGCCAGAGGGATGGCCAGCTCAGAAAGACTCAACAGAGCACAGACGAGGGCTGTTTCCACCAAGAAACCTCAGCACCAAAGCTGGGCTATTGGCATCTCTCACCTCACTAGACCCCCATCTTGTAAAGGGAAAGGGCGTGGAGAGTAGTATTTATGAAGAACCTGTGGTGAAATGATAGAGAAGCTGTAGAAAGGTTTATGCCCCAGTTCCTACAGTTGGGCACTTCCTAGGCCAGTGGTCGGCTAACTGCAGCTCTCGAGCTGCAGTTTGCAGATCACTGTCCTAGGTGATAAGAGCAGCGTTTGTTCTAATATTTAATCTTTGATCCTGGTACTTCTGGAATTTCCTTCCTGACAGACCACTCGCCACACCAGCTCAGTGGTGCTGCCCCAGGGGACTCTGTCTGCCCAGGGGACGATCGCAAAGGCTGTGCTCGATGTTGCCCATCAAGCACGGTCACTCTGGAGTCCAAAGTAAGGCACCGAGCTTCAGCGGACAGTGCTGTGCCCACTGCACCCGGGCTTACCCTGAAAGACCGGCTCCGGAGGTTAACACCTGCCCTGGGTCACACAGGGGACAGGACAGTGCCTCTAGGCTCATCACAGGTTTGGTGCTGTCAACATGAAGTAGGCAGACCTTTCTTTTGGTGAAATAAAGCTTATTTAAACAAATGGGGCCCTAGCCGTCTGGCTCAGTGGATAGAATGCTGGCCTGTGGACTGAAGGGTCCCATGTTCAATTCCAGCCAAGGACATATACCTGGGTGTAGGCTTGATCCCCAGTAGGGGGCATGCAAGAGTCAGCCAATCAATGATTCTCTCTCATCATTGGTGTTTCTATCTCCTCCTTCCTCTCTGAAATCAATAAAAACAGATATTTTTTAAAACGGTAGTTTATGTCACCCAGATGCCTTCAGCAGGTAGTTCTCTTGGTGCTTATGCAGCATGGTTGCTTTGGTGCTTACACTTGCTGGAGAACAGGAGGCACAACAGGAAAGAGGGCTCCAGCTCAGCCCGTGCAACAGGGAAGCATTAGCCGTCCTGGGACCGCAGTCCACGCAGAGCTTGCTGCTGCCATGTGGTTGGCTGCCACACTGATAAATCCGCTCCTGTAGGTGGAAGATGTCTTCAGTCTCTCTGGAGGAGGCTATGTAATCCTGTGCTATTTCAGTGAACAGTTTCTGAAATTTTTTTTTTCCCCCAACACATTTTCCCCAAGGCATGAAGTCAGTCCTTTCTGGCATGGCAGACACCCAGATGGCTGGAGTGAGAGTGGGGGTCCCACACTCTTCTTTAACTGGAACACTCAGGAGCGGCCCTTGAGTGGGATGCCTCCAGCACGCTCTCCACCCTCCCGGCCTGTCTGTTTGCTGTGGGGATGGACAGAGACAGCAAGCAGTTCAAAGGCAAGAACTGGCTCAGATATGGCCCATGTGTCAACAGACTCTACAAGACAATACTCCATCAGATCAGCTCATGCAGAACATGGCCTTTCTTCAGCCTTTAGCTGGAGGGGACGTCGGGAACTTGTGTCTGCTTTCTCTCTCCGCGTTCATAGCTCCGCCCCGAGCAGCTCAGAAGGGGGAGGTTGTTTCCTCACCTATGTGGGCAGCTGGCAGAACCAGGGCCCAGATCCTGACTCAGCCTCCCCATCAAAACCTACGGGGAGCAAGGACCCAGGAGTTATAAACACACTTATGGATGTCTTTGTGACGTTAGTGGGTAAATATCCTCACACATATCCCCACTGAATAAATATGAATTGATGCTCGGCCTGGAGTCCCTGGTGCCCCGAGGGTGGGACGGGGGTGTGGGGAAGGTCCAGCCTGCTCCCCACGAGGCCTCACATGGGTGAGCCAACCTCTCCGTATCTTCATTTCCATGGGCAACAGAACTGCTATGCCTAACCTGCTCAGGGTTGTGAGCATTAAAGAGATAAGTTAGTGGAACATGCTTGTCAGCACAGCAGATGTTCAGTACATACTGGCTTTTCTAATGACCAAATTTCCCTTTCCAATAATCTGAAGGCCAGAGGATAGTGAAATGTCACTCCAAGTTAAGAAAAACAGTCAAGGATTTTCATGACAAAACCACGTGAGGGGTCTTCTAGCTTGAGATAGGGAGACACCTGGAGACTTGAAGGGTGGCTCATCTGAGTTGAGTGTGTTGAAAGCATAAAAGGCATACCAGATTTGGAATACTTATTTTGAAAAAAAAAAAAGAATCTAGCCGAGACCGGTTTGGCTCAGTGGATAGAGCGTCAGCCTGCGGACTGAAAGGTCCCAGGTTCGATTCCGGTCGGGGGCATGTACCTTGCTCGTGGGCACATCTCCAGTGTGGGTTGTGCAGGAGGCGACTGATCGCTGTCTCTCTCTCATCGATGTTTCTGACTTTCTATCCTTCTCCCTTCCTCTCTGTGAAAAATCAATAAAATATATTTTAAAAAAAAGAATCTAAAATACCTCATTAATAATGTTAAAATACTGATTATATACTTGTTGATATAACACCTTGGGCATGTTGGGTTGGATAAAATGTATTATTAAAGTTAATGTCACCTGCCTTGTCTTCCCTTTTAAAATGTGGCTCCTGAAAACTACACTACTTAGATGTCTCGCTCTGTATTTTTTTGGACCATGCTATTCTAGAACACTGAGCTCCATCCTGGGACCAGGACAGAGGTAAGGTGTCTCCCTAAGGTGCTGCATGAGAGTAACTGGATCACCCTAACTGTCTTGGCTCAGTGGATAGAGCATCGGCCTTTGGACTGAAAGGTCCCAGGTTCAATTCCAGTCAAGGGCATGTACCTTGGTTGCAGGCACATCCCCAGTGAGGGGTGTGCAGGAGGCAACTGATGGATGTTTCTCTCTTATCGATATTTCTAGCTCTCTATCCCTCTCCCTTCCTCTCCATAAAAAAATCAATAAAATATATTTTTAAAAAAGAAAAAGAAAAAGAAAGTAAGTGGATCACAAGGGAAGAACACAGCCAAAGATGTCATAGACTGCTAACCGCACGGTTAACTAGGCTCCCTGCTACCCTGTACAGTCACATGGAAAGTTCAAATGTCCATTCAGTGATCTCCTCGTCCTCCCTGCCATGTCCATCACAGTCTCCACCAGCTGCAGGTTAGAGCGTGACATTTTTATCACCATCCACAAATACACTGACTGACGCACAGGACCTGGGGAAGGGTGAGCCCTGCTTAAGACCATGTCCTGGCCACTGTCAGCCAGGACACTCCTGACCACCCGAGCTCCTCCCTCCTTTACTGAGTTCATGTCTCCCACCGCGCACTGCAGCTCCTGTTCACCGAGATGCATCCAGCACAGCAGACTGTGCGATGCAACATGCACAGCTCCCTTACAGCGTCTCCTTGGGCTTTCCCCACAAAACCCACATCAACGTTTATCTATAACGCCATCAATGTATGGCCACTGCCAAGACAAAACAAACAACAACAACAAAACAGTGAGGTAAAGGAAACCTTTATTAAGGAATTGGACTCAAAGGACAATCCTACCCGTCCTTCATTCTGGGGCAATCTCTCGCCAGCCTTGGTCTCAAAGGATGTTCTATTTAACTGCTGAGGGCAAGAGATGGGTGGGCGGTGTTGAGAAAGGTCTTCAGATGCTGGCCAGCTCTGCTTTTGGGGAAAACAGACAGGTGACCCTTTAAAAGTAGTTGTTTCCAGCTGGTCCACTAATCTAGCTTTGTCTCATTTGAACGGTATCACGAGTGAGCGGGTAGAAGAAAAAACAAACACCTGGAGAACAAGGGATGAGCAGTCAGGTTCCAAATCTGGCCGGAGACCGGACCCAGCCACGTACTGGATCTCCGAGTGGGCAGGCGGGCCGGCAAGCTTCTCCACCTCTTACAAACACTGCGTGTGCACAGGACGTGTGCACAAGGCTGGCTCCCCGGTCTCTAAGCTGGCTGTAAATCCTAAAGAAAAGCAGCCAGCCCTGTGCCCGCGGTGTGAGCTGCATATCTTGGCAGGAGGCAGAAGCGTGCAGGGCCCCCAGCCCAGCTCTGTTTCTGCGCCTTCCGCTGAGCGCCTGTGGCTGAGGCTGGCGAGCCCAGCGCACCCTTCCTGCACCCTTCCCGCCGCAGGGTGGCCTCCAGTGCCTGCACACAGCAGTTTCCCTCATGAACAAGCCTTCCTGCCCATTGAGCACTATATTTAGAGCCATCTCTTGGCATGCTAGCTTATATTTCTGGGCTTCCTGCCACTCAGACCAAAAAAAAAAAAAAAAAAAAAAAAAAAAAAAAGGCGGGCGGCGGGGTGGGGTGGAAGATAAGAAAAGCGGGTTGGGTCCCAGTGCTGACTCAAACAGCAAGCATGCAGCTTGGCCTCCCCATGCACTTCGGTCAGAGGTCCCTCCTGCTTTAGAGCAGCCACCCTGACACAGCTCTGCAGACGCTCCCCCTGCTTCTCTAGAGGCAACATGTCCCCCTAAAGGGCATTTTAAAATATGTATTTTATTGATTTTTTTACAGAGAGGAAAGGAGAGGGATAGATTTAGAGACATCAATGAGAGAGAAATGTTGATCAACTGCCTCCTGCACACTCCCTACTGAGTATGTGAGCGCAACAAAGGTATATGCCCTTGACTGGAATTGAACCTAGGAACCCTTGAGTCTGCAGGCCAACATTATCCACTGAGCCAAACTGGTTAGTGTTAAAGGGCATTTTGTAACGAAGGAAGCAGTGAAGCAAATTTCTAGGGAAAGACCAGGATGTTTTGAAATGTTAAAGTAGCACCAGTCATGCTGGGACTGTCAACCATCCCTGAAAAAAGTTATTCCAAAACTGTGCGGTTGCTGGGATGGGATCACACAGGGCTGGATGGCCCGCCTCCTCACCCTGCACCACAGGACTGGAAAAACATTTGGCCTTTGGGAATATCAGGCTCTTCACCAGGAAGGGAAGCCACAGGAACAGAGTCCTGTACACAAACATGCTGAGCCAGTGCTCTGGTGCTAAGCGCAGTACTAGGGGAAGGACACCATCCGCCCATCCCTGAAGTGGAAGGGTCCAACTCGTGTTTTCCTGCAATCACGTGCACTGAGGTAAGCTCACCATTTCTTTCAGGTCAAGTCCCCGCTGGACATGAAACGTAAGCCAGAACTAAACCTTTGTCGTTTAAATGTCTGAATCCAAGGTGGCTGGGGGTTGCTTGTTACCACAGCAGGTTGAGCCTGACCTGACCATTGAGGCACTTAGCAAACAATGACCAATGGGAGTGACAGTCCCTCAGGGTCCTGGGACCAAGAAAGCCCTCAGGAAAGCCCTCAGAATAGTGCTCATCCCATCCCACTACAGTACAAGATTTGGGTCAACTTCCAGCTCCACCAACACCCACTTGGTAGGTGTCTATGGATTGTCACCTGTGCTGGGCCTTTTGTACAGTGTCACACTTGCTGAGCATTTTAGACAGAACCACAGGCTGACACAGCCATTTTGCTAACATCCACACCTTATTTGCAAAACTGGCTTTGGAACTGTGTTCTCCAACTCAATTTCAGATATTAAAATGATTTGTTTAGGACTGTAAGAAGACCATCATCGCTTATAATAATGAAATAGCTAATACTTATTAGGCTCTAACTGTATGAAAGGTACTGTTTGATAAGTTTTATGCATGCTACATCATTTACACTTCATAAAAACCTTAGCAGTGCTTTGGCATGGTTCAGTGGTTGAGCATCGACCGATGTTACCAAGAGGTCATGGTCTGATTTCTGGTCAGGGCACATGCCTGAGTTGTGGGCTCAAACCCCAGTGTGGGGCATGCAGAGGGAGCTGATGCATGATTCTCTCTCTCCCTCTCTTTTCCTCTCCGAAGCAAATAAGAACATATTAGAAAACAGCAACACAGTAGGTGGGCAACGGCACAGCACATCAGTTCCAAAGCACACAGTTCTGTCCACATTCTAAGATGTTTGAAATCAGGGTACATCTCACAATCAAGTTACACAATTTAATTGCAAGCGATTTTTCTTTTTGAGTTACTCATAAAATAAAGTTGTATTTAAAATAAAATGCATGCTGCCTCAGATACAGTAAAATATGATATTATTAGCCCTATTTCACAGACATAGAAACTCAGACCTGGAGAATTTGAGTAACTTGCCCAAGGTCATACAGCAAGTAAAGGGCAGAGCAAGGATGTGACTCAGGTTTTTCTGGCTCAAAGCTCACAGTCTAACTGGTAAGTACACTGCCAGAGCCACAGGTTTTAGAAACACTCGTTCATTTAGCACTTATTCTCTATGACAAGCCCCGACCGGGAAGGCAGGGTTGCTGGGGCACCCAGAGGAGCAGGACAGCTTTTCCTCCATCCAGCCAGGGTCTGTGGTTGAGCTTCCCACTTTGACGGGCTCCAGAGTAGCAGCAGTAGCTCTAGGTCCAGGCTTCCTTTTCTTCACTGAGAGCTGTTTTGTTCAACAGCTAAATATCGCACTCCCATGAGCTGCCTTCCACGGGTGAGTCCGGTTTAAGTCAACATTTTAGTGTAACAGACAGACTTCTCCTCCTCCTAGTCACACCCTCATGTGCTACCCTTCCCGGTGTGTGGGCAGGGTCTGGGATTTGCTTGTAACCAACAGATTGGCAGAAGGGACGGGTGTCACTGTGGATTAAGCCGCAGGCTGTGGCTTCCATCTTGCCAGCAGACTGTAGTGTGGACTCTGATGAAGCGAGTTGCCACGCTGGGGAGGCTCACGTGGGAGGGAATCGAGGCGGTCTCTGAACATCAGTCAGCTAGGAGCTGGGCCCGCAGTCCGATGCCCAAAGGGAGGGGACCCCTGCCAATAACCCCCCAGGTGAGCTTGAGAGGATCCCTCCGCAACCAAGGTCCAGAGGAGACCTGGGCCAGCCGGCCTCTTACATGCAGCCTCAGGAGAGGGAGTGGCGTTCTGTGGGCACTGGGCCAGGCCGCACCCACTGGGTGCCACTCACCAGCAGGAGCTCCCTGTCTGGTTGCTGCCCAAAAACACTCCAGGTAACACTTTGGAAAAGCGAGTGGACTTTCCACTGTCCTGTCTCGAAAGGGCTCTGGTACAAGCGTTTTCCAAAGACACCTTCCCCTTCTCTGCCAGGAGCACCTTCTGCATTCAGAGCTGCCTCTCCACCCAGGCGCGCCCTGCTCTGCGCTCTGCGAGGGCTTCCCTTGCTCACAGCGCAGTGTAAGGGCACAGCACCCACAGGGAACACAGCCAGAACTATTGTGAAACTAAGTCTGGTGCCTTATCGGGCGATCACTTGGTAAGGTTTTTAAATCTCATCTCTATGTTGTATATCTGAAACTATTATAACAGTCATGCCAACTACAAAAACTTAAAAAGAATCCTTGGATCTCCTAAGCACCTTGGGCTTCCAAAGAATCTAACCTGGCTTTCCTGAGACTTTTTTGGCATTCAGCTCCCTGGAAATCTCTAGCAACTGTTCCCTCCACCTCCCCACCCCCATGCTCAGACAACCTGTGAGCCAAGGCTCCAGGGCAAGCCTGATGCCACAGCATCTTTTGTAAGATAGAGCTGAGGAGGAGGGATC
>JAAGEH010000040.1:23898213-24024924 GCA_011751065.1 Lasiurus cinereus
AGCAGTGGAAGAGGGAGTGGTGGAGGAGGGAGCGGTGGAGGAGGGAGTCCTGGAAGAGGGAGCAGTGGAGGAGGGAGCAGTGGAAGAGGGAGCGGTGGAGGAGGGAGCGGTGGAGGAGGGAGCCCTGGAAGAGGGAGCCGCTGCAGGACAGGGGAGGAGTAAACACTGCGTCTGAGGCAGATCGAAGAGATATGGAACATACTGAAACCAGCAGAGGGTGAGTGTCAGTGACTCAATGTGGGCAGTGAGGCTTCCACCCCAGGACACCAGACCACTGCACAAGCCAACGGGATTTTCCTTGCGGATGCCTGATAAAAACAAACTCAAGCTCGTGTGTCTTTTTAAGTGATCACCTCCAAGAAGAACCTCAGAGGCTGGGAGAGTCTGTCCCATCCCTGTGCTTCCAGCTCTCAGCGGGCATGTGCGTGCCTGCCCAGCATAGAGGGGTCTGCTCACTGACAGTAAACACATTCTTGCATATTTTTCTGTCTAGTTGGAGGGCACTGGCTTGCTCGGAGCCAACTACTGACAGATTCCCACTGGATCCATCTCTAATATGAACAGAACATCTTCGACAATCCACGTGGAAAGAACTGGGCGACAGCCCGAGGCCCAGTTTTCTTTGGGTTTTTAACTGGATGCGTAAGGTCAACATCAGACATCAGGGCAGTGAGCATCACCCTCTCCAACTTGGTTCCATCCAGCGCTGTGCCGGACTGGCACCCTGGCTCCTGGGGTGACTCCTTTTATTTTATTTATTTTTTACTTTTTAAGTTTTTCTTTAAAAAAAGATTATTTTTAGAGAGAGAAGAAGGAAGAGGGAGAGAGAAACATCAATGTAAGAGCAAGATGTCAATCAGCTGCCTCTAGCACACCCCATATTGGGGATCAAGGCTGCAATGTGGACATGTACTCTGACTAGGAATGGAACTGGCAACCTTTTGTGACGACTCTCAACCAACTAAGCCAGGGCTTAAACTTTTATTTTTCAATTACAATTTACATTCAATATGACTTCACATCAGTGTCAGGTGCACAGCGCAGTGGTGAAGGCCGCTGTTAACACCCCTCACCCCCCTCCTTCCCACCATGTTTAGAGATGTCACATTTTTTGACATTAAACCACATAGCAGTATTAATAGCAGAGAAATCAGCAAACGATAAAAATCAAGGCTTCCCTTTTTCTTTTATTATTTCTGGAGAGCTAAGTTCTTGAAGATAAATAGATTTCTAAGTCATTTTCAACAAGTTATTTTTCAGCGTTTACAGTGTAGGTCAGTGCAGACAATACTTCACTGTGTAGGCAGACCTGTGGAGTCTGTATGCGGATGAGGCTGAATCTGTGGTAGGCAACATTTTGTACTATCAGCCATCACTTACTTGCCTATCCCAAATGCGTCGTTCTCTGAGAATTTAGTGCTTGTCTGCTTCTCGCTTTACCCGGAGTGTGGTGAAAACGAGAAAATTATACAGCAAGAACCACAATAAGATACACTTGTTTGAATATTTCTCTTTCTGAACATTTCTAGAGTGAAATGGCAAGTGATGGACATTTTCCCTCATACACAGACAGATGCTGCCTGACATGAGAATTATTTTTTTTCCTTGAAAGCAGAAAACCAAGTCTATTATGAACAGTAAAAACTTAGGTAAGAGAAAGAACATTTACCTTAATGACCAAGAGTAGCTCATAAAGTTGGCTTGAAAATATCATTTGTATTTGATGTGCAATTTTTCAACATTTTTAAACTTCACATTTTGATATATTTTTTCTAAGCAATATCCACAATCATGATTTTTCATAGCTGCACAATATTCCACGATTCATTAAATAGTCCATTATTGCTAAACATTTAACTCTTGCAATGTTTCACTTTTATAAATAATATGAATGATAAGTTTTCACATATACCTTTCACCCTATCCACTACTTTGGATTCTTAAGCTAGAGTCTGTGAAATTTTATTTTGAACAATTTCACATCTACTTTGACATTTGGGTTTCTCTGCTGGCTGCCTCACTTGTGTGTTATTCTTGATGCATTTTGGACTGCTCTCAGGCAGTCTCATCTTCCTCCCCTGACTTTCAGGGTCTGGGCTGACACTGGGACAGACCGCCTGGGGGGGGGGGCGGGGTCCTGGGTCTCTCTGCTTCCTTCCTTCCTTTTTTAAAAAATGAATATACACATTTTATTTTATTATTTTGTAATCAAAGAATTTTCAGTTACAGTTTACATTCAATATTACTTTGTATTAGTTTCAGGTGTACAGCATACTGGTTAGGTAACCATATACTTCACAAAGTGTCCCCCTGATATTTCCTGGCCCACCTGGCACTGAACATGGATATTACAGTATTATTGACTATTTTCCCTAGGCTGCACACTTCACACCCCATGACTGCTTTTAACTACCAAATCTGTACTACTCAGTCCTTTCACCTTGTCCCCCAGCTCCCCAAGGCCCTTCGTCCCCTTGCAACTATCAGTCTATGCTTAGTATCTATGAGTCTGTCTCTCTTTAGTTTGTCCATTAGATTCCACATATAAGTGAAACCCTACAGTATTTGTCTTCTCCGTTTTAACCCTTCTCGTGCTTCGGCTCCCCTTACTGGGAAATGGTGATAACACATCTGCTGACTTTATTTAAATAAAGTCCTATAAATATGAAGCATGGAACGCTGCTCCGTGTACTAGTATAGTAAATGCTGTGTATGCCATAGTTATCGCTAAATCTTTAAAGTCATAACTCCGCAGGCACCAGAGAGGCCCCATGTGGACTGAACGAATAATTCCATATATGAGAGACCTGGGCTTAAACTTGGCCCCTTGTGAAGGAGACTGCCCTCTGACAGAGCCCTTAAACCGAGATGCTTCAACCTGCAGCCAACGGACGTCCCACGCCCACGTCCAGGAGAGCCTAGAAGAGAGATGAGACTCAGTGATGCTCTGCTGGTCCTTCGAGGAAGGGTATTCTGCAGGGAAGTGGGTTGTTCTGCCGGGGAGTTGGGGGCAGAGATGGGTAAACAGTAGGTTTTTAAGAATACTTTTCTCATTGTTAATGTATTACATTTGCAAACAGCATAGGTTACATTTGCTTTTAAAAAAATTATCATTTGAAGTCAATTTTAGGACGTTGCTTCCACAGCGAACATGCACAGTGACTCCTAGAATAAAGGAGCACAAACAGGCACGCGCTTGGGCGACGTGGTGCACCCTGGAAGAGGCGCGCTAATACCCGAGCTGCCTGCACAGGGCCGCGGGCCGATCCCATGGGACTTCCACAGGGCCGGAGCCTGGGACCCGGAAAGCCAGACATCAGGGAAACGCGGCCGATGCGTCAAACAGAGCCATCTGCACTGGGTCCACGGTACGGCCAGACTCCGTCATCACATCAACTCTTCCAAGTTGGCCCAACACGTGCCTCTAACCCTAAATTCTGCTCACCCTTTTTGACTGCCTCCTGCCATGACCAGCCCTGCGGCCCTAAAGCTTGTAAATGCGGGTGCAGCGCAGTTCACCCACTGGGCTAAGAAGTGCCAGACCACCGTCTACTACACCGGTCCCGTCTCAGGGTCACCTGAGCAAGGCCCCGGGAGCCCCTGAGCGTGATTTCTGCTGGGACGCTCAGCCCCACAGCACAGTCTGTTAGGTCTGGAATCCTGAGGAGCGCAGTCTCCTAGGCTCGAGGGGGAAGCTCTTCCTCAGGAGCGTCACTGTGGCCTGAAAGGGATCCACACGCTCCTAGCAGGTGGCCGAGCCCGTGAGGCCTGTCCTTCCAGGTACTTGCTTCTATCAGTGGACTTCATCGCAATGAAAGACTTTCGTCTTTGGCGACTGGATTATTTGGGGTTTGGCTATAAGCTATGTTGTATGATAGAAACCACTGAAAAATAAAAACATATTTAACTACCAACACTCCACTTGATGAAAATAAATACCGTAGTATAAAAAATATTATGACGGGATTTCTAACATTACTCACACCCAGCAAAAGAAGAAAAGTTGGTTTATTTATGTTGGTTCTGGCTAAAGATATGTCATACCTAGAACTGATTGATATTTGGGTCCAAAAAAAACTCAGGCCCCACTTCTGGACTCCGTACTGAGCTGATGACTTAGTGCTTACTTCTCAAAGTTCTATATTAGCCATCAGGAAATAGAGATAAAATAATAATAACAGCTTAATATTGTATGCTTCCTATATTCTAGCTACATTCCATGCATTATTTTTAGAAAAAAATCTTTATTATTGAAAATATTATAGATACCCACTTTGTTCCCCCATTGCCACCTCCACCTGGTTCCTACCCCACCCAGGCCTTCACTTCCCACTGCCTGTGTCCATAGGTAATGCATATCCTATATAATCCCCCTATATAATAAAAAGGTAATATGCAAATTGGCAGTCACTCCAACACACAAGTTGGCCACCCCCATGTGGATACATCTTGTGGTTGCCAACAGGGGAGGGCAGTTGGGGGTGATCAGGCCTGCAGGGGAGGGGAGTTAGGGGCAACCAGGCCAGCAGGGGAGGGCAGTTAGGGGTGACCAGGTCAGCAGGGGAGGGCAGTCAGGGGTAATCGGGATGGCAGGAGAGCAGTTAGGCATCGATCAGGCTGGCAGGGGAGTGGTTAGGGGGTGATCAGGCTGGCAGGCAGAAGTGGTTAGGGGCAATCAGGCAGGCAGGCAGGTGAGCAAGCAGTCCTGGAGAGGGATCCCAGATTGAAAAAGGTGCAGGCTAGGCGGAGGGACACTCGCCCCCCCTGCACAAAATTCATATGCATATAAGTTCTTTGGCTAATCTGTTCTCCCCTCCCTTCCCTTGAAATTCCTCAGGCTGTTTCATGTTTCCATGCCTGGTTCTATTTTATTCATCAGAACAAATCATTAGATTCCTTGTTCATTTATTTTGATTTTTAGATTCAACTGTTGCTAGATATGTATTCATTGCCATTTTATTGTTCATATTTTTTTATTTTTTTCTTCTTTCTCTTCTTTGAGCATACCCTTCAATATTTCATGTAATACTGGTTTGGTGGTGATGAACTCCTTTAGCTTTTTGTCTGTGAAGCTCTTTATCTGACTTTCCATTCTAAATGATAGCTTTGCTGGGTACTATAATCTTAGTTATAGGTTCTTGCTATTCATCACTTTGAAAATTTCTTGCCACTCCTTTCTGGCCTGAAAAGTTTCTGTTGAGAAGTCAGCTAACAGTTGTATGGGTGCTCCCTTTATAGGTAAGTAACTGTTTTGCTCTTGCAGCTTTTAAGATGCTTTTTATCTTTAGCTTTTGGTATATTAATTATGATGTGTTTTGGTGTGGTCCTCTTTGGGTGCCTCTTTGGGATTCTCCTTGCTTCCTTTTTTTTAAAATTTTAATTAAATCTTTATTATTCAGATTATTACATTTGGTTTTTTTTTCCCCTCCATAGCACCCCTCCACCCAGCTCCCATCCTTCCCTCCCTCCCGTTGACCTCATCCATAGGTGTATGATTTTTGTCCAGTCTCTCCCTGTATACCCCTCACCCCTTTCCCCTTGAGAATTATCAGTCCACTCCCTTTCAATGCTCCTGATTTTAGTATATTCACCAGATTATTCTGTTGATCAAATTTTTAATTCACTTAATTTTTAGATTCACTTGTTGATAGATATGTATTTGTTGTTCATAATTTTTTGACTTTAATCTTTTTCTTCTTCCTCTTCTTAAAGAGTACCTTTCAGCATTTCATATAATACTGGTTTGGAGTTGATGAACTCCTTTAGCTTTTTCTTCTCTGTGAAGCTCTTTATCTGCCCTTCAATTTTGAATGATAGCTTTGCTGGAGAGATTATTCTTGGTTGTAGGTTCTTGCTATTCATCACGTTGAATATTTCTTGCCACTCCCGTCTGGCCTGCATCGTTTCTGTTGAGAAATCAGCTGACAGTCGTATGGGTGCTCCCTTGTAGGTAATGAACTGTTTTTCTCTTGCTGCTTTTAATATTCTCTCTTTGTCTTTTGCTCTTGGTATTTTAATTATGATGTGTCTTGGTGTGGTCCTCTTTGGATTCCTTTTATATGGGGTTCTGTGTGCTTCCTGGACGTGTAAGTCTATTTCTTTCACCAGATGTGGGAAGTTTTCAGTCATTATTTCTTTAAATAGGTTTTCAGTATCTTGCTCTCTCTCTTCTGGCACTCCCACAATTCTGATGTTGGTACGTTTGAAGCTGTCCCAGAGTCTCCTTACATTATCTTCACATTTTTGGATTCTTTTCTCTTCTTGCTTTTCCAGTTGAGTGTTTTCTGCTTCTTTATATTTCAAATTTTTGACTTGATTCTTGCCTTTCTCTAGTCTGCTGTTAGGACTCTGTATAATATTTTTTATTTCAGTCAGTGAATGTTTCATTTCTAGTTGGTCCTTTTTCATCTCCTCTTGGGACTTGATAAATTTATCCATCTTTTCTAGCATATTCTTGAAAAACCTTATAAGCGTGGTTTTGAACTCTATATCCAGTCGTTTTTTTTCCTCCATTTCTTTTGTTTGTGATCCCTTCCCTTGTCTTGGCATTTTCACTATGTCAGGGAAACTTCTGTGTTGGATTCAGCCTTATAATCTGCTTCCTTTTCTTGTAAGTCTATTTCTTTCAGTAAGTCAGTGTCACACCGTGTGTAGGGAATCACTGCTCAGCATGAAAAGAGCAGGTTGGGCAGAAGCAGCTGGGAGGGTCACATCCTGGCCATCATCCTGGGCTCATCGATGTTGTTTTGTCTGTCCAGATGTGAGCCACAGGAGATGAAACAAAAATTCTAGTGGCCGGGTATGGGCTCAGGAATCCAGCCTCGAAGCATCCCCGGTCAGTCTGATCCAAGTGGTCTTTTAATATGAGGGTTGGCAAACTTTTTATATAAAGGGCCAGAGAGTCCATTTCTGAGGTTTCTGCAGTAAAATTTTACTATGTATCCTAATATTTGAATTTCATGAGTCATTTTCACATGTCATGAAATATTATTCTTTTTTTATATGTATTTTATTGATTTTAGAGAAGAAGGAAGAGGGAGAGAGAGATAGAAACATCAATGATGAGAGAGAATCATTGATTGGCAGCCTCCTGCACACTCCCTACTGGGGACTGAGGCTGCAATGCAGGCATGTGCCCTTGGCCAGAATCAAACCTGGGACCCTTCAATCCACAGGCTGACGCTCTATCCATTGAGCCAAACCAGCTAGGGCTATTCTTTTTAAGAACACTTTTCTCTTCAACTATTTAACAATGTACAAGAACAGGTGGTGAGCCAGATTTGGTCTGCGGCCATCTGGTTTACCAGCCCGCTTCAACTCCAGGCCGCATGCAAATGGCTGCTTTAAGTGCTGGTGCTGGGACTTTTGAAGCCAGTGGCGTCGAGACTTGAAGTGGCGGAAGGGAGGTGTTGGGACATCTGATGCACCGGAACATTCCCAGCAGGTGGCAGCCCTGCCCAGAGCAGCGTCCACAATGCGTGCGACCACACTGCCGAAAGAGAGGTACTCTCAGGAACATGGTCTGCCACTGTGAGGTCGGCTTAATTGACAGGGGGCCTGGGTAGAGCAGCGATGGGCAGCCCCTGGTGCAGGCTGCAGCCGCCTCAACAAACCCTGGTTTCTAGTGTCATTCCATCTGACTTGTCCACTGAAGAACGTCTCAGAGCATGGGTGGTGGTGTGTGGGGGGTGATATAGTCTCACATTCACCCTTTTGTAAGTCCCTCATACTTTACATGTGTTCAATGCAACTGGAAACAAATGGCTTGCAATGTATTGCCCAGTGCTGGATGGTGAGCAGTCACCACAACGTCACAGAGCTGCTACTGGGTTAGAGACGTAGCCTCCTCCTGGGGCAGTTGCTGCCACCTCATGTCCACGCATCGGGCTCGGCCTGGCCTGGCGAGGAGAGGCACGTGCAGCTTCCTCTGCCTGGGCCAGACACCAGTGCATCACAGAGATCTATGGCAGAGCAGGTGCAACAGCATCTCCACAAGCTGAACTCGGGGCTCAAACCAGGTGAAGTTTGAGTGGGACGGACCACACTATCTGCATGTACCTGGACAGAGACCGGGTTATAAAAGGCCAAGCTGGAGCTGACCTCGGAGCACTTGGGGATGCTTCAACCACCGTCTCAGGCTGGTGAAATGTGGCTGCTCACGGCCTTAATGTGATTTTTGGCTGCATTAATGCCATCACGACATCCAGATAAATACAAGAGTCCCCTGTGCACTGAACCGTCAGAGGATGATGTGTGGAGTCCTGGCAGCTATGGGCTGCAGGCTAGAGAAGGGACCTTCAGACAAGGTGGGAGGAAAGGCCTGCAGTAAACCGGTGATCAGAGGAGGACCAGGGAGGAGGGATGGAAAAACCTATTTTACTGAGAACATTGGTATTGTCAGGAATGTTTTTGAGGAAGTACTTGGAAGTATTTGGAAATGAGAGAAATGGCACATTTTGGAAGGTAAACTACACAATGAATGCATAATGGGCCAAAGCCCTAAACGTTTACGCGCTCGGGCTCCTAGAAAACAGACCTCAGGTAACCACGCTCAGCACCACGGGGATCTGGTCTGGGGAAGTGAGCCTGCAGGAAGGATGCGATGCTGCAGTCACACATACCGTAACTGTCACAGGGAAGAGAGGGCTGGGGCTGCCCCGCAGAGCAGAACCACACTGATATGCCAGCTATTTGACGTTAACATGAAGAAAAAGGATGTAAAGACCAGAACTTGCTTTTGAAAAGGAATGGGCTGGCGCTGACATGTCATAAACCCTGTCCACACGTGTGCTGGGCGCCTGGCCTCGGCCTGTCCTGGGCAGGGGCGGGGCCAGCCACTCGCAGGTCTCCTTGGCAAGACACTGAACCTGTAGTAAGAGCCGCTTTAACAAAACCGGCTTGTTGTCTAAACCCATGTGCTTGTAGCCCAAAGATTGGGATTTATTATCAAGAAACGAATAAATGAGACTCCTGGTTAGTCGTATACAAAAAGAAATACAGAAGTAAACATATTACAGAACAGAAGAGGCCTGCTCTCACTGAATAAAGGTGGCTGGGCAGAGTCTCGAGTATGCAGCAGAATCGCTAAGTTTATAGCAAATACTTGAACCATTGCGAAACCTCCGCAGAGGTGCTCTCTGGGCTGACATGGAGGTCTGGAATGAGCCCCAAGAAAACCAGAAGATTCCGGACACCTTTTCCAGAAATGCTGACAGAACTTCTCTTTACCTCTCCTTTCCCTCAAAAATTACGCATATGGGACCCCCCCCCCACCCATGCATGCACACACAGACACCTTCATTCTCTTTCAACACGCGAGAAGGGTCCAATCTTGTCACCAGCCACCCAGACATGCCTATGCAGGAAAACAAGCAACACCAGTTCCCCCTCCCGTCGCCCTTCCCCGGAGGGGGAGCTGGACAGCAAGGCAAGGCTTTCAGCAGCACAGCCTGGTGCCTTGGAGGGCAGCGGAGCCTCAGTCTGAAATCTACATGAAAAAGGTGCATTTCAGTGCAGTCCCTGTGAATGGCCGATTCCTCTCGCTTTCTTTCTTTTTTTGTTTTGATAGCCAGGCGAATTTCATTGCCTCACTTTCATCACTCCCCAGTGTATTTTCTGGTGACATCATCGTGGCCCAGACCCCTCCCTCCCGCAGCTTTCTGGGGCCTGTGGCTCATGCTGGAGCTTGTGATTAATGACCAGGTACCACAGTGTGTTGTGAAGAGAGAAGAAAACAATTACAAAAGCACTAACTTTAAAAGCTTGTCTCAATTACAATATATTTCCACCTCAGAGCGCCACTCCCGAGAGCAGGGAAAGAGTGTCTGCCATAGCGACTCCTCAGGTTCCCATTTTCCCATATTAGCAGGATTGCAAATCTATTTTCAAATTCCAAAATCGAAACAACCAGGTAGCATGAATTTATAATACATTTTATTTTTCTCATTAAAACCCCATGCCTGACAATGATCAGAATTTTGTCCAAATGCAGTGACATAATTTTAAAAAAGTGTTGGATGGAGGAAAGCAGCTGAACGGTTCCATAAACATGACAAAGGAAAACCAACAGAATAAAACCGACTCAGTGGAACCGAAGTCATCACCATAAAAGTCCAGCAAATGTGGTCTTGAGTTAGGGACTGTTGTCTTTTACAGCCATGAAATTCACAACTTTTAACAAGACACGAAGGAAAAAGAAAGTAACAAAATGGAGAGGCCACAGTGCCAGCTGCCCACTCTATCCCCAGCTCCCCTCTTTCCTGCTACCAGCATGGCTGCTGGCTTGGGGACAGCAATGCTATCAGCTAGAAATTACATTCCCAGGCCGCAGAGGCGGCTGGATGACAATTCTGTCCAATGAGATGTAATGGAAGGCGCAGGGTGGCCTTTGGGCACGGGAAACCAGGCAAAGTGTCTTCAAAGGGCACCCCACTCCGCACCGGCTGCTCTTTGCCTCCCCGAGGCTCTGCCTGGGAGAGGGATGCTGGGAGCTGCAGAGCATCTTAGTCCTGGAAGGCGCCGGCAGGGGAGGAAGGCGGCCACAGGTCCCGGGGCCCAGGTTGCTAGTGCTCAGCTCTGAGTGGTGTCCATAGGACTGCTTGAGTGGAGGGAAAGCTCATTGGGCCAGCCACCCTCGGTGAGGTTGCTGCGACATGTTGCCCAACTCATTGTAACAAACAGAGTGTCCTGCACCCTTAAGGGATTTTAAAACACCCGCTTAAAAACAAGTGATATGCTAAGCAGCACCCATTTTTAACTATTCTTTTAAAAAATGTATATTTATTGCTGAAAGCATTATAGATATCCTCTTTCCCCTTCCATCGACCCCTTCCCCCTGCTTACTTCCCCCCAGCCCCTCCCTCCAGGCCTTCACTGCACCCTTAACCAAGGATCTCTACTCGAAATATAGTCCTGATTGACGAGCAAACATACGGTCCTGAAAGTAGCTCAATCTTTCCACTAAGGATAGCTGAAAAGGAGCATCATCACCATTAGGGGGAAGATGTACATCGAAGCTCATGAGTGACACACTGGATTGCTTGGGGTCCCGGGGAGGCCTGGTGGCTGCAGCCAGAAGGCCCTCAGAGCAGCTGCAGTGACAGACATGAAGCCTCCTAGAGCACGCATGTCCTCCCATCAGAAACGCCTTCCCTCAGGTTCACTGGAAGAGGCCAGAATGTGCGCAGGTGCATGCATCAGATGACTCCCCATGACCTCTGCCCTCTGGCATTCTCCCTTGAGTGCGGATGCTCCAGGGACCTGCTTCTGACAAACAAGATGACGGACTGGCACACTTCCGACTGGGCTCCAAGGACCTCGTGACTTCTGCCTTGCTGGCAGTCCCGGTCCCTAGCACAAGAAAGGCATACTATTCTCCTAAATACTGGAGGTAAAGGAGCCTCCTCTTGCTGAGGTTGGTGTTGCTGAATCAAGCTGGCACATTGGGGAGGCACCTCACAAGGAACTGAGAGCCACTTCTAGCCATAGCCACCTCGGACCAGAGTCTCTCCACCCAACAAAGTGAATTCTGTATCAGCAAACTGGGAAGTGTGTGTCCCTGGTTGGGCCTTCACCTGTGATGCAGCCCTGCTAACACCCTGATTGCAGACTTGGGAGAGCCTGCAGCGAGCCTAGTGAAGCCACGCGGATCCGGACCCACAGAAACTGATGTGTGTTCTTTTACATCCAGAGGCTGGGGGTCATATGTTAGGTGGAAATTGGTAAACAATTCAGTTAACTTCAGGGCTATTTATAACAATAAGTCAATGGGAACAGCCAGAATGCCCACAAGGACTGGCTGAGTAAAAATAGTACACACATGTGGTACAATGCAATTCATCCATTAAAATCATGCTCTAGATCAGTGGTTCTCAACCTTCCTAATGCCGCGACCCTTTAATACAGTTCCCCATGTTGTGGTGACCCCCAACCATAAAATTATTTTTCGTTGCTACTTCCTAACAGTAAGTTTGCTACTGTTGTGAATCGTAATGTAAATATCTCTGTTTTCTGATGGTCTTAGGCGACCCCTGTAATAGGGTCGATGGACCCCCAAAGGGGTCGTGACCCACAGGTTGAGAACCGCTGCACTAGATGAATAGACAAGTATTTGTAAATTATTCTGCAGTGTATTGGTTACAATATATTTTTAAAGTTCACATCCTTCTGTGCCATATAAAACCATTATCTGGAATAAATATGCTTAATATATGCAAATATAGAGAAGGGAATAGAATCATACATAGCAAGGTGTTAGTAGTTACCACCACCTTGCTGGTGTTTTTTTATTTTATTTCTTTGCTTATCTATACTTTCAAATTGTTTAAAGTGATTGTGCATCACATTATAATAAAAACACAGCTATATGCACAGAGAAGAGGAAAAGAACAATAAACAAAAAAGGAATCCACAACAATATAGAAGCCACAATAAATCAAGGAGGCTTCACGGGTTCTTTTGGTCTAGTGCCAGCCAACATAACACTGAGACGGTATCTGACGGTCCTGGCAGGCAAAAGCAGCGAGGCTGCTAGCCACGCTACATCAGGGGAAGAAAGTCAGTGATTCGTTTCCACTGCTAACTGCCCTGGATGGAACAAAATATAAAGAAAAGAATGAAAGGAGTCATGTTGCAGAGACATCATAATCGTTGCAAATGGATAGGAATCATTACATGGACAACATCTGGAAAAGAAGAAAATTGACATCAATTGGATAAAACTGAGAGGTAATAAAGTAACAAAAGTGAGAGGCCAGTGGTTCTCAACCTTTTTCTGGCTATGCCCCACCTACGCATCTCTAAAATCTTGATGCCCGCCCCCCAGCCTTTCTCTGTGACATAGAATTCCTATCATTCAAAAAGTGACTCCTATTCACGTGGAGGAAGCCTAGAAGCCCATTAACTTGGTCTAAACAAGCTTCCAGAGAATACGGCATCCACGAAAGAAAAATAAAACAATGAAAGGACTGTTGAAGTACTGAGGAAGATATCACTAAGAAATTATTTTAAAAAATAATAGTATGAAGTGATATGAAAAAACAGCAATAAAGTTTCAAACATATAACAGAGAACAGAAATGTGTAAGTACGTCACAATATATATTTATATACTGTATATAAGACCCCTAGAACCATAAGAAGTGCAAAAAAGTCACTGTTAATAACTCATTCTCAAATCACCCCCCTGTAGGGTGTGTGCCCACGTTGGGAGCCACTGGTGCAGGCAGTGCAGGCTCAGAATGAGATGCAGACACATCAGGGAGGGAGAGACTGCATCATTGCAAAGGAAACCTTCATGTTGTATTGATGAGTTTTGACTTCCTTGCCTGGCTGACCTGTTTCTTTAGAATACAAGTAATTTTAGGGCAAAAGCTCAAGTTTCTCCCATTCTATTTATTGGTCTTATGAAGAAATACATGTATGCAGAATTGTTTAGCGTTTGATTATGGTGATAATTATCTAAGAAAAATATTAGATCACACTAACTATCAACAAAAACTGCTATTCATTTTGTAGCTCAACATTTCAAAACTCTTTCCAGGAGAAAGCCACAGAAAAAACCACCACCCAATAGCCAACCACTCTTCAGCAGACAAGTCAGCTCTTTGGGGCAGCAAGATGTCGCATAACAGACACTGAAAAGTGACTGCAATCTCCCAATATGTCTCTCGAGTCCTGGGGAGGAGGGGGAGCCAGGCCCCGTGACCTCTAGAGTCCCTGGAGGAGGACACGGAACAGGAAATGTGAGGGCTTTGCAAACAAGCCACAGGCTCTGAGAGACCCGCTTCTGTATGGACGCACCACGCGATGCCTGTGCTAGTGAGCCGACAAGTGGAGGTGATTGAGCTTTGAAAAAGCAAACTATTCAGGTAAACATGTAAAGGATTAAACTACAACCAAACTTGAACCTCGGGATGGGAGGGAAAACTTGAGGGTTATTTCCCTGCCTGGTCTGGCAATGGCCCAATGAACAGAATTCCAAGGAACTTTTTCACGTGAGTTTGTGGAAACAGATGTCAAGAGCCACAGCATACAGATAATGAAGCATCACCTGGGGACAGACGTGCAGAGGGTGGACGCGGAACTGGGCAAACCTGGGCTCAACACTAGGGGATGAGTGACAGCTTATGTCAGGGGTACAGAGAGGACCTGCACAAATCTAGCAGAGATATCTTGGGGTGGGGGGAGGTGGGCAGGCCAGAAGCCCCAGCATCTAGAGATGTGGAGATAATGCAAATGAATGACCTTGGGATTCTGAATGAAACTTGCCTTTTTTCTTAAAAAGAAAAAAATGCTGTTCCCTCTGTTTCAATGGCACCATAACTTGTAATTTTTGAGATATAAAATGTGAAACATAAGGCAAGGGGTTTTAAATCAGCGGGAGACCAATTAAAAGACTTAGACTGTCATTCAGAAGCATTCCACAGAAGGCAATAAAATGAGGGGGTGGTGGGTTCTATTTCAATAACAGAGACTGCAGAAGGATTTTATGTCTTCCAATCGTCAGCCAAATATATCCAGCACTGATCAGAACATGGGGAGTACATTTTTACACTATGTTAAGCTAAGAGAACAAAATCCATGCCTCACAAGGCTGCACCTGAACAGAGCTCTGATTCTCAGAGAGGCTGTATAAGGTTCCCTACCCCATCTCCAGTGGTTTATAATAAACAATAACTGTGCAGTTAACATAATAACGAAGTTATGTTCAGCTGTGATCTCACCATTTTATCAAAAACTAGAGGCCGAGTGCATGAAATTCATGCACAGATAGGGTCCCTAGGCTTGGTGGGCGATCAGGGCCACCCAGGGCCTTCCTTCCCTGGCTGCCAGCTGTCAGCTGGGTCCTTCCTTTGTTCCGTGCCACCTCCTGGTGGTCAGCGCATGTCATAGTGAGCAAACTTCCGAGGGGACAATTTGCATATTAACCTTCTATTATATAGGGTAGGAAACCCATCCACATTTCTTGGCAAGGGCGAACTGGCGTTTGGGGCAGGAGATATTCACTGCGCAGTACTATTTTGTGCAACCGAAACTGTCCCCCTAGACCACTGGTTCTCAACCTTCCTAATGCCGCGACCCTTTAATACAGCTCCTCATGTGGTGGTGACCCCCAACCATAAAATTATTTCCGTTGCTACTTCATAACTGTAATTTTGCTACTGTTATGAACTGAATTGTAAATATCTGATATGCAGGATGTATTTTATTGTTACAAATTGAACATAATTAAAGCATAGTGATTAATCACAAAAACAATATGTAATTATATATTGTGAAATATTTATTTCTAATGACAAATAAATGAAATTTTGTCTTGAATCGTGGTGTAGCATGGGTAACAGTCTTCATATGACAACAGTAAACTACATTGCTACACTTTGCTACACCGAGGAGCGGTCTGTTGGTTCCTAAGACCATAGGGAATAGGTGTTTTCCGCTGGTCTTAGGCGACCCCTGTGAAAGAATCATTTGAACCCCAAAGGGGTCGTGACCCACAGGTTGAGAACCGCTGCCCTAGACATTTGCAAATGCCTCTTGTGAGTAGAATGGGACTCGGTGGTGGTGACACGCATCACCCATAGAAAACAACTAGATTTGACTGCTGCAGAATTTATGTCCTTTAAATGGGGTAACCATTTGCCTCTTTGAAAAAAAAAATGGATATTTATCCAGAAACTAAATAAAGCCTGGAAGTACCGTTAACATCCCAAATTGTAGGATTCTGTCGGAGAATACATATAAAAAGTTGCAAGGAATAATTATAATAATGCATTAGGTTGAAGTATTAAATCAAATCACAAATTGCTTCAGAGTAGAATTGGATGTTTGGTTTAACTGGGAGGCCCGACTCGAAGGTGGGTGCTGACCCCGAAGATGAGGCTGTGTTTGATGATGAAGCCTGATGTTTCCTGGTGTCCCTGGTGGACGGGCCAGAAGAGCTCAACCGGTCCAAGTGCCTGAAGCATCTGCAAAAACATGACAAATGGAGGTTTTGGTGTCCAGGGTGTGGGGCCAGCGGAGTGGAAGAGTCCCAGTCTCTTGCCTTTAGGGCAGCGGTCGCCAACCTTTCAGACCTCACCGACCACCAGTGGTCCGCGACCACCGACTAGCAAGCACTGCTTTAGGGGACAGTCCTTTCCTCTCTAGCTTATACATTTGGGATTTCATGAAACACATTTAAAACACACTCTTCAAGAATTCTCCTCTTGCTTAAAACTGTATTCCCAAAGTGATCTGAAATGTTTTTCGAAGGCATAACTGACTAGCTCTCTATATCCTAACATAAAAATCAAATTTCCAAGTATTCTAAGTTAAGCCTTAACCCTCAACTCTTCCCCACCTACCAGTAGAACTCTCTTCATAGAAGGGAAGAAAAAAGGAGTTAAAGTTTAAAAGAATCAGTAACATTTTAAGCCAATAACAAAGTAACAAAGTAAACCTTTCCTACTTAGGAGTCTTTAAAAAAAATTAGACACATTTCCAAGTTTGCATGCGGCATGCATTGATCAGCTATTCATTATGTAAAGATGCATAGGCAAATGCGGGCAATGTGTGTGGGCCCTGCCAAGCCTCGCCCGCTGGCTGGTGTGGACCGTGCTCCCCTGGGGAAGTCACAGCATCTGGGGACCAGGAAACAGGCGCTTGCCCCCAGGGGGAAGATGCTTTTATGCTTTTAAAGAACTAGAACTTGACACTATCATTTAACCTGTCTTGGACTTAGATGGACCTTAACCATTTTAAGAATTATAATTGCACAAAACATAGTTACACACAGCTGGGAGTCATTCTCTAGGGGACACAGTGGAATCATGCTGCTGAGTTTTCCCCATGAAATACCTCTTGAGCCAGATGCTGACACATCTCTCCTCCCAGGGACTACACCTTGAGGAACTCGGCCACAGAGAGCGCCTATTCCAAGCCTATCAGTCTGAGTAGGAAAAGAACCCCAGCCACTGTCTTAGGGATAAGTGACAAGTTGTGCTGAAATGCACAATAAGCTGGTGCGTTATACCGAAGCAGCACTGCCCAACACAGTGGCCACTCGCCACACGTAGTTCTCCAGCTCTTGAAGCACCTTTCAAGTTGAGATGAGCCATAGCAGTAAAATGTACACAACTCCGAGGGCTTGGCATGCGGAAGAGCATGCTAAGTGTCTTACTAATACCCTTTTATACTGATCATAGAAAACAATGGTATTTGGATACATTAGGTAAAATAATACAGTTTTACCTTAATTATTTTCACCTATTTCTTTTCCCTGTTTTTTAAAAAATGTGTTTTTATTGATTTGAGAGAGAAGAAGAGGAGAGGAAGAAAGAGAGAAACACCAATAAAAGAAGAGACCCAGTGACTGGCTACCTCCTGCACACCCCTAGAGCTTGAACCCTGGGCCTGTACCTTGACCAGGAATCGAACCAGTGACCTCTCGGTGCCTGAGACAACGCCCAGCCAACTGAGCCCCCAGCCAGCACTCTTTTTCCTGTTTTAATTAGCTGTTAGAGAGTTAAAACTGGCACATGGGGCTCACATTAAATTTCTGCGGGAAGGTGCTGCTCAAATGTCATTCTTTTAAAATAAACAAGTGACCAACATCTTTGAACTACTTATCTGCCTTTAACGATTGTTTGCCTTTCTGTAGTCAAAACAGCACCAAGCTCCATACTGGCAGAGGGAGGTGGGTAGGAGGCACTGCAGTCCCGTTATTCCCATACCCTGATTGATGGTTTAAACTATGAACAGGTACAGGGAGGAAAAAAGATGTTGAATCAAATGTAAATGCAAACCCATTCTGAGAGGTGACCTACAGCACGGTGCCACAGACATCGAATACCAGCTCTCCGAAACATTCTGGAACATTTCCACGTACGTAGCCTCTGGCACAGAGCCGAGGTCCATCTAACACAGCAGTACGGCCGGTCCCCCTGAGGTCTCAGTGGTTAAACATTGTCTAGTTTGCTGCCCGGAAGGATTCACATGAAAGAACATTTATGAACGGCCCCTGGTCTCTGCAGGGCATCCCTGCAAATGTGGGAATGTCACACGTTTAACATTTCACTTCATACCTACCCAACTGATCCAGGAAGCATATCCCTTGAAAATGGCAGTGCCTTAAATTATTATTTAAAAAATTCGTATTAATGACCCAAATTCTAAGTTCACAATACAATTCTGAAAGGTGACACATTCTAATTTGACATGATTTTGTGCTTATAATAAAAGGATATAAAACACAATAATTAGAAATTGATGAATCTTGGATGACAACAAGTCAACAAAATAAGTATGCAGAGTTTTCTTTAAAATACACACACACACACACACACACACACACATCCGTACCCTGAGCCAAATTTATGTCCTAGAACACCCGTTTTCCTGAGGTGCATCGCCCCTGGTGGTAGCAGCAGCTCAGGAGAGCGGCCTGGGGGCTCAGAAGGCTCCCTGTCTGAGTTTGCTAACTCCCCCATGGGCATTAGGGAAGTGGGTTGCAGTAAATGTGCATTTAAGTCATAGAAATTCATCCACAGGCACATGGCTGGAAGGAAGAGCTATTTTTAAAAACAAGACAGGAACCCCACCATTCCACTCCATTGCCCCAGAGTAGGAAGGGAAAAAAGACGTCTTTTAAAAACTGGTTTCAACTCCCAAGTCTTTCATGTAGCTCTGGTCTCCCAGGTGATGGAAGGCATCATTAATGAGCTGACTTAGATGGTATATCCCTGGCTGGAGAACGTGGTAGTGTGCTGCTGGCACAGTGTGCCCCATGAGGCCGCAATGTCCACTACTGGTCCCAGCACTCTACTGGCACCATCCTTCCGTCCACTGCCTATGCCTATGCCTGTAGCCAGGAGGCAGGAACCACAGTTACTTGGTGACCTGAATCACTACCGTGATGGAAAAGGACAGAAGTGGACAGAGGTTTCCCAGGAAAGGTGCCAGGATGGCTGCTTCATGGAGGGCTGCGGTTGCTAACAGGACTCCACAAATTGCATAGCATCAGTATTCTCCACCATGGTACTCTCCCCAGTGCACACCTTTTTAATGTTGACTAAGATTAGCTTAGAGCGACCTTTTAACGGTCGCTTTTAACCCCCCCTCCTGCCATAGCTTCACGATGGTTACAGAGTGCAGCCCCGGGCCATGTTCATGCAGTTAAACATTTGCTCAGGGCTTCCAGAGATTCAGAAAAAATGACCCCATCTTGCCTAATCTCTTATTCAACTCCAAAACTGAGACAAGAGATTTGTCGATAGGTGCACAGTATACACAGAACAAGGAAAAAGTGTAGACAATACCACCGGACACATGGAGTCACAATTCTCCACTGTGCATACAGGATACTGCTTGCCGCTCAGGTAATTTTCTAATTTCGAACACGAAGTTGAGAGTTTCTGAAATTCAGACTATACAATTCCCAGAAGGGTCCCATAAGACAAACATGATTTCATTTTATCCAGCGAGTGATAAATATGACATCACTGTATTTTTAAGCCCTGCAAACAAACAATGCTTTGTGTTGCATTTTTCTTCTTTCCTACAGCAAACCAACAACAACCTGGCGTCTCCTAATAAATGGCTGTTAGGTCTGGGGACCCCTGGGGCCAAATGTTCTTTATCCCCATTGCTACTAGTTTTCTAGTAATTTCCTTAGCCTCAGAGTTATAATTAGAAGACAGTCACTACTTTGCATAATCAAACTGTAATTGCTATTTGGGTGAAATTCAACCAATTTAAGTATCAGTTCTTAAACACACACACACACACACACACACACACACACACACCCCTTCAATATCTGACAAAAGAGAATAACAGACACCATGCTCCAAGGAAGAGATTGTCTAATAAGGTTTGCCTAATGTTTGAGTTATTTTGGTTTGGAGGTTGGGGAGCAAGTGATATTAAAAATATCTATATGTTTTCAGGCATCACAGTGTGTAAATGGAGGCTCTTCTATAACACGAGTAATGGCAACAAGGATGAAAAACTTACTTGGGGTTACAAACATACCCGAGCCTTGGGCCTCTGGGTACATGTGTGCTCCTGGGTGATCACCTTACATCTGAGTCTGTTTACTCATTTGTCAACTGGAATTACAATATCTCACTATGATAAGACTGTCAACTTTTGATGCCCCCAAATCTAGATGAGATAAACCATAAGCAGGAAAATAAGCAAAAACATCTCTGCACGCATTCCTGTTTGTGCCATTGTCATCCTGCCATAATGTTGGTACAAAGGCACCAATGTGGCGTAAGTAAAATTATAATGTGACAAAAGCTTCTGGTATTTCAGACCAAACCTCCGGCCCAGTTCCAAGGTAGTTCCGAGTTTAAAGGATTACCCTGATGTAAACCACGGCAAACCTCTTCTGTAACGAGTCACACATAAGTATGTTAGGCTTTGCGGGCCACCTCTGATTTATGCCACATATGCTTCATTTTTTCAACCCTTTAAAAAACCACCCTTACTTCAAAGGCCACATACAAAAGCCCAGGAGCAGACCTGGCCCGCAGCCAGCCCGAGACAGCATCCTTGGTGTTAAGCTATGCTCAGTCTACATGCCACGTCTTCAATGCCCATCCCCTCTTTTTTCTCTTTACTATTCATTTGCCAAAAATATAGTAAAATTTTCTTTTCTAGCATGACAAGAGTTTTAACTACCTCGGCCTCAGACTTGGCTCTGAAAAGCTCTATATCATACAAGCACCAGAACCAAATTCTTGGAGAAAACCTTTCCTAGGTTTCTCTATTTCACACCGAGCTCCCGCAGGCCTTACCTTGCCGGAGGAACGTCGATGCTGGAAGAGACCACTTTTCGCTTCTGCTCAAGGAGACAGACGGAACGGGCATTTTCCCTGTCATGGTCTGGGGCTCGGGTGGCCAGCCTGGTGTCGGTGGTTTTTACATCCTCTTCCATGGCCAAGGGGAACCAGGGCTGATGAGACAGTTTTTTACTCGAGTCCCGTTTTAGGTCCTCTGGGTGAAACGTGAAGGTCATGTCCCGCTTAATGCTCCCCACCTGTGAAATGAACACAAATTCTCACTCACACACCTGGGAGTTCTGCAGGACTATGTGCAGGGACTGCCAGGGGAGACCACAGACACTACCCTCCCTGGTCAGCTTGAAGTTGTATAGTTTAAATGGGAAAAATGCAACAAACAAATAAAATACCTGACACTACAGAATAACATAGGATTAATGCGTCTTTTGTCCTCTGCAGACAGAAGCACAAAACACAAGAGAAGCCTTTTGGGAGAACAGAAATTTCGGAGGCTTGAAAGCATAAGACTCGTAAACAAAATCCAAAAATTTAAAATATCATTGCTTTCTACAACTAAGAAAACTCAATTAAATCAATAAATTCCTTTATTTATTTTAGGCCTTTATTGTTAGACTATTATAGATATATCTCTTCTATTGCCCCTCCTCTTGGCTCCTGCCCCGCCCCAGGCCTTCATCACAATATTGTCGGTGTTCACAGGTAATGCATACATGCATATAGGTTCTTTGGTTAATCTCTTCCCACCCCCCACGACCCTTCCCTCTGAGATTGGTCAGTATGTTGCATGTTTCCATGCCTCTGGTTCTACTTTATTCATCAATTTATGTTGTTCATTAGATTCTTGTTCATTTATTTTGAATTTTAGATTCAATTGTTGATAGGTACACATTTATTGCCGTTCTTTTGTTCATATTTTTAATCTTTTCTTTCTTTCTTCCCCTTCCCCTTCTCCTTTTTCTTCAATACTCTTTAACATTTCATGTAATACTGGTTTGGTGGTGATAAACTTTTTTAGCTTTTTCTTGTCTGTGAAGCTCTTTATCTGACTTTCAATTCTAAATGATAGCTTTGCTAATCTTGGTTGTAGATTCTTGCTTTTCATCACTTTGAATATTTCTTGCCACTGGCCTTTAAAGTTTCTGTTGAGAAAACAGCTGATAATCATATGGGTGCTCCCTTGTAGGTAACTGCTATTCTCTTGCTGCTTTTAAGATTCTCTTTTTGTCTTTAACTCTTGGCATTTTAATTATGATGTGTCTTGGTATGGGCTTCTCTGGGTTCCTCTTGTTTGGGACTCTCTATGCTTCCTGGGTTTGTAAGTCTATTTCTTTCACCAGGTAGGGAAGTTTTCTGTCATTATTTTTTCAAATAGATTTTCAATATCTTGTTCCTTCTCTTCTCCTTCTGGTACCCCCATGATGTGAATGTTGTTATTTGAAACTGCCCCAGATGCTCCTTACACTATCTTCATGTTTTTTTATTCTTTTTGCTTTTTGCTTTTCTGATTGGGTGTTTTTTGCTTCCTTATATTTCATTCTCAGCATCCTCTACTCTATTGTTGATGCCCTGTAAATTATTCTTTATTTCAGTTAGTGTATGCTTAATTTCTGACTAGTTCTTTTTTATGTTGTTAATGTTCTCATGAATTCCATTGAAATTCTAAGTTCCTTGAAGTTCTCATTAAGTTCCTTGAGCAGCCTTATAACCATTGTTTTGAACTCTGTATCTGGTAATTTTCTTGCTTCCATTTCACTTAGTTCTTTTTCTGTTCTTTCATTTGTGACATGTTTCTTTGTCTTTACATTTTGACTACTTCCCCATGTTTGCTTCTATGTATTAGGTATAACTGCTATGTATCCCAGGTAAAGTGGCCATGGGTAATAGGTATCCTATAGGGCCCAATAGCTCAGCCTCCCCAGTCACCTGAGCTCCAGATGCACCCTTGTGTGAGCTGTGTGCCCAGTCCTATTGCAGTTGAGCCTTGATTGATGTTGGCATCACTGGGAGGGATTGACACCAGACTAACTGGTTGTGAGGACCAGCTGCAATTACAGCTGAAAAGTTGTGCAGGAGACACTCCTATAAAGCAGGACTGCTTCCGAGGGGCTTTGGTGCTCACTGAGTCTTCCCCCTTGAGTATCACTCATGGATGTGTAGAGTTGTAATCGGGCATGGTGTGAATCTATCCACTAGGTGCACTGGCTCTGGGGCCTCCTGGGAGGTACAAAGTCAGCCTATGCCTATGCCCTGCCCAGGGCAACCCAGCATGAGCTACAAAGCAAACTGCAAATGGCTTCTATTTGTATTAAGTTTGGTGGTGCCCAGGAGAGGCCAAGCTGTGAACCAGAGTGAGCTGCAACTAGTGCCCAGCCTGGGGCCTCTTATTAGGAGGTACAGGGCATGCTGAGGCCAGCTGCTGCTTGTCTGAGATATTGTAAGAAAGTCTTAAGGATGAGACAAAAGAGGCCAGTTGAATGGAAAAGCCACTGGAAATGGCTTGGATGATCCTACAAGCAGGGAGGGGAGGGGTTTCAGGGAATCACCAGGGCAGGGATAAAAGTGTGAGCCAGGTTGATGGAGATTCAGATATGGTGCATGCAGCCTGTCAGCTCTGTGGCAGGGAGGGCTCAGCAAAGGAACAATGGCCTCTGCCAGGCCTCTGTCTTGGAGAAAACTGCCCCTCCAGCTCTTGCCCTGATTCCAGACAAGTTAGTTCCTCGCTGAATGTCCCAGGTTCCTTTCAAGCTCAGATGGAGTGAGTCTGAGTAAGTCCCTGCATAGGCCTTTAAGAGGACTGCCTGGGACTCCCACAGCCTCCGTGTCACTCTGGTTTTCACATCCCAAAGTTATGGGGGACTACTCTTCCCAGCACTGGAAACCTGGGTTGGGGGCCTAGTGTGAGGCAGGGACCCTATTCCTCAGGGAGACCTCCACAGCCTAGATATCGCTTCCAATTAAAAAACACTGCAAGTGGGTGTCAGTCCAGCTGGTTCTACAATTCCATCCCGTGTCTCTGCCCCTCCTACTAGGCTCCATGTGCTTCTTCTCTAACTCCCAATTGTAGGACTTCTGTTCAACTAGATTTCAGGTGGTTTTGAATAATGGTTGTTCTGTATTCAATTGTAAATTTTGATATGGTTGTGGGAGGTGGCGAGTACTGTGTTTATCTACACTGCCATCTTGACTGGAAGCCTCTAAAGTTTTCAAAGTCAATAAATTTTTAAATATTTCATGCTGATTATGTTTCACAGAAGACAGTGATGACTAAAGACATTAAAGCTACCTCTGACCGTGAATACTGGTCTTCAATCGGATTTTATCCTTTATTTGCAGCAGTTAATATCTTCTGGAAATCCCTCCATTGATATGATAATAAAAAAGATATTAACTTTCCTTATTGTTGACTAACTACAACAATGCTTAAGGTGTAAGACAAATATAAAATGAAAACGCAGGGAACTGACTCCGGCTATTTCAGAATATGGAAGAATGAAAAGGAGACGGATGTTACAGAAAGGTTTGGGTGAGGTAATAGGGATTGGAGATGAGGTTTGGAGCAAACCTGCTTCAGTCTTAAGTGTGTGAAGAGAATGGTAACCTGGATCCCCACTCTCAGGGATTTCAAAACACGCCTGTACAACATGTCATAGGCCACACCACAGTGCTTCCCTCAGGACGCAGTTTCTGGGGTGAGTAAATCTTCGCCCACCCACTCGTGTAGAAGCTCTGCTTGTTTGTTTCTTCTTAAGTTCAGTTAAGAGGAAAAGCACAAAGAAGGTGATCAAATAAGTTTAGAACTTTAAACGCTAAAGCCATAAAGAATTTTTCAGAATAACATGAGACTAGGATGCATGTTCAGCGAAAGTGGAGACTTGGCAAAGTATGGTATCAATGGCCAGAAATTCTCAGACTGAAGGGAAGCTCAGAGGTATGTGTGTGCTGGAGTCACAGGGCCTGCCCACAGATGAAGGCCGCCAATGCCAGGGAGACCTGCGTTGTTGTGGGGACTGGGCCTGTCTCGCCAGCTGCATGTCAGGCAGAAGGGGCCTCCCTGCGCTCCCAGAGGCAGAGCAAGCTCCACAGGAGAGCCGGCAGCCATGCCTGCCCACTTGTAACTCACTAACAACTGACCACGTTATTGAAGTCTTAATAATATAAAAGGCCAAGAAAAATGAGTGTTTTTAAGAGCTTTTTTTAATGACACCAATACTTTATACAGAGGAATAAGAAAATACTTCAAACTTCCAATAATGCAACCAGTGTTCAATAACAATGCAGTTTATTTATTATTATGGTTATTATTATTTTTTAATAGTTACCCGAGGATATTTTTCCATTGATTTTTAGGGAGAGTGGAAGAGAGAGGAAACCTTCTAGAAGAAATATCGATGTGAGAAAAACACGAGTCCCGACCATGGCCTGGGCCGGGGACAAGCCTGCAAACAAGGTATGTACCCTTGACCGGAATCGAACCCGGGGACTCTTGGGTCCACAGGCTGACACTATCCACTGAGCCAAACCAGCTAGGGCAGTGGTCAGTAAAACTGTAGCTCACAAGCCGTGGTTTGCTGCTCTGTTGACTAATGAGTTTGCTGACCATTGGGCTAGGGCAACAACAGTGTAGTTTATCTAATCACTTTCCGTACCGTGTTTCCGGCCTAGAGGTGGGCGTGAGAGCGGGAGCTGGCTCACTCCCAGAGCAGCTTAGTCCCAACCGATGTCACAGTGAAACATGCTAAGCACCAGGCATAAAAGGAAAGCAAAGCCTCATTCTGATGGTTACCAACAATCTCTCCCTATGTGCCAAGTACATTAATTAAATATTTAAGGAGTCATTAATATTCATCTGCAGCAATAATTGACATCCATACCTCCCTGGGGGCAAACAGAGCTGGTGAAATAAATGATCAGTGTAAAGAGAGGAGGGCAGGGAGAACATAACAGA
This sequence comes from Lasiurus cinereus, assembly GCA_011751065.1. NCBI lineage: Eukaryota > Metazoa > Chordata > Mammalia > Chiroptera > Vespertilionidae > Lasiurus > Lasiurus cinereus. The sequence goes on from JAAGEH010000040.1 coordinate 23,923,947, forward strand.
CAGCAAGCTCAGCTGTTAGCTCACAAATGGAGGGACAAACCCAAGCATCTCCAGCCAACGAATGGAGAAGTGATGCTACAACTGTGGCTCACGCTCTTAGCCAAGACTTCATAATAAAATACATTACAGTCTATTCAACAATGTAAGCTATTAATCTCCTACAGTACATTCCCAACAAAAGCCCATGTCTCTGTAGTAACCAGAGAACTTTTACAATGCAATGGGCTTCAAAGACTCTTCAGCCCAGACTCCTTTAAAAGAGGACTCAAATGCATTAGAAATGACCAAATAAAACAAAAATGCAGAGCGAGGAAGAGATGAAGGAGCCTTGGAGCCCTAGGCCTCGTGGTTTGTCAGGTGTGGGGACATGGTACGTTCATTGTGTCACTATAGTTACAGCTTCCACGGACATTGATGCTATCTTTCATGTTCTATTCATATCCGATATTATATTTAAAAGGTTTTGTAGAAGGAGAGTTCACAGGAGAGGAGAGTGGAGAGAGGACACGAGGTAACATCTTGAGAAGCTGGGCTCAGAAATGGCCCGCGGGACTGGGAGGTGGCTGGGGAGGCTGTGGGACAGGGAGCGTCTCGCCGACGATGACACAGGCACTGTGGAGCAGCAGCCCCCCTCCTGGTGACTCCCCAAGGAAACAGAAGCATGTGCGCACACAGACCCCTGTAAGGACTGTTTACACGGCGCTGGTCACGAGAGCCAGAAAGTGGGAAACCACCCCCATGTTTATCAAAAATGGGTGCGTGCGCTCTGCTGCCTGCACAGGGGGACGTTGTTCAGAAGTGAGATCCTGGTTCCCGCGGCCGCACAGATGGACCTGAGGGCATCCTCAAGTGGCAGGAGCCAGACACTCTCGATCCACACTGCATTACTGATTTATAGAAAGTCGTCAAAATAGGTCAGTCCGAGGAAGATCAAGTACATTTGGGTTTCCCTAGCGTTTAGGACGTACGAGGAGTCTGACTGTCTCCTCAGGAATAAAGTATTTCTTGGGGAAGTGGGGAGCGGGGAGATGTAATGCTTCTAGACTGGATTGTAGGGCTGCTGCACAATTCTGTGAATGTACTAAATACTCCGAATTCACACCTTAAAATGTGACTTGTAATGTGCATCAGTTGTATCTCAATAGTCATTACAGTACAAAGCGGGGGAAAGAGGGTGTCTGAATGCTGCTGCGCTGCTATTTCCTCCCCATACCCTCACCCCTGCTCCCTCGTGGGCTGGGCCAACATCCAGTCCTTCGCTGGGAGCAGGGACACTTGGAATTCCCACCCAGAGAGAACGCAGCCCTTCCCTGCCCAAGAGGGACCTCCTTTTTCGGGCCCCAGTGTGCACAGGTCCTGGTGACGTGTGGGGGGGATAGCAGGAGGAGGGAGGGTGAGGGGGGGGCCTGCCAGATGATGCTCGCTGGCTGCTTACAGCTGCTGCCAACAGGGGATGGCTCCTTAGGCCGAGCTGACGGTGGTGTGCATGGAACAGCAAGGCACCTGGGAATGCTGCTCCCAAGGAGGCCTGGGCTCAGCAAGAGAACCAGCCAGAAGGAAGGAAAACCCCACAGCATCCGGGGAGCTCAACAGCAACATCCACAGGGATGCGCAAATGGAGAGAGACAGGGCCCTCGGAGCTAAATGGAAGTGAGGACACTCGTCCCTGGGGACACAACCCTGAGGAAGGAGGTTGTCCCTGGGCTGTGGACTCTGCAGAAAGGCTGGGGAGCGAGCAGGACAGGCAAGAAACAGGTGCCACCAGGGCTACTTCAGGTGGCGGCAGAGCAACTGCGGCTCTCCCGGGTGCGCTCCTCCGTCCGCCTGGCGCAGAGGCTCTCAGCACTCAATTCACTGACCCTCAGCTGCGAGTGGACCCCAGGACCCAAGGTCCACCAGGGGAGGGAGAGATAGGTGTTCCAGCAGGTGTCTGGCTGCTTCTCGGCGCCCAGAGCTTCAGAAGGCGAAGGAGACACGCAGGCTGGTACCTGGCCGCGGGAACAGTCAGAGAAGCATCTGGCTCTCTGCCTGAAGGCACAGATCTTGACAAGGCCACCTGGGTTTTGGGAGGCTGAGAAGAACTTGTTAGAGCGTCACTGATGGACACACGGCTTTCCCTAACATTTGAGGAGTTGGAAGGGAACCGCCAGAGCAAAGTCCCACGCTCGAAGCCTGACACATACCAAAGGAAAACAGGGGAGAAGCTTAGGAATAATCTTAGTCCAGAATTTTAAAAATAATCTCGTGGGCAAGGAAGGAATCACCTGACTGAAACCACTCTGGCGAGGCTAGAGGCTGGTAGGTGGCAGTATTGGATCCCAGTTGTCCGTTTCGGGGTGGACACTGGCAAATGGGAACCCAGGATTCATGGGGCGACCAAGGCTCTCCTGGGGAGGAGCTGGGATGCTACGTGTGGAGACAGAGGTTTCTGGTCCACGAGGCTGACCTTCACTGCGTGGCGCTCACCCAAAGGAGGCCCGGAGCTCTGGGACCGACCTCAGGGCTCCTCTCCTCCTCTTACCTCCTCACTCTCCCTCCACATTGTGAGGGAGTCATTTAGTTCCTAAAAGAAATGTTACTTTCTACTTAATTTTTCCCATGGACTCATAAGTTGGTAAGTGGGAGAGTCTCAGAGACTTCCCAGTCTCACTTAAACATTTTATTTTAATGATTTTTTTTGTAGAGCTTAGACAGACTTTTCATTTTTTTAAAAAGTTTACTTATTACAAAGCACATAGTTGTCAAAATTTCAATTAAAAAGTGTATAAAATAAAAGAGAGAAAGCTGCCTATTCCTCCCCACTGAACCCCGAACCTGCCAGACAGATCCACCCCGGCCTAGGAGAGCCCCTCGCAGCTCCCGCGAGCCCTGGGGCTGCTAACCCACGGCGCCCTCTGCGCTTCGGTGCTGAAGCACGTGTGTGATGGCGCGATGTGTATTTTCTGCCCTGTGTCTTTCCACTGTACAGTAAGTCATGGGCAGCTTTTCATGTTAGAAGCAGATCTAGATTTAAACATGTTGACGACTGTAACATTTCACAAGATCAGATTTATAAACCCATCTCTTCTCGACAGACACTGAGATACTTCCAATGTTTCACTATTAAAAGTAACGTCATAGCCCTGACCGCATGACTTCGTGGTTAGAGCATCAGCCCACGCAGTAGAGGGTCTCGGGTTCGATTCTTGGTTAAGGGTATGTACCTGGGTTGCAGGTTCAATCCCTGGTCCTGATCGGGGTGTGTGTGGGAGGCAACCAATCAATATTTCTTTCTTTCCTCCCCTCCCTCCTTGCCTCACTGACTTCCACCCTCCCTCAGGGTCACCCCCCCCTCTCTGTCTCTCTCTATCTCTCTTCTACTCTCTCTAAAAATCAATGGAAAAAATATCCTTGGGTAAGGATTACCAACAAACAAGAAATAATAATAATGCCACAGTGAACTTACTTATGGGTGTATGCTTATACCTTTATGCACTTAAGCACACATTTTGTAGGAAAAATTTTTGGAGAGTAGAAGTGCTGAATCAAACAACCAACATTTTGTTCATGGGGAAACACAGTGCAAACGGTCCCCGATGGACAAGGTATAAGCCACTAAAAGGGCATCAGGACACAGCCATCCTCTGCGAGGAGGAAAACATCTGCCCGTGAGTTATTACAGAAACAGGCAAATGGCAAGCGAATATGTCAGGCTCGACTCCACTGCATTCAGGAGACAGGGTAGCCCCACGGTGGCTCGGTTGGTTGGCGGCTCGGCATGCACCAAACAGGTTGCCAGTTCGATCCCCAGTCCTGGTTTGCACAGGAGGCAGCTGATCGATGTTTCTCTCTCACATTGATGTTTCTTTCTCCCCTCCCCCACCCCCTTCCTCTCTCTCTCTCTCTCAAATCAATAAAGCATATCCTCGGGCGAAGATTAAAACAAAAAGAAGAAGAGAAGGTAGACTGCTAAGGAGCTGCTCCGCTTAGAGAACAGAGGCCTGAGTGGGCCAAGAGGGCGCCTTCCTTTCTCTTCTTACATCATCAGACCCATGCCCACACAATATTAAAGTGACGACATCCTGGGAAATGTTTACTTTCTTTAAGGTTTTCAAATTTGTAAAAATTAAAATAAAGAGGCAATTTTAAAATGAGATTCAGAAAAGGTAAGAGGACTAATCTCTGAGCTGGTTGCCAGGGGAGGGTGCAGGCCTCTGTTGCTGGAATAAACCTCCATGGGAGGCGGGCCAGAAAAAAGGAGCCCATGTCACAGTGTGTCCTGCACCCCTCTGTGCTAGCATCCAAGGGGATAAAACAAAAATGCACAAAAGGGCATGTACCCCAGATTTCTTATAATATTAAAAAATGCACATTCCTTAAATACCCATCAATAACTTCAGGGTTAAATACGCACCAATAAAATGTATGGTGAAAAACAAAGACATATTTCTATATTTATTGACATGGAAAAACATTTAACACATTCATTGAAAACAAGGAAATAGAAATGAGCCTATGTAACATGATCTCTAAGAGGAGGGATGTGTATCTATAAAGAGAGAAAAAAATCTGAAAAAACTTTCCAAAATGTTATGAATGGTTTTCTTGGGAGCAGAATTATAGGCCAATTTTACTTCCTATTTTGTGTGTAATTTGTATAATGTTTGTGCATAATTTTATATTTCAAAACCTATGAAATTATTCTATTATGAAAAATACACATCATTTTAATGTAATTAACTTTCTTAAGAACCTGATACCTAATACTTCTTATTCTACCAACTTTCACTTCTGTGTCTATTAAAGGGGGAAATGAATTACTTAAAACAACACATCCATTTACACTATGACTTTTCATGAATTATTGGCTCCTCTCAGTATAAAAAACCACAGTAGCTTCAACTGAAACCTCCTGCCCACCCAACACAGATGCCTTCTTCAACATCACACACACACTTGCCATCCATGTCCTTTCCTGCAAGAAAACAAAGCTTCATCTCCAATTATCCGAGAATTACTGAGTTAGCAGACACATAAAACACAACATTTTTATACCAACGAACAGCTTTTGTTTTCCTAGGAGAAGATAAACAGCATATCTGTGACCATGATATACTTGGGAATTTTGTAATATTTTAAACAAAAAGTTAACGGCATCTATTTAAATCCTGAATTTGTCTAAATGGTGTCCTTTGTAAATTGGATGCTACTTTCTGAGATGGTGACTGAACTCACCAGCTTTTCTCAATTCAAAACCATCTGGTTTCCCCAGGAGTACCCTAAGGGCACACCAGGAGAAAGGGTGGCTTCTACCTCAGCCACTGGCTTGACCAATCCCTCCCTCTTGCCTACACTCAAGTGCATCCCAGGACACCAACACCCTCCCTGATGCTTTGCCCTAGTGAGATGCCAGCAAGCATGCATCAACACTCACTCTTGGAAATTGTATTCACTCATCTCAACCCAATAAGATTTGAGGAGTTGGCCCTGGAGAGTCACTGAACTTCCAGGAATCATCTGCAGAAAGCCAACACATTTGCCTTTGGCAGCTTCTGAACAGCAAGAAATTCTGGAAGAGAGAATGAAATCCAGGCCACAGCAACAACCACCACTGGAGAACAACTGTGGGAGGCAATGCTCAGAGAATCTTCCATTCAAAACTACATGGGCACACCAGACAAACTTTATAAGAGAAGTTTTCCTACTTCAGATAGCTTTTTCTCACATTAGCATTTATTTTAAAATTTGCTTTCAAAGTGCATCAATTCCATACTCAGTGACTAACGTGTGGTGGAAACGGCATCAGACCCATAGATTTTAAAACATGTCACGAAAGAAGCCAAGGTTATATGAATAATAAGAACTATTGGTTTTTTAATTAATTAAAACTATTACCATTCAAGGTCATGATCAAAGGAAGATCAGACTCTTTCATTGATTGGTAAAACTGTGTCCAGAAATAGTCCATAGACCTCTACTCCTCATTTCGGATTAAATTCTCCACGTCATGCTAGGCACCCAAAAAACCAGTGGGCTGGCCAACTACCCAGTCCTGAGGCAGGAAGCAGAAACACTGAACACTGCTGCTTCCCCGTGGTGGCCTCTTGACTCTATCATCCCCTTAGCCCTCGGAACCAGCCCAGAGTTTCATTGACCACTCCATCCATAAGCGTATTGCTTCTCTATACCAAGACAGAGCAGCTGGCAATGTGATGATGGGGCAGCAAATAAAACACAGCACATCGGAGTTGAGCCCTGTGTTGGGGCATCATGCCCACTCACCTTCCCACTTCACCATCTCAGCTAGGAGTGCTATTCGGGCTGGGTTTATGACAGCACGTTTTAAATGAATGTCTTCACAAGTTCCTATCCAATAGAGCATGACCTGGTTTGACTGATGCCGATGATTCATCAGTTAGCTCAGAGAATGCCTGCACAGCTCCTCGGTGGAAGGCAACTTGGCCAGGGTTCCAAGCCTTCTATTAACATTCTGCAAGTGAGAGCACGCACTCGGGTATTTTTAAAAAGCCTTTCTCACAAGTCCCGAGGGGAAATATCCATTTCTGTAAAGCCAATAGTCAATTCAAGCTCAGCAGAGTTCTTGTATATTTCTTCCAGCCAAATGTAAAAAACAGAGGGAAAGTGAGTGTGGGGCCAGTGTTATTGGGTCTAACCTCAGTATGGAGAATTTTGAACCTAGCATATTTGTTTTATACAAATTAAAGTTTAACTCCAGCAGTCACATCCAACCTCTGGGGAAATCCTGTGGACTTTACCTTCAAGAATATACCCAGAATCCAGTCCTGTCTCACCACTGCCAGCTACAGCGGACACCTGGTCAGGCCACCGTCAACACCAGCTGCATCTGAACAAGCCTGGACCCATTTCCATCACTGCCCCACCTTCCCAGCCCCAGTTCCTCTTTTTTTTTTCAAATATATTTTATTGATTTTTTACAGAGAGGAAGGGAGAGGAATAGAGAGCTAGAAACATCAATGAGAGAGAGACATCGATAAGCTGCCTCCTGCACGCCCCCCACTGAGGATGTGCCTGAAACCAAGATACATGCCCTTGACCGGAATCGAACCTGGGACCTTTCAGTCCCCAGGCCAACGCTCTATCCACTGAGCCAAAAACAGTTTCGTCTCTTTTTTTCTTTAATTTTTTAAAATCCTCATCTGAGCATAAATTTTTATAGCTTTTATAGAGAGAGGGCATGGGAGAGAGAAGAATCAATGTGAGAGAGAAACATCAACCAGTTGCCTCCTGTATACACCCTTACCAGGGATTGAACCCACAACTTAGGTATGTGCCTGCCCAGGAATCAAACCCCTAACCTTTTGGTGCATGGGATGATACCCCAACCAACTGAGCCACTGGGCAAGACCCCCCAGATCCTCTTGATAACAGCAACCAGCCTGTCCTGGTGACACCAGGCTCAGCGTGTGTCCCTCTGCAGCAAAGATCACCCAGGGATTTTCAAATTCATCAGCAGCCACCACAGTCTCACAGCCTTTTGCTCACAGAGCAGATTAAGAAGCAGATTTTAAGTAGAAAAGAATATTGGTTGCCAAGGGTTCCTCCTTAAACATACATTTCATTTGAAATACAACTTATCATTCCTCTGAGCAGAAAACAACAAGTGAAATGAAAAACAAAGCCTGAAAACGAATGAATTTGCACATTAGCTGGGTTGTGATCCTAGTTTGCAGGGAGCCAATTAATTCCACTAGCAGCACAGATGACCAAATAAAATCTGTTAATAAATGCAGCTAGTGCATATCCAAGGAAGTAAGCAGGACATACTAGAATAAGTGTGTACATCTGCTTATCATAATTTTAATTATTCAAAATAAAGGTCCAACTGGTGTATAAGAGTAGACGGCAATGTGAGGAAGAAAAACCTGCTGCTTCAACACTCTCTTGCAGACGAAAGTAGACGGCTCAGCGGAAAGCGGGTCAGCTCAGGACAGATGAGTGTAGACTTTCAGGTAAAAAGGTGCCCCTGACCTTTCAACCACTCAGGATCCCTTCATCCTGCTGGCTGCCTGTGGGCGCGCTGTTGTGTGTGTGTGTGTGTGTGTGTGTGTGTGTGTGTGTGTGTGTGTGTTAACACCTGTCTCCTAGTGGTCCTGCGCCTGCCAGAGCCCTGACACAATGTAACTCCTGTATAAAGTATTTATGCTTTACCCATCTCTCTTCTCTGTGGTCCACAAGCTGCCTGGAGGCAGAGAATAATTTTGCTCAGTTTCGTATCCCAGGCACGGATGGGCTCTCCATAAGTGGTCACTTAATTAACATATGAAGTAATGATAAGGTGTCAATGGGGCCAGCCTGTAAGTGCCGAAGCGGGAGGGGTCTGTGAACCCTGGAGTGATGGCTGTTCCGTATTCACAGTACTCTTGAGTATACCGGGACCATCGTGGGAGTAATAATGATGGCTACGAAGTACAAGACACCGATTACAATCTCTTCATACATGTTATTTCACTCCAATCCTCCCCCAGATCCGAAGAGGATCATCTTATTACCCAAACCGTGTAGGTAAGCAAATAAGGCACAGAGAAGTAAACACTGACACCAGGTCTCAGATTTCTCCCTCGCCCGCCTACCCTGTGTCCTCCTCTTAGCTGCATCCCTTCCAATGGCAATCAGACACGCACCTATCTCCTAATCTTAAACAAGACCCTTCTGGACCTCTGATCCTGCCCCCCTATTGCTGCAATTGAGAGGCAACTTATAAGCAAGAAGTGTCTTCACTTCCCACCTATTCCCTCTTCTACTTCAAGTCAGAACCTCCCACCGCCTCCCACCATTCGGAACTAGCGACAGGTCCTGAAAACCAGACCTTCCCCACCACTGCCGGCGGCACCAGAACCGTGGCCGTGGGTTTGCCAGTATGTGCTCTGCACACTGCTGCCCCTCACTGGCTTACTCATGCCTCCGTCACATGCCTCGTGGGTCAGGAGCTTGGCAGAACCTAAGTACACACAGGATTCTAACTGCAAGCGATTTGGGACATTCTGGCTACAGCAGCACAGGAGATGATGTGGAAGGGAAGGTGGAGTGCTGGGAGGGAGTCTCTGCAGCCTCCTCCCTGCTACCCACAACAGATGTTTGAAATCTATAAACGTCTCTCCACCTCTAGGGCCACCACCCTTTCTCATTTGGAAAACCACAGCAGCTTCTGGTCTACTCTACCCACTTCCACGCTTAACTCCCAAGAATCCACACGTTATTAGGGAATCAAATAAGAATGAAGAATATTTATTTTGTAACTTCAATAAATCATGTAAAAAGACTATTAGTAATAAATAATTGTTCTTAGTTATAACTATTAAACCTTTGAAAACATCATTTAAATTGGCAGCTACCTATGTGACATGCCTGGAAGGTGCCAGGAAGATGCCAGGTGCAGATATGAAACCCAATGCCTAGGAACGAAGCCAGAAAGTCGATCAACAGGGTTCAAGCACGCTTATATTTCTAAGCCAGTATTCCTGATGAAACACTAAATATCCAAAAAAAGGAGTCAAATAGAACTGGAATCAAATCCTAGCTCAGTCACTTGCTGGGGGTGATGGTCAAGGGCTGGCCCTCATCTATGAAGCAGGCATGATGGGTGGTAGAAGGAGCACCCCAGTATCAAGTCTGCAACAGTGCTCCCACTACAGTGCCTGATGCAGGTCATGCGGGCAGTGAGCGTTGGCCCCTTCTCTCGGGCAAGACCTCATGAAGGGAGGGTTAACATCGACGTGATGGTTAACAAAAGACAAATGCTATAGCCATCGACACAGGCTTAGTGCATATAGGGGACCTCACAGAAAGGGAGGCGCTAGTGGCAGCCAGAGGCAGAAAAGGAGTTGCCTGGAGTAGGAAGGGGTCATCCAAGAAACAGAAATAGCTATAAAACCAGGATGAGATCATGAAACCCGGCTCACTGTCTAAAAGCTTTCGCCTGCCCAAGCCGGTTTGGCTCAGTGGGTAAAGCGTTGGTCTGTGGACTGAAGGCTCTGGGGTTTGATTCCAGCCAATGGCATGTACCTCAAGTTGCAGGCTCCCAGCCGTAGTCAGAGACATGTAGGAAGCAATCAATCGATGTGTCTCTCTGTCTCTCCCTCTCCCTCCACTCTTTCTAAAAATCAATGGGAAAAAATTTCCTCGAGTGAGGATTAAAATAATAATACTAAAAACAACAATAATAAAAGCTTTTGCCTGATGTGAGCCCAGTGGGGTGGTATCAATGTCTGGGCCACTGCGCACTCACTTTACTTCCTAAGCTCTAACCACCTGCAGGAAATAGGATCCACAGTGGGGCCGCGGGTAGCGGGAGGAAGGAATGTCTGCAGCGGCACCCTCCCTGCTGTACCGCACATCCCAGAACTGGGGTGCCAGCCATCTCCCTCAAATGCATGGGTGCTTTGCGCATCTCCCTCACAGGGCAAAGGGCAAGCCTCAGCCAGAGATCACACCAGCAGAGCTCACCCCCCTCCACCTGCTCCCACCTGCTCCATCCTCAGCTGGAAAGCTGCCAGGCAGCCCTGCTTGCTATATGTACTTACAGCGGTGGACCAGCGCATACCACGTAGACCACATGTCTTTTCACCAATATTTCTTACATATAGGGCCTGTGGACTCAATGTGTAGCTTTTTAAAACAAATAGAGGCCAGCCGGCATGGCTCAGCGGTTGAGCGTCGACTGAGGAACCAGAAGGTCATGGTTCGATTCCTGGTTGGGGCTCATGCCTGGGTTGTGGGCTAGATCCCTGGTGTGGGGGGTGCAGGAGGCAGCCGATCAATGATTCTCTTTCATCACTGATGTTTCTATCTCTTTCTCCTTCTCCCTTCCTCTCTGATATCAGAAAAAATATATTTTAAAAAATATGAACTTTGGGTAAAGGGGGGATGAATAGTGATGGAAGGAGATGTTATTTGGTGTGGTGAACACACAATGCAGTATACAGACGATGTGCTGTGGAATTGTGCATCTGAAACATGTATGAGTTTCTTAACCAGTGTCACACCAATAAATTCAACAAAAAAGAAAAAACCCAGGAGCCTTGTATTAGTATAAACATCAATTTAGTAAAGGAGGAACTATGCACTAGTTTGTATATTCTAGAATGGCTCTACTTAATTTAGTACTTAAAGACAGAATTTGTAGGTGAGAGTGTGTAAGTAGTTTTACCGGCTTTGTATATGCACATTCTCCGTAGCAGCCAGCCAGTCCTGGCTACAGTGAGGCCTGGCTGGCGACCAAGAGGCTTCTCCCAGGACCTCGCACAGAAAATGGTTACGTGTATGTGGATGTCAAGTCACACATGTGGTTTTTAACAGGTGAAACCTTGTGCTCATGTGTTAGCTGCGTGGAGGGTATTTTACAAAGAGAAGGTATAGTATGAAAAATCACTCTGTATTCCCCAATTTCAAGAGGCAAATACGTTGTTTACAGCCAGAAACATGTACATTCTTCCCATATAACAGCAGACAGTGACAGACACAATATAAACACCTCTGCGTCGTGTAACACACGGTTTAAGTCTGTGGGAATACTTCAATTCCCAACTAAAACACCTCTTATCTTATTATTTAAAGATCATTTTCATTGAACACTTTACCAAAGGAATGGTATAAAAGATTTCAAAGATACGAATTTTAAAGCTTGAATCTTTATTTCAACCTACCCATATACCACTGTCCTTTCTCCTTGGGATAACAAGAAATAAAAATACTTTAGTAGACCTTTTAAAGGAGTATTTGCTTGAAAAGTAATAATTCATTCACAAATAACTTTACTAGGTATTGTAGTCACAAGAGGTCATAGGCACATACATATATGTATATATGTACGTGTGTGTATGAATGTGTTTACTAAAAGGGTATAAGGTCCCTGCACCCATGGAGCTTGAGAGCAGTAGGGAGAAGGGGCATAGATCAATGAAACCCACAAGCACAATCCCACAACCACAACCAACACTGCTAGGGAAGAACATGGAGGGGCTAGGAGCACATGAGAGGGAAAAAGCAGCGCTGTCTGGGGAGGTCTGGGCTGTGTGGTCAGAAATATCACACCCAGTATTTATTCTGCCCAGTTCTAGAGGCTGGGAAGTCCAAGGTCAGCATCTGGATCTGGTGAGGGCTGGGTTCCAGTTCATGCAGAGCTGTACCCTTACATGGCAGAGAGTGAGCTCAGAACTCTTTATTCCTTTGTAACCCTGGGACCTGGCACTGTTCCCTTAGACAGCAGAGGTTACTTTGTAGATGTGACTAAGTTAAGGACCTTGAGGCAGGGAGAGCCTCCTGAATTACCCAGACGGGCCCCAGACCTAATCACCAGTGTTGTATAAGAGAGAGGCAGAGGGAGAGTTCACAGAGTGGACGGGTATGCAAGGATGGAAAAAGAGCAGATGAAGTGTTTTCTCAGTAGAGGAAGGACCTAAAAAATGAGAAACACAGGTGGCCACTAGACACTGCAAGAGGACACAGCCTTGCCTACACCTTGACCTCAGCCTGCAGAATATCATATGCACCCCTGGCCTCCAAAAAACAATTAAGACAGTAAATCTGTGTTGCTTTACACCACTAAATCTGGGTCCTTTGTGGCAACAAGAATCTAATACACAGGGATCCACTAAGAGGCTACAAGTACTAGCCTATGGAAAGATGCTCAGATGGGGAGGGAGAGAGGGTAAGAAGGAGACAATCACAGGAATGGGTGCTCGACTGGATGTGGGGGGAGATGAAGAAGATGGAACCAGTAGGAAGCGTCATGTGCTCCACTTCTCCACCACAACCAGACAGGGGCAGGACCATCTCTACCATCCCACATAACAGTCAGGGCACCGCTGAGCACTTGAAGGTTTGAAGGCAGGATACAAAAGCTGTTTTTCTCATCTTGCCTCATCTTGGAGTTTTTACATTTTAAAAAATTTACCTCCAAACAAAGTATGCTATTAAATTAAGAGAACCAAAGATGGTGATGTAGACAAAACTGGTTCTTACTACCTCCCACAACCACATAAGAATTACAACTAAAATACAGAACAACCACCATTCAGATCTGCCTGAAAGCTGGCTGAATGGAAGTCCTATAACTAGAGTAGTAAAGAAGTAAATACATTGAAACTGGAAGGAGGGGTGAAGGCACAGACCCAGCTGGTCAGACACTAATGTGTGGCATTTTCATAACTGGGCAGGATATCTCCATTGCAGAAGCATCCTATGAGAAGCAAAAGGTCCCAGTCCCCACACCAGACTCCCAGCCCAGGGTTCTAGAGCTGTGAAGAGAAGCCCTTGTAACTCTGGGCTATAAAAACCAGTGGGGATTATAACTGAGTAACATAGACTCTGTTGGAGACCCAGGCAGACCCAGGCAGTTTCTCTTAAAGGGCCAGAGCATAGACTCACAAGGACTCACTCCCTCTGTGCTCCAGCCCTAAGGTAACCGCTTGGGGGAATCAGGGGCATATGAAGAAGAACTGTATTGCCTGCCATCTGAGCAAGAACTTGGGGCTGGATTTCTCCCAGATAGGAGTGCTCACGGGGGTCATTGTTCCTATGCTGAGACCTCTCCTGTTGCAGAACTGGCTATCAGCCTGGTTCACATTGTTTGCTCTGCCCTGATGATTCCCTGAGACTCTGCACTATCCAATTTGCAGCCCCATCAAGCTATTTGCAGTGGCTTTTCCATTTGATTGGCCTGTTCCTAGCTCAGGCTTCAGATGAAATTTCCTAAAAACTCTCAAACAAGCAGCATCTGGCATTAGTGTGCTATCAATAAGAGGCCTAAGAGAGCTAGGCCTTGCCTGGACACTTCCAAACCCAACATAAGTAGCAGCAATCTGCAGATCACTCTGTAGCTCTGCTGGGTGGCCTTAGGCAGTGGCTGACTTTGCACCTCCCTCGAGGCCCCAGAGCCAGTACACCTGGTGGACAGCTTCAGACCATACCAGATTACAACTCTATACATCCACAAGAACCACATTTAAGGGGGAAGACTCAGTAAGTACCAAAGTACCACTGAAGCAAGTTCTCCTCCACAGGGGTGTCTCCTGAACAGAAGCTCTTCCACTATAATTGTAGTTGGTCCTCACAGTCAATTGGTCTTGGAGGTCAATTCCTCCCAGGGATGCCAACAGCAAACAAAGCTCAACTACAATAAAACTGTGCACACAGCCCACACAGGAGCATACCTAGAGTACCCAGTTCAGGTGACAGGGGAGGCTAAGCCACTGGGCTCGACAGGACATCTACTACACAAGGCCATTCTACCAATTCCAGGGGACATAGAAACTCTACCTAATACATAGAAATAAACATAGGGAAGTAGCCAAAATGCGGAAACAAAGAAGTAGGTCACAAATGAAAGGACAGAAGAAATCTGTTTTTTGGAAGCAAACAAACTACTAGATAGAGTTCAAAACAATGGTTTTAAAGTTGCTCAAAGATCTTAACTGAGCTTCAAAGGACTTACTGAGACTTTCAAGAATCTTAGTGAAAATACCAAAATAAATAAATAAATAAATAAATAAATAAATAAATAAATAAATAAAATGAAAATGGACCAGTCAGAAATTAGGCATGCACTAACTGAAATAAAGAATGCTTTGTAGGGATTCAACAGTACAGTGGAGGATTCTGAGAATCAAATCAGTGATTTGGAATATGAGGAAGAAAAAACAAACAAACATCCAATCAGAAGAGCAAGAAGAAAAAAGAATCCAAGCACTATATGAAGATAGTATAAGGAGCCTCTGGAACAACTTCAAGCATCTCAACATTCACATTATAAGGGTGCCAGAAGGAGAAGAGAGAGAGAGAGCAAGAAATAATGACAGAAAATTCCCCTACCTAATAAAAGAAATAAATTTACAAGTCCAAGAAGTACATAGAGTGCCAAACAAGAGGAACCCAAAGAGGCCACACCAAGACACATCATAATTAAAATGTCAAAGGTTAAAGACAAAGAGAAAATCTTAAAAGCAGCAAGAGAAAAGCAGTGAGAAGAAGAAAAAAATATATATATAAACAATAAAATGGTAATAAATACATATCTATCAACAATTGAATTTAAAAATCAAAATAAACTAACAAGAAATCTAATGAACAAAATAATCTGATGAATGAAATAGAATCAGAGACATGGAAACATGGAACAGACTGATGAATCGCAGAGGGATGGGGAGTGGGGGTGGAGAAGGGGCGGGAAGAGATTAACCAAAGAATTTATATGCATCTATGCATTACATATGGCCACAAATTAACAAGGTGTTGATGCCTTGGGGCAGAGCGGGAACTGGGTGGAGGGAAAAAGAGGGACAAGTGCAATACTCTTAACAATAAGATTAATAAAACAAAAATAAAATTTTATTTGGAGACAATTAAAACTCTTAGTTTCAAAAATGTTTCCAAATGTGGAATATTTCTTGACTTTGGAGCTCTTGAGCAATAAGCATGAATATATCTGAATGGACTTTATAGAGGACCTTTTAATTCTATTCTGTTCTGTTCTGTTCCATTCCATTCTATTCTGTTCTGTTGTACTACATTCCATTCTATTCTATTCATTTAAGATATGCTCCCTTCCATAAATTTTTAGCTTCTCAACACCACCGAAACCACAGAAGAACATTATTTAGAACAATATACCCTGTAGCACCTATGCCAACCCCTCCTCATTTCTTTGGTGACTGATGAGAGGGCTTGAACCACTGAAGACCACATCCTGCACCTGAATTCCACTTCCTCCCTCTGGACACTGACACCGCTGATAAGAGTTTTGGCTACGTTGAGAAAGTGCAATCCTTTGATGAAAAGTGATGTTCCTGTGACTTGTGCTACTTTCCTTTCTCACACTCATTGCCTGGCTGAAAAAAAAAAAAAAAGAGCTGGCATGCTCCCAGGCTCCACATTCCTCTGTCAGGGACAGAAAGATTCCACATGTCCAGATATAAACTTCTGCAAACATTGCTGAGAATTTGGAGGGCCTCCAAGCGTTGAGGAAGGGGCTATGTCTTCAAGACTGTAGGCTTGCCAAAGCCGGTTTGGCTCAGTGGATAGAGCATTGGCCTTCGGACTAAAGGGTCCCAGATTCAATTCTGGTCAAGGGCATGTATCTTGGTTGTAGGCACATCCAAGTAGGGGGCGTGCAGGAGGCAGCTGATCGAAGTTTCTGACTCTCTGTCCCTCTCCTTTCCTCTCTGTAAAAAGTCAATAAAATATATTAAAAAAAAAAAAAAGACTGTGGTGAAGGAGCTGTCCCAGAACCATGGACTTAGACTTGCTTATAAGTAAGCTTTCAAACACAAGAGGCATACCTGAATTTTCTGAAACAAGAAAAACACAAAAACCTGCAAAATGACAGCAAGTCTTACTCAGATGTTAATAGTCCTGAATGACATGAGTTTCACTCTAACTGTGGCTAGCACTGTGATTCGCTTTATGACCACAGCACCATTGTTTTCTTTATATCACAGGCCTGGTGTGGAAGTCAGTTCACCAGCCTTGTCTTTTCTGTTAGCGATCAGTGTTCTCTAAGAGAGAAATGGAGCTGCTTCCAGAATGGGCAGATGCTTGTTATTTCTGTATTGATGGGAATATCACTTAAAAATCATGTTTGACACATGCATGGTACAAAAAATACTTCTTAATCCCTCTCTCCAAAAACACTTTCCCTATGCAAGTGAAATGTTTCTTATGTGACGGCATGACACCTAAACCCACCTACACCACAGCCATACCACAGCCACTGCTCCGGCTACCACCATGGCCTCCACCATGGCCTCCACCACAGCTTTCACCATGGCCTCCACCACAGCTTTCACCATGGCCTCCATCACAGCCACCATCAAGGCCTCCACCATGGCCTCCACCACAGCCACCACCAAGGCCTCCACCACGGTCACACTACGACCTTCACCATGGATGGCCTCCACCACGACCTCCACCGCAGCCTCTACCATGGCCTCCATCACAGCCACCATCAAGGCCTCCACTGTGGCCTCCACTATGGCCACACCATGACCTCCACCATGACGTCCACTGTAGCCACCATCACGGCTTCCACCACCACCACAGTCTCCACTATGGCCACCACCATGGCCTCCACCACCACCATGGCCTCTGCCATCATCATGGCCTCTGCCACCACTATGGCCTTTTTCACCATGTCCGGACTTGCTATAATTTTTGCCTAGAGGGCCATTCACGGCCCTCTCCACTTGATCTCTCCATTCAGCCAACATCATTTACCCCAAAGCCCTCATGGACTCTCCTACATAGTTAATGTCCCCTTTCCTGGGTTTCCAGAACACTTGAGATATTACACGCAGAACTCAAAGGCTATGCTGCAAACACCTGCCAACATGTTTGTTCTCTGTAATTGATAGGTGGCGACCATGGGAAGATGCCGACAAAGAGCAAGCTACTGCGGAGCAGGCTCGCTTCCTGACTGTCCCCAGCCATCAGCCTGCTGGGCCCAGCTATTAGTTTGTTTTTGGAAAGCGGGCAGGTTTATTCCCATGATGTAGGCAGAATGCATGGGCCAACCATCAGACTGGGACACTTGTTTTCCAGCTGATCCTAGTGGGACTTCTCAGGACTTCATTGAGAGCAAGGGGCTGAGAGAGAGCACGCCTGCTTGGTCAGGGTTGTGCATGTGAGCAGCCACATGGGGACAGCATTTCCTTTGCTGGTAGGTGACTCTTGAGGGCAATCCCACTTGGAGAGCCATGGCTGAGAAGGGAGGCCAGTGCCCTCAGTATGGACTCCTTGATAAACATGTTAAATGCCCAATGTGCCTTCACACTAAGGTTAGAATATCATTCCTTGGAGCTTTAAGATCTACATCTTGAAAATTAGGGGAGAAAAGCAATGTGGGACTTTGCTGACAAGAATGCTGAAACTGCTGGAAATGAATAAAGTTATTTGGGTATGTACTTACATATGGCTGTACTTATGTAACGCTGTCAACGTTAGTGGGCATATGCCATGTAAATCAATCCTATATAATAAAAGGGTAATATACAAGTAGACCAATCGGCAGAACAATTGAACAACCAATCAAAGCGTAATATGCTAATGATATAGAAGGCTGCTCAACCGCTTGCTATGATGTACACTGACCACCAGGGGGCAGGCAGTTGACTGGTTGACCAGTCACTACGACATGCACTGACCCGGGCAGATACTCCAACCAGCAGGTTAGCTTGTTGCTGGATTCTGGTTGATCAGGACTGAGCAAGATGGGCCAGACACATCCTGGAGCCCTCCCGAGGTTCTCCCTGGCCCCAATTGTCACCAGTGGTGTCCCTCAGCCTGGCCTGCACCCTCTTACAATCCAGGACCCCTCAGGGGATGACGAAGAGCCAGTTTCAGCCCAATCCCACAGGCCACTCCACTTGAGAGGAAGCCAGATGCAGGGATCATGGTGGTGGTAGCGCGAGCCTCTCCCAGTCGGGACTGATTGGGTGGGAGCACGCGGCAGGCACAGTGGGGTTGGGATGAATGGGAGCTGCGCTGGACTGTGGGTTTCAGCCCAATCCCTGCAGGCCACCCAGGGATGAATTTGTGCACTGAGCCTCTAGTTTTTAATTTAAAAAATGCTGCTATCCGTGATTGATAAACCTTAGTAATTTTCGTAGCAAATTTATCTAAAATGTATTAGTTACATTCTTGCCTCTCTGTTGAGCATAACAAACCTTTACTGATGGTACAAGGTCCTGGGAATATTATTAAACTGTAACAGAGTGATATGCCCCCAGTAGTTCCTTCCTACCACATTCAACAGATCCAGAGAATTAAAATCTAGGGTGTTTCCCCCCTCCCCCACCCCACCCCTGCAAATGTATACACACACTTTGAATAATTATAAAGGTGGTGCTCATTAAAATACATTGACTTTTCAAAACTGAGCTATCAGCTGTGAAAGTGTGTCTACATTTTGGGGGGATCCCGTGCATATTGTTCCCCTTGTGTATTGTTCCCCATGCTCACTTGCACAGTGTTTTAAACATAGAGAACATTTCTTCCACCAGCACCCACTTCACACCTGCTGCTCCCAGCACATGGGGTTTCTTTAAAGATCTACAATTCCATTTCTCTTCATAGTAAATTGAAAACATGGATGCTATTTACTACTTGATCCTAGCCACTAAGCTTATGCTTAAAATGCCACTCCTTTTGCTGAGAACAGCAGGAAGGAAAAGATGTGGGGGAATGGGGGCAGATAGGATTCAGCAAGCTCCTGCTTGGCGACTTAGCAGATCGTTAACCATGGCCAGGGCTCTACAATTCTCAAGTGAAAGCTGTCTTATGAGTCCTTTACCTACACTGTCCTTGCATCTGTCATTTCATATCATTTGTCTGACTTCCTCCCACTAAACTGAATGCCTCATGTGGACCACATCATACTCTGCATCTGGTGGGCTAGCACAGAGCAGGCACTGAAGGAATGAGATGGCTGGATGCCCCCGACAAAAGTGGTAACAGAAGAAATTTATTTAATTATTAGAGGCCCATTGCATGATATTCGTGCAAAATAGGCCTTCCTTCCTCTGGCTTCACTCCCAGCAGCCCAGGAGCTGGTAAGTCCTCGATCCTGGCCCAGTCCGGGAGCTGGCAAGCCAGAGCACCACTCTTATAGCTCCCTCTGTCGCTCCCTTTTCCCCTCATAGCAGGCATCCCGCCCCTCCCGGCTGCTCCATACCTGCATATGCAAATTAACTCACTATCTTTGTTAGTTTATTTGCATACTCACTCCTGATTGGCTGTGGGTGTAGCAGTGGTATAGTCAATTTACATGTTTGCCTATTATTAGGTAAGATTTACCTATTCTATTAATTATATTTCTTGGTGGACCTGCATCTTTAGTTTTGATAAAGTATAATTTATGGATTTTTCCCCTTTTATAACTAGTGCTTTCTGTTCCTGTCTAAAATTCTTTGTCTTCCTCAGGTTGCCAAGATTTTTCTCCTCTATTTTCTTCAAAAAAATAGTTTCAGTTTTTACACTTATAACTATGATTCATTTTGAATTAATTTTTGTGTATGGCTGCAAGATAGGGGGAGAATGTTTTTTTATTTTTTTACTTTCTTCCTATGTGGATAGTCTTTCTAGGACTGTTGGTTGAAAGAAACTTTTCTGTTGAATTTATTTGGTGCCTTTCTTGAACCACATCTCAGTGTGAATTTACTTGCAGCCTCTATTCTGCTGCATGAATTTATCTGTGCATCTTGTAGCAAGCTTTCAAGATTGCTCTTGCTTCATAGCAAGTAGAATAAGTCCTCCAATTTTGTTCTTATTTTTTCATAAGTTTTCTATTACAGTTAGTGTGCATTCCCATAGACATCTACACAAAGTCCTGCTGACATTTTGATTGGGATGGTGTTGAACCTATAAACCAGTTTGTGAAGAACTGACATCTTAATCCTATTGGGTTTGCTAACTGTAATGGTCTATCAATTCATTTATTTAGTTCTTTGTTAATCATTCTCATCCCTGTCAGAGATTTCACACATCTCTTTTGTATATTTTATTCCTGAGTGTTTGGTTTTTGATACCGTTGTAAATATATTTTTAAATTTTATTTCTCAAATGCAGTGCATGCAATTGTTTTGTATTTTGTTTTGTTTTTTGTTTTGTAAACTGATCATATGTACTGTGGCTTTGCTAAATTCATTGATCAGTTCTACTGGTTTTATTGATCACTTAGGATTTTCTCTGTAAGTGATTATATCACCTGCAAATAGAGACAGTGTGACTTTCTTTTTTCCTAATTTTTATGCCTTCATTTATTTTTCTTTCCTTATCACACTGGCTAACCCTCCAGTGCAATGTTGTCTAAAAGAGCAGACATACCTCTGATGTATTAGAAATGCAAAGGGCACCCCTGTTCCCCATCTGTAAACTCTCTCTGGGCCCTTTCAAACTTTCCAGTTGCAGCTCCTTTGTTGACGACCACCTCTTCCCACTCTAAGATGCAATAGTGTTCAGTACATCTTCCTCCCTTTTCTGAGATCATTTTACTGCTTCTAATATTTGATGAAACAAAACTGCTGTTCTTTCAGATACTTTCACATACTTACTTGTATAAGTTTAAGATCTTTACTTTAATATTTCCACTCTTTTTCTAATATTTTGTTAACCTACTTCTATGCTGCAAGTATGTGAACCTGCTAAACAAAAACATTTTCAAAAAATTATCCTTTCAACTAAACCTTGGGTCCTAACCTAAATTAACAGAAATTCTTGAGGTATGGTCTTCAGTAGGCATTACATCTGATTTGTAAAACATGAAAGTATTTATGACAACCCATAAAATTATATTACAGTGCTCCTCTGTCCTTCAATTCCCATTGTTGGTTAGGTACCAATTCCAATTATTTTTAAAATCTGTTGTTCCAAATGTTCTCTAAAATGTTTGACAAATATCTATGTCATTTGGAATATAATTACCTCACATATTTTTTTTCCATAGACACTGCCCTAAAACTTCTCTGGGGCTTATTTTCTGCATCTATAGGATAGTGATAACAATATCTACCTCCCACATTACCAGGAGGGTCAAATGAAGTGGGTGATGAGGGCCCTCTATAAATGCAATACATTAAATGTTGGGTAATACTGAAATAGGCACTGAACAATATCCAATAAAGGTATTCAGTGTTTCAAAGGCTGAACCCCTTTATTTGCAATAACTGTTGATGGAAAGTGTGTCCATCCTCGTATCCCAGTGAATTTATCCACTCTTTCCATGTAGAGTATTCTGATATTTTCAATCTTCTTCCTTAATAATGGAAAACACATTAATAAGCCCAGTTTCCTGGATATAAGCACCTGTGAGTCTCACAGCTCCCATCCTCCCATTAGACCTACCTATTTACCGAGAAAAGGTGTTTTCACCTGTTTTTAAACTCGACACATGATGTACAAGTGAAAATTTACTACACAAAATACTCCTTTTAAAAAATGTTTTGTAAAATATTTTTAGTGTATGTGTGTGTATGTGTGTGGGGATGGATGTGTGTGTTTTAGAGAGTGAGAAAGGAAGAGGGAGAACGAAACATCCATGATCAAAAAACACCAATATTAGTCTGCTGCCTCCTGCACACCCCCGACTGGAGGTCAAGCCTAGTCAACAGTGACCTGTTGGTGCACAGAACTAGGTTTAGCAACTGGGCCACCCGGCCAGGCCTGAAATACTCCTTTTTAAAGGAAACTTGATAGTGAAGAAATTATCAGCTTATGAGGAAAAATATTTCCAAGCCTCCATGACCCACTAATAACATTTTAACTCGTTGCACGTGTGACAATGTATTTCTTTAATAATGCAGTTTTCATTGTTTATCCCTAGTATAAACCACTTATCCATAAATTTCCCATTTGGAAAAATAATTATAAGGCAGTATTTCCCAAAATGCATCCCAAGGGAATGCAGCTCTAGAAAAAAGCCTCCTTAGTACAATCAATAATATTAAGTATGATCTCCAGTCACCTCTTGGGAAACGCAGCAGGCTCTTGGCCTCTATGATCAGTGACTGTTTTGTTTCAATCCTCACCTGAAGATGTTTTTATTTAATTTAGAGAGAGAGAAAAAGAGGGAGGGAGGGAAGGAGAGAGGAAGGGAAGAAGGGAGGGAAGGAACGAGGTAGGTCAATGTGAGAGAGAACCATGGTTGGTTGCCTCCTGTACACACCTGACCAGGGAGGGATGGAACCTGCAACCTAGGAATGTGCCCTGACAGGGACTCGAACTAGCAACCTTTCTGGTGCACAGGACAACGCTCCAACTGAGCCCCCCCCCCCCACCCAGGGCCATCAGCGACCTCTTTAGGTGCACAGGTATAGTATCTTTCCCAGTAGTCCTCAATTAAGATGTCTGACTTAGAAACCTGTATCTCTCACTTAGTGGCATTCCCAGGCCATTTCGCACAGAGCACTCCCCTTACCTGCCACAGTCTCCTCAATGGTGGAGCAAGGGGGTGCCCAGTTCAGAGGAACTCTGCGCTCTGCATCCCCGCCCACCCACAGGACAAAGATGACTCCTTCACCCAACAAAAGGTCAGCAGGCCCTCGCACCAGAGCAGAGTAGGCCGGGAAGGGCAAGCCCAGGCCTCCGTCTCAGGGTGGAAAGTGCCGCCGCCACCGTGCCCTCACGGAGCTCTTAGGGACACCGTGTGTGCGCACTGTCTGTTCTGACTTGGAGGCAGCCAGGCGTGCTCACTGTGGGAGGTGCAGATCTGAGCAGCTGACGGCCAAGAGGCAGAGGCCTCTGTCCCCTTCGCACAAGCGGGTCGGTGGCTCGAGGCTTCCTGAGCTGAAAGGGAAGCATTGAGCTTCCACCACGAGTCCCTCAGAGAGCTCAGGCTGGGAAGCCACTCCCTGCCCAGCCCTGGGCCTGCACCCAGGAGGACGTTGGAACAGTCAAAATGACTGTGGGATTCCAGATCCTCAAACAAAATTTCACAAAAGCTTTCCTTCCAAAACCACAAAGGAAATCAACTGCCAGCCAGGTGTAGTTGCAGGAGGCCTCCAGCGTACTCCATGGAGGAGGCTGAACGACGCATCCCAGTTGTATTGGACGGCACTGAAGCCTGACATTAAGGAGCCTGAGGAGGCCCCAGCAGCAGGCGGGGAAGCCGGCACTGAACCCAGAGCCTGTGCTCCTGTTCCCTGACCCACACAGCGGGTTCGTGGTGGGGGCGGGGGAGAGGGGTGCGGCGAGGTCACTGCTGTGCTCAGGCCTGCTCTCTCCTTTCTCATGAGCCCACAACCAAGGGCAGATCAATGAACTAACATGACCCCTGTCTGTGAGGTTTTTCACATAGTATTTCAAGGCACACAGACTTCTTTAGAAAATGGACTGAATTTAGAATGTAGGTGCACTTCTGATGTTCACTAGCTCTGACTGGCCATGCCAATTAGTCCCAAGTCAGGAGAGCATCCCAGGTGCAGCTGGAGGCAACATGGAGCTGCCCTCACAGAGCAGCTCCCAGCTGGGCCCGAGCAGCACTGGGTACCTCCAGCTCCCAGCTTCCTGCACAACGAGGGAACCCTCTTGCCTGTTACTGCAAAGTTCTTAGCCCAGAATGACAGCCTCTCCTTCAAGACTGGAGCTCAACCTGTTTGCCCTTGGACCCTAACACTGGAGTTTCCAAAACAGTATCTTCAACAAAGTGTTAGGATTTAATCATTCTGTTTCTGCTCAATGAATCTTAGTGTTATATCATACTAGTGGCCCAGTGCATGGATTTGTGCACACTGAAAGAAAATTAATTAGAAGGTAGCCAGTGGGGCAGGATTGGGCAAGATGGGCTGGACATGCCCTGGAGCCAACCACCTGGAGTGGCACCAAGGCTCAACGAGGTCTGTAGTCACCACAG
Organism: Lasiurus cinereus; assembly: GCA_011751065.1. NCBI lineage: Eukaryota > Metazoa > Chordata > Mammalia > Chiroptera > Vespertilionidae > Lasiurus > Lasiurus cinereus. Next base: position 23,948,305 of record JAAGEH010000040.1, read on the forward strand.
TTCAGCAGTAAATGAGATTCAGGCCTACCGTGCCTCAGCAACAAAAATACCCACGGCCAAAGGTGGAATCACATGGGCCTCAAGGAATCAAGCTCCCTCCTCTCTGGTTAGAGGGTGCATCCCCTGAGAACTGCCACTGCCAAGTCACTGCAGCTCGGCAGCTTCTGTGTTGAGCTTCTGCCCCCAGGTGGTTAGTGTGCATTATACATACTGGCTAATTGGACAGTTGCTTAGCCTTTTATATATATAGACTAGAGGCCCGGTGCACAAGATTTGTGCACTTGGACAGGTGTCCCTCAGCCTGGCTTACGCTCTTTCTCAGCCCAGGAGCCCTCAGGGGAGGTCCAGGAGCCCATGGGGAGAGGGCCTAAGCCGTCGGTCGGACATCCTTAGCACTGCCGTGGAGGCAGGAGTGGCTCCCACCACTGCTGTGCTCACCAGCCATGAGCCAGCTTCTGGCTGAGTGGCTCTCCCCCAGTGGGAGTGCACTGACCATCACAGGTGGCAGATCCTGCATTGAACATCTGCCCCCAGGTGGTCATTCCACCCTTTGGTCAATTTGCATATTCACCTTTTATTATATAGGATTCTCTCTGATCCAGTAAATGAGAGCAACCATTTGCCAGCTTCAGGGGTCGAAGCTCATCCCTGACCTGCCATGCAGGAACCACCTCCTGGCCAGGCTGCACCACCTTCTTCACACAGGGTGTTTGGCTACAATTGTTTTAGGGGACATCTCACAATTACATTCCAAATTGTGGGAACCAATTAACTCTCTCAGCAGAGCTAATCTTGATGGGGAAGCGGGGGCAGGGATGGCTACAGAGAAAGGGAACTCAGAATCTCTTTCTAGACAACTTGTCAGGAATTCATTAGGCTGGGCCCCCTGAGGGGGAGGGCGGCCTTATCACTGCTTCTCCCCCGAGTCCCAGGGCCCACCTTGCACATCTACCAAAGACACGGACAGAAACACAACAGCAAACCCCAAGAAAACCATGTCAATGGGTTGGATTTGGCTGGGCCGGAAGGTTGGTTGCGAAGTCTCCAATTTGCCCACAGATTTAGGACATCTACCAAATACCATGCATTGGCCTCACTGTGAGATGGCTCAGTGCAGTGATCGGCAAACTGCAGCTCAAGAGCCGTGGTTTGCCGCTAGGTTGACTAAGGAGTTTGCCGACTACTGGGATAGGGGCTTAATCACAAGGAACAACAACAGCCTGTCATTATTGGAATGGAGAGTCTAGGTCAGTGGTTGGCAAACTCATTAGTCAACAGAGCGGCCAACCGAGGCTCAGTTTGCCGACCACTGGCCTAGGGCAAGGAGAGCACGTTTCTCTGACCTCAGACATCATTTCACATCCCTGTAACCAGGCTGGGCTGCTCCACGCAGGCGGTTCACGGCGTGGTGTAGAGAGAAGTTCCCACCCCCAACCCCATCTCCTCGAGGGGAGGACACAGTAATCCGGCAGCAGGTACAGGCTTAACAAGGGCAAGGCCGGGCGGTGAAGAGGTCAAGCACACACAGCACTATGGCTCCCTTCGGCTGCATCTCACCAAGAGGCGGGAACACATATGAGGAGCCCCGACGTCTCCCTCGCTCTCCTGTTCTAATGCTGTGTGACAGAGCAGCCCACAGTCGGCCAGCAGTAAAAGCCAGGTGAAGGGGCTGGTTAAGGGCTGAGTATACATCTCATCTGCTCGGACAGCTCACCAGAGGCACAAGACACGGAGCCCATTGCCAGGAGGATCCCCCTCTGAATGTGCACATCCCGCAGAAGCTGCGCAAAGGGGAGTCCCGCCCATCTGACTGCAATCAGGTGAACCGCCTCTGAGGTGCTTTATGAAGCAAGAACTTTCCAAACATAGAAGCTGATTAGCACTGGTAGATCATTTGAGAAAATGGTGATTTTTTTTTTTTTAATCTCAGGGAGTGGAGTGCAGATCATGCCAGACCCAGGGAGCTAACCCAGTGAGCAGGGTGATCCCTTGGGGCTGGCGGACCAGGGCACTAACCCCAGCTGGATGGCATTCACCTCCAGTGTCTCCAATGAGGGTACTGGATTGCTAGATCATCTCTGTTTCCCTGCCAGCTCGGCGGTGAATGACAACTTTGTCTGGTATCTTAAGCACATGTTTTTCTCTATAGCCAATACAGACCGTTTGCAAGACACATGCTTGTTAGCAAATTGGAGTCCAGTGTTTGCTGCACAGTCCCTGCCAAAGGCGCCGTAAGTCATCTGCTATTCAAGTGACGGTCTAACAGCTGGGCTAGCCATCCCCGAAGAATGGGCACGCAGGAAGCGGATCCCATTCCATTAATATTTATTGAGCATCGATGGTGAGAAATTTGGCATCTAGTATATCCTTTAAAAGCCTTTCTTCCCAGTTTTTCTCTAGAGGGAATCTTGACAGACTGCCTAGCCATCTTTCATGTCAGGTTTTTCCTAAACTTATATTATCCCAGTAAATGATGAATCCCTTCAGATGCTCTGATTCTGGTCCCTGAACAAAACCACAGCATCGCAGAGCGCAGCCCTGGCCTATTATCTCAGCCCCCACAGCTTGGCTTTCGCTGAGTAGCTATGTATTAGAGAACCTTTCCTCCCTTTGACACGGTCCTTTTTAAAGTTAAACTCTGGTTGAAGATGTGTTTACTCTGCCACTCAGTGTTTCTTACACAAAGCCCAGGAGGTTAGTTAGTTTTCCCCTTTAGTGGGTAAGGGAGGGAGCTTACCACTGCGGATCAATGTGTAAATTTTCTTTGGTCAGAAACCAAAAACCACACTACACAGTGTTTCTCCTGTTATCTCATTATAGCTCTCAGGCAAACATCTCAGCTACTTAATAGCATATATTCCTCGATTTCCTTAGCAATCCCAAATCCTCGTGGAAATAAATTGGCATATAAATCCCACACAAATATGGGGAGAGAGCAGAGATCCCAGTGCAGTGACTGAAAGCACAGGCTGTGGATGGACTTAGGCCACCGTGGCCATGCAGTAGGTCCCTCCGCTGGGGAGTGGGATCACAGGCTCTCCAGGCATGCTGTCTCGTGAGCTCCTCCTGCATGCATGCCACTTAGTGCAGCTCCTGGCTCAAGTAGTCAGCAAAGATTCATTTGCAATAACGTCACTTTGGTTTACTCTGTTTTCTCCGATTCACTGACCCAAGCATGACTTTGTCACCATCCCTCACCCCTTCCTGTCCTGACTTTTCTTAGATCCCACGTCCATGGTTATAATCACAGCTGGGCCACTGCTCACGCACCTGGCTAAGCCCCATCCCTGTTGAATCCAGCTATCTGCTTTGTCTACAAGACAGCGATGCAAGCATGCTCTGGAGTTACCCTCTTGGGCTCAGCTCGGTTCTGCTGCTCAGCACTGTGTCTTTGAGGGAATAGATCATCACTTTTGCAAAATGAGGATGATGATAATGACGCTGATGACTCATGGGTGTGTAATCAAGTTTAAACGAGAATACACACTTAGACTTGAGCTGATCATACTGGGTATGTGATGCCTTCAGCTCTACTTTGGGTCTCCCTCACCCTTAGTCAGCAACCTTCTTCTCTGCTGTGCGAGGGAAACAGAGGCCACCAGCCCAGTACCACTTCATCCGACCATCATCTAACATATAACCACCCACACCTGGGCTTTGCCTCCACCTTCTCTCTAATTCAATGAGCAAAGGGCTCTTGCTTCCGTCAAAGGCCAACCCCTGTCAGTGGGGTCCAGGTCCCCTCCCCTGTAGCTTTACCAAGGACTGTCATCCTGAAATTATCCTTCTTTTCTCTGCATCTTTGGTTCCTCCCTAAGGTGACCTCCAATGATCCTCCACTCCTGGTATTTGTGCCTTGTGCATCCCTTCCCCCTACATGTGAGTGGAACCCAGGAGACACTTCTAAACAATAACAAAGATGATGATCGTTTCACTGCTCCTGTGATTACAGTGCAGTACATGAGCCTCCGGCTCTCCAGCAGACTGGAGGCTTGATGAAGTAGGCGGCTATGAGGAAGGCCACATGAAACAGCATTGTGGGGTGGGAAGAGGGGGTCTAGAAGCTGAAGGCAGCCTTCAGATGACAGCCAGCAAGAAGCTTGACCTTCAGACCTGCAGATGAAAGGGACTGAATTCTGCTGACTACCTGAGTAAGTTCACAGGGGAGCTCCTCCCAGCCCAGCCTCCTGATGAGAACACAGCCCACCTAGCAGCCAGACTACAGCCTGTGACACAGCATAGCCCACAGGGAAGCTGAGCTTGGACTCCTAACCCTAGACATTGTGATCACTTTTGTAAGTCAAAAAGTTTGTGGTACTTTGTTATACTGCAAGAGAAAACAAATTCATTTGCCCTGGACCAGATTTTCCCATCATGCACTAGCATCTATTGTATCCTGTGAAAATAAATCTGGACCATATGCCCTCCAAATGTTCCATTTCTCTCTGGTCTCCTTTCCAGCAAAACCTGTAAACAGTTTTCCATATGTGTCCTCACCTCCATTCACTGCTCAGCCCACACTAGTCACATCACTGACTTCATATTTTTTTGGTCAAGGACACCAAGTTCCACATTATTAAATGGGGACGAACATGGCTCCGTCCTTATCTTATTCACTATCCCAACAGAATTCAGCACCACTCAGCACACCCCATTTTCAGAGCTATTTCGCTTGGCTAACTGGCTTTCACATTTCCCAGTTCCCATCACTCATGGTTGCTGCCTCCTCCTCCTACTCCCAGACCTGCTTCTCGAGCAGTGCTGAGCCACAGGGTCTGGCCCAGGCTCCCCCTCCAGGCCTGTCTCACTTCTTTAACTAGTTTCAAGCGACATCAACACCCTGGCGGCTCCCAAATATTTCTCTCCAGCGCTGACCTCTGCCCCATTGCAGCTCCCACTTGGATGTCTTAACTGTCATCTCAGACATAATATGTCCGAAACAGAACTCTTTTCCCTTCCAAAAATCTGTTGTTCTCCCAATCACAGCAAATAGTACATCTAACCAGCCTCCACATCGGGGCCTCACCCTGGATTCTCTCCACTCCCCTCACGCTCTCACATCAGCAAGTTCTTGAGAGTCGTCTGCCACAATAGACCCTGACTCCATCCACTCCTCTCTCACTCTCTCTGCCAACCTGGAGCACTGCCCTCATCTCCCGCTTGGACAATGGCCATCTGGCTGGTTTCTCCCTGCTGTCCACACGGCATGGCCTTTTAAAACACATATCACCTCGTATGCCATTACTGCTTAAAATGTTCCAAAGTCTTCACACTCTATTTCAAAAGGCCACTGGGCCCTAAGCTGCTGCCCCAACCCGCCTCCCTGGTGCATCTCCAACCCACCAAATCTCACCGCCTTTCCTCTTTCCCACATTAAGACTTTTGCCATTGCCATTCCTTTCTTCTGGAAAGACCTTCTCCAGCTGTGGCTCCCCTCCTCAGGGAGGTCTTCCCCATAACAGTGTTCTCCTCTTCTAGTTTCTCAGGTACCACCATTTCCCTCTCATTGCGCAGCACATTCCACTCTCAAGCACCCTGCTTAGCATCTTTGTTTAATTGTTGCTATGATTCTTCTAATCAGATGTGAGTATATAAAGGTGCTTACTTCTGTGTTCTAGAGTAGCATCTGGCACATCGTAGGGCGGGACCTACTTTTGCTCACCCCTATATATATATATATATATAGGGGTGAGCAAAAGTAGGTATATAGTTATGAGTATGCAAAACAGAGTTAATAAATCTATTGTAATCATCATAACCTGCATGTCTTTTTCCATGCCAATGAATGTAAACCTACTTTTGCCCACCCCTACAGATATACAAATCTATGATATTGCCATTGTTATATACATTTATAATAAAACTAGAGGCCCGGTGCATGAAATTCGTGCACGGGGGGAGGGGGGTGCCCTTCAGCCCAGCCTGCTCCCTCTCCAATCTGGGACCCATTGAGGGATGTCCGACTGCCCATTTAGGCCTGATTCACATAGGATCGGGCCTAAATAGGCAGTCGGACATCCCTCTTACAATCCAAGACTGCTGGCTCCCAAATGCTCTCCTGCCTGCCTTCCTGATTGCCTCTAACCACTTCTGCCTGCCAGCCTGATCACCCCCTAACCACTCTCCTGCCAAACTGATTGATGCCTAACAGCTCCCCTGTCAGCCTGTTTGCCTCTAATTGCCTTTCTCTACAGGCCTGGGTTCTCCCCCAACTGTCCTTCCCTGCAGGCCTAGTCACCCCCAACTTCCCTCCTCTGCCGGCCAGGTCACCCCTAACTGCCCTCTTCTGCAGGCTTGATCGCCCAGAACTGCCCTTCTTTGTAGGCCTCTAGTTATAAAATAAAACCTGCCAACTGCCCTCCCCTGCTGGCCATCTTGTGAGGGCCATCGTGTGTCCACATGGGGGCAGGATCTTTTGACCACATGGGGGCAGTCATCTTGTGTGTTAGAGTGATGGTCAATCTGCATATTACTCTTTTATTAGATAGGATAAAGGCCTGGTGAATGGGTGGGTGCCAGCTGGTTTGCCCTGAAGGGTGTCCTAGATCAGGGTGGGTGTTCCCTTGGGGCATGGGGTGCCCTGGGTGAGGGACCTGTGGTGGTTTACAGGCCAGCCACACCCACCCCGAGACCCAAGCGGAGGCCCTTGCATCTGGGATTTATTTATCTTCTACAACTGAAACTTTGTAGCCTGGAGCAGAGCCAAGCCTTCTGCTGGCACAGCCATTGAAACTTTGTTGCTTTAAGGCCAGGCAAGGGTTTGTAGAAAGCTTGGCTTCCTCCATCACCAGGGCAACCCAAGCCTCCCTCCTGCTCTCTCTGTGGCCATAGCCATCTTGGTTGGATTAATTTGCATACTTGCTCTGATTGGCTGGTGGGTGTGGCTTGTGGGTGTAGCAGAGGTATGGTCAATTTGCATATTACTCTTTTATTAGATAGAATGTTCCATTATATTCCACTGGAAAATCTCTTCAGATGCAATGTCAAGATGGCTGAAAAGCAGTAAAAACTTATACAAATTATACCTCAAACATCTCAACTATTCTAACCAAGACATCTAGAATAATAAAAGGGTAATATGCTAATTAGACTAGACGTCCTTCCAGACATCTTTTTGAATGTCCTTCCTGATGAATCCGGGGCCAAAGGGAAACCAGCCTGGGGCCCAGGTGCCTGCCTGCGCGCAGAGGAGGGAAGCCCAGGTCCCAGGGGCCAGAGAGGAGGAAGGCCTACTCTTGCACAAACTTTTGTGCATAGAGCCTTTAGTTATAAAATAAAACCCATTTGATAAAATGTAACAGAAAGTTGTTAGATGTGAAAAATCTTTTTTGATAATATAAATTACCACACTACAGTTATTCTGTCTTTATAGATTTGATTTTTGCCCCTACACTGTGTTTGCTTAGAAGACAGGCCATGAATTATATAATTGTTTTCTATCACAAATTGTGCAAAGCACTGTTCAAACCACAAGGCATATTTTCAGGATTTCTGGAAGAAAATACTAAATATTCACTACTCCTGCTCCTCGACGGCTTGTTGTCACGAGACTGACATCCACGCCCAGCCGGGTCCTATAGCCGTCAGTGCAGGAAAAGCTGTGGTAAAGAGTGTGGTCATGGTCTGGGTTCCAACAAGCAACTGTCAAAACTCTTCCCCCATGACTACTTGCTGGAAATCTCTCACACCTAGAAGATGCTTGCGGGTGGTCTCGGAAAGAAATCTGTGATCATGCCAACACTGGGGCTGTTCTAATGCTCCTGTCTAAGTTTTCTTTGCAACTACAATTTCATGCTTTGAGGATCTGACTTTTACGCAAGCCTCTGCAAATATATATATATATATATAGTCTCTATTAAACTCAGTAGTTTATGTATGTTTCCTCCCTCGAGGGTTGACTGCCACAATAGATCCCGAGGTTACCTTCTGAAACCTCCAGTAAGCAGAACTGCAGGTGGCTTTAAGGGCCCCTGTGGAGAAAAAGCCCTTCCTCCTTCCCACTTGCTGCCTTCCAAACTTCTTAGCAACACACACTGTGCAGGAACCGCGGCGCGGCCTGCCTGGCCCAATCGCACGCCCGGGAGCGCGGCCAGTCAGTTGTGTAATAATAAACCCCTTATCTCCCGGAGATACACAGACCCAGCAATCTCGCGTTTCAGTGCACAGGGACTTCGCGGGGATCCTCGGCACTCACTCACTCACATAGGTTTCCAGTGCCAAATCCACCCTACCTCCAATTTCCCCGATTTCCTCCTTTTAGCTCATTTGCAGTTTTGAGGGGGGAGAGAAGCCAAAATACTAAACAATGTCGAGTTTAAACAGGGAGGGCAGGGGGCACTGCCAAGGCTGCCAGCAAAATGCACGTAGAACCCGCAGGCTCGGCTGTGGCCGCCCGCGGGGCTCACCATTCCCCCCAGGCCTGCGAGGGAAACTCGGCGGGCTGATGGGCAGGACGGGCTGCGGGCTGGTAGCCATGAGCCAGACCGGCCTTCAATCCCCGGCCAGGGGCCACCCTGCTTCCTCAAGAAGAACGACGCCCCCTCCGGCCTCGCCGTCCCCGCCTGCACAAACCCGCGCCCCCTGTCCCGGCGCCAAGTTCGCAACCGCACAGGGACAGGTGGCCTTTCCCGCGCCCGCGCGAGACCCGCCTGGAGCGAGGGGCAGCGCCGCGCCCGCGCCGGGCCGAGCTGCGCGATCCCCGCTCGCGGCCCGCGCGACACGCCCCTCCGGCCCGGCCCGCCCGGCCCGGCCCCGCCCTGCCCGCCGCCCGCACGCACCTTCCCCGCGTTCCGCGCCAGGCCCCTGGGGATCGCGCGGCCAGGGCCCAGCGGCGGGAAGCGCTCCTCGCCGTCCTCGTCCTCGTCGCCGTCCACCTCGATGACTCCCTCCTCGTCCTCGTCCTCGTCCTCGTCCCCGTCCCCGTCCTCCGCGCCCCCGCGGGGCCGCTCCAGCAGGCGTCCGCGCCCCCGCCGCCGGCCCGCGCCCTCCTCCTCCTCGTCCTCCTCGCCGAGCAGCAACAGCGCGGGCGACAAGGCGGCCCCGGCGGCCCGAAGGGGGCCGGTCCCCGAGCTCCGGGGCGGCGGAGGCAGCAGCGGCCGCCCGCTCTCAGGCGCCGGGCCCGGCGGGTGCAGCGCGGGGCCGCCGCGGCGGCCGCCCAGGCTGGAGCGCTTGGCCAGGCGGCGAGCCTGCATGCCTGCGCGGGTCCTCCGTACCCGCCGGGGTCCGCGGGGCTGCGGCGGGGCTACAGCGGGAAGGGGGGTGCTGTGAGCGAGCCGCGCGCCGCCGCCTCCGACGCCGCTGCCGCTCTGGAGCCGCGGGCCGCGCTGCGCCCCATGCGGCCGGCGGCCGGGCCGCGCCTCTCGGGCCTACAGCGGCCGCCTGGGCGCGAGCTGTGGGCGCCGCCGCCGCCCGCCACGCGCCCTGGGCCCCCGAGCCCGCAAAACCCGGACTGGATTTCTCCCGGACCCGCGACCTCCAGATCCGGGGCCTCTGCGCGCCGCGCCCCGCGCTCTGCCCTACCTACCCTCCCTCGCTCACTGCCCCAGGTCCCCGCCCGGGTCGGGGATTCCCTGTGGACAGAGGACCGCGCACTCCACCACAACTCGGATTGTGGGTCCAAGTCCAGACTCTGAAGGAAGTTCATTTGAATGGTCTCTGCTGTGGGGGGACAGATCTAGAGCTTCTGTCAATCAGGAATGGTGTCCCCATCCGAGATTGGGGGTCAGCCACTAAGAGGGGTTCTTGAAGCACTTCCTTGGCGTGGCCTGCCCACTGGTCAGGCTCTGAGTGCACCGCGAGGTCTGACTCCAGCTCCTTCCCTGCTCAGCTTTCTGCCCTCCCCCCTTCCCCCCAGTGAGGGGCCGTGGCACTGTCCAAGCCTTTGCAGAAAGAAGCAGGATGGCCCGTTCCAAACTGCTTGACTTCGTTATTTTTTCAAAATTAGTATGAAGTGAGGTCAATGCTGGAGACCAAGCACACAAACAGTTTGCCATGTAACTCAGGGCACTCACTTTCTAAGGATTTTAGGTGTGGCACAGAAAAGTCACTTATCACTGTGTGAGGTGAGGCTTTGGGGAAGTCATACTCTTTATATTCACAGCACATGCCAAATTCCACCTCTGTGGGTGAGGGATGGGGCACCCACCTCCCCAGCACTCAGCAGGCGCCTCCAGAAGATGGCCTCTCTCAGCCCTGTCCTGTAATTACTGGAGATTTAACACCACACACCCTGAGACCTTTGTAGGAACAAGGTACATAGCCTCATTCGTAGCGTCTCCCAGCTGTGGAACGGGGATGATGACAAGGATTCTAAAAATGAATTTGTTCTCCCTGAATCAGATGAGCTTCCTGATAGGCCTAATTCAGAAAATGACACTCTCATTTTACCCATTCAGCCCAAAATAGCAGGATCATTTTAACTGCCTTCTCTTAGGTATCCCCAGAGGCAGCTGCCCACCCACCCTTTCCTTCCCTTTCCAAACCTCCCACAATATCTGTGGCTACTAAGTGAAAGTTTTGGACCAGCTCTCTCCACCCACTTCCTCAAGTATGCCCTCCCTGGACCTCTCCACATGCCAGCACTAGGTTCATCTTCCTGGGACCAGTCCGATCATGGCATTTTCCATGAAGTTGAACTCTTTATTTCTAAATATTGCATTTAAGACTTCAGAGAGTGAGGAGAGCTCCTGGTCTGCTAAAGGGTACTGGCCGGGCTGAGGGGATCCTACCCCTGCCCCTGAGTACACCAATGTTACACGCCAGGCCTTTAGTCAATAAATAAAAACTAAAGAACAAAAGAATGGCCACCATCCCAATTGCAAGGAATTTGCCTTGGTCAGTTTGGGAGGTGATTTTAGAGATGGGCAGCAGGTCTTTCTCTGACCAGAGAAATAGAGATCCTCACCTTCCTGCTTGGCTGCTGGCTGCAGCAGTGGTAGAGCGCAAAGGTGTGAGATGAGTTGGGGAGAGCCGGGCTCCCAGTCCCTGCTCAGGTACTTACCAGCTCTATGTACTTACTCATCCTTCCTCTGTGCCTCAGTTTCCTCATTGGTGAAATACAGATAATAGCAGTCCTTATGTAACAATAAAGTTGTTTTGTAGGAAAATGGGTTAATATGTGTAGTCAGCTTAGAAGAGTACCTGGTACAGGTGGGTCTGTATAAAGGCGCATTATATTCAGTGTGTTACCTTGTATATGAACAAGTTAGCTTGGGATACTTTCAAAGAGTAACACGTAAACTCAGAACTGTCAATAAATAGCAAAAACGTGCTTGTAAAGCTGGACTACATCTTTTTTAAAAATATATATTTTATTGATTTTTTACAGAAAGGAAGCGATAGGGATAGAGAGTTAGAAACATCGATGAGAGAGAGACATCGATCAGCTGCCTTCTGCACGCCCCCAACTGGGATGTGCCCGCAACCAAGATATATGCCCTTGACCGGAATCAAACCTGGGACCTTTCAGTCTGCAGGCCGACGCTCTATCCACTGAGCCAAACTGGCTTCGGCTACACCATCTTTGGCTACAATTATTTTCAAAATTGCTATATATGTGCGGTGGCCCTGACCAGAGTATACCAGAGGTTCAAGGCCTACTCCCCACTCGCCATACGCATGCATGCAGCCAAGGGCACAGTAGTGTTACTATGTTAAAGGCCCTTTTGCCCTATGCATGCGCAAAGGCAATGACTCACCAGTAGCAATATACGTACTGCACAAGCACACCCTTATATAACCTGCTTATGTTAAGATAGCTGGAGTATCACTAATTGGCATGAGGCCTCTTCCATTTGGGTATGTATATAAGTTGCCACTAACGGGCCAGTTTTTGGTTGCTTTGTTCATAATAAAGCATGCCCCACCTACCTACGGTCACCCATGTGTTCTTCCTACACCCAGAGGGATCATGTTCCTAGCTGAGGAATTTGCTCCCAACCCTTGGTGTAGTTGGCAGGATTCTGGAGGTAAGTACATCGTCCACCACATCGGAAGGTATGTGGCCTCCAAGGTGTAGTATCTGGTAGTGTGATACTCTTCCTGATACTTTAAACCGCCCCCATGCCCCAGAGGACTGGGAGCAGGTTGAGGTAATGCCAGAGGCATTAGAGAAGGCTTTGTCATCCCTGATGGATTCCCAAAGACCAGCGGAAAGCTGCCAGGAAGGTAGGCTGGTGGCTCCTAACGGCCTTGAAACTGCAGCACCGAGAGACGCTGGCTTGGGAAACCAAGATACATGAGTTACAGAACCCGGAGGAGGCATTGGAAGCCCCGGCATGTGTGCTAGAGCAGGTGGTAGCCTCCCTGGATCGGAGGGACCGGGAGAACCAGAGCCAGACCACAGCTCGGAGGAAGTGTTACCGATGGTGCAGCGGCCTTTGTCTTGCAGGCGTGATCGATCACAAAAAGGCATCTGGAGCATGATTAGCAACCTTGACCCTGGTCGCCTTCCCTGAAGGCTTATCCTGTGTATGTTTCTCCTGTGTATGTTGCTCCAGGGCTGCCCATGATTACTGAATTAACCACATATACCTCCTATACCCCCACAGACCTGAGAGGACTAGGAAAACAGAGCCAGCAGAGGCCCAGGAGCAGATCGGCGTGGTTCCAAGGGTTGTGGGGTGATGGCACAGCTAGCTTGCAGCTGTCTCCGCCCAAGATGGAGAAGTTACCTTCATAACCACCATCCTTCCTGGTGGCAGCGACTGCAAGATCAGTCACTGGTTGGGAACCGGGCAGGGAGACCACTCCCTGATGGACACTTAATGGTGGTGGCATCTGCAAGCATTGGCAGGATGCTGGAGAATTGCCAGAAACCATGAGTAAAGGGGCTATGTATATAGATTTAGTGCAAGTGATATGGGAAATGGGCTTGAGACAAGCCATGTTTAATTTGAATACTCATGGTCCTAATGATGAGCGTTTTATGACGCATATAAAAGACTTGATTCTTGATGCAGCCCCCCACTCCAGTGGTGTTCGGCTCCCTGGCAGCCACTTTGACCCCTTTCTTAGATCACTGTATGCATGAAGTGACTACGGCCATGCTGGCTTGGGGGACGCAGAAGTCAAGCAGCGAGACCTGTGACTGTGCAAAAGCCTAAGGTTCGTAAAGCGATGCCTGAGACCACAAGCAGGATGAGCGCAGGGCAGTCTCCCACACTCCAATGTGGGCGGACCTGCTGGCAGCGGGGCTTAAGAAAGAGAAAAGAGATCAGCAGCCCACAGCCCTGTAGAGGCAATGACCACAGGACAGCATTTCCAGGAGCTGCCGAGGAAAGGCAGGTCCCCTGACAAGAGGCCTCCCCCTGAGGAGGAGGGGGACTGAGGAGCAGGCCAAGGCACCGGCTAGGAGGGACCCCGGAGGACCGGAGGCTGCATGTTGAACTCACCATATTTTGTCCCCCTGTAACTTGCAATGTGTGTTGGCACTGATGGGTACCGGTGTGGACTGCAGTTTGCTCTATGCCATAGAGTCTATGGTAACCCGTACAGATATACGGCCCCAGTGGCCCCTATAGATGGGTCTGGAGGCAGAACTGTCCCTGAGTGGCAGGCAACCTTGACCCTGGTCGCCTTCCCTGAAGGCTTATCCTGTGTATGTTTCTCCCTACGGAATACATCTTGGGAGTGGATAGGCAGAAGGGTTAATGCTTGCAATGACCCAGGGTGAATTCCGCTTGCAGGCATGTGGTAAAGCCCATCACATGAGGGTCGTGTGGGTGTGGCAGTAAAGCCTCCCAAGGAGGCCATGAGGAAATTGGACAGACAATCGTGCAGCTGGAGAAGGCAGAGACTTTGGCCATACGCAGCCCGCACAGTTCTCAGTGTGAAGAAGCCCGAAAGCAGCTGGCGGAAGAGCTGGATGGCAGAGACTTGGAGAAAGTGACTCCCCTACACTCTGTGTGCAGGCTGTAATGGGCCTCATGGGCCTCCTTCCTCTCACGTGGTGGCGGGGCCGCTAAGGGTGGATGTGGCTAACGCTGTCTTTTCCATAGACATAGCCCCAGAGAGTCCAGAACAGTTTGCTTCCATGTGGGACGGTCAACATGGACTTTTGTCGCTCTCCTGCGAGGATACTCGCACAGCCCTACCACCTGTCGTGATTGGTGGCACAAGATTTAGCCACCTGGGCAAGCCTCCCACAGTGACCATGTTCTGAATATTGATGACAGCATGCTACCTCTGATTCTCTTGCAAAGTTAAACGCAGCTGCCAGAAGTCTATGGCAGGCTTTGGACTCAGGAGGGCAGGAGGTGGGGAATGACTACCGGGGTCCAAGGACCTGGCTTATCTGTCAGATTCTTAGGAGTTGTCTGGTCAGGTGAGAGCAGGTGCTGTCTGGGGCAGCACTGACAAAGTGCGGCTAATCTGCGGCCTGTGATGGCGAATCAGTTATAGACCGATGTTGTCCTTGGGACGTTGGCGAGTGTTCACCCCCATGTGGTGCGTTGTATCAGGACTCCCGGAGGGGGCGATGTGGGACTGGACTCCAGAGGTTGAGGAGGCCTTTCTAGCTGCCAACAGGACACCCACCCAAGCCCAATCCCTGCAGGTCATAGACCGACACAACCATTTCAGTTGGATGTAACTGTTACCCTCAGGGGCTCAGCTGGGTCTGTGGCGACAGCATGGGCAGAGGAGGGCACCATTGGGGTCTGTGGAAAGGGGCCGAGAGCTGGCACTCCCTCATTGAGCAGCAGTTGGCAGCCACTGACACGGCCTTGCAGGCCTGGAAGGCGATCCTGACACGAAGGGAGTGCTGTGAAGACTGCCTAGCCTCCAGCCGGTTGGCTTAGGTCCTCATGACCAGGCCCAGGTGAGCCGTGGCACAGACCCCACCGTTAGCAAAGCGGGGCCTATGGGATGAGGGCAGCAGTGCAGACAGGCCCTCTGAACAGGAACTGCAAACCCTATGGGTCCTGTGACTCATGAGACCCTGTCAAGGGATGAAACGCCTGTGGAGGAGCACTCCCTATCCACTCCGAGAAGGTGCACCCCCTCCCGGAGACCAGGAGGCACAAGGACGGGCCAAGCAGGGGAGCCCTGCCACCGTGGCTGCCTGTTTGGTTCCAGATGAACTGTGGTTTGGTTCTGGTTCAGGGCAAAGTAGCCAATAGGCTGAATCGCGAGCCGTCTGGATGGTTTGACACAGGAGCCTGGCCCTGTGGTCACTGGAATAGACAGCAGGCTGTCTGTAAGGGCTCGACTTTGTTGTTGCGGAAAAGGCACAAGCAGGACATCACCCTGTGTGGGGACAGGAAATGGGGAAGGAGGTATAGGAAGTAGGGACTTCCAAAGAGGCACCAATATACCATTTGAGTGGCCATAGGCCACTGCTAGCCCCAGGCAGTGATAAGGCAGGTGCCTTAGCAAGGGTCTAGGAGGTAGCACCCTTGGTGGCTTTATGGGAAATTGGGGCACATGAGACCAGGGACAGTGGAGCAGGCAGCTAAGCATTATGGACTCTGTGCTCAATGAGCTGGCATATGGGCCAGGCTACCCCGTAGAAGCCATCTGGCGTAAGGGGTAGTGTGTGGGGGCCCTGACCAGAGTATGCAGGTGGTTCAAGGTCCACAGACCATACGCACATGTGCAGAGAGGACACAGCACTGTTACTATATGAAAGGCCCTTGCCCTACGCATGTGCGAGGGCAGTGACTCCGCTGTAGCAATATGTGTACTGCACAAGCGCATCGTTCTGGAACCTGCTTATGGTAAATGTATCATGAGCATCTTGTATGGCACGAGGCCCCTTTTATTTGAGCGTGCATATAAGTTGCCACTGACCAGCCAGTTTCTGGCTGCTCTGTTTGTAATAAAGCATGTCCTACCTACCGGCGGTCACCCGTGTGTTCTTCCAGTTTCCATGATATGCTTGAAATGAGCTCATTCTCCCTCTCAGGCTGCCTCAGGCCCGGCCCCACTCCCTGGCCACTGGGCCCGAGAGGCTGTGCTCAGAAAAGGAGCAAGACTGGCCTCGAATCAGGACCATTAAGTGAAGGTCTGTGTCCCCAAAGAGGTTTGGCTGAGCTGGGCTGGGAGGGGTGAGAGGGATCTGGAAGGGCAGGGACCTGCAGGCTGCTAAAGACCCACCTCATGCCCTCAGGGGACACCAGTGGAAAGTAAAATCAAATAAACTAATTCATCAGGAACCTAGAAATGGCTCCTGATTGGGGCTCAGGACACAGCGTGCTCACAATATGGCTCTGAAGTTGGACAACAGCTCTCAGTGTCAAGTAGGTGGGGAGGAGTCATTGCTTCCGATGTTCCCTAAACATCACACATTGTTACCTCCCAAACCAGGACCCCTCCACGGAGTGTCCAATTTAACACCTCATCCCTGAAAATATGCTCATTCATTCAATCTGTATCTGTCAGCCCGCCAAGTGCCAGACCTGTTTTTTGGCACTGGTATGCAGTTGTGAGCAAAATGAACAACACTCGCCTAGGAGGGGAGGAGACCAGAACCCAAGAAAATAGGCCCCTCGCGGTGCCACAGAGGCAGTGGGTGCTGTGGTCTAGAGACTGCCATCCCAGTGCAAGGCAAAGAGGCGAAGGGTAAGAGAATCCTCATCTCCCAAGCAGCCCTCAGGCCGAAGCTATGCAAGTCCCTCATCAGCCTGCACCCAGAGGGGCGTTTCTTCCACAAGCAAGGAGCTTCGTCCTCTTTAACACACACTGCCCTTCAGCACCCGTGTTCAGAATATTTGCCTGATAATGGAAGTTTGTGTGTGTGAGTAAAAAAAGACTAGATTTTATTTTTTAGGGAACACATATTTGCTATTTTGGGGTGTGTGTCTGTGCGCAGAAGGAGAGAGATTTTTGCCTTTGTTGTTCCTTGGACACTTTAATATCATATTGATTGATGGGGACACCGTATTGACAGATGGGGACACTGTCTCTGTTGCTTTGTTGCCCTGTAATCGCGGAGACTGTGTGCAAAAAGTCAGAAGTAAATTGCCTGGGAAATTTCCTGCAGGAGCTGAGCACTCATTCACAGCCTGATGCACTTTCCCTTTTCTCCCTGATGCCACCCACTCCCCACTCCGAGGACTCCACCTCCGGATTTTGCGGTGCCTGCCTCCGGGCAAATGAGATTGGTGGAGGCCTCCTTCCTCCTCCTCCCCCCCCCTCTCCAACACGGACTTCCCCAGGCATGAGCTGTCCCAGACTTTACAGTGGGAGCCAGATTTGGGCGCCACAGCTGGTAGTGAGGCTTTTGTTCCCCAACAAAAACAAGTGCCTGGGTGGCCGCCAGCGCCCAGCCTCCAAGCAGGCATCAGGAGCCCTCCGGGGCATTTGTGACCTGTCATCAGAGACGCTCCTTCTGCTTACAGAGGATCCCAGGGAAGGCCACTCGTGTGCACCAGCCGACCCTGCTGTGGTGAGGAGGAGGAGGTGCACAGGGGCTGTTAGCTCATGTTGGGACCACCTTGCTGCTAACCCACGGGTCCTCATCAGCACTGTCTGTCTTCTCTGTCCCAGAACTTCTGTATGTCCTCTGCTGTCTTTCTGGCTGAAGCAAGTTAAATGGTGGTTTCCTTTACTCCTGGAAGGAGAGCTAGGCGCTAACTGGTCTAAGGCAGCTCCTGTGATGTGTGGTGTCTTGTGACAAAGGCTTAGAGACCTTCTGCTGCAGAACTTGTTTGATTTTTGCTAAGTTAGAACTCAGCAGCTCCAGGCCCTTCCATACCCCAAGAAGACTGACAGGAGAAAACCAGAGTCACAAGCCAGGTAGATTAGGGGTGCATAGTCTCATTTCAGAAAGGACTATTGGCAGTCCGAAAACCTCAGGAGATTTAATACAGGAAAAACCACTTCCATCTGGGTACTTATGTCTAAGGGCCACAATTAAAAACGTGTCCCTTCTGTGTTAGGCTCAGGCTTGTTGGCATGCAGATGCTTTTGAGGAAATGGTGAGGTTCAGACAGTCGTGTCCGCCTGAGTATGAGTGAGTTTAATTACTTTCCTGGGAGCAGGTTTCCAAGAAGGAAAGAGGCCAGTTGCAACTGAATTCCTAAAATGAGCTGAAGAGCAACATGAGTGGCAGTGAATGCAGAAAAAGAAAAAAAAGAGTCCAAAAATAGAGGTTTGTTGCCTCATCATTCCGGGGAAAGCCAGCTTTGGAAAAAGAGGGGGTTTGTTTTGTTTTTGCAGTTCTGTTCAGTAAAAGTTTCTGTGGCGATGGAAATGTTCGCTGTTCTCACTGTCCAACGTGGCAGCCAGGAGCCACGGTGCTGATGGAGTCCTTGAAAGGTGGTTAGTGTGACAGAGGCGTGGAATTTTCATTTTATTTCCTTTCAATCGCCAGTGTGGCTAAGGGCTCCTGTGCTGGACAGTAGATCACAGAATGCTTTGTTTTTCTCTGCTTTTCTTTTGATTGTATTCTCTCCTACTCCGGGCACATTAAAAGTAGCCACTGTGTAAAAATAACGTGGACATTAAATTAAAACATCATATGCAATTAAAAACTCTGTCATGGCTCCATCAAAAAGGAGAGAGAGAGAGAGAGAGAGAGAGAGAGAGAGAGAGAGAGAGAGAGACTTAAATCCCAATCTTCTATCCAGCCCAGCCTGACTGGTTCTATGCCACCTGATTGAAGGGGGTGATACTCATTTGTAAATGCATTTGGCAAATTTACCCTGTGATTGTTTCTATTATTTTACAAATTACAGACATTGAGGCGAAGCCCTGTCATTTCCGAGCTTCTCTTTATTCCTGCCTGGAGACTGTGCAGCCCTGGCACCCTTCCACTGGCTGTTTCCTTTGAATGCGGCATCTTCGTTAGCAGGATTAACAAAGGCTTCTGCTTCTGTCCCCTTGATTACCGTCTGCTCTGAGAAGAGCTGATTTCGGCCCTGCTGTCTCTTTGAATCTCTCTGCTTTGCTGATCTCAAAGATGTTTGAGACAGCAGACACCCAGCTATTCCTAAATGACATGTTTTTTTGTGTGTTCTTCTTTTGAATGTGTTATATGTTTAGTAATTTTATCATCGTCTGCAACTATTTTCTCTTCTTTCAATTGTCTGATTCTAAATCCCTCCTTCACTCATTACTTAGAAGCCTGAATATATGCAAGCAGTTGGGTTTGGTAATTTGCTATTTTTAAGCTTCTTTCTGTTTTAATATTTCAGTGTTTCTTTTTCCTCTTGCTTATATCTCTAGAGAATTTACAATATTTTGTAAGCAGCCTTGATACTGTTACCAGCGAGATGATGAGACCTTGGTTCTTGTCTTCTTAAAGGAAAGATTTCAATCAAAAGACAAAGTGTAACAAAGTAAGTAAGAATGTATTGGCCGCAGCAAAAATACCCTTAGGACAGTGAAACAAGGAAGGGCTCAACATAGAAGAAACAACAGAATTGCCAGGCTGGGCTGCTCTGGCTCACTGGGAAGTCAGAGAAAAGGGAGCCTTGGAGACAGGTTCAGGGCTTAGCCTGGGACAAGCTGCCGCAGCCCACTGCTCCCCTGGTTTGCAAGTCTCAGGGAGTCCCTTAGAGGGAAGAAGCGGGAGGGGAGTGATGTGGGTGTGCTCCCCTGGGGGAGAGCATGAGTGGGGTCCTTTGTCCTGAGCCTGTTTCTCTCTCTTGCAAGTGGAAATCTTTGGGGAGCTCCTAGGGGAGGGTCTTAATAGAATATTCATCAGCTTTGAGGCCTGGCACTGAGGGCTTGGGAGGGGTCGCAGGGATGTGGGGACATGGGAGAGGGTATGGGTGCTGAAGTGCAAACCTGTGCACCCTAATGACAGAGTGAGAGAAGCTTCTGTGTGGTTCTCAGCAATGGCCTGGTCTCCACAAACGGCCCTGAGGTCAGTGATGTTGTTCATATTTATGGAAAGAAGAAAGTCAATGATTTCCTCCACATGCAGCTTTGCAACCTGCCCTGTGAAGTAACCCAATGCCAGAGTGGACAAAAGGCTCCACATGCTAATCTGACAAGCTCAGGAAAGGTCTGAAATTAAACTTCAACTAAACGCAGTTACGGTGGATAGTTACGTCCTAGGCAGGTATCTTCCCTGACAAGGTCAACCTTTACCTTAACTGAGCCTATCTGTCTTTTTGCATCTATGATAACATTCCCTTGAAATGTTCAGGTAACTTGTGACTTCCCTTTCTCTGGACCCCTTGGGCACAACCTAATGTGCCTGGGCGCCAGGACAGAGACCACAAATTCCTTCATTGTTATCATGTTAATTGTTCTTGCACCCACCTATGCATGTGTCCATCCTTTTACTTTTATCTATTCCCAGGGATTTCCCTCACTTTGCTTTCTCCCACCTCTCTAATCTATCACTAGTGGATTGCATGCAACCCACCTACGTCCCTTCCTTTTATTGCAATGTATAAAAATAGATGTAACCGGCATTCTCCAGGGCATTATCCGTTGAGGTTCTGCTTCCCAGCAGTTGTTGATAGATTGGCTCAAATAAACTCACAAAAACTCTTCACAAGTTTGAATGTTTTTATGTTAACATGAGATTCAGGGAGAACATTTCCATCTCGGGGCCTTGTGTTTTCTCATGTGATGGGGCACTGTGATGAGGAAACATTTGTTCAAAAGCGAGACTTCAGCACAAGAGGCTGGGGTATGTGGCCCAGCTCCATCGAGCTCCAATTCTAGAGACTTCTCTGAATAAGCACCTCCCAAGTGAGACTCCAGCAGGGAAGGGTGACAGTCAAATGGGCCTTATGGCTCTTTTAATGAGAAGACACCTCCCTCCCTCTTCCACACCTGCACCCGTGCCCTGCCCATGCTAGGCTGGCTGTGAGCGACCAGCAGCCTATGCAGAAAAGGGCTGTCATTCTCAGGCCCAGACAGAGAAAGGACAAGGTGGATGAGGAGTGAGTCTGGCTGCTCCAGACCCCAGCACTCAGGGCTGCTTTGCTCCCTGCCTCTGCCCAGGCCTGATGCTCAGACCTTCCTTGTAGCATCCCTGGTGGAGAGATCAAGGCAGACATGGCTGGGGCTCCCGAGGCCTCAGGGGGCCTGTGATCTGGGCAAGTGTGGGATTCTGACTTGCCGGCTGTGTGGACCCTGCTGTGTGGGTGACCCTGTCCAGTTCCCTCCCTCCCGGGCCTTCACCCACCCCTTCCAAGGACTAAATGAGAACCCAGCTGGGTTCCCCAAAAGTTCAGGCAAAACTGGGAGATGGGAAGAGGGAAGGCTGGGGAAATGGAAAGAGGGTGGGACCCAGAGACTGGTGCGGCAGCGAGGAGCCTGTGGGCTGAGCCGGCGAGGAGCAGGGGTCAGGTGGGTGGGCAGAAGCCCAGTGGACGGCGCTGCAGGGATGAGACTCGGCCTGGGAGAGGTCCTCCAGGTGGGAAGACGGGCTGTTGGGGCCTCTTATATAGACCCTTGAAGATGAAGATGAGGATGCAGGCTGCTTTCAGCAGCTGTACTCAGAATAGGGAGATGAGACCAGAGGAGACAACAGTTCAGACGTGAAAGCCCTCAAAACGGAAAATGAGTGAAGGGGGTCAAAGGCCCAACCTCCCAGGTGTAAACAAACAAGTCCTGGGTGTCAGGGACAGCCTGGCGGCCTTAGTAATACCCCATTGTACATGTGAAAGGAAAATACAATAACCCGGCCTGGCACATGTTAGCCCTCAACCTCCCTCTGCCCTCCCGGGAGCCATGAACTCTGAGGGACCTTATCAAGCCAGAGCAAAATGGGGCTGTGAGCTCCTCTCAGGTTCACAAGTTCCAGGTCAGAGGGAACAACTGAAAAGGCTTTATCCCAACAAACCTGCTCCTGCCTCCAAGAGGGGTGGGGAAGGGGCAAGGAGAGGAGGATGGAGCTGGAAGGCTTGGGGGGCTGGGGAGCACTCATCTCCCCTCACTGCCTGCCCTGCTGACCCGCAGGTTCCGTGCCCCAGGTCCTCTCTGTGCTGCCCACGTCTGGTAGCAGGATCTGACAGGAACGAGTCCTGCTTCCTTCCACTCCTGCCTCGTGGGCGTGGGTCCCTGGCCTCTGGAGACGCTCCGGGGACAGAAAATTGGCAGGTTCCTCGCCATGATTCCTCCTGCTCTTGGGTGAGAGGGCTCTGCCCAGGACCTGGCTGTGCTCTTGGCTGGATGCCCAGGCAGTTCTTGAGTTCAAGAGACTTGACCGACAGAGACCGTTTGTCCGGCCAGAGACGTGAAGGGGCCGGCGAGCTGGCGTGTCACCCAGTTGCCTCTGTCCATCCTGGGGACCTCCTTTCTGATCGCTCATGGGGTGTGCTCCATGTGGGAGCCTGGCCCCGCAAAGGTGGCCTAGACCCCGCATCTCCCCGTGTCACATAGGCGCAAGGACAGTGTGCGTTTGTGTGTGAGCACTTGTGCACATGTGTGCGCATGTATATGCATGTATGTGTGTGCATGTATGTGTGTGTGTGTGTGTGTCTTAAACAGTTAAAAAACAAGAGGCAGAGGCTTAAGCAGGTTTCCAGGAAACAGACCATTAGTCTATACCAGTAGTCGGCAAACTGGCTCGTGAGCCAAGGTTTGCCGCTCTGTTGACCAATGAGTAAGCCGACCACTGGCCTAGACAGTGAACCCAGCCAACATAATTTACGAAATTGTGATTATTATTTTGTATTCAACGTCCCCCCTCCCTTAAAAAAGAGCAAAATTGTGGGAAAAGCTATGTATAGGCACTAGCACTAAGCTTTCACATGAACAATCAGCTTCAAATGCAGTGTTTTCATGGCATCAAGAGAGTTAAATGCCAAGGATTAAAGAGGATTCTTTCTATTAAAAAAACCCTTTGTGTCAGTCTTTTAAAAAAACTACTTTTTTTACAATAGCAAAATCAACACACACCATGCACCCTCCCCCGTCCCAGCACGGACCATTTCTGTAGCACAGAGGCGGGAAAGACAGGAAGTGTCCCTCTTGGACCCGGACAGGTCTGTGGGGTGCAAGCAAGTTCCCCCTTTCTCCCGGTAGCAAAGGGGCTGGGCATTGGTGGTTCCTCCTAATTCCATGGTGCTGAGGCACAGAGGCGCGGCTGAGCAAACCCCATGATCACCCACATTTGAGGGGGCTTCCTCTTGGCTGGGCCTCCAGGGGTCCCTGAAGATGCTTGGTTTCTGTGGTTCCTACAAAGCCACCTTTGTCAGATGGGGCGTTAAACAAACTCTCAGTGTCCAGATCACACCCCATCCAACTCAGTCGGAACCTGCAGAGGTTGGACCTGGGCATCAGGACTCTTTTTGAAACTGGTTTCTAGGTGGTAAAATATACCCTAAAATTTACCATTTCAGCCATGTTTAAGGGGATAGTTCAGGGTCATTAGGTACATGCACGAGTGTGCGACCATCCCCACCGTCCATCCCCAGCACCTTTTCAGTCTCCTGACAGAGACTTCGTCCCCACGGAACCTAACCTCCCTGCTCCTCCCTCCGCACTGGCCAGCACGCCCTGCCCTGTTTCCAGGAGTGTGACTCTTCCAGGTCCCTCCCCAAGTGGAATCACACGGGCTTGGCCTTTTGTGCCTGCCTGTTCACTCTGCACAGCGTCCTCAGGATTTGCTTACCTTGTTACACATCTAAAAATCTGCTGCCTCTTAAGGGTGAGTAACAGCCCATGGTGTGTAGGTCACCCCGAACGCGCCTGCTGGGTCCCTGGGAGAAGGGGCTCCTCTCACCCCTGTCTCTAGTGGGAAGTGAATACACTTGGAGCTGAATGGAGAGCCGGGAGTGCAGCCACAGCACCGTGACAGGGAGACAAGGAAAGACATCGCTTCAAGCGAAACAAAGGAATCAATGCCAGCCAGACAGGAAGTGTCTCCAGTGTGGTGTCTGCATTGCACCCGCCTTGGCCTGCAGGTGCCACTAGCAGGATGCAATGTAGCAGGTGTTTATGGGGAACCTGAGCCAGACCTTGAAGTGAGCAGACAACTCTTCGTGGGGTCCATGGTGTTGACTGCCATTAGTGCTGGTGAGTGGA
The DNA here is from genome assembly GCA_011751065.1 of Lasiurus cinereus. Taxonomy (NCBI): domain Eukaryota; kingdom Metazoa; phylum Chordata; class Mammalia; order Chiroptera; family Vespertilionidae; genus Lasiurus; species Lasiurus cinereus. The sequence goes on from JAAGEH010000040.1 coordinate 23,972,239, forward strand.
TTGGTGGCCCCACCATAGGGAGGTAGTCAATGTCAGGTGTGCATGTGCTTGTGTTCAAGTGTGGATGTGTGCATGCATGTGTGCAAGTGTGTTCATGCGCACACAAATGTGTGTGTGTGTGTGTGTGCAAGCATGCATTATGTAAGTATGTGTGTGGGTGTGTGCATGTGCCAGCACTTGTGTAGGGCCTGGCCAGGGGAAAGGGAAGAAAGACTTCAGAAGAGTCGTGATGGTGATGAACTGGCATCTTTTCTGTTTCTGTGAGAAGGTTTAGGGTCTCTGACGAAAGAACAACTGAGGGTGTTAGGATGCCTAAGAAATTGGGTACTTTCCTGTGTGTTATTTTGTGTAATCCTTGGTCCTTACTTTTTCAGGTGAGTAGGCAGAGGTAGACAGAGTTCTCTTGACCTGACAAAGGCTGAGCAGTGGGTAAGTGACCTTGGGATCTGATTTCTATCTTTGACACCAAAACAAGCCTGCAGACACCCGTTCCCCATCCTGTCTCCCGCAGGCTGTCCCTGCACCAATAGACCCTGCACCTTAATGACCAACCTCAGGAAACTTCTCCCAGCCCCAGGGTGCATCTGCATGAGGAGGCGGATGGATTAGGTGGACGTTCTGTTCATGGAGCATGAAGAATTTTGTGGGAGCAGGTGGTGCCAGCTCTGGACTGAGCTGGTCGGTGGGAACCTATCCTCATCAGCCCCCGGCACACCTAATGGCGTGTGGTTTCCCGAAGGCTGAGTGGAAAGGAGCACTGTTCTCCCAGCGGTTTGAGGAGGAGGGGTCCCTGGCTTGGTGGTCAGTACTGACGGGGAGCGAATGAAGATCGCTGGCACCCAGCGCTCCCTGGCTCCCTGCTGTGGGTGGGGAAGTGGAGCTCCAGTGCAGGGGACACAGAGAAGTGGCTGCAACTCCCTGATTTAAACAGATATTTACTCTAGGGCTGGGTTTTCCTATTAAGGAAACAGGGATCAGCTTGGGGGGGTGTTGTTTAAATGACTCATTTTGATGTGGTGCTTTGCAGATGGAAGGAGGCACGCAGCCACGTGACGATGAGAAGGAACATGGGCAGGCTTCAAGCCGCTGCCCTGCAGGCTTCTCTTTGCTGCCAAGGGGCAGCGTGGAGGACAGGCTCTCTCATACCTAGAAGCCCATGGATTCATCCCACGCAGTGTCAGGGAAGGTCCTGGACTCGGTGGAGTAGAGCATGGACTTCACGGGCACTCACCTGTGAACCCTGGGAGGCCAGTGTCTGGAGAATCAGTCGGGTGGAGCCTGCAGCTCCCATCATGCCGGGTTCGGTTCTGACATTGTCTGTGGACGGTTACCTTCCTGAGAGCTGGTGGGAATGACTGGGGGAAACTGGAAAGACAGTGTGTGGGTTGTGGTTGGAAGGGAAGAGAACACTGTGGCGCTGAGACGGGAGGCGGAGGTCCTGGGCAGCCTTGGATGTTCCACTCCACATGGTGGCGTCTGGTGTGAACTTCAGGCCTGGCCTCAGCTGAGGCCCCCACGTGTGAGGGGACACGTGGTTTAGGAAGCGTGTTAAGGCTGGGCCCGGAATGCCCTGGCTGCTGTGGTCCGGGGTGCAGTGGGACCCCTAGTGCCAAGGGATAGAAATATTTGTAACAAGATGTAGATGGTCAGCATATGGAAGTCACTGGATCCAAATAGTTATGAAACGAAAGAAGTGAGAGGCACCCAGGGATTAAAAACTATTTAGAAAAACAATAAAAAACACTTAACAGTGATTGCAATGGACAACAAAAATCTCAGAACCGAAAAGATTTCATTTTTAAAAGCTTCCCAGTAATTAATGAGGATGAGTAAGAGGAGAGAGTAAGGAATATATTTTTAGTGAGAAAAATAATTTTTACCTCAATTTAAAAGATGTGAATTGGTTTTGCTGGCCTGATCGGTTTTATTCCGGGGCATTCTTTCTTCCTGCTGGCTCCTAGCCACTCTCCACGTCACCGCGTCCACCTGGGACAGTGCAGTGAGGCGCTGGTCTCACCACACCACTGTGGAGAGTGATCACAGTGCACCTACCCTTGCCCACGGGCGGGGCGAAGGGAGTTAAGTCAGTGGGCGAGACGCTGCACTTTGGGATGACCCTCTATGTCCAAGGAGCCCCTGATCAGGTTAGTTGTGTTTCCGTGGAAATGCCACAGTTTTCTAACTTAGTATAATTGCAGAGTTCACTTCTCTTTCTCCTGATTTGCAGCTGGTGGGAAGAAAGAATGCACCCGAATTAAACAGATCAGGCCCAGAAAACCCAACTCACGTTTTCTGAGCCTTGAACACAGCGTGGAGCTGGGACCATCAGCTTGGGGAAAGTTTGTATGGAAACTGGCCACACAGTGAGAAAGGAAGCAGGGGCTTGAGGCCAAGGTCCCATGGCCTGGCGGTTCCAAGAGGCCTGATGGGGTCTGCACTGTGACCGCTCACTTCCTGTGTGGACACAGCACAGGGCAGGCCAGCAGCCTCCTCAGGCTCTGGAGCTGGCCTCCAGCTCAGCGCCTTCTCTGCGGAGTGTGGGAGCCCCGCCCGCCAGCACGTCCAGCCCCAACACCGGAACATCCTCCTGGCATGGTGGTGAGTTGGTGGCTGAAATTCCAGACCCAGTTATAGACTATGGGCATATAAATAAGCCACTTAAATATATATATTTTTTTATTGATTTCAGAGAGGAAGGGAAAGGGAGAGAAAAACATCAATGATGAGAGAGAATCATTGATTGGCTGCCTCCTGCATACCCCAAGATGGGGATCAAGCCCTGACTGGGAACTGAACCAGGACCTCCTGGGTCACAGGTCGTGGCTCAACCACTGAGCCATGCTGGCTGGGCTACATGAGCCACTCTTGATCTTCTCAAAGACCAAATGAATTTTAACAAGCTTTTTATATAAAACTGACCTTTATTGAAACAAACAAACAAACAAAAAAACAAAGATAATTTGATAAGTGCCTTAATTACAATGTACCTGCTATTTACCTGTAATTATTCTTTATACACAGCTAGCATAAGGTCCATTACATGTAAACAATAAGATATTAGAAGTTAACCCCAGCGTCCGGGGAACATTCAGAATAAAACACTACGGGCAGAAACACAAGGAACAAACAACCACTCAGTCCTTAGGTACCGTGATTGGCTGGATGACCAGGCCTGGCCGAGAAGAGAGCTGTGAATATGCATGAAATTGACACTCTCCCAACATGACTAATAGTATTGCTATTGTTTAAGCCCTAAACATAATACTTGGGGCAGTAAAAACAAAGATCAATTCCTGTAGCACCTTCTTCCAGAGTTCAAAGCATTGGTGTTCCTCCAGATTATCCCATCTGTCCCCATAACATCCCTATGAGGTAGGCAGTGGTTGGTATTATTATCTCCATTTTGTACATGGAGAAACGGAGGCACAGAGAAGTTAATTCATTTGTTCAAGGTCACACAATAAAGTCAATGCTGGAACAGGAACTATAGGGCCAGAGCTCATCTCCAAAGCCAATGCTTCCCTTTCAATGATCCCCTCTGAGAATTTAATTTAACACCCCGATTCACTTTTCCAGGAAATAAAAAATGTGCATTTTTTTCTCCCATAAAAATTGTTGAAATACCATCGACAAGAAACACATGCTCTGGGGGTCAATGTTGACTGATGTACACTCTTCTAGAAAGAGTTTATGGAAGTCTTTTGTGAGGTTAGTTTTCTCGTTGTCTCTCCCCAGCGACAACAGTCAGAAGCCTTTAAATGAAACCATTGAAAGAATGTGTCCGTGACCTACACATTATAGTTTAATTAACCATCTTATGCTACCTACAAACCAGGCTGATTCCTGAGTTGATAAAGAAGAAAATACCTACACAATAATCAAGTCTTTGAGATGCCTCTCCTCTCTACCTGCTTATGGCTCCCTCTGCAAGGGGACTGCGTGGAGGACAGGGAGTGGGGATAATGAATTTTCCAGACACAGAAACACCAAGGGGATGGGGGGCAGGCAAGCCTTGGCCGTGTCACTTAGTTCAGTTTTTACTTTTGATCCTTGCTCTGCCCACCCCTAGAAGCAAGTATGTGGTTGCGACTCAGAAAAAAAAAAAGAGAAAAAAAGTGTCAAAGTCCGACTCTCTCAAATGCTTGTTGATGCACACTCACAAAGCTTGGCTTTCCTGCCGTTTTCCCTGCTCCTCCCCAGTGACAAGGCCTGGGGCAGCCCCACCTCAGGACCACGGATGCTGCGGGAGCAGCACAGGAGGAGCGTGTGCAAACATGGGCTGTAAAGGTGAGCAAGCTACGGTGGGGCCTGCAGTGTGGCAGGCTGGTCCAAACACATACGGACTTGTCGAAGGAATGTCCAAAGTCCTCAGGCAGACTCCGCCTGGGGTCAGCCTTCCCCACCTCTGTGAGGACCTGAAGTGAAAAAAAATGTTCTTTAAGCTCAAGAAACGGAAAAGAATTTGTTTTAAACTCACGGTTTCTAACTTGAGTTAAAAAACAACAAACAACCAAAGGACTTGTTTGCATTCATATAAGCACACCAATGGACACAAGACACTGGGGGTGGGGTGGGATGAGGGCATGTGAAAGGGGGTAGGGGAGGCTGGGGGAAGGTCAATGGGGAAAAAGGGAGATATATGTACTACTGTATGTAATATTTTAAACAATAAAATAAAATAACACACACACACACACATACACACACAACAACAACAACAACAATAACAACAACAAACAAAAGCAGACATTGTGAGCAGGCAGTCGGAGCGCAGACCCCAGTGGCCAGGGTTTGTCTCTTGTCTTATTCAGGGTGCTGACCTGGTATAGTGAGTGGGCTTTTAAAGGTAAATATATAATGAGGATGAACAGCTATCTGTTCTGTTAATTTGGGGAAAATTGCACTCCTGATTATCCATTTGGATAATTAACTACAGTGTTAAGTTCACTTAGAGTGAACTTCAAAAAATCAACACTAAACCAAACTATCCAAACTAAAGGCACTGGATCTTAGGTGTCCAGACCCTCAGCCCCTGTGTCACCCTTCACCTGGGCTTGGCCTGAACCAGGCAATGCCAGTTTTCCTGGAAATGGCCGGGAACTCCAGTGTGATGCTGGGACGATAGAGGAGCTCAGACAAAACGCACAAGGTACGCTCAGTTTGTTTTTACAAATGATTACTCCTTACAAGAGAAGGTTTTCCCCCTTAAAATAGCCAGCGTCCTACCTTACAGGAACCTACTGGTCCACCACAGAGCTCGACCTTCACGGAAACCCTGGAGACAGAGCTGTCCCAGTGCATTATAGGGGGGGCTGAGCTCACCAGGAGAGCACGGTCAGGGGAGCGTGTCTGCATTTTCGAGTTCACGTTCACAACAGAATTGCAAAGGTTCTTCTCGGTGGCCCCTCAGTGCTTATGAGAGATGCGGACAAGCAAGATCACCAGCATCTGCTTCCCCAGGTGCATCTGGGCATTACCTGGCAGCCTGCGGGGCAGGAAACTGAGCTGGGGGGACTGTCTGCTCACCTGGGAGGGGATGGCTCTGGGGAGGTAGGGGCCATGGTTGGTGTTGGAGAAGATGGATGCGATAGGGTGTCCTTCCCACAGCTGCGGACTTCGAGGGGTGGAAAGAGGCTCAGGGTTGTGTTGTGCAAAGTGACAGAATGTCATCTGTGCGGGAGGAGCCCGGGAGATGGGAAGAACAGTGCCTTCCTGCCTGCCATCTTTAAACTAGTCAGGACAGGAAATAGTATAAGCTGTGGAAGCCAATCCCAGGTATTTTTTGAAAAAAACTAAGGTTTAAAAATTCCCAGTATTGAAAATAGCTTCCCCATTCATTTGTGAATTGAACAATTTGACTACGGCAGACACCTGTTGAGTAAGAGGAGGACTATGAAACCTATCGGGACCACCTAACAGACAGAAAGTCACTTTTTGAGAGACTATTTTTATGAGGAAAAAAATGCATGAACAGTGAAATGCAAATTCCTATTTGTTTAGCTATATTTCAAACTTCTCCTGATCATATGAGGCATATCAATACAACACAATTATTTAAAAGATAACATCAAAAAATTTACTGTTGCCACTTTAACATACAGAAGTCTGAGGAATAATAATTACCAGCCTTTATAATCCAGTACATAAGGTGATCCGAGAGACACAGATCCCAATACATCAAAAAAAAAAAAAAAGTCATGTATATATAAGTGGTGAGCGGGAGGGGGGGAAGGGGAGGAAGTAATCTAACTCATTAAAATAAATGGTCACCAAATTAAAAGATTTGAAAAAATTGCCTTTTTAACAAAAATTGCATTTGTCATTTCATCTGGCATGACAAGGAGTCTGAACTACCATTTCCTGGTTAAATGAAAGAAAAGCCTGGAAAACCAACGAATCGTTTATAAATATGGAGACGGGATATAAACAGAGAGCAGTGGGAATATCCGTTATCTCTGAGGCCATGATTTCATTTAGTTTCATTTGGTAATTCCGGATGAAGACTCCAATTATCATGGTTTCTGGACTGATCTCTTGGTCAAATGCTTTCTAAGTGTGAACACCTGGTCAGCACCTTGGTCAGAAACAGCCTATTGAAGAAAAGGTACAACACAGAGGGAAAATCGCTGCCTCAGGCCCAGGAAGACCCTGCCGCTGTGAATGAAGCTGCAGGTGACCTCACAGACACAGGTTCCCATTTTCACATCAATCGCTTATCAACAGCACACGTGACACGTTAAGTTTACCCAATCACACAGCACAGTGACCTTGCCAGGACTTCCGGGAAGCTACCATCGTACCCGTGGCTTCTTGTGGAAGCTGGCTGGGCACCATCAGGGCCTGGCATCCCCGGGTCCTACTGAGTCACGTTAACACAAGAAGCACTGAAAGCTGTCGCCGGCTCATTTACAAAGTCATAGTGCAGTCTTGCACCAAAGCTGGGATTCCAGCCTGGCCATCAGCTCAGAGCAGTCACCTCCCAGAGCTCACTGCACTGCGACTGCGGATCCTGTGGTTTCTGAAGAAAGTGAAGGAAATGGCCCCATGGAACAGCTCTGCCCTGTGACCTGTGGGTCCCCTCGCTGTGCCTGTCCTAGCTCCTGGAGTTTTGAGATAAATCTCTTCTCCAACACCTGTCTGAGTCACATGGACAATAAAACTACTTAAAGTACCACTGTTGTACAGCTGAAGGTACTATGGACTTGGTTTAAAATCTGAATTTATTCATTAGAAAAGTTAAATGAGGGCAACTTGAGGTTTTCCTACTAATATCAAGAGAAAGCTATTGGAGAATTGTTTCTGTCCTGCTTCTATTATGATAGTCTTCACACTAGTAAAATAAACATTCAATAGGATAATAGGATGTATCCTAATTAATTAAGCACCAGAACATATATATGAGATATATATCCATATATATATATATATATATATATAGAGAGAGAGAGAGAGAGAGAGAGAGAGAGATATCTCATAAAGATATAGATATAAATATATATCACATATATATATATAGTTTGTTACTGGTTAAAGTTAGTAAATGTTCCAATTACAAAAATGAAAATCCACTATGAGAAACAGAGGTTATGTTTTATTTCTTTGTGTTGACTACCTATTGCTAACTAGCGCTCAAGTCAAAGGAATTCTTGGATTTTGAGAGCAAATAAATTAGTAATTTGCTTTTTCCCCGAAGGAGAGCAGCAACTTCCAGAGTGTGCTAGAACAGTGTGATGTGCAGTGGGCAGGGGACAACGGCTTGTAGACACACCTACAACATGGACCCAAACGTTTCACATAAAACAGGTGACACTTTCTGCTCACTGTATTTGAGAAATAGTCAAAGCAGTGGAAAAATTCTTTTAAATGTAACAAATATCTGAACAAAGACAAAGATCCTATTTTTAGGCAAGATAAGTTTATAATTCTGATTTAGGAGATGAAAAAGGTTTTCCTAAAAATTATTTTTATCTCTTTGTATAATTTTACATAACCCAAGTTATTGTAATACAATACCTAATATGTATGCCAAAATTGAATTTTAACGATAAAGCCATTTTTTTTGAGGATTACCTTTCATACATTTAAACTGTAGCCTTTAAATATGAAAACCCTTTTGAAAGAAGTCATAGCTCTTGTCCAATTCAAAGACTGTAGCACAGATTTTGCAACAGACACAGTAAAAGTGATGGGATTTATGAAATTCTGAACTGTAAGGTGTAAACAGTGATGACATACCAGTGATGAGCCCTCCCAGGTGCCAGTGGCCGCTGGACAGCCACCCCTGTCGCTGTGCCCGGCCCACACTGTACGCCAGCAGGGTTCCTTTAAGAATGAAAAGTGAGCAAGTCCCACAGTTGGTCTCATAACCTCTACAGAGACAGTTACATTCAAACCAGGCTGGTCTCTCGACCTGAGTTACTGCAAACACGGAGCTGTGTAAAGTGAAGGGGAGAGAACCCAGCAGAAGACGCGCTCCCTCGGTGACAGCTCATCACACTGCCTTCCCCAGGGGCCCGCATGGAGTAGCCCGGCGGGAAGGGGCCCAGGCACCCGCACCCAGACTTTGTTCACCATCTCAAATTTTCACATATTTCCCATCACAAACCACTGAAGACGATCATTAATGTTATTCCACTGATTTCAAATGGGCTCCAAGTACCATTTGAAAAGTCTGAGTCTTTAAAAACCTTCAATGTTTCAAATACTTAGAAAAAGGATAATGATGACAATAAGTACCTAGCTTATGTGCTTTGTGGTGATTTTTCAAAATGAGTATAAATCATTATACCTAAAATCAAAATAGTTAATATACATTTTTTTCTGACACTTTCTAGAAATTAGGTATTAAACATAAAACATCTTATAAATTTAGATAACAAAAATAAATGTTTATATTTTAATCTCAGCTAGTTTACCTTAGGATAGCCATGAACGTAAGGGCCCAGTGCAGCTGGTGTGAACGCACAGATCCTCAGTGACCATGGTCAAGTCCACAGCCCTGCCAGGTGGCGACAGGGCATCCAGCCATGTGCCGGAGGAATGGGCTCCAGGCCCCAACAAGTATGGAAGTACCACAATATTCACCGCAAATACTGCAAAGGTTCTGAAGTTTCAAACACTGGGGCATGGAGGGGGAAGGGGGGACATTTTGGCTAGAAAAATAAAATAAAGCATCTAAAAGTGACTTCAAGTCCTTTGGGAGAAGCTGCTGACGTGGAGTGCCCGGATCAGAAGGCACGGAGACCCAAGATCAAGAGCGTCCCCAGAAGATGCTGGGTGATCCATTGGTAGCGGTGACCACAGATCTGAAAACACCACTGAGAACATCTGCATTGAAGGCAAAGGCCGAGCCCTGTGGTGATTTCCTTGGAAGGAGCCAGGAGAAAGGGGAAGATGTCAAGGGGACCAGAGCAGACGTCCCAGGAGCAGGAGAAGGGAACCTGGTTCTTCCGAATGGTGTACCCCTTAACGCTGGGACCTGTCAAGGGTGTGGGAAAAGGGAGACTTGTGCTGGGTGTGGCCATGCCTGGGAGGCAGGTGCACCGGGTGCAGCCAGGTGTGCACCTTCCTGTTCTGTCTTGGAGTCTTCACTGCCCTTGGCCAGGGAAGCAGCACATGAGGCGGAGGGAATAGCGCCCTGGTCTCCTGTCCCGGATCTGCTGCTGGGGCTGCTAGAGCCTGGTGACATCCCGGCACTGCTGCAAGTCCCCAATGCTCTCGTAGTCATTCTCCTTTGGGAAGGGGCCGCGCAGGCCACTGGTCTCCAGGGGGACCTTCTCATCCTCTCTGCTCAGAGCTTGGATGGCCTCGTAGTCGGGCTCGAGCTCCCGGGGCCTTACTACCGGGCCCGGTGTGCCTGTTCCGCTGGGAGGCTGCTCGAAGTCTTTGACGGTTGCATAGAGGTCATTGCAGGATGATGGGGACCTCCGGGCAACTCCTGGGCTGCAGGTGTCGCTGGTCTCGGGCACTTTGAGAGACTGACCAGGTTTATTGACAGATGAGTACATGGCCGAGATCTAGAAGACAGAGGGCCAGTCAAATAGAAACCCTTCAAGCCAGACCATCCCTTCCCCTTTAGTGACAAACTGGAGACTGAGCACCCAGTGTGTATGTCCCTTTAAGAACCGGTGTGGAGAGCCCGGATCAGATTCCCATCCCCAGCTCATTGAAATATAACTGACATACAACGTATGTCAGGTTAAGGAATATGACCCGACAATCTGATACACATCTATGTTGTGAAATGATTGCCACAATAAGGTTAGGGAATACCTCCATTACATGTCACCATTTTTGGGGTGTGGTGATCACATTTAAGCTCTATTCTCTGAACAGTGCTGAGCACAGAACACACAGGAGGACAGACACAGCATCCCATGCTGGGCATGCCTCCCAACACTTGTTCATCTTGCAGCTAGTTGGAAATGTGTAGCCTTTGACCAACATCTCCCCATTTCCCATTTCTCCAGCCCCTGGCCACCACCAGTCCACTCTACTTCTATGAGGTTAGCTTTCTTAGATGCCACATGTATTTGAGAACATAAAATATTTGCTTTTTCCTGTCTGGTAACTTCAGTTGGCAGATGCCTTCAAGGTCACAACTGGCAGGACTTCCTTCTTTTATGGCTGACTAGAGTCCCATTGCACAAAGATTCATGCAAGAATAGGCCTTCCTTGCCCTGGCTTGCTCCCGGCCACCCGGGAGCCTGCAAGTCTTTGCTCCCAGTTGGAGCACCGCTCCTATAGCTCCCTGCCCTCCTCTCATAGCAGGCATCTGCCCTGCCTGGACGCTCCATACCTGTGTATGCAAATTAACTTGCAATTTTTGTTGGGTTAATTTGCGTACCCACTCCTGATTGGCTGATAGGCTTCATGGAGGTATGGTCAATTTACATATTTTTCTTTTATTAGTATAGATAATATCCATTGTGTATGCCTACTTGGATATTCCACTTGGACACCTGACATGCATATGCAATCACATTTTCTTGTCCATTCATCTATAGATCGACACTGAGGTTGCTCCCATGTCTTGGCTGTGTCACCAGCGCTGCAGGTCATGTGGGTGCAGGTGCCTCCTGAGACAATGATTTTACCTTCTTCAAACAAATGCCCAGAAGTGGGTTCTTCAGTGTCTGGCACGCATTGTTAGAGAACAATTATACAGACTATCTTCAGGCAGACCAGCCATGTCGGCACACGCCCATGAAGACCCAGCTGTGATGGGCAGGAGAGGGTGTGGGCAGCCCAAGGCCCTGGAGGGAGACAGTCTTTCTACATTGGAAAGCTCTCTCAGCTGAAAAGGGGCTCTACTGCTTTACAAAAAAGGCAGGAAGCGTGCATGAGAGAGTGACTTCAAGTCCTTTGGGAGAAGCTGCTCTGTGGGCACTGAACCAGCAGCTGCAGGATCCAGAAATTTACAAGAAAGGCAACTTCGGCCCCCAGAAGCATGGAGGCAGAAACCTGGGGCTGGCCGGCCTGTCGCCCACTGAGTGTGAGAGCCAGGAAGTGGGCCTGGTTCACCTGTCCTGCACAGCGTGGCCGGAGTTGGATCCTGGGCTCTGCTGGGCAGCGCACACATGTGTTTCTAAGAGTCTGGCCTATTTTTGTTGGTTTCACCACATGCTGCTGGTTAAGCAAACATTCACAGAAACTTCAGTGAGAAATTCATTCTCATTTCCAACAAGCTAACTGAGAAACAGAGTTGGAGGTAATCAGTGATAGGCACTCTTTCCCATGTGAGGATTGGCTGTCTTTCAAGCTACTCAGTGTCCCTAACGTACCCACAGAGGCTCCAACAGTGAGAGGGACTTAGTTTGCATTGGTGATGGGAGAGTAGATGTACACATTAAGAGATGGTGTGGGCTATTATTTTATTGTTAGAAATTGTGATTGGAAATAAGTAAACATATCCTTCCTTGGCCCAATGACTGATTTATCCAAACACCCAGGAATAAGAAACATGCTTCCTGATTCCTGACAGATGCTCGGCCTGCACGTGCCCAGGGCTCTGCTGCCTCCACAGGGCCCCTGATGGGGAGAGGGGGAGCTCTGCTGGCCACAGGCCTCCGGGATGGCCACGTCCTTCCTGTCATCTGCTGAGGACAGTCCCTCAGGCCTGGACGACTTGAAGGTTTAGGCACAAGAGCTATCTTGGGTGGTCTAACTGTTCTGACAACTGTTCACTGAACATTCTCACCTTAGAGGTTCCTCCTTGCATGAACGCCAGAATGCCAACTAAACTCTCATTCTTAAGTTCCTCTCTTATTCCCCTTTCCTGCCTGCCCCTGGTTTTCCTGACCCTCCTTTCCCACTGGGTCTCCTTTACTCAGCAGACCTGCCCACCCACTGGTCAGTCCCTCGACCTGAGCCACTGCCGAGCCAGCACCCAGACCCAGCTCCCGCCTCACGTCACGAGAGCGCTCAGCTACTCACAGGAAGAGTCAGAGATGCGGGTGCATCCAGGAGGGACTCTGGTCTGACCACAGGGGCTACCTGGTGATTAAAGAGCAGTAACACTCCCCTGGCCTTGTGGTGCAGTGGTTGCTCACCCCATCCCCTGGCCTGTGTGGCTCATCCCATCATTAAGAGGTTCGATTCCAGGTCACGGCACATGCCTGGACTGTGCTCGATCCCCAGAAGGCGGAGTGCAGGAGGCAGCTGATCAATGTACTCAGAGCAATGCTTTTTCTTTCTCTCTCCCTCTCCCTCTCTCTCCTTCTCTCTAAAAATCAACAAACTCTTTTTAGAAAGCTACAAAACTCACCTCTTCATCTGTGAGTGTAGGGTCTTCCTCGCGGGACTTGTACGACAGGGCACTAAACCTCTGTGAGAAAAACAGAAACAGAGGGTGGTGTGAGGTCGATGCCCAGCTTCCTCCTATGTGTGCCAATGCCTCTTTCTAGAGGGATGCTGTCAGGTGACTTTTAGGAAGTAAAGGAAATTATGCAAAGCCCCAGAAGAGAACACTCATAAAAAGTCCATTTCTTCCACTTTTGTATTTGAATGGGTATCAGTGAAGGATTGATCATCAATAAAGAATCGACAATAAAAACCTTGTTTCTTTATGGCATGCTGGACTTTGTTTGCATGAGTCATCAGAGAGATTCCTGGCATCGGGAAACATCCGCTGGCTGCAGCTCCCCGCTGGCTTCTCTCACACATGTCCCGTCTCACACACATTCTCCCCGATTTCAACAAACACGTGGCCTTTCAAACACAGCCTTTAGTTCTCCAACCTCCCCACCACTCATGTCTCAACCCAGAATTCCTCGTACCACAGCCCATAGCCACTCCACCATCCCGACTCCGCGAAGCCCCACTGTGCTGGCTGCTGCCAGGACTCCTCCCAGTGTCTGCCTCTCCAGGGACCTTTCTTTCTGCTCCGCTGGCTCAGACTCCAGAGCCAGCCTCCCGTCCCACCGTATCCTCAGCCCTGCCCTGGTCCTGTGAATCCCACCTTCATGGACAAACGCTTTACATTCGCATCATTCTCTTTGACTATGTCAAGGGCAGGCATGAGACCGTTTGTATTTCACAACTGTAGGTGCTCTGGACAGCTGGTTTATGGAAAATCTGAAAAGTGCAAACACTGCAAGGAATGACAGTGCCAGAGTTCACCTCTGGCCATGACCTCCAGATGGGTCTAAAGCTACTACTGACGGACTGACCCCTACTTGGCCTTCTTACCAAAACCTAAGAAGCAAGTTTGCTTTTTTCTGTGTAGAAAATAGTAATTAGATACCAGCTGCCTAAAGAAGACCAAGCCTAGTGAAATCCCATGGACACAGGAGCATGCCACGGGACTGTGCTCACACATCAGGCCACAGAAGCACAGAAACTTGTGGGCCATGACACTTAGAGCACTGCTGAATGGCTAAACGGGAGGGGCGGGCCATTGTTTAGAAATTTTCACAAAACCTCTCTTACTGGGTTTTTATAAAAGCATACATTTTGTCGGACATAACCAGTGGCGCCATGAGTGGTCTCCCGTGCCTGCTCCTTGCTGGGATCGGAGAGGACAGAGGTCACTTGGCCGCTGGAGGAGACAGCAGGCAGAGGGCACGGACTGAGTGGCTAAGAGCTGGGTCTCTCTCCTTATTTCCTGGTTTCAAAAAGGACAAAGCAGCACGTGGCCCCGATTCGACAAGATGCAAAAACGGGAAAACGTTCAGGAAAGGTGCCGAGTGATGGGGAGAGAGCTATTTTATAAGCTCGCGTATTCGGTGTTTCACCACTTGGAGGGAAAGGGTCCGACACAGCTCCCACCAAAACAGGTCCATCCCTCCCTGCCCTGCACACTGTGTGTATGTCTCTCCCCAACACGGCCAGGAGGAGCCCAGGCCCGGACGCCTGTGGCCACAGGCGCTCACCTTGTTCGTCTCGCGGGTCCCCTCCGCGGCCCTCCTGTCCTGTGCCTGCAGGTTCTCGTTCTCATCCAGCAGTTTCACGGGCACTGGTGGCGGGGCCTCCTCCTCGGCGTCCCGGGAGGGGGCCAGAACCCTGTCTGCGTTCCCACTCTGCCGACACTTTTTGTTCCTGTCCACCGAGGCGTACTCCGCGAAGTCGGCTCTGCCTGGGGCCTGGGGCGCCAGCGGCTCCTTGGGAGCGGGGACCGCCCTGGACCGGCCGCTGGGGGCTTTGCCCGGGGGCGCAGCCGCCTCCTTGATCTCCTTCACAGTCTCATACAGACAGTCCTCCACCATGTTCTCCTGGGACGAGCTGTCCTTGAGCACCTCATAGGGCCCTTCAGCCCCCGCCCCCTGGTCCCCATCCACGCTCCGGGCGCTGGCCAGCGTGCCCACTGCTCTGTCGGGGGGAATCCGAGGCAGCTCCCGGCTCTGGTGGCCCTTGGGCTTCCCCGAGCCGTCCTGGGCGTCGGGCAGGTCGGAGGCCGAGGCCAGCACCTCCTCGTAATGCTGCGCGCAGGTCCCGGCACTGCCTTCCGAGGCGACTGCAGCGGACGGAAAGGGGACAAAGACACCCCGACATTATTATCTCAGGGATTCGCTGGTGTGCCTACTTGTGTGCGACTTCAGGCTGCAAGGCCCAGACACCTGCTTGTTAGTCCACTTTCTTAGTTCACCACGTCCTCCAGACAACATTCAGTGTCTTGGTTACCCACCTGGTTCTCAGAGACTTTTACTCCCTGCGGTTACCCCTGAGGAGACCCCGTAGGCAGAGGTCCTGTGCCTAGAGGGGCCACACTCTGAAAGGTGGGGTGCCCCGGCGGGCAGGTCTGGTGCCGGCTCTCCTGGCCCTCCAGGAGCCCCCTTGTGTTTAGCAGATGTGATGGGAATAAGAGGGCAAAAATGTGCCCTACACCAGTGTCATAGAGAGGCCTGCACAACAGGTCTCCTTCCCTCGCCCCATTTCCACCTCCACCTGGAAAAGCCGAATAGGAGCCTCGGAGGGGAGGGCCACAGGAGCGGCCAGGAACAGTGAGGTGCCTGAGAGTAGCTTCAGGCAGGGAAGGGGCGCTCCAGCCACCGCTCAGCAGGGTCCCACCCTGGACACTGACCAGCCGGGAGGGTCCCCAAATGCCATGTGTCCAGGACACAGTCTTGGTACACAGCCATGACGGTATGAGGGTATGCACATGGAAACGCACGCTTACCCATGCATTCATATCCCCACACTCATGCGTATTTATCATGTATGACTTCACTATCTCCCTTGACATATACTTTATGTGATATGTAGTCTTTTCACAGGTGCATGTGTGTTTCCACAAACTTAGATCCTCAGCACAAGTGCGGAACCGCAGGTTCCTCCGCCAGCCTCTCCCTTGGCCCATGTCTCTGTTCCCACTGTCCCACCTGCCTCTCAATTGGGGGCCTGGTCATGTCACCTGCCCGCCTACCCCAGGCTATTCTGTCCCACTCAGCTGAGCTGGTACTTCCATTGTCCCGTACCTCTCTCACGCACCTCTCTCCCTCACAGCTCTCCCTCCCCTGTTTCCTTTACTGACTAGGCTGGATGCTCTAGGTGGGCCCAGGGAGTGTCAGGCACATGGCAAGCACCTTGCTATGCTGTTGCCTGAAACACTAAGTGAGAGAAGGAATGAATACAGCGCTCAGCTCATCTTGAAAAGAACACCCATCTCTTTCAGGGGATTAGAAAGTATTCCTGAGGGGCACCAGGAAAGTGAGCATGTACCCCAACCTTGAACTCCCCACCCTTGTTCTAAAGGCTCCGCCATCACTGGGGAGTTTCTGCCGTCCAGTGCAAGCATCTGTGTCACAGAGACAGATGGGCCGTCCAGTGCAAGAATCTGTGTCCCAGAGACAGATGGGCCTGGAGTGTGGCCTTGGTCAGTCCTGAGCGCCCAGGGAGTCCTGAGTGCCAGTGAGCCAGCTGGGTGCTCTGTACCTGGGGCACAAGACAGACACACGCACACACACAGAGGCTCTTAACCAAGAGAGCAGGGGCAGGTCAGGTGGTCCCTAGGATGTGCCTGAGACTCAGATGCCGGGTTCAAACACAGTCCCTCAGTGCACTGACTGAGACCTCAGGTAAATGCCCAACCTGTGCAGGCAGAACAATAGTCCTCTCCCAATCTCTGCAGCGAGTGAGAATGATGATGGGGGAGGGGCTGTGGGGAGAGTAGTGATGGGGGAGGGGCTGTGGGGAGAGTGGTGATGGGGGAGAGGGGTTGTTAGAGAGGTGATGGGGGAGGGGCTGTGGGGAGAGTGGTGATGGGGAGGGGCTGAGAGAGAGATGATGGGGGAAGGGCTGTGAGGGAGAGAGGTGATGGGCAGGGGGAGGGAGAGAGGTGAGTGAGAGAGGTACGGGACAATGGAAGTACCAGCTCAGCTGAGTGGGACAGAATAGCCTGGGGTAGGCGGGCAGGTGACATGACCAGGCCCCCAATTGAGAGGCAGGTGGGACAGTGGGAACAGAGACATGGGCCAAGGGAGAGGCTGGCGGAGGAACCTGCGGTTCCGCACTTGTGCTGAGGATCTAAGTTTGTGGAAACCTCGGGGCATGCTTCGGGCTGTGAGCCTGCTTAAAGCAAAGCTGCTCTCACGGGAGCAAGAGGTCACTGGTAACAGCGACGTGCCAGCGGTTTTAGGATGAGTGAGGCAGCAGTGCCACCAGCCAGCAGCACACCTGAGCTTTTCATCCTTAGGAGATGACTTTTGCTAAAACTGGTGCAAAAAGTGAGCCTTTGAGCTATGCCTTTGAAACCCTAGATCTTAGGGGATGAGTCCTGTGTGGGGTGTGTGAGGACTTACTGTCCCCGTTGGTGAGTGCGCCGTTCTGGTCGCTGCTGAGGGGCGCGTCTGTGGCCAGGCTGGTCACTGAGCGGCTGAACACCTCCTTGTCCGAAGGCTGCAAGAGAGACGCACTGCAGTCAGACCACCTGGTCGAGGGGAGTCCCACTCTTTTTCTAAAAATTGAAACATCAACAAAAGCCCCACCCACTACTTTGGTTTAAATCAGTGGTTCTCAACCTTTTTTAATGCTGTGACCTTTTAATACAGTTCCTCATGTTGTGGTGACCCCCAATCTTAAAATTATTTTCGTTGCTACTTCATAACTGTAATTTTGCTACTGTTAATGAATCATAATGTAAATATCTGTGTTTTCTGATGGTCTTAGGTGACCTTGCTAGCAGTTTTCAACCTGTGGGTTGAGACCCACAAGTTGAGAACCGCTGCTGTAGAGCCTAAGACCATCAAAAAACACAGGTATTTACATTATGATTCATAACAGTAGCAAAATTACAGTTATGAAGTAGCAACGAAAATAATTTTAAGATTGGGGATCACCACAACATGAGGAACTGTATTAAAAGGTCACAGCATTAAAAAAGGTTGAGAACCACTGGTTTAAATGAAGGGAAATTAAATAGACGTCAGTTGCTCATGTACTCGGCACATGTCTAGTGGGAAATGCTGCTGGACGGGGCTGTCCCAGCATTGCCTGGGTACGGGGACCCTCCCACCTGCGGATCTGCAGATGGGTCCAGGTGGATGGTGAGGGGTCAGCCCCCTTGTTCAGGTGAGGTGGGGACCAGAAGCCCCTGCTGCTTGTCATAGTGGAGTTCAGTACAGCCTCCCCCTGGGCCCAGGTGCTATGAACACTTCTTCTGGAAGGCAAACCCTGCTGTGCAAAACATGGGCAAGTGCCGCCCGGGACCCCGGTCTGCCTGGCAATGATCGCTAATGTCCTCAACCTCCAAGACTGCGCATATCCAGCCAGGTCTGCAGCCTTCCTGAGTCTCACACTCGGCCCTGAGAGCGGAGGGTGGGGAGTGAAGGCTTTCTGTGGGGCTTGACTGTGGAGGTGCATAGACGAATAGGTAGGCCGAGCAACGGCTCCGGGTGGTCATCAAGTTGGTAGTTCATGCATTTCTACAAATACCCAGCTGGCCTCACGTGTACCTGAGCCATGGCTCTCAGGTCTGCCCCTACCCATCATGGAATGTGTGGCCTGCAGGAGCCAGGAGGCCGCCCTGGGCCCACTCTGGTTCCACCTGGAGCGCACTGGTGCCAAGAGCATGGGGAGCCTGGCGGGCTGGCCTTGTACATCCGACTCCGGACTGGGAGCCACACAATAGTGGAGTGCAAGTCGCTCTCACTGCGTCATGATCTCCAAGCTCCTGGGACTCAGCCGCTCCCCTTGGCGGAGACAGGCACTGTGTGAGGTGGCCAGGACCTCGAACAGATACCAGTATCCCAGGAGGGATGCTATGCCCAGCAGGTATCAGGTGTGAGGGAGGCAGCCTCCAGGTAACAATCCATCGGTGGAATGACCACACGCTGGGCTCTGCCCACCACCCACCTCTACTCTTAGCGGCCAGGAGAAAGGCCCATGGGAACCGGGCAACCAGAGGCAGAGAAGGGGTGGGACAAAGGCTGAGGGATGTGCTGTGAACCCCAGGATGGCAGCGGGTGCACCGGAGCAGAAGGGCAGGGACCCCTGGGCTTCCTGGAGGAGAGGGTCCCAGCAGCTCCGTGTCTGCCTGGGCGCTTGCCGGGCGGGCGGCAGAGCCTGGAGGCACTGCGGGGGAGCGCGGAGCTGCCTGCTGCCTGCAGGCTTTACTCCCTCTCCCAAACAGGCTAACTCCACATGTGCTGCCTGCCGGTGAGACCACGCCGGGACTGGGAGCAGGCTCTGCGTGGGCACCGTGTGGGCACCGCGTGGGCACCACGTGGGGCTCAGACAGGGCCTCTGGGAACACGAGGCTGGGCCCGCCCTGCTGCTGGAATGACTCAGCGGGTCGAGAGCGTGGAACCCTCCTCCTCTCTCGCCACAAAGACCAGGCTGCTCAGGGGCTCCTCCCCAGGTGGCCCGGAAGCGCCTTCGGGGCTGGTCAGGGCCCGAAAGACACCGAGGACTGCAGCACACCAGTGAGGCCAGGCCACGCCTGCAGTGCTGAGGCCCCCAGGTCCTAGTTAGCTGTGAGGGGGTGAACTGTATCCTTCCCAAATTCCCGTGGAGTCCCAGGCCCCATATCTTAGGAGTGACCCTATTTGGGAGCAGGGTCATTGCAGATGAAACCAGTTCAGAAGAGGTCTCACTGGAGTCCTTGCAAAGGGGGGACTTAGACAGACAGGCACACAGGGCAGGGAGGGCACCATGTGATGAGGGAGGCACTGCAAATGCCAAGGATGGCCAGCAAGCCGCCAGTGACATCCCTCAGAGTCAACCCGCTGATGCCTTCTCCTCAGATTCCGGCCTCCAGAGCTCTGAGGCAACAGACTTGATATTTAAGCCACTGCATTTGTGGTCCTTCGTTACAACAGCCCTAGCGAATGACTGCGGATGCTAGAGCAGGGTGGACGCCACAGAGAGACACCCCTGGCCCCCTCCGGGTCTCTCCTGGGCACCACACAATTGCACCCGTGTCAGAACCCCCAGCAGCCTGGCTGCTTACACAGGCTTGGGCCGTGGTGAGTCTGCACCTGCAGGAAGGACCCACCCCGGCAGCTGGAACTCAGGCTGTTCTTTCCGGAAGGAAATTGTAAGCTTGTAGGAACACGCTTAGATGAGAGGCTGGTGTTTGAAAACATGCACATGTAGATACACATGCACACATGCAGACACACATGAAGATGGGAGTGCGCACACATGTAGACACATGGATGCACATGTGTACACACGTACACACACATGCACTGGGGCTCACCACGTTCATCAGGTTCTCATGGTCTCCACTGTACTGTCTCGGCTTCTTTTCTCTGAAATGAAAAATAAGATGTCCCTGTGATATCACACTCGCCGTCTAAAATCAAACATACACCCCCTTCCCATCTTTAACTGCCAAGGAAGCAGAGCCGGACAGGCGCAGGCAGGAGGGACGAAGAGGCGAGTCACAGCAGGGTCCCCTCAAGAGGACTGAGGTAGGATGCTGAGGAGAAACTGATCATATCTAGAACGCTGGGTGAGTGATGCCTTAAAAAAAGAGAACCCAGACATCTCTCCTGTTCTCAGACTGCAGTGGGCCTCAGAAAATAATCAAACAAAAGACACCTTTTGGTATGTCAGGAAGGGCGCATGCTCTCAGGATGAGTCATGTGTACTTCCTTCCAGTCTGTGGAAAAGTCTGGAGAGTAAAAATAGAAGTTGTTTTTACTGGGACAGGCCAGGAAGCCATCAGTTCTAGAGCGAGTTTCCCACAGATGTGTAAGGCAACAGCGCCCCCTAGTGGAAGACTCAACAAATTGCCCAGGCCTGGAAGCAAACGCCCACTTGGTCCTGGTCACCCTGTCCCAGCCCCACAGGTCTGGGTCCCCCTAGGCAGGCAGGAGGGGCTCCTGGGTTCAGAGAGCCCAGATTTGCTTCTCTTGACAGAGCCATCAGGGTAGGAAACCATGTCCAGACTCTTAAATGACACGTGATGAGTATCTTGTGAGGCTGATGGAAGGGCGCAGGCTCTCACCTGTGACAGCTAGAGCACAGAAAGACCAGGAAGGTGATGAGGAAGAAAGCGGCGGCAGCTGCCAAACTTCCCCACAGGACAACCTGCAGGTGTCCGCCCAGCAGGCTCCCGGAGGGTCCCATGGCAGGAGTCGGGGGTGGTGCCAGCTGGTGAGTCAGTCAGTCCTCCAGACCTGGTGGCATCAGGGCTGAGGGCCGGCTCCCGCCGCAGAGACCAACCTGTGTGAAACAATGTCTCAGGTGACAAGGCACCAGCACCTGCTAACTAGTCCTCCGAGAAAGGCTTTGCAGAGTCAGGGTCAGGGAGGCAAGTGCTCTGGGTGCGGGACCTCCGTCCCCTCTGTCCAGGCCTTGTCTCCTCTCCTGCACATGCAGGCTGGGACCATCCACACCTGCACGGCATGTGCAGTGGGGTGTCTGATCACGCCGGCACATTGGTGGGTAGATTCCTTGGTGCCTTCATGCACAGTAGGACCCAGTGCCCACAGTAAGCACATGTTTGCTGGATTCTCTCACTTCCCAGACAAAGCATTCATCCCATGGTGTTCCCCCAGCGTCTCCCCAACTGTCTCCCCAGCTCCCTAACCTGCTTTTGTCCAGAGGTTTGAGGTCAGTGCTGTCAAGGCCAGAGGATGTCTCTCATTCACCTCGAAAACAGTTGTCTTATCAGAGTAGGTGGCTGCCTATGTTCAGGGTCAGCTCCCTCTATGCTTCTCCAAACAGCCCTACACACAGGGTCAGCTCCCTCTATGCTTCTCCAAACAGCCCCAGGCTTTGGAGTCAGAGGCCTGGCCTCCGCCTCACCTGCCAGTTAGCACCTGACAGCTGGAGGGGAACTCAGCGTTTCTGCCCCTCACCTGCCTCGGCTGGAAACAGGGCTAGAAGAGTGGGGCGTGACGTGCTGTGGGGCTAGCAGAGCAGGGCGTTCAGGTGAGCGGGGGTCTGTGCTGAGGAGCAGCACCAGCGGGAAACAAGGGCATGAACATCCAGTGCAGCACAGGTGTGGTGCCAAGGACACCTTCGTACCCTCCTGGGCCATGTGTCCGTGAAATGCATTCTTCACTAATCTCCGCTGCTTGCCCTGCTCCACTAGTTCCGCTCTGCACACACTGCACGCCCTGCTTCCCTAGCCCCTCAGCACTGCATGCCCCACTCTTCTAGCCCTGTTTCCAGCCGAGGCAGGTGAGGGGCAGAAACGCTGAGTTCCCCTCCAGGTGTCAGGTGCTAACTGGCAGGTGAGGTGGAGGCCAGGCCTCTGACTCCAAAGCCTGGGTCCCAGCTACATTGCTTCTAAGTGCATATGATCAGAATTGTTTTCCCAGCTCTTGTCACAGGTTTTGAAAAAGCCTAGTATAATCAGATGAATGTGCTCTCTCAGCAGAGAGGTCTTATTTAAAGAATATTTGTTCTGCTCAACTCTAGAATATTCTCACAAGGAACAGCCTCTAACTTAATCTCAAATTTCATGAATAAAGTAAACAGATATATATTTTTATCTTATAAGTAGAGGCCCGGTGCATGAAACTTGTGCACTGGGGGGGTGGGCGGGGGGGAGGAGGGTCCACAGCTCAGCCTGCCCCCTCTCACAGACTGGAAGCCCTCAGGGGATGTCCTAAGCAGCAGTCTGGCCTCCCTTTGTGGGAAGCGCCTGGGCTACTCAGGGAAAGGCGCCAGCCCCCTCAATCCTGCTGCTGCAGCCACTGCCAGTCACAGCAGCTGCCAAGGTGTTTTCATCAACACGGACTCCAGGCCCTTCACCATGAAAAAATGGCTATTTTCTTTAGGCATTTTCAAGGTGTGTCTTTCATAGGATATGACATTTCTTTTTTTTCCTTTTTTTATCCTCACCTGAAGATATGTTTCCATTGATTTTTAGAGAGGGAGAGACAGAGAGAAACATCAGTATGAGAGGGACACTTTGATTGATTGCCTCCTGCATGAGCCCTGACCTGGGCCCCAGTCAAGGAGGATCCTGTAACCTAGGTACATGCCTTTGATCAGAATCAAACCCGGACCCTGTGGTCAGCAGGCTGAAGCTCTATCCACTGAGCTAAATCAAGTAGGGGAGGATATGACATTTCTTAGCCCTCCAGCAGTAGACCTTCAACCTAGAAAAAACCCTAGATCACCTTCTTGGATTTTTACCAAGAGCACTGCAAGTGTGGCATACAGGGAGCTTAGCCAATGCTTGGTTAGAAAAGATGTTTACGCTTGAACTGGTTTGGTTCAGGGGATAGAGCGTCAGCCTGTGGACTGAAGGGTCCTAGGTTTGATTCCTGTTAAGGGCATGAACCTTGGTTGGGAGCACATCTTCAGTGGGGAGTGTGCAGGAGGCAGCTGATGGATGTTTCTTGCTCATTGATGTTTCCGACTGTCTATCCCTCTTCTTTCTTCTCTATAAAAAAATCAATAAAATATATTTTTTTAAAAAAAGAAAAGAAAAGGTGTTTTTTCTGCAGCTCATGCACAAAGGATCCCCTGTGTTGTGTCCATTGGGCTAAGCGGTGTGTCCCCACGGGTGGGGTAGTGGCTTCTGCTCCTGTGGGTTTGAAACTTCACGGGGTGGGAACATCCAATTAGCGCATGTGCCCATAGGCCCGAGTGGTCAGGGTGCTCTGGGACCCCAGCCTCTAAGGGTCTATGTGTGGACCTACAGGCTAGCAGCGGCCTGAGGATGTTCCTGGAGCCCAGGTTGCTCTGCACCTGTGTATGCAAATTAAATTCCATCTTTGTCATGTTAATTTGCATACTCACTTTTAATTGGCTGGTGAGCATAGTGGAGATACAGTCGATTTACATGTTTCTCTTTTATTATATAGGATAATGAGTTAAAAAAACATATTTTCTTGAAAATGACTGGCTGTTTCCATTCTCACTGGCTTCACTGGAGGAGCTGTTGCCTATCTCGCTATCACTGCCACCCCAGCAGGCAGCACTCGGCCTCCTGTGGCCACAGGAGCGCACAGAGAAACGGGGAACTAAAGTTGTTTCCCCAAAGGCAGTTCAGCAGGACCAAATCTTCTCCAGGTGAACTATTTCCCATATATATATATGGTTTAGGATTAACAACAAAAAGCTGGAGAAAAAGAAAAAAGCCCGCACTGCATACACCTGCCATGTACACAGACAATTCTAGAAGACAAGATGGCTGTGCTCCTCAGTCCCTGAATCAACAGGAACTCTTCCCACCTCTCAATATATAAACGCATCCTGTCCGGAGTAGGGGGCAGGTGGTTTGTAAACAATCCACACACGGTCATAGTCAGGTCACAGGCAGCCACAATGCCCCGGCTCGGCTGCCCCAGGCAGCTCTAAAGAATGGACATCCCCGCCCCTTCTCTTAGGATTTGTTGAAACAATGAACCAATCCTTTAAATTCAGACTACAAATTGATACCACAATGAGTTACTAAGGCACACTCAAGCAAGCACGTGTCACGGCAACTTAGGGATCCATGTGGGATAGTTCTACGCGTGGCTGAAAGCAAGGCACAGGTGACCTGTATGCAGGCATGTGCTTTGCTTTCCCTCCTCCAGCGCATGGCAGAGTTGACTGGTGTTTGCTAAGGAAGCACAGGTTCTGAGAAAACAGTTGCTGTGTAAGTTAATACAAAGCTAGACATGGGTCCCGTGACAGCTGTGGGCCTCTAGCACCCACTCATCTCTGTTCGATTCATCTCTGTGGGGGGAGCTTTCTCCCCCCAGGGAGGCCAATAGAATACAATGAAATGTGTGAAGTGCCATGGATCAGAACAGTATAGGGAGAAGGAGGATCAAAGCTAGAACAAGCTTCTAATAAAGGTTGTAACTCAGAAAAAATATGTCTGAGCTCCTGGCTACTCCCCTTCAACTAGAATTGGCTGAAAAGCTACCAAAAGAAACACTTTTCCCCCAAAAGTTCTCATTGTGGACAAAAATCTCAGTGAAGAGAATGATCATTGTCTGATACACGTTTCCTGGTCAGATACATTGTGATTGCCAAGGCCAACGTGCCTCCAGCTCCCGGGAGCCTCCAGCGCAGGTGGACAGACCAGGAGCAACACAGTCCAGGGGGTAGGAGTGGGGCAGGGCCAGCTGCCCTGGAAGGGGCCGCACATAGGTGACTCTGACCTCACAGCACACCTCCAGCGGGATCATACTCCTCTGGTCATCCCCGACGTAAATGTTGGTGGCTTACCTACAACTGAGACAAATTTGCCCTCCCCCAGGTGTGCAGATGCACTGACCCCCACGTGTATAGATGCACATGTGACTTCCTTATTCTTCCTTCTTAGTGAGGAGGAGACTGAGGCTTCCTGTGAGTGGTCCAGGGCTCGTCCTAGAAGGCTCTGGCCTTTCCTCCACGGCTGGACCCTTGTGTGGAGGTGGAGAGGGGAGTGTCATGAGCTAAGCGCAGTGCTCAGGGTCCTGCTTTTGGTTTAATCTGAGCAGTGCCGGGAACACTGTCCTTCCCACGCTGAGGGCTCTCCCAGGCTCAGCGATAGAGGGAAGCATAAGGAAACAGGAGGCACGGTGTCTGGGAGGTCAGTTACCCAGATAGGAAGGGCCTGCCACAGAAAACACACTGTGCCCTTATCAACCAGGAGCCTCGTGGGAAAGACACTCCAAGGCTCTGAGTCTGTGATACTTTACTGCCCCAGGACCACACTGTTTCCTGCCGGTTCCTCTACCAAGGAAGGTACTTTCTGAGTCACAGAAGGAGTCCATCCTAGGAGCAATGTACAAAGATTTGGGGCTCTCCCTCCTGATATGTTCATGGTGATACTTCAGCCTGTCTCTCTCAGTCCTGTTCTTATCTGCCGTCATCCGTCGCATTCAATTACAGGCTATCAGCTCCTCAAAGTATAAAACACATCTGCAGTCAGACCACGTGTGTATACAGTCACCGAGTGATGCAACACTGGGCAGAGGGGCCCTGCACTGTTGCCGCCAGGTGGGCACCGAGGTGGGAGTGTCAGGAAACAGCAGGTCCAGTTTCCTGGCTGTGCACAGTTCTCCTTGTTCTAGAACAGGCTCCACGTCGGCTCACCGCTGGACAGTCATGGCCGAGACTATCATTTCACACTAATGTGACATTTTTGTAAAGGAGGCAGCTCACCCCCAACCCAGTTTTATGTAATCTCAGGCTATGGTGGGAACTCCTATTTGACCCTGAGAAAGGTCAGTGCATTAAGTTGTAGGACTTCTGTGGGGGATCCTCTCAAAAATTGGCTTGGATAATGACTTTGGATTAAAATATTTTTGGATGAAATTATTTTGGTTCATACTTTCTTATTCTTTCGTATCCATTCATTTCGTGATTTTAATCGGTATGTGATTCAATCTGTAGAAAAACCGATGCCTTTTACTTTACAAGCAGGTTCATTTTAACCACAAGGTGGCGGTATAACGCCATCCTCGGCCGGCTCCTCAGGCTCCTCAGGGAGACCTGGTTCTTGCTTATTCTTGCTGCCTGTGCTGTATGCTTGTTTTAATTGTCTCCATCATCCTGGGCTATCAGCCTCCAAAGTCCACTTCTTCAGGAAGGAAAACAGACACCAGACAGAATTAATGAGAGGAGCAGACCAACTGCAGCGATCTGCTTTTCAGTCAAATGCTCTCGCAGGTAGGTGCTCTGACCCCAGGAATTCTGGGAGTGAAGTTGGCGGAATGGCGTGGTGGGAGCCGAGACATTCGGCTTCTTTGAAGCAGGTTTGGGCAGCCGTGACTCACTCGGCTGGCACAGCTGACCTGGTGGACCTGTAATTAAGCGAGAGAGAAACCGCCTCCCCGGTGGCCTGGCTGATGGGCCCAGCCCCAGGGCACGCCTCCTTCCTGGTCTTCTCCGGGTGTGGGTCCACGCGGTAAGATGACAGGGAGCCACGGTTTCCAAACACGTTTAGTGTGGCAAGGAGCAAGGTGCTGCGGAGCTCTGTCCTGGAGGCACCCGGCCACGCCCCAGGCCACGGCTCCAATGCCTCCCAACAGCACCCCTCCCCCGGCCCCTCACAAGGGGTTCAGCTAAAGTATTTACATTCAGGCAGATTTCTCTTCGACTAAGGCAAGC
Source organism: Lasiurus cinereus (assembly GCA_011751065.1). Lineage (NCBI taxonomy): Eukaryota > Metazoa > Chordata > Mammalia > Chiroptera > Vespertilionidae > Lasiurus > Lasiurus cinereus. The sequence goes on from JAAGEH010000040.1 coordinate 23,999,173, forward strand.
CTGCTACACTGAACTTGGTGGCCAGGGCTGCTGTCAACATGGGAGTCAGTCAAGCAAATGTCTACAACCCTTTCCCCCGTCCAAGGCACAAGATTTCCTGCCAAATGAGGTCTTTGAAATGTTCTCCCAATTCCCTCCTTCCCTGAGTGTGTGTGTGTGGGGGGGGGGGGGGAGGGGATGGGGGGAAGGGGTTATCAGGGAGCAGAGGGAGGTCAGGAGCAAGGTTAGAGCTTCTTCAGAGCTGCTTGCATCACTTACAACACCCCCTGGGAGCCAGGCCCTGAGGCTTCTTTCTGCAGCAGCTTCAGGGAAACAGAGGCAGGACCCTGCAGGCTCTCCACCCTCAGGCCGGGCCTGCTGGGCAGCTGGAGGCAGAGGGCGCCGGCCTCTGCCCTGGGAGCAGGACATAAATCCTGGAATTCTATCAGTGTCCCCTGATGCTGCACATACCCACCATGGCTTCCCACAGGACACGGAGCCTGGCCTGGGCGAGGAAGGGGCCGTGTGGCCGTCACTCGTCTTCAAAACCAGTGAACTGGCATCCCAGAAGCCATACAGTTGATTGCTGCCAGGCATTCCTGCCTCAGAAAAGCTAATAGGTCAGCGACTAAAGCCAGAGGGCTTTCCTCCTGTCCTGACCTAAAAACAACCCAAGTTTCCTGTTTTGTTTTAATGGTAATCTCCACTGGGGAGGGGGAGGGAAGGGAAGGGGGAGGGGAAGGAAAAGGGAGGGTGGATTCCGAGGATCCCAGGTAAGGGGCTTCGTTCTGCCGAAGCAGATCTAACCCGTGTCTCAGAGGCTGTGATGGGCTCCCAGCCCTCCTTCCTGCCCTGCTTGTCTACTCATGTAAACGGAGGCCCGCCGGGGCTGGGACGTGTCCACCTACGTCCCACCGGAGTGGCAGCATCCACGTGAGTGGGGAATTTTCATTGAGCGAACACTTGTTTTTGTGAGAAGAATGACGAGTAGATTCCCAAGCTGACTCTCAAAAGACAAGTTTAGTTAATAATTTAAAGGTAAGGGAGACAAGGAGAAAATGAGACTGAGCATGTCAGGTGAAGGACTCAGCCATAAGCCACGTGTGTCCGAAGGCCGACCTTGCTCTGGAACGGACACACACCTGGCCTCTGCGTCCCGAGGCCAAAGCCACTGCCATCTCCCGGGAGGGTCAGCCCTCGGCGTGTACTGCTGAACGGGATCCCCGCCAGCCTCAGGCCCCCAGCACTGGCGACCCGGGCCCGACGCTGTCTTCCCCACTCTCCCACAGGCCATCTCCAGCCCCTGGGGGCCCCGACACAGCCCCTGCCCCAGGTTTTCAGAGATGGTAAGAATGAGAAGAAACTCCTGTTTTCTCAGGTGATTTTGAATTGCACAGGGACACGCTGTAGACAGACTTCCATGGCTCCGCCTCCAGCCCGCCCGGGGCCCTGCCTGCCTCCACTGCGTTCTCCCAGGGACCTGAGCAGCCACTGCACACAGTTCTGACAGAAAGGCTCGGAACTGGAAACACCGAGAAAACCTAAGTGAGCAGATAGTGTGTGTCCGCTGCTCTTCCACCAGCCATGCTGCCTAATCCTCAGGCCCCTCTGAGCTCGGTGCTGCTGCATCTATTTATGGATGAAGCTCACGCTCAAGCGTGTTGTCTGGGGCCACCAGCCACAGGTGTCCTGACGCTTCTCTCTCCAGCAAACTGCCCGGCCGCCATGGAGGGATGGGGCCAGCCCAGCGTGCCCCAGGTGCCCGGCCTGTGTGGGCCGCTCTCTCTCAGCCCACGTCCACCGTGGACCCCCCTCCAAGGGTTGCCGGCTTGGCGGGAGTCTGTGGGGTGTGGCGCTGGTTACTGGGACAGAGCCGGGTAGCCCCTGGGGGAAGCAATGCCTGGCACTGCGTCCACGTGCGATTCAGCTGCCTTGTTTTCACAGCAGTAAAGACTTAACCCAGGACAAAGCAAACTTGCTTCTTTGCCGAGGGGTTCGAAATGTACCATTTGGCGTAAATGCCTGTCAAATCTCTACTCATGGCTCGTGATACCTCAAAGACCAGGTTTGTTTTAACACTCAGGTGGACTGCGGTTGGTGGCCAGTGTCTGTGGTACCCCAGTTCGTTCCTCAAGCCCCCTCCCTCCCACTGAGACTGCACATCCGAGGGGGCTCGTTCTGGGAAGAGTGAACTTGGACAGAGAGCAAGGTGGCGATTTAATGACTGAGAGGACGCAAGTGCCGAGGAGGCCAGTGCGCCGCAGGCCCCATGCCGACGAACCACAGCCACGTGGAGGGCTGCGTACTGGCCACTCTCATTTCCTGGTACTTAACCCGCCATGGCCATCGTGATGTTGCATCTTTGCTGTGTTTTAAAAAATTGTAAATTCTTTATACTCTAAAAGCGACAGACAAAATGCTTTTCATTGGTTCCTAAAAATGGGATGGAAATTGTCAGAGCGTTGCTGCTGGTGTTACTGGGGACAACCTGGGGTGGGGAGAGGCCAGGGTGACTGCTGCCCAGAACCTGAATTTGCAAGTAGGTTCTCAGGCTCACCCCGGGCTTTCTGCTGGGAGGGGCGCCCATCACTCACTGGGGACTCTTGGCGGGTGACTCTCCAGTCTGCAGAGTGAGGTCTGGAAGGTGTGCTTGACAACCTCCGTAAAAATCAATGGAAAAATATCCTCTGGTGAGGATTAACAACAACAAAAATGGGACATGGGAACACAAAGAAATTTGGCCCAGGGAGTTAGAAGTGGGCTCTGAGTAGCTCTGGTTCTGAGAGCAGACTGTGACCTGTGTGTAGGGCCCCTAGAGGACAGGGTGTGTACTGCAGAGAAGCATTAGATGCACACTGTGGGAAACACAACTGGGAGAAACAACAGTGGGATTTGGTCTTGAAAGGGTCATGTTAGTTATTTCTCAGGCCTCTAATACAGGAAAAGTTCAAGAAAAATATGCTTACAGATGGAACAAGAAGGTGTGTTTTCAGCACCAAAAGTTAATTTACTAAAATCTTGCTTCAATTCACTGGACAGTGGCTTCATTCCAGCTTCTTGTGAGCCATCCTATCTAATAAAAGAGTAATATTCAAATTGACCATCACTCCAACACACAAGATGGCTGCCCCCATGTGGACACAAGATGGCCATCAGGGGAGGGCAGTTGGGAGGGACCAGGCCTGCAAGGAAGGGTAGTTGGGGGTGATCAAGCCTGCAGGGAAGGGCAGTTAGGGGTGACCAGGCCGGCAGAGGAGGGAAATTGGAGGCAACCAGAAGGGCAGTTAGGAGGGGGGACCCAGCCCTGCACGGGAGAGCAGTTGGGGCCGGGAGACCAGGCCTGCAGGGGAGAACAGTGGGGTGGGGGGACCAGGCCTGTAAGAAAGGGCAGTTAGGGGTGACCAGGCGTGCAGGGGAGCTGGCAGAGGAGCAGTTAGGTATCAATCAGGCTGGGAGGGGAGTAGTTAGGGGGTGATCAGGCTGGCAGGCAGAAGTAGTTAGGGGCAATCAGAAAGGCAGGCAGACGAGCAGTTGGGAACCAGCAGTCCTGGACTGTGAGAGGGATGTCCAGCTGCCTGTTTAGACCCAATCCTACCAGGATCAGTTGGATATCCCTTGAGGGGTCCCAGATTGGAAAGAGTGCAGCTGGGTTGAGGGACACACACCCCTAAGGACAAATTTTGTGCACCAGGCCTCTAGTTATTTATAATGGTTATGTGATTCTTCAACATTAATTGTAGAAAATTACATTATTATACCTTAATTTAAAAGTGAGCCAGTCTCTCTTGTATTACTTTCCTTAGGCCTGTGTCCAAGCACTCAAAACCCTACTTCACCTTCCTGGGACCCTGCCATAGTGCAGTGTGTCAGGAACACACTGGGCTGGGAACGTGGTCCGTCAGCAGTCCTGATGTGCTGAGAGGTGGGTAAGAACCATCTCACATGTTCTGGAACATCACTGATCTGTCCTTGATTCTGTCACCAGGTCTCATCTAGACACCAGTGAGGAAGGCTTCAGTCCTCCAAGATTTCAGTACAGTCTAGCTAATGCTCTCCGAGGATTGCGCCTTACCACTGTGGTCATTAGAGAGGATGTAGGGTGAAAGGTCAAGTCCCAATCTTTCATATTTTTCACAGAGCTGTGGCCTGGCACCTTCTCCCCATTGGAGACTAGGCGTGGCTCTCAATGCACTGAGGGGTGCCCTTCTCCCCTTGCCAACAGGGACACTGTTCCCTCTGCATGCGGCTAACATGGTCCTGTTGTCATGAGCGAAGGGCTATGTACCTTTTTTAATTTCTTTTTTACAAATATATTGATGAGATAGAGAGAAACATAAATTTGCCATCCACCCATTTATATGCTCATTGGTTGATTCTTGTATGTGCCCTGATTGGGGATAGAACATAAAGCCTTGGCATGTCAGGTCCATGACAGTGAGATGCTGCATTAAGCAGTAGCTGAACCCTCTGACAAATGTATGTCACAGAAAGGTGGCTGTTAAAAAATTCTAATATCATAAGCTGTCATGATTTGTTCACTTGCATTTTTGGTAAAACTGTTAGTGGCATTGTTCTGTTGTGTAGTACATAAAGCTGTGTGTGTCCAAGTGGTAAATTCAGAGATTTTAGTGCTTGGAAGGAGGTTTTTAAAAATCCTAACAAATTAGTTTGCTTTTTTAAAAAAATAGCAACTAAATTGTATATACAAAAATCATATTTTTTTTCTCCTTCCTGCTCATATGCTGGGCTGGAAGCTCAGTGCTGTAATTATCCTTCAATTATAGCAATTACTATAGTCTACATCTTTCTTCCTCTCTCAGCACCAACCCCAATTACATGTGTTTGATTTTGTACGTTTTGAAGAATCTTTCATAGAAGTCGTCATCATGACAACATCGATGTTTCTTAGAATCAGGTTTTAACTCCTCAGTACACCTACCTGAGTCTTTACCACTCATTCCTGTGGGCTGGTCTTTCAGATTTAAAAAGTTCTCCATGTGCAGATTAGGCTTTAGAGGAAGATATGATTTTCAAAAAAGCAAAGGATGAGAAAAGGAAAAAGGAAGAAAGGCAGGCAGGAAAATAAAAGATTTCCTACTGAATTGACCTTTGGGATCAGAAGTTCTGACCATTCAGGGAACAATGAAAGAAGGATCCAGATGACATGAGTTGGGTGCAAGGACTGAGATGATTAAAACCAAACCAACTTGCCTGGCTGGTGCAGCTCAGTGGTTGCACGTAAGCCCATGAACCAGGAGGTCACAGTTTTTTTCCTGGTCAGGGAACATGCCCGGGTTGCAGGCTTAATCTCCAGCAGGAGGTGTGCAGGAGGCAGTTGATCCATGATTCTCTCTCATCATTGATGTTTTTATTCCTCTCTCCCTCTCCCTTCCTCTCCCTGAAATCAATAAAAAGAGATTAAAAAACAAACAAACATACAAACCACAGACCAAAAGAACTTTATCATGAAGGCAATGGAGAATTATTAAACTCCTTGGCATCAGACTAGGGTTTTCAAGCCTGGCTGAATGTTAGAATTGCTTGGGAAACTTTTGACAATACACTGATGCCCAGAAGTTGGCTGAATTAGGCCAGGTGGGAGGGTCTGAACATTGATATTTGTTAAGTGTCTCCAAAGCATCTGAATAGATTGTGAGGGCTGGGAATCCCTTGGCTAGACTCTTCATTTATGCTTTAAACTCATCACAGGTCAATGCTGCTTATTTCTTACTAGAGGCCCGGTGCACAAAATTCATTTTAGGTAGGTCCCTAGGCCTGGCTGGCAATCAGGGCCCATTAGGGCCTTCCAGCAGCCAGCTGGGGCCTTTCTTCATTCTGGTGGTCAGCACATGTCATAGTGAGCGACCGGTCTCCCGGTTAAACTCTCACAGGGACAATTTGCATATTATGCTTTTATATATATAGATAGTAACTACAGCATGTCAGGATGTAACATTGATAGACAAAACTCATTGTTCCTCTTGCCACACATATGGACACTGAAGCCAAGCTCTATGCACAGGCTTATCCTTGGACCCTGGTCAACCAGGCATGTGTGGAGTCTACGTAAGAAGGAAGGCAGTCTGGGCTGGCAACAGCATGACTCAGTCTCAGAGCACTTGAGTTCTCTCACTGCCTGCAATATTATGCCAATGGATTTTCCTGTATTCCTCAAAATACTCATCTGAAAGACATATGGGTAAACATAATTGATTATTTAAACTAAAATAGCATTACTTTAAAGTATTTTCAAATATAAAAATGTCAACATGAAGTGCAAAATAATCTCAAGTCTGTTATTGGTACCCACGTCCCATAGTCTTTAGGTTGCATGTCAAAGCTGATCTAAAAATACATTCCTGTGTCTCCAAGTATGTGGGGCTAAGTCAGGACGAGGCCCCCGAACCCACTCAGGAATCTCAGTGCCATGAAAGGGGCATCGTTGTGGGGTTGTGTGATGCAGAAGGAGGTGCCAACTGGGAAACCTTCTTGTAAAAAATAAGAACTTGTGCAAAATGACCACAATTCTTGAGGTAAAGAATGTTCTAGAAATGAGCACACTTTTCTCTGTGCTTTAGGCTTCTTAAGCTTCTCTCTTGATCTCCTTGCTTACATGGACACAATGCACTTTGTTCAGCTACATTTGACAAACATTATTATTTTTTATTTTTTAAAATATATTTTTATTGATTACCGAGAGGGAGAGAGAAACATCAATGATGAGAGAGAATCATTGATCAGCTGCCTCCTGCGCACCCCACACTGGGGATCAAGCCCGTAACCCAGGCATGTGCACTTGACCAAAATCAAACCTGGGACCTTTCAGTCCAAAGGCCAATGCTCTATCCACTGAGCCAAACCAGCTATGGCAGTGATCGGCAAACTCATTACTCAAACGAGCGGCAAACTGCCGCAGTTTGCCGACCACTGAGGTAGGGCAACAAACTTTCATTGAAGCACTGCCATGGGCCAGGCCAGCCCAATCCCTCCAGCCTCTGCTGGTTCCGTAATCTCCTTGGCAATGACCTTTCACACCCACGAGTCTTCTCTCTAGCTCCTGAGCATATCCAATGTGTCCTCACCTGGGTCTTTTATGCTGTGTATCTTCAGCTTATCACAGAAGATTCCTCTTTCCTTTTTTCTGTCCTGTTCAGACATCATGTTCCCAAAGAAGCTTTCACTGACCAACCATGCTAAACCCTCCAGTCCACAGCCACATACTATGAGTGTGTCCAGTCTTCTCGAAAGTCCTTCTGTCCATCCCCAACCCAGTCTGATCCCTTTCTTCCTGTTCCCCCTATATGATAGCATCTTATTTAGTGGTTTTTGGGTTTATGGTGGCACAGTGCCCTCTAGAATGTAACTTCTAGAATATATCTGAGTGAATGCATTATTTTGCAGTCCCACCAAGAATATTTACAAATACAGTGTTGTAGTCTTTTTTAAAATTGATTTTTAGAGAGAGGAAAGGAGAGGGAGAGAGAAACATTTATCAGCTGCTTCCTGCATGCCCCTTACAGGGGATTGAGCCCACAACCTGGGCATGCGTCCTGACCAGGAACTGAACTGCTTGAATTGAATCTGCTGCTTCAAATGCCGGGATCCCATGACATATGGTGTTCTGCGCAACGGTAAATCTTGCTTTAACCATAACCTTTTTTGTTCCTGGGACAATGCACAACCAACTGAGCCACACTGGCCAGGGATATAGTCTTGTATTATTTAAGGTTGAAACTATAATGTTAATAGATAATAAATGAGTATCTACATTGTCATTTTAACCTATATGCATGTGTTAGAATTTTAATTAGACCCGCAGAGCCAGCCACTTTGGGGAGAAAGTGATTTGCATGGCATACCTCACTGACCTCTGGCTGGCTGTCGGCTTCTGCCAGAAGCTTCTCCATTTGCAAATCTTGCAATCCTGACTGTTCCTTTGGCTCCTAGCAGGAAGCAGCTAGATATCACTGTCTGACTTTGCACTTCCAACCTTCTGTTGAGATTTCTGTGGGTCACTTTATTGCGGGGGTGGAGGGGGGAGTTAGCACCATGTTTGTCAGCATAGCGTCCTTAGTTCACGTGGAAAAGCTTGGTGTCTCTTGCACCCTTCATTCCATGCATGTATGGCTTGGGACAGGTGTTATATTGCAAAGAGCAGCCACTCATTGTTGCAGGACTTACGGTAGCCTGCGCGCTTGCTCAGTAATCTGACCCTGGCATTGTAATCACCCGATACCAACAGAGCTGGCTGCGAAGGCAGCTGTGATGTCTTGGGGACAAATCTGACTAATTGACAGACATTTCTATTTCTAGCACTTCAAACCATATTGACACCACACTATGCTGGCTTCCTGGGTGTGTGCCTGTCTGCACTGCATGTTGGCTCTTCAGTGGCCCCAGTGTCCTAGGGATCCATTTAGTGCGTGAAAGGATAGCTGATATCACCATCAATATCTGCTACCTTCGTATCATGTGAAACACACACAGGTTAATGCCCTAGCTCAGAAAAGGCACCCAACACATATTTAATCCTTCTTTGCTTTCCTTGCTATTGTAAATATGTGTTTTTGTTTTTAAAATTGATTTCAGAGAAAGGAAGGGAGAGGGAGAGAGAGAAATAGAAATATCAATGATGTGGAGAGAAAATCATAGATAGACTGCCTCGTGCACACCCCCTACTGGAGATGGAGCCCACAACCCGTGCATGTGCCCTTGACCGGAATCGAACCGTGACCTCCTGATTCATAGGTCAATGCTCAACTGTTGAGCCACACAAGCAGGGCCCTTGCTGTGTGAACAAACACTTACTTTATTCAAACTTAAAGACGAGTCTGAACCTTTTAAAAACAAAATGTAGCTGAAGCATTCGAATGCACAGCGAATACTTGATTACTTCTAGTTCATTAGAGTGTGCTGCATGTGAATGGTGAAATGCCATCCCTCTCAATATCAGAATCGGCTGCTTCAAATGCCGTAATCCCATGACATATGGTGTTCTGCGCAACGGTAAATCTTGCTTTAACCAAATCCAGTATATATAAATCCGTATTTATAAAGGAGTGGTATTGTGAAATAATAAAAATGTTTTATGAAAATGCTATTTTAAAAGGTGATTAATTCATATTTGTTTAAAATGTATTCAATTTCAAGTAAAAGTCTATTTGAAATTTCCAGAAATCTAGGTCATGCACACAGTAGACAGTAACAAAACCAACTCAGAAACAACAAGCATTTTTCAGCCATGACCATCCAAGGCTGTTCAAACTCTCAGGTTGGGGCAAAGGGCAAGTGTGTGGTGGTGAGCCAGGACGAGGCCCCCAAGCCCACTCAGGATGCTCAGCGTGTGAACAGGGTACAGACTTTGGCTGTATGATGCAGGGGGAGGCACCCACCATGACACCTTCTTCCCAAACATGTGAACCTGAACGGATTCCGCCTCTCGATGTAACCATGGACTTTATTTAACCTCTGCCCCTTAGCCTGCCCAGGCCCATGAGCTCTGTCCGCAGGAACGGGAGCTTATGTGTGTATGTGTGTCTGTCTGGACAGAACAGACACAGCAGAGCCAATTTCTATGTGCAGTGTGCATAACTGTCCATCTGGGCGCCAATGAACGGTCACTGTGCTCTACGTGAGGAATGGAAGGGACAGGCCATAGTGGGGGGCACATGTCTGGAAGCACCCAGGGCTCCCCTCTTCCCGGTGAGGTAATGGGATTTCTGTTCTCGGGTCAGTTTTAGGCCCTTTCTTACAGCATAGCACTTTTCCTTGCTAGTGTCTTCTTTACACACCGGGGGCCCTTCAGCATGTGCTGCCTGAGCCTCTTCCCTGCCCAGAGGCCTCCCCCAGGGCTCCTCTCTGTGTGGATGGGCCCCCTTTGCTAACTGCATCAGGTCACACCCAGATCCTCCCATATACCTCCCTCTCAGCCCTGCCCCCACCCTCTCATCTGACACCCCAGCTTCTTGGATCGCTTTCAAACCCACCCTCAGCTAGTCCTTATCTCTGCACCTGAGAAAGCCCCTTGTCCAAATCCCCAGCATCTTCTGTCTTGGCGCCCTATTCACATGCTGCCTGCTGATCCCTTCTTCCTACCCCAGCCAGACAGGTCTTCTCAAAACAGTTTGATCACATCAAGCCCTCTTCTTACAACCCTCTCATGGCTTCCCACTGCTGGAAGGACACAGGAAGTGAGGTCAGATAAAGCAGCTGCTGCTTCCTTCAAGGTCTCCCTCATCACTGCTGCATCCCACTCACCTCCTCCACTCAGGGACTTCGCCCCCTTGCTGGTCCTGCCCCCACTGACCAGGGACCTTCAGGGCAGTGTGTTTCTCTCTCCCACACCTCATCTTCCCACATCCACTTAGTGTGAAGGCTTGACTCATGCCTGCCATCCCTATGAGACTGTGTGAAAACCGAGCATAACATCACACCAGAGCTGGAAGCCAGCAGACACTCCACTCTGCCATCTACAGTTGCATTTGGGTGGTTTTGTGGGATCCAGACAGGCTGCCTGGATTGGCTGTACTGTTTTGTTGCCTTTGTCAGTTGTGAGGTCTGAGGTCCGATGTAAAGGAGGGCCCGGTTGCATTCTTTGTCTCTACAAAAGCACATTACTATAAATCATCATAGAACTGTTTCAGTTGTCTAGTATAACACCATTTAATCACTTTATGAACTTTCAAGTTCACAGTTATGCAAATCTAGAATAGCACAAAATACAAACGAATACGGACGTAGAAGAGCATACTGTGTCAATCTGACGTAGCCCTTTTGATGGCAGACGGAAGAAAGACATTGAGCACAGCATGCTAATTCCACAACAGACGCGCCCAGCTCAGAGCCTGGGCGCCTGGGATGGACCTGCCCTGTGGTTCGTCACCCACATCCGCTGACCTCCACCCACTTGTCCACACACCTGGGAGCCTTCTCCATGTCCCACACCCATGGCTCACACCAGCTGTTGTTATTACCGTATTTTCATGTAATGCTTCTGAGTTTATTATCATGTTCACAGCTTTTGCTTTTTGAATAGCTACACAATCTCATGAGAAACTTAAGGCAGCGCTTCTATTTGATGCATTTTAAATTATTACTGGTGTTTTACAAATGAGAAACACAAGGCACGAAAGATGAAGTGGCTGCCTGAGACCCAGCCTGGCCCAGGAACGCTTTCTACTCTAGATCTTACATTCTGTCTTCACTACACAGCATATTAGAAAGATGTGGTTCCACATGCAGAGAGGGCCTCACCAAGCCAGGAAGGCAGAGCCACCGAGGCTCTACCACAGGATCTGGGGGGACTGCACTGCCTCAGGTGCTAGCTGGGCACCAGCCACAGGGAAAGAGTTTCTCTTTCTCAGAGAAAACCATGTTTCTCATTTCTCTCTAAAGACACGACCTGTTTAGTCTGTCTTCTGATTTTCCTTACTCCGCCTGAAGCGAACCAGAGCAGAAAGCCATGAGAAGTGATCGCCACTCAGCGTGTTGGTCGTGGGGACAGTGCGGGGTGGGACTGTGATAAACTACCATGCTCACCCACCAATTATCTTACAAGATGTGGCATCGCCTACAAGAAACAAAGTCCTAAGATCTTAGCAGGTGAGGGGACAAGGGTCCATTAATCAGCCAGCCTGTGAGAACACGAGTGAATACTTCATTTGTGTGACACAGAACCGGTATTTATAGTGAACGAATAATCTAAAGTGTGAGGGATGAGAAGGGTTATGCTCACTGAATTTGTGGGTTGGCTTCTTTTGAACAGAGTTTCTAACCATGTTGAAGACGTGCTCAATATAAAATGTGTAATACACTTTGCAGAAACAATATTAAAAATCTTAGACCATCTAGGGATCTTTGAGATCTTGTCCAACACACTCATGCTTCATTTTTATTTGTTAAAAAAAAATCTTGGCAGTAATATAAGATATGTTGCAAGGATAAAATTCTCTCAATTTGGGGCCCAAAAACCTGTATAAAACCTCTAGTGTGGAAAACAAATGTAGAAAAGTATGGAATCCCCCCCCCCCACCAAGACATCAAGCATAAATAGAGTCATCCCATTTAGAAAAGCAAGCCCAGATGGCCCACCAGTCTCAACAAAACCCGCTTCCCCTGCCAACATGCCTGAGTGCTGCAGAAACCTCTCAGCGAAGACAGACTCACCACGTCTGCAGTGCTGGCCACCATATGCTCAGACCGGGCTGGGGTGTTTCCCTGGCCTATAAAGCGTCACTTTAAAAACAAACACCGAGTGTTCACAGAAAGGGGCTCTTCAGGGAAAGGGGGACCCGAATCTGTGTGTTGGAGGGAAAGAGGCGGTGATTATAGATGTGACCGCGGGCTTTGGAAACACAAGCGAGGCCACCGGAAAACCTGGCTGTGATGGGCTGCCCGGAACATTTATTTTAACTCACAGTCCCTTTTCTTCCTGGAGCCTACATTTCTGGGATTCGGTATTTGTGTAGTTGTTAATAAATAACGTGATGACTGCAAATGTGATGGAACTGCCCTGTAGTTCCACGTGACTTGGTTTTATTACCGATGAAATCAGGCACTGAGGCCTACAGCGTTTCGGCAGCTCTTGCTAGCCTTTCTCCCTCCTCCCCTGAGCCCTTCTTCTCTTATTCCCCAGAGAGGGAGAAAGTGACAGCGATGAGGACGGAGCCACAGGTCTCCACCACTCCTCCACGAGGCCTTTCTGTGCTCATGAACGGGACTGCAGGATAAGGGGGAGTCAGGGCTCAAAAGCCACCTTTAAGCAGGTGGCCTCAGTTTGGGGAGCCTTGGGGCTTTGCAGGCTGGGGTGGAGACGCAGAGGTCCCTTAAGGAGCGTTGAGGCTCATAGTTGTCGGAAGCGGTCACCATCTGCAATACGGATCTGCCAAGTTTCTGAACCATACACCCTCCAACAACCTTTGATGTTCTATTTACTTCAAAGAAGGCAGATTTCTTTAGACTCACCTCACACCACCAATCGAGGTATCCTAGCTACCAGATAAAGAAATCTCCATTGAATCCAACTTATGGGCTCCAAGAGCAATTGATGGATTAACCTGGAACTATATGGGCCTTTGATGGGTTTGGTGAAAATACTTATAGCACGAGAGGGAAATAAACCAATAAAGATTTATTAAGGCCTTCATTCTTTGCATAGGTTTAAAATAGGTTCTGCCCCATGAAAAAGGCCTTTCGTATTTGTGGAGCTGCAATATTGCCCTTTCTGGTCTCCGGGACTTGTTTTGAGCTGATCCTTCACATTAATTAAGCGATCTCTCTCCTGGATGGTCATGAGGATGGCTGGCTCCCTGCCATACTCTGTCAGCCCAGCAGGCGATGCCTGGATTCTGTGCCCTGGCGCACAGGCACGTCCGGCAGGAGCTTCGCTGTCCTAGGACCCCTCACCGCAGGGAAAGAAAGTGAGCAGCACTTGGGGGACCATCTGATGCTCCTTCAAAGTAGCCAACTAAGGACTGTAGCTGCAAATCTGATTTCTAACGGGAGGAAACTGAATGTTTTTACTTACTGACCCCACTATTTGCCAGGTCCTTTTTACCTGGAGCCTCATATGGAAAAATCAAGTGACCCTTCACTTCCTCTTCGTAAAGTCGTTGTGAGGCCCAGGTAGCTGTGGAAGGTCACACTCTCATACCCTCGCTCCTCGCAACCTGACCCTGCAGGCCCTGCAGCAGGAGATGCCGTGTCTCTGCCCTGAGCTCTCCATTGGCCTTGTGACTCACTGTCCTGGGCACTGCAGTGGAAGCCACAGTGTGTCTACCCAGAACCGTGGCCACAGCTGTGTACGCTCCCGCTCTCACTCTTGGGACCCAGACCAGCCTGCTGGATGAGGGACATGAGCCAGGTGTCCTCACTGTCCCCTTGCTGACTGCCAGCTGACCACAGACACACACGAGAGGCCACCTGAGCCACAGGTGCAAGCCTGGGCCAGCCCACCCACAAACGCACAGCACCGGGACCCACGGCTTGGGTGTTGTTTTAAGCTGTTAAGCGGTGGGTGGGGTGGCTTGTTAGGCGACCAAAGTTACCTGATACAAAGGCATGTTCCATCACTGTACTGGAGAGGCAGGAAAGGGCAACGACCTGCCCGAGGCCATGCGGCAAAGCCACCAGGCTGTGGCAGCTCCTGTGGGCCCATGCTGGTCGTTGCCACAGTACTGACTACTTTCGACATAAATGGAAAGGCTTGTGTGAGGTGCCTCCGCGCTCTGCTGGGTGTGGCGTATCTCCTACATTCAGGAAAATCATGATTTCCATATTGTTTTTCACTAAGGAAACCGAAATTTGATTGTTTTGCTCATGTGACTGCTTTCCCCTAAAAATGTGAAAAATGCATGTTTATTTTCTCCTTTGAAACCTTCCTCAATGTCCTACAACAGAAGGAGAGTTTCCCACGTGTGGTGGATAGCAAAAATAACCACAGTAAGTCCCTCCTTCCGTATCCTGTGTCTGTGACCTCTTGTACCACTGTCCAGGGAGGAAGTCTAGTTTCCCCACCCTGGAATCCAGGCTGGACTTGACTTGCTCTGGCCCAGAGGTGCGGCAGGAGGATGAGAGAGCCAGTCCAGAGCTGAGCCTCAGGCTTGTGGCCTTCCTCCGCTTCCCTGGGTAACCCTAGCTCCTCAGGTGCACCCCCAGGCCAGCCATGTGAAGGGTGGAGACCACATGACGACAGCTCCATCAGGGGCTGTCCCAGCAGAAGACCCTGCAGAGGAGAGCCCAGCCAAGATCAGCAACACCAAATCCCTGCCGAGCTCTGTGGCACATGGAGGCCTGCTTGACACCAGAGGGGGATGCCCAGAGGAGTGCAGCCTAAATTGCCAACTACAAAGTCATGAGCTAAATAAATGGTCAGGTTAGACCACCAAGCCTATCAGGGAGCAAAAGATAATGGAGACAGCCCTGGTGTGTTCTCAGTGGTGAGAGCACTGGCCCATACACAGAAGGGTTGCCGGTTCGATCTCCGCCCCAGTCCAGGTGCATGTGGGAGGCAACCATTAATCTCTCTTTCTTTCTCTCTCTCCCTCCCTCTCTGCCACTCTCTTTAAAAATGAATAGAAAAAAATGTGCTTGGGTGAGAATTAACAAAAACAACTCTTCTGGCATTTTACAACCATTTTTGGAGTAGTGTGCATATTTGCTAAGTGTTTATTGAATGAATTAATAAATTATTAAATATCCAACTACAGTGAGATAGAATTGCCCTAAACAGTGGTCGGTAAACTGGGGCTCATGAGCTTCATGCAGCTCGAGAGCCACAGTTTGCCGCTCTGTTGACTAATGAGTTTGCCAACCACTGGAATAGGGTCTTTATCACAAGGAACAACAACTGCCTGTAATTATTGGAATTGAGAGTCTAGGTCAGTGGTCGGTAAACTCATTAGTCAACAGAGCCACAGTTTGTTGACCACTGCCATAACTAACAGACCAGAACTCTGGCTCTTATTCTGAAGTGAATACCTTTTATCTTTCCTGGCTGAGACGTGCTGTTAGCATAGAGTGGATGCTTACCTGGTGTGCTCCATAAATGTAGCTCCCACTGATGCTGTGCGGGAACTAAAATATCCCCCAGCTCCCAAGACGGAAGCCAAGCAAGCATTGGGGCATCGAGGCATGCAGGAGACTTTCCCTAAATCTTTTCAAAATCAAAAGGCTCCTGGCATTTGTGGGGTGGAGATGAGGGTAAGGGACAGTTTTTTTTCCTTTCTTAATATTGGCGAACTGCTTTCACTTTGAAAGCTGCCCTCTTTTACTGGCCCATAGCCACTAAAGCCACCCAATCCCAGAGTGGGAGGATCCTGCCACAGAGGACTGCCCTGGGCGTTCCCCACTGTCCGCCAGGCTGCCAGATCTCAGACCGGCAGCTGTGCAGGAGCCCCCCAGGAGGTTTATAAAACACCCCCAGAGACAGCGTCATCAATTTTGGGTACAACCTGCACACGGGGACTTTTAAAAGTTCTCGAAGTGACTTCATGAAATAGTCAAACTTGAGAAGCACCAGTCAGCCCGCACCTCCCTTGCCCACAACCCAGTTTCCTCCAGGCTAATGTTCAGGCAGCCCTAAGGCAGGCTTATTTTTTCTATGCCTCTCAACAAAGCACAGCACCCAGATACCACAGCTAGGAAATATAAGAAATATAAACATAATCCAGAAAATAGCTTCTTACAATGGACAATGGCTGGCTCAAAAGAAGTAAAAAAGGACACCTGAAACTCATAAAATATTGCATGTCAATGGTAATTTAAACATTTAAAAAAGAAATTAAGAAATAATTTTCAGATGAGTAACTTTTTCTGATGATTAACTCAGGAAGCATACTACAAACACATGGTGGGGTATTAGATGTCACAAGAACTTTAAACATAATTAGATGTTCAAATTTTTATTGTCCTAAATTAAAATACCACTTAACACTGTATATTATATTAAATAAAAATTCAAGCTAAATTGCATTTAAGCATATCTAAAAGCATATTAACCTAAAACCTTTGTTTGAAAACATACCTTATATGAACAATAACACTATCACAAATTAAGGAATAATTTAATATTTTAATACGATTTTGAGTTCAGATTCAGTGTGGATAATTTTAAAAATTATGGTCTTGTCTTCATGTATAAATGACTCACATGTCAACAATGTTAGTTTCAGGGACTTTTTTTTTTTTTTGGCAGAGTTCACAAGTGCTGAGAAGCGACTGATCTTATGCTGTAAACTATGTAATCATGTAAAATGTGTTGGTGCCAAGATTTCATCTTCAATGAATTCCATAGCTGCAATCACAAACAGACCTCACATGCATATTTAGAGAGTCAGAATTTTCCAAACCACAGAGTCCCTGAGGGAAAAATGTTGTTTGACCCCAATTCCACAGAAACAGAATGTGAAGCTTGTGGAGGTTCACCAGGTCAAGCAGGGGTTCCGACATCGATGGCCTGGGAATGGAGCCTGGGCCTCTGCACCTGCGGCCTCGCATCTCTGGATGGCAAGGGGGGTAGGGGGTGGGGAACATGGGGGGTGGGAGGAGACAGGGATACAGATGCAGGTTGGTGGTCTGCCCGGGCTCTTCCAACCTCTGCTACAGATGGCTGTATTCACAGGTGATTCTGGCATCAGGAGAAATCGTTACCACTTTCTACTAATTCTTACTATAAAACAGGCTGGAATCCATTTAATACTTTAGTTATAAATACAGTTTCTGTGTTTTTTTCTTTTACATGAAGATGGTACCTTCATATAAAAGAATTAGTGAACCAATATTGGTACATTTATTATTCTGATTTCAAATTAATTCAGACTTTCTTCATTTTTGCCTGACTTCCTTATTTTTGTGTTTGTTTCAGGAAGCCATTCAGGACACCACATCATGTATAGTTCAGACTGTGTGTGTGTGTGTGTGTGTGTGAGAGAGAGAGTGAGAGAGAGAGAATATAAATATCTCAAATATCTCTCTTTTTTTCTAGCCAATGAAGGAAAAAATTCTACAAATTACTATTCTCATTTTCTCTAATACTAAAGCACCTATGTGAAAGAAGTGATTTGGAGTTTTAATTATGAGTAAAACACCATGGAGAAGAGGAAGGTTAGGTTTTTAAAAACTGATATTTGGAGGGACCTAGAAACATGGCCTCTGATGTGTGGATTAACAAGCACAGCATGGGGCAGAGCTGTGTGGGAATTCAGGGTAGTCAAAGGCGGTGACCACAGAACTATAGCAATGCAGACGAAAGAAGTAATCTTGTGCAATTTGCCATCATTTACATTAGGGGAGTCAGCGTTTTTAAAATCCACAGAAATGCAGTTAAGAGTTTTCTCGCCACTCCTATATAATAAAAGGGTAATATGCAAATTGACCCTAACAGTGGAATGACTGGTCACTATGATGTGCACTGACCACCAGGAACAAGCTCCTGTTTTGAGTGTCTGACCCCTGGTGGTCAGTGCACTCCCACAGAGGGAGCATCACTCAGCCACAAGCTGAGCTGACAGCTTGAGTGCAGTGGTGGTGGGTGGCGGGAGCCTCTCCTGCTTCCTCAGCAACGCTAAGGATGTCCAACATCCCCCAAGGGATGTCTGACTGCCAGCTTAGGCTTGTTCCCCCCGAAGAGTGGGCCTCAGCTGGCAGGTGGTCGGTCACCCCTGGGGGCTCCCAGACTGTGAGAGAGTGCAGCCTAGGCTGAGGAATGCCCCCCCCCCACCCGAATGCACAAATTTTTATGCACTGGGCCTCTAGTATTTGTATAAAACATTTTCCAAATGAGACCGATTCCTTTTATCCTGAAATAAATTGTTAGATTACAACAGAGAATGTTGAAGCGTTGCCTTCCCTCACAGACGTGCCAACGCCTGACTGCGTGCTGTTGTATGTAAATAGGGAAATTCAAATGCTAAAATGTTCTCCAAGTTGCCAAACACAGTTCCCGGGCACCTCTTTGCTGGTGAAAGTGAAAGCTAATTCACGAGTAGCACTGTGCACACACCAAGGAGCTTTGTGGAAAGATGTCCATTCAAATGTTCCTTTGTCCTGAGTTCACACCCACTGAAAGGCTTCCCTGGACTTCCCCTTATGTTTCACTGAAGATTCTGGATGGAGCTGAAGGTCTCAATGGCAGTGTGCCAGTGCCCGCAGCTCCACCACCAGCGTGGGTGGGTTCGCTCTGTTGCTTTGTCCGACTGCCCACCCCCGGGACATTTCTCCTGCCTCGAGGAACCTGACATTCTGCATCTGACTTTGGGGAGTCACAGGAACATTCTGAGAAACCAGAGGTGAGAGGGTGCAGCCTAGGCTGAGGAATGCCAGACTGTGAGAGCGTGCAGCCTAGGCTAAGGAATGCCATAAGCAAATCTGTTTGATTCTGTGTAACCTATGTCCCCCAACATGCCTGGCCATAAGTGAACCCTCTGTCCTCCTGTGGGGGAATGTGGGAAGTGTACCACGAACACCCGAGCACCCTGCATGCTGGGTATGGGTGTCGAAGGAGGCTGTGTCCACCCCCAGTGGGGGAGGAAGCAAGGCACACGTGCATCTCACAGACATGTCTCTGCAGTCGGGGTGGCCACCGGCTTCAGACCTTCACAGGACCAGGATGGGAGGTCCTGCCACTGAAAAGGGTGTTGGAAAGGGTCAGCGACCTCCCTGGCTCCTGAGAGCTACAGGTGCCCCACGCAGGCACGTGACGTAGCACAGCTGGCCCTGAGCTGTGGTGAGCAGGCCCACGGGCAGCATGCAGCCAGAACCTGCACCCACTCCGAGTGTACCACATGTGTCCTGTGTGGGGCCAGCAGAGTGTTCTAGACCATGAAGGGATGTGAGAGTCAGGCAGATCTGGTGCGGTGCAGGAGGTGCCTGCGTTAGGATGCACGGGGCCCCGACCTGACTCTGGTGCAGATGACCCAGTGCCAGAGTGTCCACGTGCACCCCAGGGGGCCCTCGCCCCAGAACCCTCTCTGAGTGGCTGAGTACTCACAAAGGGCCCAGGCAGTTCATCTTGAAGTCAGTGCCATCTCAGGATCTGTCAAACGGAACAGTGTCAGCAGTGGCCACTAGTGTCCTCCATCATTACATGTTCCTTTCATAACACAGAGGGCACACGACACTCGCTCCCCACTCCCAGACACCAGGCCTGATGGCTACAAGGATACATGCCCAGATGTGAGAGGCACATGCTGCCTGGGCACTCCCTGCCGTGCTTCTGGGCACACCATGGCGACATGCTGTGAGAGCCAGGATGTCACCAGCACAAGCGAAGGACTAGGCAGTGCACAGTAGTCACTGGGTTCCAGCAGAAAGGAACAAGGCAGGACGAGCTGGCAGTCACTGCAAACTCACCAGGGCTCCAGAGCCCTGGTGGGAGCGGCAAACACACCGAGCTCCCCATCCCCCTCACCAGCCCGTAACTCGGGTGTTAAAAATAATCAAATAAAAGCTGCTTCAAAGCCAGACCAGATAAGTGAACGAAACAGACTGAAACAATAAAGGGGAAGGTTCGGTAACACCTTGGTTAATTTTCCTTTGTGTGTGTGTGTGTGTGTGTGTGTGTGTGTGTGTGTGTTTACTTGAAAATATCATCATATAAATATACTTTAAACATTTTTAAAGGGTTGTACAAGTACATCCTTAAGAAGTTATCCAACACATGGTAAAAGCCTGAGTCAGACATATAGCTAAGTAGGTCTGACATGACTGGCACCGTGATGCAGCAATGGCCTCCTTAAGGCAGGAGACATGGCTGACAGGTGTGCAGTGGTCTGTGACCCACTGTATCTGAGAGCATCACACCTGGAATTACAGAAAAGTTATCATTTATGTGAATAATTCTTATAAACATATGTAGGCAAGCCTTCTGAATACAGCAGAGACTGGGGCGATGACACACCTTTGAGCTTAGGGAGCCAGCCCTGGAGCGAGGCTGGGCTGGGCTGGGCTGGACTAGTGTACCTGTTCTGCAGTCCCCCCTCCCCTCCATGCTGTGAGCATGGAGCCTGCAGCCTGACAGCAGCCTTTTCTGCTCCACTAAGCAACACACACATGTGCATGTGCACACACATGCACAGGAGTCCCAGGAACCTGGAGCCACCAGGCACCATGGCATCCTGTCCACAATTCCTGTGCTGGGAAGCAGGGGTGAAAGGTCAGCTGTGGTCCTGCTGGGGCATTTTTCAGGCTGCATAGGCTCTGAACCTTCCTGCCCCACTGGCTGCCTTTCATGTGCTAACCACCTGGGCATGGCACCCCCCACAGAGCGGGCCTCACTGAAAGGCAGTGCCTGGCTGGGAGTTTATAAAGTACTAGAGGCCTGGTGCATGAAATTCGTGCACTGGAGGGGGGGTCCCTCAGCCCACCTTGCCCCCTCTCACAATCTGGGAGCCCTTAGGGGATGTCCTACTGACGGCTTAGGCCCGCTCCCCATGGCCTCTGCAGGAGGTGACTGGGCTGATCAAGGGAAGGCACCACTTCCATCATCCCGCTGCTGTAGCCACTGCCAGACACCTCAACCACCAAATTGTTCTCATCAACACGAACTACAGTCCCTTCACCATGAAAAAATGACAACTTTCTTTAGGCATTTTCAAGATGTGTCTTTTATAGGATATGATCTTTCTTTCTTTCTTTCTTTCTTTCTTTCTTTCTTTCTTATCCTCATCTGAAGATATTTTTCCATTGATTTTTAGAAAGTGTGGGAGAGGGAAAGACAGAGAGAAACATTAAAGTGGGAGGGACACTTTGATTGGTTGCCTCCTGCATGAGCCCTGACCTGGGCTGCAGCCAGGGAGGAGCCTGCAACCTAGGTACATGCCCCTGATCAGAATTGAACCTGGACCCTGCGGTTGGCAGGCCAAGGCTCTATCCACTGAGCCAAACTGGCTGGGGCAGGATGTGACATTTCTTAGCCCCTCCAGCAGCGGACCTTTGTTTTTTCCCTCTATATCACCTTCCTGGATTCTTATTACCCAAGTTACCAAGAACATTGTGAGTGGCATCCCAGGAGCGTTAGCCAACGAGCAGTCAGAAAAGGTGTTTCCTCTGCAGCTCATGTGCAGAGGCAGGACTGCTGCTGTGGCGGCTTGGGCAGGCCCCCCTGTGTGTGTGTGTCTGCTCCGGGCCTGCGCCATCCGTGGCTAGCCTCACCATACATGCCATCCCCTCACACCCATCTGCATGTGCAGTCTCCTCCTGAGTCGGTCGTAACTGATACAGTGTTCTGGCTAATTTGCATATTACCTCTTCATATATACATACATATACATATATATATATATATACATATATACATATATATTTACTTTTTTTCTTTATTGATTAAGGTATTACATATGTGTCCTTATCCTCCCTTTTCCCCCCGACCCCCACTCTGTGTCCATCGGTTATTCTTATATGCATGCATAGAAGTCCTTTGGTTGATCTCTTACCCCCCACCTCCCTACCCTGCCTTCCCTCTGAAGTTTGACAGTCTGACTAATACTTCTCTGCCTCTGGATCTGTTTTTGTTCATCAGTTTATGTTGTTCATTAATTCATTATATCCCACAAATGAGTGAGATCGTGTGATACTTATCTTTTTCTGCTGGCTTATTTTGCTTAGCCTAATGCTCTACATTAAAATAAAAAGCATCTGCCCAGCAAAAGAAACCATCAACAAAACAACAAGAAAACCCACTGCATGGGAGAACATATTTGCCTATGTTATCTCTGATAAGGGTTTAATTTTCAACATTCACAAGGAACTCATACAATTTAACAAAAGGAAGATAAGCAATCCAAACAAAAAATGGGCAACGGACCTAAATAGATACTTTTCAAAAGAGGACATACAGAAGGCCAAAAGATATATGAAAACATGTTCAAAGTCACTAATCATCCGAGATGCAAATCAAAACGACAATGTGGTACCATCTCACACCTGTCAGAATGGCAATCATCAACAAATCAACAAACAACAAGTGTTGGTGAGAATTCGGAGAAAAAGGAACCTTCATGCACTGCTGGTGGGAATGCAGACTGGTGCAACTGTGGAGAAAAGCATAGAGTTTCCTCAAAAAACTAAAAATGGAATTCTCATTTGACCTGGTGATCCCACTTCTAGAAATATATCCCAAGAAACTAGAAATACCAATCAGAAAGGATATGTGCACCTCTATGTTCATAGCAGCACAATTTACCATAGCTAAGAATTGGAAATAGCCTAAGTTCCCATCAGCAGATGAGTGGATTAGAAAACTGTGGTACAACTACACAATAGAATACTACACTGCTGTAAAAAAGAAAAAATCCTACCACTTGCAACAGCATGGATGAACCTGGAGAGCATTATATAGTATTTCCACACACCATGGTCGAATTCTCTTCACTGCAGGATTAAAGCAGGCACACTGCTGCTACCTTGCAGACTTTTCTCAGGTTACTCAGCGTAATGCAATGGGAAGAAAATGTCTCTTCAAGGAAATGATTTCCTCAAATCGAGATCTATGTCTACACAATGAAAAGCTGGCAAAGGGTCTTTTTTAACCCTCTCAACTGGCACACAGCTGCAGCGCCTGCGCCTCCTCCCTGCTCTGCTCTGGCCTGTGCTGTGTGCACAGAGCTGCCAGCCCTGTCAGCAAACAATGTCCTCTCTGTCAGAACAGAGAAGGAGCCAGCCACACGGCAAAACCCCCTCCAATATCCCCCTGCCAGGCTGGAAGGATCCCACCCCCCCTCCCCACCACCATATGAACTCCCTTCCAGCAAGCCAGGGACCCACACATGGCAGCAGTATGTCGACTACCAACAGGGAAAGTTGACAAGTTTCCTTTCTTTTAAACTGGAGCTCTCTCTCTCTCTCTCTCTCTCTCTCTCTCTCTCTGTGTGTGTGCCTGGATAGTTTTATCAGGAGGAAGGAGGTGTTTTATCGGATATAATTCAGGGCTGAGCAAAAGTAGCCAGGGGATGTCACAGAAATGACACAGCAATTTATGCGAGAATATTGGCAGCTAACTCAGGATTGCTGGAGCTGACTCTGAGTCTGTCCCGCAGCTTCTGTCCAGCCTTTATTCCCGCTGAGCTTACGATTCATGAAGGAAGCGCCTGCAGTTACTGTTCCAAAAGTACAGTGTGACACTCTCAGACTTCTCTTTGTACATCTGCCTATCTGTTGTCTGACACACACACACACCTCCCCTTCCCCCAAAAGCAGCATTAAAATATGATTTTCCAAACCATACACCGCATGGAGCCATTGTTAGTGACCGACGAAAGGAGTTTTCATTAAAGAAGAGCATGGATCTCTCAAGCTGTCAGATTCACAAGTCTTAGTTGTAAAACATTTGGGTGCACGTTTTCCCCCCATGTGACGTCACTACAGTCTGGAGGGAATCACCTGACTCCTGGCTCATAAAAGATGAAGTGCTATTTTTGTAGTCAAACCACACTTTGTTTGCATGGATATTTAAGAACCGCCCCCTCCGCTCCTTTCCCACACAGGATAGGAGCCCCAGATTCTGATGGGTACTCCTGGTAACAGTGCTGGCGGCCAGCCGCTCCATGTTCCTCCTCTTGCCTCCCACCCCACGCTCCTCGCAGACTAAACAACGGGCCTTTGTGCCTTCCCCTTGCGGCTGGCCAACTCTAATGGCGTGCCGCTGACTGGTACAAGGGTGATGTTTACCTTGGAGAAAACTGTGTCCCTGCAACTCTTCCCAGCGCTGGCAGCGCCGTGGCTCTGAAATGCTGTGGAAGCTCCCTCTTCCTGGCTGGCCTGCAACTAAAGAGGGAGAGAGAGTTAGGGAAAGGCAGATGGCTAAAGAAGGGGGAAGACCCTTGTCCTGTTCACTGTAAATTTAGGCCAAATGCTGGGCTTTCTATTCCTTCCTGCAAAGTGAGGAAAAGCTACTGAGAGTAGTAAATCAAAAGTCTTTCCCAAAATAACAGCCAAGTCAGTCTCATCAAATACATACCCGTCACTTGCTCCCTCCATATGCCTCCTAGTTTCTCAGCCTCTGTAGTAACATCACATTCAAGTAACTTATCTGAGCCAGAAGTTAGGGGGCTTTTTGGTTTGGGGGAAAATGTGCTTTCTGGCAAAATGTCAAGTTAAAAGGTGCGAGTCAGTGCAGCATGAGCAGTTGGAACCAAAGGACACGCAGGCCTCTTAGTCCTGAGTCGTTCCTCCACCCTCCCACTGAGACATAGGGAAGAGGCGACAAGTGGACATCCCCAGGGGTGCCCTCCTTCACTGCCCTCCCAGCTCCTCGGGCCCCTCGGTCCACCTTCCATTGCGGCCCTGCTCTGTCCTCTGAGCCAGTCAGTCCTCTGAGCCCCTCTCCTCTCCAGCTCTCGGCTGTCCTTCACAAACGCCGGGCATGTAACGAGTGTTTCAGGTAAGATGCCATGATAGGTGCTGAGAGAGGGAGCCCAGGAGAGGGCAGAATGAATGAATGAATGAATGGAAGTATTTATATTCTAGGAGCATCTGGTTATTACTCAGGCTCAGAACTTTTCAATTATTTTAGCAGACTGAGGTGCAATTCCTGAGTCGAAATATCAAACACTGAGCCTTCTGGGCACGGACCTACGGTGCTCTTGTCCTGGGATCACAGGCGGCCATGAACCGTGGGCTGGGCTCTCCCGTG
This sequence comes from Lasiurus cinereus, assembly GCA_011751065.1. Lineage (NCBI taxonomy): Eukaryota > Metazoa > Chordata > Mammalia > Chiroptera > Vespertilionidae > Lasiurus > Lasiurus cinereus. The sequence goes on from JAAGEH010000040.1 coordinate 24,024,278, forward strand.
CTGCACAGCACCACGTGGTCCTGCGACTCTGCTGTTTCCCTGACGGCTACCAAGTGAGGGATGACCACCTTCTGTGGGCCAATGCAGGCAGCTACTCGTTCTTTTCTTTTCTGTTTTAATGCCAGAACAAGACAGCTCCAGCTCCTCCCACCGTCAGCCATGCTCACCAAGAGGGCAGGGTCCTCACCAGCTCTCAGTGTGAAGAGCTTGCCAGACACAGGTCTTTCCCCAGTCATCTTTCATCTTTCCTTAGGTTTCAAGTCAGCCTCCCCGACTCCCTAAGATAGACACTGAGAGGTCACCCTCCCTAAACCCCTAACACAGACGCCAACAGGTCAGCCTCCCCACCCCCTAACACAGACACAGATAGGTCAGCCTCCCGACCCCCTAACACAGACGCTGACAGGTCAGCCTCCTCGAACCCCTAACAGACACCAACAGGTCAGCCTCCCCGAACCCCTAACAGACACCGACAGGTCAGCCTTTCCGAACCCCTAACACAGACGCCGACAGGTCAGCCTCCCCGAACCCCTAACACAGACGCCGACAGGTCAGCCTCCCGACCCCCTAACACAGACGCCGACAGGTCAGCCTTCCTGACCCCTAACACAGACGCTGACAGGTCAGCCTCCCCGACCCCCTAACAC